>JAWWES010000030.1:7866511-7935209 GCA_035583135.1 Lophotriccus pileatus | reverse complement strand
TTTGGGAGCTGTAGTAGGAGTGCTGAAGATACACTGCTGTGTGTGGCTGGAAAGGTAAGATGTTTGGGTTCTCATCTTCGATGAAATCATTGATCTTAAAACTTGAACAGCAACCAGCTGCAAAATGGCAGAGCTGGGAAAGAGCAGAACAAGATGCCTTGGTTGAACACACAGGCAGTGACTGGACACTGGGATTTGTCTTCAGTGCTATGTCATGAAATGAGCAATTTGGACTTGAGCTAATCCACTTGCTTTACTTGGTGGAAAATTTCCCAGTTTTGCTCAAATTTAGGCATGAGAAATAAGTTTCTTGGCTGATATTGATAAAAAGGTCAGTTTGGAAGACTGACTTTTTCTAATTGCAAACCCTGCATGAAGAGTTAAAGGTGCTCCAAGTTGATGCCTCCCTGCAGGAAATAATCCTGGATGCTTATGGGAATTTCCAGCAATGTATTAACAGTGCAACTGTTCTTTCAGGTACGTAAAGAGAACCAGTGGTGTGAAGAGAAGTGAAGTATTTGTGCCTGACACTCGAACACTGTAAGGATTGTTCCAAATACTAGTTGCACTGCCCTGTTCATAATTGTTAATATTAGACAAATGCAGCAGCAAATGAAGTTGTGTTAGCAGGATATTGTTCCCTTTGCATGTGTAGTGGTTTTTTGAGTACAAATCTAAATCTTCTGAGTTTTTACTAGTGTAATTGGATGTCTTTTTACTTTGCAAAGAATAAAATTGAATTAAGTGTGGATTCTGTATGGGAAGTAGCACTTAAGGTTATCATTTTCATTACACTTTTAAACTATTCAAGTCCAGTTACAGTGCTGAGGATTGATTGACTGTTGTAAATAAAAACATCTGTGACTTCTTCCTCAAGAAGAGCAAAACACTTGTATTGACAGGGTATTGATAGTTTCAGAAAGAAAAACAAACTTGTGTGTCTTGGGGAACTAGGTAATGTAAAAAAAAAATTACTGGATTTCTTCCAAAAACATTGTGGAAAAAAATTAGTGTTACTTAAAGCTATATAATTTTCAAGATGGTTCTTGTCCTGCATTTAAAAAAAAAAATTAAATATTTGACCACTTGCTTGTCCTGTTAGTCTTGCCTTATAGACTAGTGAAAATGTGATCTAGAACTAAGCAAGCTCCTGACAGCTAAATTTGAATACTTCAGCCATGTCCTGAAGACCTGCCTCTAGCTGGTAGCAAATAAAGTGTGTTGCTTTATGCACAGGATGGGTGTGTTTTTATACATGTTACTGTTAAAAGTGGAACCCAGATTTGACCAAAAATGACTGACATTACCAAAGTTAATATTATTGACCTGTGCATGCCATTAGTGGCTGGTTTTTAGGCAGTTTTAAGGAACCCTTGTGATGTAGCTCTTGAAAACATGGTTTCATGTGTCCACAGGAAATCTTATGCCTCTGTATGTGATACTTCAGCTTGTAGAGACTTAATTATTGCATACAAAGCTAATGCAATATCAAGCTTAACTTCTTTGGACAAAGCCACTTGCAACTAGTTAAACAGTAACTGGTTTTTTGATTTTTATTTGGTTTTTTTTTTTACAGTTCCCTTATAGGGAGTAGGGGATGGTTGTGTGGTAGATCTTTTGAGGTGTGCTCTTAGCTTGTATTGCATTCCATTCTCTGTATAAACCTTAGAGTAGAATGAACCTTAATAAACATACTTATCTCACTTTAAATATCGGTGTTTCACTTCTGGATTAATAAAGGGCTTTTAAACTTTCCTTTGCAAATGGTTCTAGTTATTTGGAACTAGACAATCTTGCTGTCACTTACTTCTGAGTGTACAAGTAACAGCACTGAGACAGTGGATAATTGCAATGAAGCAGATGTCAAGGTTTTGTTAAGTGACTAATGCAGGACAGTGGGCAACTTTCAGATGAGTTTGAGTGATGGTGGATGTTTTTTGATGCTTAGTAACTCTTAGGTAGTCCTTGATGTAACCATTCTGAAAGCATTAATAATTTTCTCTGAAGCAGCATTCAAACCCAAGCTTTGGATGCAGCTGCTGCTCACATCTGCTGAGGTGCTGGGCCTGCCTTTGTGCTGCTGTGTGTTGTATGGGTGTCTTAGATATTGTCAGTGGGCAGAAAATACTCCACTGCTGCTCCTGGATGTGCTGAAGCCTTTCCAGCAGCTTTTGCAAACGACACAGCTCAGTTTAAAAGTGCTCCCAGAGAAAAACCTTCGCACGACCTTTCTGTGGCTGCAGTTGTTGTTGAATATTCAGTTTGTCCTGGATTCTTGTAAGAAATTAATCCATCTGTGTGTGTAGTGTTCCAGAATATTCCAGTTCACCCTCAGAGTGCTGTGTGGCTCACGCAGAAGCTTGAACTGTAATTGTGTTTGGTAGGAACCTGTATTAATTCCTGCAGGTGCTTGTCATGAGACTGTGTGTGTGTGTCAGCAGGAACCGCCTTGCACGAGGCCTCACGGTGCCATAGGACAAGGAAGAGACGGTTTTCTTCCTCATTGCATGGCTTGCCCTGTGCTTGCCATGCCATGACCTCACCTGGATAAGACCTGGCAGTTCTTGGAGCAGCTGGCCTGGAGCCCAGCCCGTGGTGGTGCAGCACTGCGGGCTGTGACACGGGGCTGCTGAGCCCGAGGCAGCTGTGCAGGTGCAGGACAGGCCTGCTCTGTGCTCGAGGCATTATGCAGCTTTGACAGATTTTTAATACTCTTAGTAGGTAGTTAGGATTCCTTGCTGGTTATTGTCACTAATTGAAATTCCTCCGTAGTAGTGACTCAGGCTTCAGCCAGATTCACAGTCTGGAGCTGCCTGGCCTGGATGGCAGCAGGAGAACTTTGGGGGCTTGTTAAATCTCAGTTGTCTCACCCACTCCAGTGACATTCTGCTGTGCTGTAGGGAAGGACACTCTGGGGAGGTGCTGAGACAGCTTGGGCTTCCATGTGTTCCCTGCCTGCTGCTCCAACAGACACTGCCTGGGAACTCTGACATTCCAGGCAGGGGAACACACTGATTTCCCACTGTTAAACTTTCTGCTGCTGTTTAACTTGCATGGTGCTTCCTTAACTTTATTTTCTCTTTTAAAGCCATGGCATGATCAGGGATCAGGCTCCTCTAGGCTGAAGGGATTATGTGTGGGGGCAGGGAGAGGGGGAAGGCTGGGTAGCAATAGGGATTGTAAAAGAAGGTGTATTTCTTCTTACTCTTGCTTTACTACTTCAGTCTTACCCTTTGAAGACTACTGGCAGTTATTCTAAAAACTATTCATACATGCAAATATTGAAGGAAAAAAAAAAGCAGGAATCCTTCTTGAATGCTAAGAAATAGTTATTTGAGAATTGGATAGGATTATAATTTCCAGTGGCCTCCTTTGAACAGCCAGTCTGGCAATTACTTTATTTATAAAGCTATAAACATATTTTGAACATAAAAGCCAAAAAATACAAACTCAGTGAAGTAAAAAAATTACAACAAATGATGGATAGTCATTGGACAAATGAAAGTACAGCTGCAAAACATTTATCCCTGCTACATACATACAGTGGTTTTACTTGGTTTAATGAAGTGGTACTTCCATGACTTCTACATTCAAACTGATTTCAGGAATTCAAATGTGTATTTCAGGAAGAGTTAAAACTGCTGTAAAATAACTAAAACAAAAAAATTCTTGTTGAGATAAAAATGTAAGGGCAAAGTTTTCCTTCTATTAAAAAAGAATATTAACACAAAGTAGCAACACTTCATATAGCAGTTCTAAAGACACTTTTTTGGTATTAATAAGAGTAGCTTTGTTTTGGCATCAGTTATCAGCTGTGGGGCATGGAACAGAAGTCAGTTGTGCTGTTTTGTCTTGGAAAGGGCAGGTTAAAGATATCTCTTTGTGTTTTGGAATAAAAATAAGTAACTTTTCTGTTACCCCAGTATAAACTGATTACAGCATATCACAAGGGGGTGTTGTGAGTTTATCCTGGGGGTCAGTCTGGCTATAACCTGTATGCAGAGAGCAGAGCACGGGCAGGACGAGGCCGTGCCAGAGATGGGTGCAGGTGCTCCGGCTCTGGAAATGCCACGAGGGCACGGGGAGGGAATCCTGGAGAGGGCAGTGGTGCTTCCACTGAGGGGGCTGGGCAGCAACTGGGTGGGATAACCATGGAGAGAGGAGGCTGTAATGCAGGTGGGCCTCTTGCTGGGACCACAACACCGAGGGGGGGCCAGAGGAGCCTTGAAATAGTGGGAGAAGGTCCCAGAGCGTGAAATGAGCGAGGGCTGCTCTGGGTGCTGGCACTGCCTCCTCCTCGGCCACGTTAATACTGATCAGGGCCTTCCCCTCAGCTTCCTCTGCTCTCACAGCTGCCTTTTGCTTTCCACCTGCCTTTGCTTTGCTGCTGTTCCATCTCCCATCCCACCACGGAGTACCAGTCGGGTGTTGAGTTACACCAGCTTTACACCCGTGGTGGGGGTTCACCAGGCCATGGGGCTGGTCTGTCACCTGTGGTGTTCCCAGTGGTGACACTGGAACAGCACCTTCCAGCAGAGCTCTCACAGCAGCGATGCTGAGCTGAGACATGGCCATTTTTTAACAGCATTCCTTTTTGTTTTGTTTTTTCTTTTTTTTTAATCAAGTGACTGGAGAGACCATGTCAGATCTGGCAAGAGTCTGCTGAGTTCCTCTGTTCAGCACTGGAACATGCTGTTGGCTAAGCTTGCTAAAATAATTTAAAATGAGCAGATTGCATATTGATCCAGTGCTGTGTAATTAACCCTGTGAGTGCAGTCAGTACAGGTGGTGTTGGGTCAGGAAATGCTACTTCTCCGAGGGTTACAATGGTTGAAACTTTAAAATGACTCTGCAAACTTGTCAGGTTTGTGCACGTAGCTTTCAGTCAGTGCTTCTGAAGTTACATTTACACAGGAGAGGAATAAAGCAATAGGTTTAGATCTTCTAAACTAAAACCAGAAATCAAAAAAAATCTACACTGCTACAAGCAAAACTACCTAAATAAAGGGAATAAACCCAAAGCTGCTCTACAGACTAATCAGGTTTGGCTTTTTTTATATATTTTTTTTTTAAATTTTAAATCTTTGAGGCATAAACTTGTCTAAAAAGTTATGTTTAGTCCAATGTAAAAAATTAGGGTTCATGTTTTTTGCGTTAAGAAAAAAAATATAAAAATATTTTGTACATTATAAAGGTTCATCATAAATTTCTCGCAGTTCTACAATAATATTACTACATAATTTGTGTTCAGTACTCCAGAACCTATCTATCAAATAGGAAAAAAATAGACTCCCTCTCCCTCTGTGTGGTGTCATTTTTCTCTTCAGCAGTCTGGAATATATTTCTTTCAAGCAGGAAAAAAACGTCACTGGACTAGATTGTGATCTCTGTGAGAAGTCTGTCAACCTGAAGTAAATCCAGAAGTTGGAATTAGTTGGGATTTACACCAGTTTGGGAGATCATCATCTGTCCACAGTGTTTTCTGTTAGCAAACTCAAAGTATAAATACAACACCAGAAACCGGTAAACGTTTTCAGGCTGGAGAGAACTCATCAACATTTGGCGTCGTCATGGGGGTGGAGGGGGAATCCTTTAGAAAAAGCTAGAATAAGGTTTTTTAAAAAGTTAGACACTGAATCACGAAAAGCAGGGTTCTGATCTCACCAGGGCACAGGCAGAGTTGTGCTGGGACAGAGCTCACACCTCTCCCCAGGGCTCCTGCTTGGGCCAGTGGGATCCTCAGGGCCTTGCCCACGGCCCACCCTGCCAGGGCTGCCGGCTCCCTGCCAGGGCAGAGCCAGGCCAAGGCCCACAGAATCCACACAGGGATTTTCGCAGCTTTGCCCAGCCTGTCTGGTGGGATTTCTGACCGTCCTCATCTGCAGAGGACAGTCCCTAACAGCCAGGGAGACCCTGCACCTCACCAGTGCCCCAGTGACCGTCAGCCCTTCCCGGGGTCAGTCCACGCTCCTTCACCCAGCTGGTGCTGCACGAGCACAGCGTGGGACACGTCTGTGTTGCCTGCAAACACCTTCCTGTTAGACAAGAAGTGTACAAAATTCACCTGGTTGGTTGAAGCATTTCATTTCTCTATGACCCGCTGGCACCGCTACAGGCACTTTTCAGACAAAAGGGCTTTTAAAAAACACTCCTATTCCAGCTTTTCCAGCTCCGTGATGGAATGGCTGTGAGAGATCTGTGAGTGACTACACTTTCAAGCAGCTCAGAGGGCAGGGGGTGGAAGCCAGGGTTAGATGGACAGCACCTACCACCTACAGCAGCAAGCTGGGGACTGGGCTCTGCTCTCCACCACGCTGGGAGACAATGCAGTAAAAAAAAAACCCAAACCAAAACCCCAAACAAAACAAAACAAAAAAAAGCAGCACAGGGCAGGGACAAAAAGGCTTGTTTACTCATCAGCACTTTAAATTTTGGCAAGTACTTGGTTTTGAAATTTTTTTTTTTTTTTTTAAAATTGCTTTTCTACCTTTACCACCCGTCCCCTCCAAAAACAAACCGACCCCAAGCAGAGAAGTTTTCCATCATCCTCGGTGCATCCCGTGGCGTGTTTCTCGGTGAGCTGGGGGGTTGTTCGGCCGGTCCCCTGGTCCCTGTGTGCCCGTGGGCAGCACTATGTGCCCGCGGGGGCGCGGCTGTGCGGGGGGGACGCGGCGGCGGAGTGCCGGGAGCCGGGTCTGGAGGGGCCGGGTCTGGAGGGGCCGGGTCCGGAGGGGCCGGGTCCGGAGGGGCCGGGTCCGGAGGGGTCGGAGGCGGGTCCGGAGGGGTCGGAGGCGGGTCTGGAGGAGCCGGGTCTGGAGGGGCCGGGTCTGGAGGGGCCGGAGGCGGGCGGGAGCTGCGCGGACACCGGGCGGGGAGCGGGCGGGTCGCGGAGCGCGGGGTCGGCGGGGGCTGCGAGCTGCTCGGACGGGAAGGCGGAGGGGAGGCATCGGAGTGCGTCCGGAGGGGATGGAGGCGAGTCTATAGCACTTCCATCGGAAGAAACTGGGCTGGCACAGCGTCCTTCTCCTTGTAGGTACCGAATGCACTTCTTTTTCCTCCTGGAACAGCGGGCAGAGGGGGCTCGGTCAGACACGGAGGGGGGTCACCGGCAGCTGCAGCGCTGCGGGGACACCGCCAGGAGGCGCCGGGAAAGGATCCCGGGGAAAGGGTTCCAAAAAAAAAGGGGGTTCGAAGGGAAAAGGGCTCCAAGGGAAAGGGTTCGTAGGGAAAGGGTTCGAAGGAAAAGGGGTTAAAAGAGAAAAGAGTTCCAAGTGAAAGGGTTCAAAGGGAAAGGGTTCGAAGGAAGAAAATTCCAAGGGAAAGGGGTTTGCCCGCAACATGGGAAGAAGGAAGAGGAGGTAATGAAACCAGGAATAAAAATAATAATAAAAAAAAATCAGTAATAAAAATGAAAATAGAAAAAAATTTAAAAAAAGAGAAATAATAAACCCCAAAATAATAATAAAATTAAAACTGTAAAATGAAAAGAATAATAATAAAAAGCTGAGCTATATAAAATAATAAGAGTATAAATAATAATACTAAACACGATAAAAATACTACCCCCCCCCTCAATAATTAAAATCAACCCAGGAGGTCACTCCTCACCAGCCCTGGCTTTTCTCATCCCAAAGCCTGAAGGTCCCAAGAGCCCATTTCCTAGCACAGCCCTAAACCTGTGCACAGAATCATCTGCTTAGAACCACAGACTGGTTTGGGTTGGAAGGGACCTTAAACCTCATCCTGTTTCAGCCCCATGCCATGGGCAGGGACACTTTCCACTAGACAGGGTTGTTCCAAGCCTTGTCCAACCTGGTCTGAGCTCTCAGCTCTTCTTTTGGCACAGGAGCCCCTGCTCTCAGCTATTTGTGCATCTCAACATATTTCCCACCTCCAACAACTACTCAGTGATGCAGCTGAGTGCAAAGTGCTCAACAGAGACTGAGGAAGAGGGAAGGAAATGGCCTGGGAGTGGCTGGAGATGGTCAGAGGCTGGCTGAGGTGTTGCTCTGGATGTTGGACAGTCCAGGTACAAAATGCAAGGTACACAGACACCGACTGGGGAGGAAGATTTGGCAGCAGGACCTGAGTGGCCCTGCAGTGGTGCCAGACTCAGTTCCACGCTCCCATCCTGTGGAGCGTGACATCAGCTGGGGAAGGATTCGCTGACCAAAAGGGTTTTTCCAGGAAGAACCCATGGCAGCTCTCCTCCCCCAGAGCCCTGCTCTTCTGGCAAGAAGTCTGCTGGGACTGGGAAGGTCCTGAAGACACTTCAGAGCAAGGACCAGCCTCCCCTTATCCCTCCTGGAGAAGACACTCAGGTTTCCCACTTGTTTGGATGTCGTGATTTGGGGGGTCTCAAAAATACAAGTCACACATCATTCTTGCTCTAGCTGGTTTGGGACATGACTCCTCCACATCCCTGGACAGTTCTGTTCAGTATTTACCCTGAGCTCCAGCTGTCATCTCATGCTTGTTTTAATTACCCCTGGCTGTCCAGAGTCAGTCCCTCACACAGTTTTGTCACTCTGTTGAGCTGGTTTTCCTTCTCTCCATGTGACAGATCCCTCATGTCACTTCCCGTGGTCCTTGAGCACCTCTGCCCGCAGAGATCTCAAACAAAAGAGCCCTTAACAGCAGTGAGGGGACAATTCCTCTGCTGGAGATTGCATTAATGACTTTACAGCTAAAACAGGTAGAAGAACATCTTCCTCCCACCCAGCTCCTGCCTTGGCTGCCTCATTTGAGGAGAACAGATCAAATGAGAACTCGCTAATGCGGGCACACACCTTTCTTTGATCTTCCTAATGAAAAACCAGGCACTGTGAGAATGTGTATCAGCTGGTCCAGTATGAAACATGGCTTGCACTGGAAGTGAACAAGAGCAGTGCTGTTACTGCTGTCAGTGCCATCGTTAGCCGTGGTGACCCAATTAATGTGATAGGAAACACAACTCGCAGGGTATTTTCCACGGGTGGCAATTCCCCAGAGCACACGAGCCTGAGGAGGAGCTGTGCTTCCCACAGACATCTTGGGAGCAGCTGCAGGATGGAGTTTCAGTGACCTGTTTAAGGTGACACGAATCTGTGTCCATCGATTCCTTGGTCATGGGCAGAAGAAAGCAGGTGTGATATGACAGACTGCTGGTCATGGACTGGCCCGTGGGTTGTGCTGAGGTGGATGTGACACAGCTAAAGGGGTTTATCTCCCTCCTTTTAGGAACTCATCCCTCTCCCTGTAGGAACTACAGGGTGAAAGCTCCAAAGCAGCAACACGAGTCTTAACCAGGTACCCTCTCCTGTGGATGGAAATCCTCCTGGGGAGTTGTTCTCTGCAGGCAGAGCAGGCAGGACAGGAGCCCTGGAGCGTTAGTGCAGGAATGGCAGAGCAGCTCTGGCTGACCAGGGCTTGGTTACACAGGGGACACAGTAAGAGCATGCCAAGGTCTCTGAGCACTCCAGCAGCCTGTGTTAATTGGGAAGCCGTGCAGAGGAGAAGCTGAATTCAGAGCTGGAGTGGAGGCAGAGCAAAGGTGGAGGAACTGCCCACAGAGGCACAGGGCACCTAGCCCGGCTGTGGGAGGGATGGGGCCTCCAACAGCCCCCTCTGGACACTCAGGTATTACTGAGACACTAAGGGAGCTCTGTCCAGATTCTTAGTTGCTAAAAAATACTGCTCGATGACACCATCTGGGGTGTAAAAGGTGAGCAGGGAGCTCTGCTGTTGTGGCAACCCAAGCAGCTGGAGCTCAGCCTATGGTGGGTACTGTGAAATTTAAGGGTCAGGAAGAGCTGGATCCTGAAATACATGGGAAAAGAAACCCACTGACTCCTCACTGCTGGCCCTAGGGTAGTTTATGTGATTGGAAATCACTAACAGGGGGGGAAAAAAGCCCCACATCAGGGTTGCAGAGGTCTCCACCCTGGAAATAAGCTTTTAAGACCAGGGAATTCCATCAGCTGAGGAATAGGTACAGCATTACACCAACACTGCCCCGGAGCGTGAGAAACCCAGCGAGCAGCCTGACCCTTCAGCTCAGGCAGCAGCTCCAGAGGATGCCCAGGAACACCCATCCCCTTCTGGGAGCAGCCCCCCGGCACTGGGAGGGCTCTGGAGCTGCTCCCACTGTCACAGGAGCACCCCAGCAGCGAGGAGAGGCCAATACACACCTGCACGGGCCGCACCAGTCCGTTTGTTGGTTGAGGCCAAAGCGAGCTCTGCATTTCTTAGGAGAGGCAGGATCTGAACACAGAAGCATGCGCGGCGAGAATGGGCAAGGCAGAGGCACAAAGAGGAGGAGCAGCAGGAGGAAGAAAAGAGGCAACATCATTTTAGCCACTTGAACACACGACTAACAGACTACAATCCCTTTTTTTGTTTGTTTGTTTGGTTTGTTTTTCCTGCTGGCATCACCTCTCCTGGAAAAAAGTGATCGCTGGGCAAATATCGGTGATCACTGCTGGCAGCTCGAGGAGCAGGTTTGGGAAACAGCTCTGGGAAACGTGGGCAATTACGGGGAAATTCAGGGCTCTTCAAATTTCTTAAGTTTGGAGGTGCTGCCAAGTCCCAGAGGCGCTACCTGGCTCCTGTGTCTGCATCCTTACCTGCTCCCTGCCTTCCCAGCAGGGGCTGCCAGGGCTGCCAGCGAGCTCGGACTGCGTGCGGAAGAAAGAGGAGGAAACGTTGCAGAAGCGGCTGAAAGCAGAGTTAGCACCGAGGAGACCTAGGCCAGGTTATTCCCCTCTGCCCCCCATCATTCCCCTTCCAGGTTTAATGGAAAAGCTGCTCTCCACAGCCTTTCCCAAAATGTTACTCTTTAATTATGGGGCTCATTAGGGTGAAGCCCGATTTGCTTTCAGGCACATCCTGTTTTTCTCTAGTGCTGTAAATGGGATTTGAACAGCACATCTCTGTGCTGGATTCAGCCTCCCTCTCTCAGGGTGTTGTGTGTGACCAGCAGTTGGTTTCAATCCATTATCATTTTGGTATCACACAGACAGGACATATCTAGGGATATATAAATATATATATACACTACATATAGGCCTAAAAGCCTGTATTCCCCTTATCAGTCTAGACACCGAGCAGGATCAGTAGTGTTAATTAAAGGGAAGATATAACTGCGACAGAGCCATGGAATTGCTTTTTATGGACAATTCAAAGACGTCATCCAACGGTGATTCATGAAATTAATGAGCTAATCTGAACTTTATGAATTTTTGCAGGCTGCAGGATTCTGGTTGCATGGATGTGTAAACCACAGCAGTAACACCAGAGCTGGCCCCCCAGGTCTTAACCAACAACTGACTGCTTAGAAAGCCAATAGCTTATCATATGGATGACACAGTTTCACCTAGAAGTAAGAGCAATGAGCAGTAATGGGAGCTGGAGAGTGGGAAAAGCTCTCTGTGACTCTGTAGGCAATCCCAGAGTGGACACACTGGGAAAAACAGGCTGTCAAACTTCATGTATACGTGATGCCACAGTGGGCAAGGACAGTTCTCTTGATGGTTTATGATGAATATTTATTGGTACAGATATTATTGGTTCCTGATATGGCAGAAATGCTTCAGAAATCAGCACAGGAATAGCCTTGGATGATGGGGATACGTCTGAAATCTGTCAAAAGGGCCTTTCCTCTTCAGCAGTGAGGTGCAAGGGGGCAGCTGGTACTTTGCTTCAACTCTAGGTTATTTTGAAATGAAATCCAAACTTGGGGTAGCCCCGTGGGTGATCATCAATCCTGTCACTGCATTTCGTCCCACCCACAGTGCTGATGCATTTGAGAGTTTACTTTAATTAATGACACCTGTAGGTCTGATGGGAACATGCACCCTGGATGTTCTCAATAACTTTAGTGATAGTTTATATGAAGTCACACACTTGCCAAAATCTATTCTGTTCAGTTTTCACTCACTCCCCATGTTCTAATTCGAACACGTCTATGAAGAAGTCACAGAAATGTTAATTTGTCGTGTCTTAAAAAAAAAAACCCACAAATGTGTGTTTCTTTAGTTAAACTCAGGACAATGAAGGAAAACATGGTAAAACACAACAACTGCTTTGGATCATCCCCTCTGAGCAGGACCACGGGGACACGCACGCGTTTACCTGAGTTGGAATCCTGCTGCTTTTCCCGTGTCCGTCTCTTCTTTTTCCCCTGGGAAACCAAAGGAAAGGCTGTTATCCCTGCTCCAGGAGAACAAGGGTGCTGTGCAGGGTGTTTGGGGCTGCACTGGGTGCTGGGGATGGCAGCTGCCCCGCAGGTCACCAGATGTGGTCAGAGCCACAGTGCTGCTGGCTCAGCCCATTCCAGCGGGAGAGGAACCGGGAAGGGCTGCAAAGGGGCTGCTCGGGCTTATCTATCAACAGCTGATGCTCCTGCCCTATTCCTCTTCCCTCTTTATGTTTCTGAAAAGCCCTTGGCCCATTTTAGCACCTTCCCTGTTCCCAAAACATGCTTTAATGTGCTGCCTTATACCCAAACAGAAATTGCTCCTTAACATTCCCTGATTTCAAACGGGAAAGAAAGTTTAAGGAAATCCCCAGAAATTTATTTTCAAATAACACTGACCTATTTCAGTGTTTTGGCAGCTCTGGACCCATCTCTCACTCTTTTTTCACTAACAAGCAAGCCCTGTTTTATCCCCAAACTGCCTCTCTTGATTCACAAGATGCAGCAACTCCCCTCCTGCCCTAATGAGCTGATTAACGAGGGCACAGCAGCGCAGGAGCAAGTCTGGCTGTGAGGAGCAGCAGCTCACAGGGCTGCCTTTGACCCGTGACTTTTTAGATGACTTCTTGTGGTTTGAGTGAAGGTGGAAAGCTCTGAGCTGTGGTGAGCTTTTCCTTCACTGGGGGAGCAGCTGTATTTCCTGCCCGATATCGGCATCACGTGCTGCAGAGGTGACCTACATTCCCGCTCCTCCTCCTCCCTGCTCCAGCTCCGCAGAGAAAAGCATCTCTTCAGCAACCACAACACCCAAACCAGCTGGTTTGCAATGCTGGGAGGACCAATATCCATCTTCTGGAGCAAGGAACCAGCCCGTGATTCCCCAAGGAACCAGATGAATGGTGATAACAGATTGAGATTTCCATGAAGGGTGTGCTGGGTCTTGGTACCATGTCCTCCAGGTTTTAATGTCCTCCAGATGTGTGCCCATCAAAATGTGGGCTGGGGGTTTCCCCTCACCTCTGCTTTTTCTGCATCATCTCTGCCCTCTGTTTTTTAGGGGCTTTTGGGCTGGTTTGGGCTCTTTAAGGGTGTTTTCTTGGTGGGGTTTGGGACTTCTGGGAGGAGGGCTGTGGTCAGTGTGGGATGGATGGAAGCTCACTGGGCAGCTCCCAGGGGAAAGAAAGTGTCTGTGAGGGAAATGATGGAGCCTTGGATTAAAGGAATGGAGTCCTTGAGTGGATGGACAGATCTCTGAAGACTTACATGCGCTTTGCTTCAGGTCTCTAACGAGCTCATTAGGCACGTGATATCAGAGCAGTCAAGAAAGTCACAAGGAAAAACCCTCTTCAAAAAGAGCCACTATTTGAAGTCACAGAATACTAAAATGGTTTGGGTTGGAGGAGAACTTAAATATATCCTGTTTCAAACCCCTGCCATGGGCAGGGACACCTTCCACCATCCCAGGTTGCTCCGAGCCCCATCCAGCCTGGCCTGGGACACTTCCAGGGACGGGGCTGGTGCCACCAGGAGCGGGGCAAACACCAGCCGGGTTATTTCGGGCCGTGCCAAGGGAAGGGGGGGCCGAGCAGGGCGGGCACTCACGTAGTTGTCTCTGGCAGACCAGCCAGGGTAGAGCTGCATGTGGAGCTGCCGTTCCTTGCGAGCCAGTTCGTAGTACTTGGCCTGCTCCTCCCGGGACAGCGCGTGCCACTGCAGGGACACACACACAGAGAGGGGTGAGACACGGCCCCGCTGCTGTGAGGGACGGGGATGTGGCCCTGGGGTGACGGTGCTGGGCCCACGAGCTCTTACCCTCCTTCCCAAGATCTGGTTGATGGCAGCGCTCTCCTTCAGGGTGCACTCGGCGATGACTTTCGCCCGCATTTCTTTCATATACAACATGAAAGCGTTCAGGGGCTTCTTGATAGTGGGCTTCTTGGCTTCCTTCTCTCTCTTTGGTTCTGGTTGAGGTTTCCTTGGTGGGACCAAAGGAGGAGCTGTCAGCACCAGAGCCACCCCCCAGCCCGGCTCAGCAGAAAACCTCCCCCCAAACCACCCCAACAACAGCACGAGGGCCCGAGATCCGCACCTCAGACTCAGACAGAGCTCGGTGTTCACCCACCCTGCCCCCAAAGGGGCACTGAGAGTGATCCATGAAATGGCCGTTTCACGAGCCCTGCCCGCCCTTCCAACTCACATGTTCCGGTCATAGTGCTCCATGTCCTGCTTGCCGGAGTGGGGCACGATGGCGGGGTGCGGGATGCCGGTGGTGTGCATGCCGGAGCCCAGCATCAGCGGGTGAGTGAACCTGCAACGGAGAGCGGGTGAGCCGTGCCAGGCAGGGCCGTGCCGGGCCAGGACACCGGGCAGCGCCTCCCGGGACGGCGCTCGGACGTGGCGCAAGCGGACGGAAAGCGGAGGACACAGAAAGCACGTGGGTGCTGCCAGGCTGGAGGGGGCTGGCAGTGCCCACCACCCCGGGTCACCCCCGGCTGGAAAGGGTCTGGTGCCACGGCGAGGGCCAGGGCACTTCCAACCAGCACCTTCGGCTACTCAGATCTCTGCTGCCGCAACATCTTGTTAGCGCTGCACAAAGAGACAACAAACTCAACCAGGGCTTTGGATGGCAGAGATTAGGACCACCCCGCGCCTTCCTTTTAACAGAAACAGCCTAAGTCTGAACACGAACCCAACTGCAACTCTAGGAGGTGCACCTTGCCTGAGCAATGCTCTCCGCAGCACAGGCTGAGATCATGAGAGGTCTCGCTCGCTCTCAGGCTTCATTAGCTCTCTCTGGAGCTTTGGAGGGTAAAGCCAGCACAGTCAGCTTTGCCAAGCTTGCCACTTCATGACTGCAGCTTGAGATGGCAGAATTGCCCATGGGAGATGAACTGTTCATTAGATATGCTGGCACGAAAACAAAAGCTGTTTTAATTTAATCCACCAGCACAGTCTGATCCTTATCTGACCAGGTGTAGTTTCTCGGCTGCAGCACTGCTGCAAAATCCACCCCAAAATCCTGCAAGCAGGAGCTCGGGGAGGCTGCTGGGGCTCCGTGGGGCACCCTTAGCTCCTCCTGCCTTCGCCTTCCAGGCTGTGCAAGGGTGATGCCTTGTGAGCAAGGAGGGCTGGCAGCTCTCCCTCCCCTCCTCTGCGGGACTAGGGGCTCCACGGATGGAGGGCTGCATGGATCCAGGTTTCTGCATGGCTAAGGGCTCTCATGAGCAAGGGTTTGCCTGGTTTTCCTGTGGGAAATCTCCACTAACAGCTCTTCAGGACAACATGAAGCAGAAGCAAAAGCTGGTGCGTGAGCCCAGACCCCCCCCACGGAGCCAGGGGGGCTTTGCCCAGCAGCACACCTGGAAGGGCTGGGCTCTGGGATGCCCATCCACAGGGGATGTACTGTGCTCACCTGAAGACAGGAGCTGTGCTTTTGTCTCACAGAACTGACCTGTGCCCGATGGGAGGGCAGCAGATCACTGCCTGTCCTGCTTTTAAAGCTGGGACCAGGGAAACAGACGGGTCTCTGCAGAGCAAAGCTCAGTCGGTGGTGGCAGCAGGGAAACATCCAGGATTAGGGTTAGTGACACGGAGCAAAATGCTGAGCAGTGGATTCCAGCCCGTTTTCCCAGTGCTGAGCTGAGGGCTGGGGTTTCTGGCTCTCTCTAGACTCTGTTAAAACCCAACTGCTGCGCATCCTTCATCCTCGATATCCCCCCTTTGGATCAGACACTGCCTCGAAGCGCCTTCTCTCCCCGGGGCTGTCCCTGGTGGCCGTGGGCTGCTGCAAGCTCCTGCTGCACACACTGCAAGCTGCCAGAGCGGCTGAGCTGCTGCCCTGTGCCACACAGCTCATACTCACCTGGAGAAAGAAGCCCCAGCAGAAAGCGCTGACGAGTACGGCTGTCTAAATCCACATGACGGGAGCGGATAGACAGACTGGCTCTGCCTGGGATCGGGAAGAAAGAGGCTATAAAGTATCCACAGCTACCTGGGGTTTCCTAAAGATACCCTTTGCTAAGGGGACTCAGAGCAACGATGCCCCTGGCTGGCAGGACACTCGGGCTGTCCTTTGGATTCAAGGGGCACTGCAGGACTTGGGACTTTATTTTGAGAGAACCTGGGCCTTCCTACAAAGGTTGGACTCGATTCTGACCCCCCTCCAGCCCTGGTGCTGAGCAGCACTGCAGCTTTTGAGTTTATCTGGTTAAAATGCAAAATGCAGAGGTGTGTGCTGAAAAATCAGCCGCTATTGCACAGGAGAAGTTGCTTAAAAGGGCACAGCTTGACCAAAAAACTAAAGCCTGGTCAGAGTCTCTGTGCAGTGCACAAGAGGCTGCAACAGGAGGATGAATATGAGGAAGAACTTCCTTACTGTGTGGGTGACTGAACCCTGGAACAGATTGCCCAGAGAGGGTGTGGAGTGTCCCTCACTGGGGATAATCCAGAACCATCTGGATGCAATCCTTTGCCATGTGCTTTAGGATGACCCTACTTGAGCAGAGAGGTTGGATCAGATGACCCTCTGTGGTCCCTTCCAACTTGTTCCATTCTGTGACTCTCTGATTCTGTGATGCCCAAGCACAGGAATTTCTTGGTGTCTGGAGAGAAAGTACCTACTCTGCCCTTGTATTCAGGAATACCCTGATTTCCCCAGCATATGGATGCCCATCAGTTTTAAACAGACAAAAGCTCATTCCTTTTCAAAGTGTTTTCGTGCTGGGGACTGGGCATGTACCAGACCTGGAGCTGGAAATTATTTTTGAGATAGTAAAATAACTATGCAGGAAGTTCCTTGTTGTTCCCAGCAAGGGAACCCCCACATTTTCATATGGAAATAGCTCAAAAATACCTTGGCTTGCTCTGCAAACCCACCAAGAGATGCTCCCAGCCCAAAACTGCACATGGAAACTGAGATTATAGAATCACAGTGTGGTTTGGGTTGGAAGGGACCTTAAAGCCCATCTTGTTCTACTCCCTGCCAAGACCAGGGACACCTTCCACTAGTCCAGGTTGCTCCAAGCCCCATCCAACCTGGCCTTGGACACTTCCAGGGATGGGGCACGATGGGGTTCTTACACCTGGGCAGGAGGGAGGTGCCTGTTTCTGCTGCTCAGGGAGCTGCTGTGCCTCGGCTGGACCGAAATCTGCAGGATCTGTGTGCAGGGAGGGCAGCTGGGGATGTTTACACCCTGCCAGGCAGGAGCCCTCTCCCAGCCCTCAGATGTCGGCGGGTATAAACACCCCAACAAACAGCCAAGTGCTGCCGCACCGGGAAACCCAAACAGCCTTTGAAGTCGGAGGCGGCTGCCCCAGGGCCGAGAAAACACTCGGAGCTCATCCAGAAGCGACCTGTGTTGCTCCAGAGGCTGGGACAGCGGGGTAGGAGCAGAGTCAGGATCTCACAGCTTCACCCAGAGTCCCTCTGATGCACAAGTTAGTGCAGATGCAGAATCAGCCCCAATGGTTGGGAATGCACGACTGCAGCCCACATCATGGAATTACAGACTGGCTTGGGTTGGAAGGGACCTCAAAGCTCATCCAGTCCCACCCCTTCCATGGGCAGGGACACCTTCCACTATCCCAGGTTGTTCCAAGCCCTGTCCAACCTGGCCTTGGACACCTCCAAGGATGGGACATCCACAGCCGTTCTAGGCAGGCTGTGCCAGGACCTCACCACTCTCCAAGTAAGGAACCTCTTCCTAGTATCTAATCTAACTCTCTCCTCTTTTAGTTTAAAACTGTCCCCCCTTGTCCTACCACTATCTGCCCATATAAAAAGTTCACCCCCTTTTTTATAAGCTCCCTTTGAATACAGGAAGGGGCTCTGAGGTCTCCCCAAAGTCTTCTCTTCTCTGGGCTGAACAACTCCAGCTCCCTCAGGATCTCCACAGTATCACCAGGTGCTGGGGGGGCAGCTCAGAAAGCAGTGGGACAGCCAAGGTTAACTGCCAGGCTCCCATGAGCAAAACTCACTTGACTGGACTCTTGGAGGCTTTTCTCCGACTGCCATCTCAGCTAATTACAGAGACAGTGATTGCAGCTCCTCCTCCCGAAGCGCTCAGCGAGAACAAAACCCGTTTCTGCCCAGCTCGGGCAGGAGAAGCTGCTTCCAGTGTGTGGCCATCCCGGCCCAGCAGCTGACTTGGTGGCACTGGCACAGTCATGGAATCATGGAATGGTTGGGCTGAAGGGACCTTGAAGATCATCCAGTTTCAACTCCCCAGCCACGGGCAGGGACACCTTCCACCAGCCCAGGTTGCTCCAAGCCCCGTCCAAGCTGGCCTTGGACACTTCCAGGGATCCAGGGGCAGCCACAGCTTCTCTGGGATGCCTCCTTGGCATGACCATCCCTGGCACACAGCCCTGCTGCCACGAACCTGATGGGATTTGGGGCTTCTGCACCCGCCCTCACTGGTGTGCTGAGCCTCAGCTGAACACTGGGCACTCCAGGAGTGGGTCTGGGGCTCTTTCCATAAATTTTGGGCAAGGAAAAGAATAAGCCAAAGCTCTATTAGGCACATGTGCCTCGAGGTGCTGCTCTCTGCATGTCAGGCCGTTTGTTGCTTTACCATATCTGCTCTATTAGTCACTAATGAAGGCATCTGAGGATGCCAAACCCTGTGGATGATGAAGCTCTCAGCCATGCAAAATCCCTCCACCACCAACGGCCCCACAAAACCTCCACAGAAGCCAAACTGCTCCCATTCCATTCACCCAGGGCTGCC
Source organism: Lophotriccus pileatus (assembly GCA_035583135.1). NCBI lineage: Eukaryota > Metazoa > Chordata > Aves > Passeriformes > Tyrannidae > Lophotriccus > Lophotriccus pileatus. The sequence goes on along the minus strand of JAWWES010000030.1, from coordinate 7,916,306 downwards.
TGAACAGCACCATCCCATCCCAGGAGTGGACCTTCCATTTGACAAACAGGCTCATTTCTCTCCGTCTCCCAACTATTTCTTTCATGTTACAGCACAGTCACCCCAGTCCTTGTTTTCCCTGAGGATGAATCGCATCATCTGAGGAGTTAAATCATCACCCAAGAGTAGCAGATTTAGCACAGAAGGTAAAATGTAATCTCTTTGAAGCCAAACTCTGTATCAAAGGCCTCGGCTTCTGTTTCCTTGTGGTTAAATATCTGGAACATGAAATTCATAAACAAAATGAAGCAAAAAGCTCCCCTTCTCCCATTCTGCAATTAGTTCTTCTACCTGGAGGTCTCTGTGGGGCTTTGCTGACAAAAATCCCTCAGCACTGGGGGGATCTGGCCACATCACCCTCCCTGCACTCTCTCCCTGTCCTGGCCACCCTGAATTGCCACCTGCAGCCACCACCCTTTCTGTCAGCCTCTGCCATGCCCCATGTCCTCCACAGGGATTAAAAATTAGCCAGAGGAGTGACGGTGCCCACGGGGCAGCCCCGGCCAGCCCCGCTCCCCCTGTGCCCACGGTCACGGGGACACAGCCAGGGGACACGACACAGAGCACACACTGGTGTATTTTTAACCTGTGTGCCTGGGGCAGGTTCCCAACAGGCTCTGCTTTGCAGGATGCTCCTCAGGGCTGGCCCGTGCAGGGGGGATGTTTTGGGAGCGCTCCAGCTCCCTCCTTCCACATCCCCACTGGGACAGCAGCTCTCACCGAGCCAGTTGTCAGAGCCTAAGAAACACCATGGCCTGGCAGATGGATCATCCCACAGGATTGCACTGTGCTGGTGGCACCCTAAGGAAAAGCACTCCTTGTGCTGCGAACTCCAGCAAGGGAGAAAATGACCTCCCACTCGAAAGAGAGACTTTTGGCGGGATCAGGAGGGATAGGCAGAAGCTCCCCCCGGGTTCCCTCATCCACACAGGCAGTTAGAGGTACAGCAGGAGGCAGCCCTCAGCCTCCCCACGGACCTGCTCCCCGTGTGTGACACGGGGCTGAGTTCTCACCCCCTTTCACGGGAGGGATGAAGCCGAGGGGGCAGCGCCGTGGAGGCGGCGGGAGCGGCGGGGCTGCGAGGGCAGAGCCCCCTCACTCACCATCCCATCGACGGCGTGATCTGTCCCACTCCTCCGGGGGGCAGGGGGTAGAATCCAGGGATGTCTGACGTCTGGGAGGGACGGTGCACTCCTGGACGAAGGGAGAAGGAGATCAGTTGGACCCAGCCCCGTATCCCCCGGCTGACATGGACAACCCAATCCCCCGTCTGCTTCCTCTACGGACACGTGTCCAGCAGGCAATAGATGTGAAGTATCTGCCTGCAAGTGGCAGGATATTGCAATTCCCCTTTACTTGCTGTGGCTCTCTCTGTGGGGATGTGGTGGGTCACCCACGTTGCTGCAGGATCACCAACACTCGTGTAAGGTGGTGGGGAGGGCAGCTCCTTCTTGCACAAGCATCATCCCTGCTCCATGCCACCCTGAGGCCAAGCAGCAACTTGCTTTGCTAAGGACTTGGTCGACTCCAGGTACCCCTCTGCCCTTCCCAGGGAGCCTCATGAGGTGCTCAGTGGATGGTCCAAACCATTCCTGTGCCCCCTCTGCATCAGTCACCCACGAGACCCCCTGTGAGCAGGCAGTGGGGATGCTCCAGCAAGCACCACTTCTATCTCCATTTTAAACCATTTGAGTTCAAAACAACTGTTCTGTGGGCTCTGTGGGTGCCAAGGAACTGGAGCTGGGTATGGTGCCAGCTGGGAATTCACCCTTCACACGGGGAATCCCTATGTGAGCTTCAAAGCCGCTGGCACGGGCGGCGTGGCCAGGGGACATCACTCTCTTCCACCTGGACTGGAAAACATCCTGCAGGGCCTGAGGCTGCGGGAGGGACTCAGACAACCACGGGGCTGCTGGCAAAAACAGCCTCCAGCTGACCCCTGCACTGGGAGACTGGAGGGGCACTGGGACTGAGCTCTGCTACCGAGCCTCAGACAGGAGCTGGGGACAGGGACTGGCTGTCCTGGGTGATAAATACATGGAATACATTGGTGAGGAGTTGCAAGCAGTTGCAAACTCAGAAGTCTGGATTATTTTTTTTAGGTGTATCAATGGTAAATTATTAATTAGGCACGACACCAACAGACTCCAGGCATCTTATTAGGAGTTAGCTAAAATAAATATATCGCTGACCTGAAAGGAATGTGTAACTCAGTATGAGATCAGCTTCAAGTGGGACTCAGCAGCCCACTGGAGGGTCAAACAAAACCAGCACCCATGCCAGGCAGCTGCTGGAATATCCTGAGATTTGCACCTCCAACAGTACGAGTTGCATAAGCCAGAGCACAAGTTATTCTTGCTGGCCCAGTGGTTGGGGCACCAACCACTGACTCAGAATTCCTGCTTGTATTTCCTTGTCTGTGTGTCCTTGGGCTACTGTGAGATACTTTAAAGGGATGCTGGGAGAATGAGTGTGATGGTGACTCTCAGGCACTTACCCTGGGTGGTAATGGGAGCTGTTTCAGTGATGCAAACAGGGATGGGACACATCCAGAAGGAACAGGGAAGAAAACCCTCACCCAGCAATACAGGCATGATCACAGCTGCACCACAGAGGCAGGTCCCAGCTGAGGATGATGGTCTGAACCCCTCCATGAATAGGACCTGGGGGTCTCTGGGAGGGACAGACTCCCTGTGTCTGTAAATGCACAGGATTCGTGGGGCAGTGCCTGCACGGAGGGCACACGTGGGTGGGCAGCCCAAGGACAGCTTCCCAGAATCACTGACCCACCACAGAACGCTCAGGGACTGCCCCAGTGCCACTTGTAGCCTCCACAGAGGGACACAACCAGCTTGTCCCTTGGGTGAGCTGCTCCTGTATTGCTTAAGGCTTCCCAGGCTGGCAGTGAGCCCCAGCAGGAGCTCACAGTGAGGGGCAGGGCTCTGGAGGCACTGCCAAGGCAGAGGGAAGGAGGGTGGGTCGGGTCACCTTCCCTGCAGACTCAGAAATCTGCAGGCTTCCTCTCCAGACTCAAACTCTGCCATTAGCTGAGCTTTTAACTGGTTTATTTTGTTAACTCTTCCTATTTTAATTCTGAGTTTATTATGCTCTGGTGGCTGACAAGCAAAGGGCTGCCTGGAAGACAATCAGGATGTGCCTGGGTATCTCTTATACCAGACCTAAATCCTGCCCATTACCATCCCTGCTGAGTCCAGAACGTGGCCTCTGGGTTCAGATCAAGGATCACTCAGTGGGTCCTCCAGCCAAGAGCATCCTTGATAACCCACTGTTTTATCAACAACGTTAACTTGGCGAAGCTGATGCCTCCAGGACAGTTTGGATCACTCCTGGGTGGAGGCCTTTGCCCAAATCACAGCAGTTGGTTTTGTGCCTCTGTTTTGGTGCTGATTTCTGGGCTCTGATGGACCCTGAATATGGTTTGACACAAAACTGTGAATTTGCTTGCTTTCCCATGAAATCAAGATCATATTTCTGTAAAAGCCTGGATACTCTGAAGAGAAGTTCTGCCCTAATGTAAGGTTGAGAAAAGTTTGCTTCTACACTCAGTTTGCCAGTAACCCATGAAGAATGATGGAATGATGGACTGGGGTGAATTCCTCTGCACATACCCGTCTTTCACAGTTCAGGGTATATTTTACAGTTCAGGGTTTAACCTCTGCCTACTGTACTTTCCCTTGTAGCCTCAAGTGCCAGCTGACGTGGCCTGAGCTCGCACAGGAACCCAAAGAACCAAACCGAGTGACAACCACACAGCGTGTGGCTATGGGGACACACATGTCACAGTCCAGGCAGCTAGCAGACACAGATCCTGTTTAGTCAAAATATTTCCTGTTTCAAGCATTTATTTTCTCAAAACGACAACCTGACAACAGTTTGGGTATGAGTCAAAGGAAAGATTACTTTCCATTTTCTGGTTGACTCTTGCGCATCGTCGCGCAGCCTCTGCTCCGGTCTCAAGGTACAGGACAGCTTGTACAGAGAACTGAGCTCACCCCACCAGCAGGGCTGGCACTTTGGCTACCAAACTGCCCTTGTCCAGGATCACAAAGCACGGCCAATAAGCTAAATAACCTCCTCCTGCTACACAGTGCCCCAACTGACCAAAGCTCTCGACTGTTCTCGTTGATTTGGGAGCAGGAAGGTGACACCTTCACCTCAGTGGTCCCAACCCTGTCCCCCTCCCAGCAGGCAGGTCCCCAGCGCTGCCACTACCTTGTTTCTGGTTGATGTCAGCGGGCAGGTGGGGCGAGTGGGAGCCGTGGCTGAAGTGGTCGTTGCTGTACGGGATGAGCGGGGTGAGCGGGTGCACTCCGTGGGACGGCTGCACGACGGGAACCTTGTTGGACTGCAAGACACAAGCAGGGACAGCACTCAGGAACCAGCAGGATCCATCAGCAGAAAGGGCCAGTGCCCTTTGCAGCCCTGAGGTTGGAGTGAGGCTGGGAATGACTAAAAGCACCGAACAAATGACTAAACAAGCATTACAGCACCCTGCAGGAAAAATCCATCAGCGAAACAGGGACAACAGCTGGATATGACTACATGGATAGGTGGGAAACAGATCAAATCAGCACGAAGTTTTCCAAATTCAGAACTTTTTTTTCATTCCTTTCCAGTACCTTTTATTCCAGGATGACTGCTACAAGCACGTTACCCAATGCAGCGCTCTCGTTCTCTGTCCTGTGCTACCACAGGGTCTAAATGTGGACTCTCACATCTTTCACATTCACTCTGAAAGCCACTCTTGGGCTTTCCTAACCAGGGCTCTCATGCAGGGACAGACACAGAATCATTTAGGTTGGAAAAGACCCTATAAAGACCAAGTCCACCCATTAACCCAGTTCTGCCAAGGCCACCACTAAACACTGAGGGCAATGCCTTTGAAAGCATGATGTGGTCACCAGTGAGCCCTTGGGCTGAAATCCCCCTTGGACTGAGGTCCAGTGCTGGGAGACGGCCCAGTGGGAGCTGAGGCAGCACTGGGGATGCATCAAACCCAGGAAACTAAGCAAAGAGAAATCTGTCTCCTCTTGCAGCTGCCCCTGGTTACACACAGTGTGGCTGTCGGAGCCCAACACCTTGTAAAAGGTTCTTTCTGGTGAACAACATGGGAAGTGCTTCTGTGTGTTGGAGCAAAGAGAGGGGAACCTATTCCAAAGAGCTGCACAGCTGTAAGGAACACAAACACACATACACACACTCTGCCATCTACACCAGCCTCCTCGCCCCGAGCGTCTCGAGCTGCTCCCTACATGCCTGGTTTCGCCCAGGGTTGCCTTTAAACCCAAACTGACAGGGCAAAGCCTTGGTGGTGGAATGTTAGGATCTGTCCCAGATAAATCCAGAAAGAGAAACAGGACAGAGAGACTCTGAAATGGGGAGAAAATGGGAACAGAGCAGGTCAGACAGCTCTGCAGGGGCTAAGAGCTGTGGGCATTGCCAGCCAGACCTCTTTGGTTCCACCAGAGACCACAGAAGATTTTCTGTGTGACTTTTGACAAGTCATTTAGGATCCCTGGACTCGATTCACCGGTGCCTTTCACTTTGGGAATGATTTTGCTCAGGCAGAATGAGCAGTAAGCTCCAGCTGGCTTTGGTGGAGGTGGCGCAGACGGAGACAGGGCTCTGGCTGACTTGTCCTGGACCTCTCCCAGCTGCTCCAAGCTGCTTGCACAGCAGACTGGGAGTCCTGGGCAAGTCCTGTGTTTTGCATCCCTGCTCCGAGGAGGAAACCCATGAAGCGGAAAGGAAAACAGACCGACGGAGGAGCCACTTTACATCTGCCCTTCCCACAAAGGTTTGCTCATGCAAATAAAAACCAAGAGGCATGCAGGTTTGCATCTGAGAGTGAATGAATACCCTAATTCCTGATGCTTAACAGGGGTGGATTTACTGTGTACAGCGGGATAGTGGGAATGCAGCCCCCCTTCCCAGCACAAACTGGTGTGGTGCAGGCGTTCCTGTCCTGCAGCAGGGCCATGGGTTCTGTGGTTTTCCCTTCAAGAGTGGTGCTGGGCTGGCTCCTGCTTACTTAAACACATGTTTGGAGCTCTGAGCCTTTTCTATTCTTAGCCATGAATTGAGACAAAGAATAGCTTTTCAGTGATATTTCTAAAGTTAGCTGTGGCTTGGCTTTTTTAGGAGCCACGAAGCCCAAATGAGGGATGTGCTGTTCTACGTGTACATCTGAACATGAAGCTGGAGCAGAACGAGCTCGAGGATGGGCTGTTTTGAAAATTGAACTTAAGCATTTCTGCTGCTCAAAGTAGGGCAGATCTTTCCTTCCCATTTGCCTCGTGCCTGATCCAAAGCACAGCACGAGCCACCAGCCAGCCTTGCTGCCTGAGGACTGAGAACAGCTTTCAGTGACAGGAGACACTGCTACAACTGCAGATGAACTGTCCTGATGCTGACCCACAGGATACCTCCACAGGGAAAAGCAGAGAGCAAAGCCCCTTACAGCAAAGGCATGGACTGTCCTGCTTCCCACCAAAGCAGAACATGGAAGTGTTCAAGGCCAGGTTAGACAGGGCCAGTGCAAGGTGTCCCTGCCCATGGCAAGGGGGGTTGGAATGAGATGAGCTTTAAGGTCTTTTCCAGCTCAAACCATTCTGTTTTTCTATGATTTTATGGTAACCTGGTGTTACAAGAAGATTGCAGCTCAGCTACTCAGATTTTCCATCAGTTCAGGTGGCAAACAAGATGCTGCACCAGTAAGAAGGGCTGCCATCCCCATGGCCCTTCTACATCTGCCCTTGCCTCACTGAAAAACTTTCCTACTCTCTAAAGCCATGAAGATCTGGTGGGGAAGGATGCTCAGGAAGGAGCCAAGAAGTGACTTTAATAACCAGAGGTAATTGGAGGAGCAGAGAGAAAACACAGTTGCATTAATTATTAAGAAAGACTAATTGTTGGCAGAAAGAAAAAATTAGGAGGCACCGCTCACGCAGGGGTGTCTGATTGCCACGGGAGCTCCAGGCCAGCTAGAAACATCTCCTTTTGCTGAGCACACACAAACCCAGCAGGGCTTTCACATGAGGATCACCCTCACCAGCAGAACTCCAGTGGTTTTTGACTCCAAGGTGCCTGATCAGGCTCAACAGCTTCGCCTTTACTCCTGTCCCACGTCACACGTGCTCTGGCAGTGGGCAGCAGTGGGGTTATATAAGCTGCTGGTTGATCAGAACTATAAATGAGGGAGTTTTGGTCAAAATGTGGGTTTTTCAGTAGAAAATTGTGTGAGATTATAATCAAACATCACCTGGAAAGCACCTCGTGTTAGCAAGCATTTTAATTCATTTTTTAAAGACGGATGTATTTAGTCATGACATGCTAAAGATGAGCAGCTTTACTTTGCTGGCTTGATGGAGGGTTTTTCTTTTAAAGATTTTTCTTTTAAACTTAAAAGCCAGTCTTAGCAAAATGTAGCATAGAAGGTCAAAAGTCAAAATTTGAGTGAAATGATCAAACCAAAAAAATTTCCATGGCCAGCAAAACTCTTCAGTTTTTAGCTCTGTGAAAATATTGGAAAAGAAAGTTAAAGATTTTTTTTTTTTTGTTCTGCTTGGATCGCTTTAGGAAAAGAAACAAATGGAGAAGAGAATGTTTTGTAACCTGTGAAAAGTATTCCCTGCTACAACTGAACACAGCTATTTAAGGCAGAAGTGGTCAAACCAAAATTCCTGGGGATCTGCTGAGGAACCCAGCAGCTGCTTCTGTGAGTGGGAATGACTTTATAATTAATTTTCTGACAGAAGACAATTCATAACTAAAATAAATCAGCTTAATTCTACTGCCCCTTTCGAGAGCTGGTGCCCAGTTTGGGCACCCCAGACTCCGGTACCCCCATCCCCCCGGTCACGCCGGCCCTGGCAGCACCTCCCGGGCTGGGCAGGCTGGAGCAGCCTGGGGGTGCAGGATCGGTGTCCCAGCACACAGGGTTGGGGTGCAGGGTCGGGGTGCAGGGCTGTGGTTCCCAGCCCCGCCGGGGAGCTGAGCCGCAGCCAGCGAGATGAGTCACATCACTTTCAAACCTCCCCACACCGCCCGCCCCGAGAGCGGAGAAATGAAGGAGCCCTGGGCCAGCCTGGCCATGGCCAGCGTGGGGAGAGAGGCCTGGCTGATGGATGGGAGCTCTGTGCCGTGCTGGTGGCCAGCAGCACCAGGGCAGAGCGGGGTTTTGGCAGCCCCAGAGCCCCGTGTCACCGGCTGTGCCGCCTGTCCCGCTGCTGGAGTATCCCCCCAGGCTGATCCTGGCTCAGAGCCACCAGAGGGATGGGGTGAGCTCCATCCCTGCTCCTCTGCCCTGCTGGGGTGCCTGGTGCAGCACAAGGGCTGCAGTCCAGCCCCAAGCTGCCCCATGAATGTTTGCTCTGACATCACTTCTCAGAGGGGTGAGATGAGTTGAAGCATCGGCTACGAGAAACAAAACCTACCAAGTTCTGCTGTTGCTGATTCAATGAGGAATTAATTCCTCTTCACTGCAAAATTAGTCATCATGCCACAGAAAGAAAGGTAGAAGGTCAGGCTGCACCAAGCATGCACTGCTGCTGGGGAAGGTACCTGTGAGAGGTGGGACTGTGCCTTGTGCTCTGTACCCATCAATCAATCCAAATCAGAGTCATTAGGGACATATCAGGGCCGTTAGGCCAGGTTGGATGAGGCCCTGGGCAACCTGGTCTAGTGGAAGGTGTCTCTGCCCATGGCTAGGGGGTTGGAACTGGATGATCTCTAAGGTTCCTTCCCACCCAGAGAACTGCTCAGTGATTGTGTGCTATTATTAAGGACATTATTAGGTACAACGGGTCCCAGGAGGGCTCCCAGGAGGGCTCCCAGGGGGATGCTGTCATTTGGGGCACTGGGTGACCCAGAGCTCACGCCTTCCACCCAGCTCTGCAGAGCTTCAGGGTTCTGGTAACACCTCCCAGCTCAGAGCCCCAGATCTTCAGACACCTTCACCCCTGGCTGCCCCCGGGGTGTGACAGCAGGAGATGCTGCGGTAACAGCTCACCCCCAGCACCCACAGCAGGCCGTGTGTGGCGCTGGAGCCCTCGGCAGCCGCGGGCCACGGCGGCGCCGACTCATTTCTCGCCCTCAGCTCGCTCTTTTCTCCTTTCTCACTTTTGCTGCAGTCCCAGCGCCCCGGCCCCGCCGCCACAGCACGGAGGAAACAGGGAAAGTTAAAGCCACCCCCGCCCAGGCGCTGCCCTCAGCCAGCCATGCACCCCTCCAGCAAAGCCAGGCTTGGGCTGCGCTGGTCCTGACCCTCAGCACCACCTTCCTCCAGGGGCCAGCAGAGCCCCCTGCACCCCATCTCTGGCTGGCCCTGAAGTGCTTGTGAGCAGCAGTGAGGTGAAGAGGAAAGTGATAATTTGCAGCTATTAATTCCTGCATTAATTCCACACGATTCGCAGCAAGAGACACATCTCACACGCAGGCAGGTGTTGTCTTTGCTCAGGTTTTTATCCAAGTATTGTCCTCACTCAGGTTTTTATCCCTGCATTCCTCATTCTGTGGTTGATGGAGCATTCATTCCCTCAACTCTTCCCTCCCCCTGATTTCTTTCAGTTTCATGAAAATGCATCACTGCTTCCAAAACGCTGACGGGGCACCTGGGCAGCCCTGCTCTTCTCTGCACACTCAAAGGGACATGTTCACCTTAGGGCCAAGCTCAGCTCCTCTGATGCTGACTCCCCTGGGATGGGCATCAGGGGACAAGTTCCCTGGCATTTCACATGTCCCAGCACAAGCTCCAGACACGATGGGGACAAATCACAGAATCATGGGACGGTTTGGGTTGGAAGGGACCTCAAAGCTCATCTTGTTCCGATCTGCCAAGGGCAGGGACACCTTCCACTAAACCAGGTTGCTCCAAGCCCTGTCCAACCTGGCCTTGGACACTTCCAGAGATGAGAGAAACACAGGGAAAGAACCTAAAACCCTTCTAAAAGTTCTCAGTGACCTTCTGTGCTGCTGCTGGTTTCTGGTTTTAAGCAATAATGGTTATTATCTTTAAGTTAAACTCTGCAGGGGAAACAAGCTGAGTTTTTCACGGGCACAGGAAGAGCTGTTTCACTTCTCAAGTATTTGTGTTCTAAGAGAAAGATGTAGGTGGTTCTTTACGAAAATTACAAAAAAAGAAGAAGGCATGGAAAAATAAAGATCGAAAGTCCCTCCCAGAGGCTGCTGCCTTAGGGTGATGGGGGCAGTTACACCCCATGCCAGAGAGGTGGTACCCCAGAGAAATGAAATGTAGGCATCACCACCCAATGTTTACAGTCCCATTCAGCAGGAGAGACACCTCACTCCAGGAGTTTCCTCAACCCTGCAGAAAGTCCCCCCGTGCAAGGCTCTCCTTGCTTGGGAAGTGCTGCTGGGAGCCTCAAAGCACCTCAAAGCACCTCAAAGCACCACTGCCACAAAGGGCAGCGGTGACATGTGGCTTCATGGAAACAAATCCAGCCCAGGGGCTGCCCCACAGCACCAAACCCCAGCTAGCTTCTCCCCAAACCCAGGGCAATATGATGCCAGGGGCTGCACCCCTCGTTCTGCAAACCCCACCCCTGGTTACTGGCTCTCTCGTGTTCTGAGCTATGGAGAAAAAAACATTTCTGTCCCCGCCGTGCTCTGTGGTTCTGAGAATCTGAATCAAAAGCTGCAAACGCTGGAGTTACCGGTAACAGAGCTGTGACTGCCAAGGCTCTCACTTGACCTGCGGAGGCTGATAGGATCTGACCTCCTTTACTGCGCTGCTCGACGGCGAGCGCTCGCTCCAGTACCCAGAAACAACCAGGGAAATGTCCAAGAGGGCAAGCCAGGAAAGCAAAACAAAAGTGTGTCACAGAGGCAGGGCTTGCCCTGAGGTCAGGCTCGAGACACCCCCTCCAGAAGGAGCAGGGCCGTGCACAAAGACAAACCTCAGCGTGCCAAGGCGGAGGGGCTGCTCTGTGAGTGGTTGGGAGGATTTTCACCTGTTTGGAGAAGCCATTTGCAAATCCCAGCTCTAGCTGGGTCTTGGATCTGAACCCAGATGGCTTTGTCACACCCTGAGGTATGAGGAAGAAATTCTTCCCTGTGAGGGTGGTGAGGCCCTGGCACAGAGACGCTGTGGATGCCCCATCCCTGGAAGTGTTCCAGGCCAGGTTGGATGGGGCTTGGAGAAACCTAGTGGAAGGTGTCCCTGCCCATGTCAGGGGGTGGAATGAGATGAGCTTTAAGGTCCCTTCCAACCCAAAACTCTCCTCCTCTCTGCAGCAGCAGATGGAAAAACCTGTGAGATCTCTGGGTCCATGTGCCAGCCAACGAGCCCAGAGGAACCCTCCAGGTGCCAGTGTTGTGCAGTTCTGTGGAGGCAAATGTTTGCTTACAGAATCCCTGGGCACGAGCAGAGGGCTCCTGGCTGCGTTTTCTCTTTCCATGTAAAACAAAAACAAAACCAGCCCATGCACTTGAAAGAGCTCGGGGGAGTTTACACAACACAACCCCCCAAAAAAACTCCGGTGTGATTTAAGGCGTTTCGATTCCCCAAACATCAGAGGGGGTGAAACCTGCCCCTCCACATCACAGTGCCAGAGTGCAAGGCCATGTGGGTGACACCATCCCGCTGGTGTCACCCCTGTCACACTGAAACGTGGGCAGCAGACACAACACAGGACTTTTGTCCATCTCCAGGCTTGGGGAGACACAGTTGCCAGCCCCTCCTGGCAGGCACATTACTCCCTATTTTTCTTCTCTCTTTTCTTCTCTCTTTTCTTCTCTTCTCTCTTTTTCTCTTGCCTTGCCTCTTTTTTCTTTTCTCTCTTCTTTTTTCTTTTCTTTCTTCTTTTCTTCTTTTTTTCTTTTCCTATTCTATTCTGTTCCTTTTAAATCTGCCAGTCTCAAAGCTCAGCTTCAGGGGAGATCCCACTATCTGACAACATCACCGGCTGAAAGAAACAGAGAACAAACCCAAGTACCTCACCCCATCTGGGAGTAAATCCCCATCTTGGTGACTGTGCTGTGCAAAATAACAGTAATAATAATAATAACAATCCCCTAATCCTGCTGACTTGTTCAAGGCATGAGATGACACCGAGAGAAGGTGTTTTACCACGTGGCAGGGGGCCGTGCCCAGGCACTTACAGCTCAGTAAGAGATAAGCCAAAACGAGGAGGGATGATAACTTGTAATATCACTGTCCTCCCTGGGTAGGCCCTTCCCTCCTCGGGTGAAATCCTTGGCCACAGGTACAGATGTCAGGATGGCCGGGAACGAATGAGCCCGGCTGGGCTCTCCCGGGTGGGGACAGATGGCATTCCCACCCTAGCAGTGGTGCTGCTAAACAGTGAAGCCCAGGGGTGAGGGGTGAGGGCTGGGGTGAGAGCATCCCTCCCCACAGGGAGGAACCCCCAGGCTGGAGAGGGTGAGAGCCGCCCGCTGCGGCCCCCGCGCCACCCCAATCTCACATTTATTTCCCAGCCTCCGTGATAAACGGCTCTCCGGGGGCCAGGGAGGGAAGATAATCCCCCGTGGAGCCGAAGGGATGCTCTCTGGACACCCTGCAGCAGTAAGGCGATAGCAGCTTTCCTCGCTGCTCACTTTCAAGGGTGACATGTTTACAAAGAATGCTACAGCCGCTAATCCTGGATGATACCCTGTGTCTGCCTGGGAGAAATCCTAATTTTCTCGATAGGAGGAATTAGTTCCTTTAATGCCTAATACCCTTTTTTTTTCCTCTGAAAGCAAGCAGGCATTATTGTGCAGAGCGGAATAAACATTTTAATTAAAATGTGGAATTTATCTTCCAGTCGAATTCGAATGAGCCCCCGACGACACGTCAAACTCTGCCTTCCCATTCTGAATCTTCCTCTGATCTCTTAATGCGAGCAGCTGAATTAAAACCTGGGCTTGGTGGATTTGCATGTAATTAGAGAGCAAGGGAAATTAATAGGGAATTGAATGGGTTTCTCCTCTGCCCATCTGATGTTTTTACCAGATTAAAAAGAGTTGATTTTTTTTAATCACTGTAAAAATGTATTAAATATTATTTAAACTTTTTTTGTTTTGTTTTGTTTTGTTGGGGGGAGGGAAGCAGACAGACTAAAGAAACAAACTTATACATATGATAATGAACAACTCCTATCGTGGGAAGCAAATATCATTGTAATTAGGATTAGAAAGGAATCCTAATTAATCTTGTCCTGCCACTTGACTTCTAGAAGTTCCTTAAATGTTACCTCCTATGAGATGTAAAACAAGGAGCAGTTTAAAGGCTCGACAGCTAATCCTGGTGGCCTCAGCAGCAAGGGGTGAAGGCTCCTGGATGAGATTTAGGATGGAGAGGTCTGATCCTGTGAGCTGGACTCAGACTAAAGGGGAACACACAGCTCTGCTGCCTCAGAATCCTAATTCCTCGTGAGACAGCAAACCAGGAGAGATGGGATGCACCAGCACCACAGCAACCTCCCCACTCCATACAAGCATCTTTCCAGATCCTTTCCCACGGCTTTTTTCAACACTTCTGGGGCTCATTTCCAGCAGGGGACTCCAGGTGAGGGGGGAATAAACGAGGTAACTCCAGTGCTGTGCATCCCCACCCCGTGCCTCGATTTCATCTGCTCCACACTCGTGATGATAAAGATTACCCACCGTGCTGGTATTAAGTCATACATATTTTAACTCAGCTCTTGTCATGTGTCATCAAATCCTGTTTTTCAGGTATTGAGATTCACAGATTTAATTGCGTAAGATTTTACTACGGGAGGGGATGGTCATGAGATTATTTTCATCTCTGTGTCTCAGTATGGAAAGCAGGTTGGAGAGAGCTGGTTTCCAAACTTCAGAGCCCGGATGAAAGTCTCATTTTCCAAACACAGTGCCAGGAGATGCCATAACGGGGGATTATAACTTGGCCTAGTAATGAATGCAGCAAACTTTATGTTAAATAATAAATAATAAATGAATCCTGCTATGGCTGGGTTGCCTTCTCAGCATATTTCTACCAAGAGCTCCCATCATTTTTTGGCTATGGCTTTATGAAAGTGACTGTGAACGACAGCCCAGGAATAACCTGGTTAGGACAGACACACAAAATTTTCACCTCAAAACCAGAGACCGCACAAAATGTGCCCAGTCTTGGAACCCATCTTAACCCAGGCTAATCAAAAGTTCACAGGGCAGGACTGATCAAAGGCTTCACACTGGAAAAAAACGAGGAAGTCATAATTTCATATGGTTTTGATCAGAAAAATAATTGATGAAACCTTTCTCTTTCAACTTAGTTTTGCTTTGAGTTGGGGGTTCATCGGAACACAAGAGGCAACGGGCGCAAATCCACGAGGGATGAAATCTTGGTACAATTCTGATGATCCAGGTCTCACTGGGGGAGCTCGTGACCTGGCCCAGGACTGCTTGGGGTCAGGAATTATAAGCAACATTTCTTTTTGTCTGAAAAACCACAACTCCTCGTAGGGTGCATCAAACTTCACCACAGAAGTTTGGGAGAAGTTCAGGTCCCAGACGGAGATTTGAGCCACCTCCTGGCTGCTGTGCCCACCTTCCCGGGAGGAAGAAGAGCCACGTTCATCCCAAACTTTCCTTTGTATTTTCATGCTCTGATCCTCATCTCTGGTGAGATCTGCAAGAGCAATCTTCTGGGCTGTAGCCCCGGCTGACCGTGGAGAGCAGCCCGAGGTGGTGGCTGGAGCCACCCTCCTGTTCCCATCACCCCAAATGGGAGGCATCCCCACCTCATCCTAAAAAAAACCCCAAACACCTGTGTGCATACAACCTCCACGTGCCTACAGTCACATTTTTAAGCTCAGGTATTATTTAGGGCCTGAGCTCCCGAGTCCACATGTCCCACATCTGCCTTCTGACAATCTAGGAATGAAAAACTTATCTGATTCACAGGCAGAAGAAATCCTTGCTTCAGGACTTTGCTACATGATTAAATCCTATAACTAGTATTGCATTTTTTTGTATATCAAAAGTTCTCTTCATTACTGAAAAATCCAATTAAAACACTACTGCACTTGGGTTAGGATTTACATTCTTTCCAGCAAAGTTTGCAATTAAAAAAAATAAACCCAGCTATCTTCTGGCCATCATCTAAGCTCCTTAGAATGCAAAAGGTAAAAAGCATATAGATGACAGAGGATTACACCTTTTTACACCTCTCTGTTTTAAGTGAGGTGCTACACAGGGAAAGCAATTTCTTCTTAAAAGACATTCTTAATATAATATCTTCCCTTTAATTTTTTGGCTGGCTCTCTCCACTATTTCAGGACATAAAGCAACCTGGGACTTCAGAAGGAAACCCCATCTCAGAACAGGTGACCCCAAGCTGAAGTGTTTGGGGCATCTCCAGACCCTTTTAGCAGAAGAACAACAATGAGATGCACAGGATGGAAAATAAGTTGCAATCCATGCCAATTTGCCACTGATTTATCTCATCTGAGGCCAAGGGCATGTCACTACCTCCAGTGCTGGCAGATGTTCATTCAGGTCCTGAATCACAGCATCACTTAGGCTGGAAAAGCCCTCAAAGATCATCGAGTCCAACTGTTAACACAGCACTGCCAAGGCCACCACGAAACCATGTCCCCAAGTGCCACATGTCTTTTAAATCCCTCCAGGGATGGTGACTCCACCACTGCCCCAGGCAAGCTGTGACAACCCTTCTGGTGAAGAGATTTTTTTACAAATATTAAATCTAAACCTCCCCTGGTGCAACCTGAGGCTGTTTCCTCTTGAACCATCACTTGTCACCTGGGAGAACAGACCAACCCACAGCTGGCTACAACCTCCTTCCAGGGCTTTGTGGAGCAAGAAGGTCCCCCTTGAGCCTCCTTTCCTCCAGGCTGAGCCCCTCCAGCTCCCCCTCAGCTGATCCTCATCACACTTGTCCTCCAGACCCCTCCCCAGCTCTGTTCCCTTTTCTGGACAAGTTCCAACACATCACTGTCCTCCTTGGATTGAGGGGCCCAAAACTCCACACAGAATTGGAGATGCCTCCTCAGCAGTGACTGTAGAAGTGGGAAGAGCCAGAGTTTCCCCCGAGATGAATACCTGTTTGCTGTGTTACAGGGAGACTGGTGCCATGGCTATAAATCATTGCCTTCAGTCCATCTCTCTTATCCCCACATCTCTCTTCCCTCAGCGTGACTGTTTTTGTGTCTACGGGCCTGTATTCAAACCACGCGTTTAACAGAAATTGCATTTCTTAACTGTAAAGTGCATTTTGAGGGTGGAGACTTGTTATCTCTTGCATCTGAATGACATGGAGCTCAGCAGGCTCACTTCTGCCTGTGATCTTCACCAAGCAAACAGTAAATACTGCTCGTAACAGGAGATTTTGTATAAGGTATTTCTATATATTTGATGTAATAGTGTAAGAACAGCTACCAGTTACTGATCAAGGTCTTACAGGCAGCTCAGAGACATTTCTCTGCCTGTTTGCTTGCTGAGCCCAGAAAAAAGAGTGGGGAAATCACCCAGGAACAGAGGCAAACTCCCTCCCGTGGGCAGGGACACCCCAAGTCACTGCAAAGCAGAGGGGGAGCCCCTCACCAGCCCCCCTCATTAGTGCTCGGGCTCGTTAGGTTATCAGGACCCAACGATTCCCATCAAACAAAATCCACTGCCATGTTCCTTTTGCAAAAAAGTATTAATATTTTAAATTGCTACAATTCGTGCTTGGGACTAATAAATCTTAATTATGCAGCAGCAAACAAATTGTAGCGCGGAATTTAATCCCTCTTATCTACTCTATCTACTCCAAACGAGCTACCAGCGACCTAAGCAAGAGCCACCTGGCAATCAGCGATTACATGATTTATTTTTTTAAGTTTTCATTCTCCACTGGGTCTTACCTGAACACCTGCAGTGCCTCTGTTCTCACCTGACGTGCTCCACGCTGCGCTGGCTGCAATGACATCTGCTGGTGGCTACAAACCTCCTCAGCTGGCCCAGGTGATTTCACTCACCGGAGTAAAAGAGGCAGCTATGTTGCTCCTGCACTTTTGGTTTTGTGGTGGTGTTGTTTTTTTTTCCTCCAGCTCTGTACAGAGCTGTGGAACAGAATTTATGTGCAAAGGAGTAATTCTGCTGACACACATTCCCTGCCTTCCAGCAGGGCTGCCCCTGTGCTGGGGGCTGCTTCCCACGGAGCCCACGAGCTGTTCCGTGGAGGAGAGGCTGTGCCACATCAGCTGGATGTCAAGGCCAGGTTGGACAGGGCTTTGAGCCAGCTGGTCTAGTGGAAAGTGTCCCTTCCCATGGCAGGGGGTTGGAACAAGATGATCTTTGAGGTCTCTTCCAACCCAAACAATTCCGTGATTTTGTGATTGGGATGGACCGTGTGCTGCCAGGGCTGTGGGGCCACAGGGCAGTCCCAACTTCCCTGAGGTGCCACACCGTGTATCGAGCACCCAAGCATCCTAAAAAAAACTTCCTCACAGGATTTGGGTCTCACTGAAAGCGAATTATCTTTATGCTAATGGCTGAATTAGTCTGAATCCTGGTTCCCTTTGTGCCGGGATTCCCACTGCCAAACCCAAGGAGCGAGGAGGCACACCACCAAAGCCAAGACATTTCAGAATGCAGAGCCACGCTGCAGATGCCAATTCCTAAAGGAATTGGTCACAAACCATCCTCCAAATGGGCCAGCATTCATGGAGGGTGAGGCCTGATGGCATCTTTCTGCTGAGACTGAATTTCTGCTCCCCAGACCTGAACGCTGATTGCAACAGCCCTGCCCTGACCAGGGTAAGGACGTGTAAGGAGGTATTTACAGCCAGCCCTGCTGATGGGATTTTTTTGCTAGAAGGGATGTTACTACAGGAAAAATGGTGTAATATAATTATAAGTATTTCTAACAAAAAGTTACAGAGTAGGTAGAAAAGAACATTGCCTGATACCACAGCGTAAGGGAAACACTTCTCATTACCCCCTACTACACATGATGGGGCTTCTCTCTTCTGTCATATTGCAATAAGGTAAGAGTTAATTTAAATTCTGGAGATAGTCCCTTAACATTTTCAACAGGAGGGGACTGCAGGCAGATTCCTTGCAGAGAGAAACCTCTAAGCCCAGCAGCCATCCCACACCACAGCGTGACCCAGCCACAGCCTGTGGACTTCCAGGCAATGCAAGAAGTGAGGTCAGGGCAGGATGGAGACTGAGGGACACAAAAAGGTTGTTCAGTTTTGCAAGGCACAGAAGGCTGCCAGTCTACGAGCTTGGAAGGTTTGAAGAGCCCGATTTGTAAAATCGAAAGAAATTAAAATAAAATAATTAAATAAGTCAGATGGCAGCCAACAGACTGCTCACCTAGCATTTTCCCACCTCGGGCAGGAGCTCTGATTAATGCTAATTAGCTTATCTTCACATTAGATCCTGATGATTCATCACTTACTACCCCAGGAATTATGACGCACTGGGGAGAGATATATTTGTAGATTCCATGGGTGTATGCCATGTCTGGAACACTTAAATGATTTTGGCATGAAAAGGGACCAACCACAAGCCCAGCTAATCAAACCAGCATTTCTCAACCTACACCTTCCAGTAGTTATAAAAAAGATTCAGAGCAAAGACAAGGCTATGGCACTGAAGACAAATTTATCTGCCTCATCAGTGGTGTAGAATCTTTGCAGAACAAAGGGCTTTATCGGCAACCTGCCAGGAGCCCGTGGCTGCTCCTCGTTTGCATACAAATTTAAAAAGAATTTTAATAAGTGTTAAATGCACATGATTATTTCTTATTTATAGCTGAAAGTAGGTGTATGCAGCGCTTCATAAAACACGGAGAAGAGAAAAAAAGTACCTTTGGAAGCCTGACTGGAAATCAACGGGAAAACCTTGGAGCGCCTGCTCTGATCCAGCCCTTGGGTATACCCGGCTCTGGTCCCCCACGGCTGCGGGCACAGCAGGGCCAGGTTGGGATGGCAGCCCCCTCCTTTCTTAGGTGATGCATCAAATGAGAAGGGATGTGCTCACAGCTGTGTGCTCCTCCCCCCGCAGAGGTGCAGATGGCCGGCCACCCCCGCCCCGCCGGGTGGCTGTCACTCAGCACAGGGCTGGAACCGAGCTCTGCATCCTCACAGCTTTGGGGGATGCTCTGCAGCACAGAGGGATGTGCTGGGCATGGACCTGGGCCTCAAGATGCTTTGCATTCAGTTGTGAGCAAGCACAGCTTCTCTTCTTCGGAGAGCTTTCAAACTGCTGATAACATAAATCCAAACCCCTCTTTTTATATGTAAAACAGGAGTAGCTGTCACACTCCTTCCAACTGAAATATTCTATTCTATTCTATTCTATTCTATTCTATTCTATTCTATTCTATTCTATTCTATTCTATTCTATTCTATTCTATTCTCATTCCATTCCATTCCATTCCATTCCTCTCTCTCGAGCATTTTCACTGAGCTGCAAGGAAAGGAGGGTCATTCCCTCACGCTCGTCACACACCAGGACCTGCCACCTGCCTGAGTTTGTTGTAAGCAGGCTAAAACCAAACAAAAAAAAGAGCTGAAATTTTCTGTGGGGGTTGAAGATTCAGCTGTCTTTCAAAAGCAATGTGGAGTCATGAAACGGAAGAGATCAAAGACTTATTTGCAAACTTGAGAGCTATTATTGGATACAGTCCCTTCTTAGTCAAAGCATCTTTTTCTTTTCTGGAATTCAGAAGAATTTCCTCAGAAACAGATCCTTGCAACACTGCGGATGTTTGCTGCAGTCCATCAAACATCTTATTTACAGGTTAATTAAGGAAACTGTTCTAGCCCAGTCATCTCACAGTGATGACATCAGATAATCTTCCTTGAAGCCTGTTTTTTCCAAGGAAGACTTTTGTCAGACCGTGCACCTATGGTACCAATGTTTATTTTATCCATGTGAGAGCTGGCAGGGAAATCTAGGACAGGACACTCACAACCCACTCACCTGGGAAACCAGCACTACTGACTGGAGGCATGCCATACTGTCAGCACTTTCCCATTTTTTCCTAGCTCATGGCTCCTATAAAACATGAGCCTAAACTAAATCCTGAACTTAATTTGGAGAACATTAACCCCAGACCCCACCCCAGTCCCAGTTCATGGCACTCTGGATCTTAGTGTAGCTTCCACCCAGAAAAAAACATTCTAGCAGATCCACCCGGATTCCCCTGGATTTAAGGCTGGCTGTTTACAGTTTCCACCTTCATGGCTGGGGTGAGAGTTTTGGTCAGGATTAGTATTTGGCAAGGGGTAAGCGATGGTGTTGAGGCTGGGGTAGGTGTTGGGATTATAATCCAGGTCAGGAACAACAGATGAAGTTGGGTCATGAGAAGGTTCAGTGGAGGAGGATGAGCAAAGCACAGGGAGAAGACATGGAGCTCTGTGAGACCTTTTCCCTTTGGCACTGATGATGGCTCCATGAGTTTGGGAAGGTCCAGAAGGAGCTGATGGGCTAGGACAGTAAAGGGATTTGGGGGAGACAGCATCAAAATTGAAAGCTCTCGTTGAGTCAATCTGTGACTCCTTTGAAATCTGGGGTCACCAGGAGTCACTGGAGCACTGAACAGGTTGAGGTTGAGGTCAGGGTTAGAGTCTGAATCCAGCAGATTATATGGTGGACTCTGAATGTGCTGCCACATCTGGAGACATTGTATTTAGTTTGGGAACTGGGAGAGGTTTCTGGGGCTGACACGGAGTGTAGGATTAAGGGCTTGAATGAGGAGAAACCACAGAGATTGTACTACAGGCATCTCTGAAGCAACCTGAGAACTGCTGAGTGCCCCTGGGCCACGCTTCCAACCACAGCCAGCACGGCACTGATGGCCAAGGCTCAAGGCAGTAGGTAAAGCTCAGAGAGAAAGTGCCAATTGAATAGTGTCTCATGGGAATCCAGAAGCACCTACACTGTCTCATGGCTTTTCTCAGCCAAATCTTAATCCTAAAATTTTCCCCTCCGACCCAGTGTCTCCCAGCAGCCCATACCCCAGTGCAGGTCATTGCTCTGTCCTGGTTCCCAGGCTCCCTTCCAGCTTTAGGTCTCTACCAGCCCAAGCCTTCACCCTAAAACACATCTTATCCTGACTCAAAAAACCCCAGATTTCATTTTTTTGCTAAACTGTACATTCAAGCCAAATCCTCACAAAATTGCTGCCATGTGAAAGAAAGATGATGTCTTGGCTGTCCCAGCTGATTTTCTGTAGCCAGCTCATTATGGCTCTTTGTGCTAACGAAGAATACGAGGAGAAAATGAGAACGAGAAACTACCCAGGGAACCTGTTTCCTCCAGGGCAGGCTGAGTGACCTGTGAAACCCACACGTGCTGTGTTACAGACTGTAAACCCTCAACACTGCGGGAGGAATCAAAAGTAAAAGCAATTATGAGGGAAGGCAGTTCCCTCACCCACCCCACTAATGCATGATGATAAACACACACAAGTGTGCTTTGCACAGCTCTGTGCTGGGAGTTCTCCTTCTCCTTTCCCAGTTCCCAAGGTGGAAACTTTCCATTTCAGATGATGCATTGTAAATGTGGTCAACCCTCCTTCTCCCCCTGATTTTTTGAGTAACAAACAAATAAAACCACCACTGAGATTCACATCCTGGCCTTCCTTTCACGGACACAAAGCCACTGGAAAACAGGCAGCAGCTGTAATTGTGCTGCTAAGGGAAATGCATGAAAGGACTCTTGCATTTTTGGGCATCATAACCTGGATCTTGACCTTCAGCGTGTTTGGAAGCAGAGTAGAGGCAACCTAAATGAGTTCTGTGCACAAGTGACCCTTAGGTCCTGCAGAAGGGCCCTGCCCTGTCCCCTCCAAGCTGGAAAGACAGTGGGATGCTGAACTGTACAGACCTTGTATGAGGAAAAGCAAGGAAGATTTTCACGCATTTACAGATTAAAGAATTAGAAAGACCTGAACTTGCCTACTAAGATTTGCAGAATCCCAGAATGGTTTGGGTTAGAAGAGACCCTGAAGTTCATCAACCCAACTGCTCTGCAAACCAGCGTGGTAGGAGGACATCACCCCACAGCAGCCAGGGCGGGTGTGTGTTTATCTGTATTTGTGCACACCGAGGAAGTTAATTTTAGTTTTGTGTCTGAAATTCTTCACTGCTCGAGCCACACACACGCTCTCCTCTCTGGTCTGTGTGTAGCCAAGTTCAGGTGAAAAACACCATGTCTGTATTTTCCATGGTAAACCACACAGGGTTTAAACTCACATCACAGTATTTGCAAACATGCAACTTCTGCATGCGCCGAATCCTGTTTCGTTTGAAACCCTCACCCCCGAAGTGTCTGACGTTAGAAACAAAGAAAGTTAAATTCTCGACCACAAGCAAAAAAACCTCACACTGGCCCCACTGTATCCTGTGCACCATTAGAGAAGTAGGAGCCTGTGTTTTGATTTCCATGCCATGTTGCCTTTCTGGTCTGGCTAGGGTTGGTCTAGACTGTATTCTGAGCAGAAGGAGCAGCTAATCCTTCAGCACCCTCCCCCTGTGCATCCCTGTGATACGGGATGAGCCCAGGAGTTCTCAGGCACAGGAGCAGGAATAATCACCCTCCAGGACCACACATTAATTTGTTCTGCTCTGTTCCTAAATTCAGTCTCTCTGCTTCAATTACCGCTCTTCTCTTCCACCCAACCCGCAGCATGGGATTTTGCAGGCTGGGTATTTCGGGCTCTCCAGATCCTAATATCCCCATCTCTGCTCCTGGCCTCCCATGCTATGGGAGCCTTTTCTTTGCTCTATACACTGCCTGAAGAATGGGAAGCAAACCCAGGGCTCTAAAAACACTTTTTACCACCCAGACACTTCATTATGTCGCTCCCTTTTTAGCAGGTGCTTTAAACAGAAACATTTGAGGGAGGGAAAAGAAGGTTAATCCAGTTGTGAATGACCAGATACTCTCATTAGCACTGGCTGACAGGCTTTTCTTCAGAAAGTTGCGCCACTGAATCTGGCTTGCCTACATTCTTTGTAGGTAATGTAATCCTCATTTAAAAGAGAGCTGTGGCTGTCCAACCTCACTTGTTACCTCCCTTCCACAAACAGCAGTGCAAGGCAGGAGATGGAGAAATTAAGACTTTATCACTGGCCTGCACTCTGTGACACGGTACAGGCTTCGTTTCCCTCGACAGAAGTGAACTAAAAACTGGAGAAAAAATGAGCTGAATTCCTCATTCCAGCTTCTGCAGCATCAGCAGTGTGGCAGCTCCAGGCAACAAAGCCCAGCATCAGGGGACAGGATGAATTTGGGATACACCCGGCCCTCGCCACCGCTCCAAGTACCTCCCTGCGTGCTCCCTGTGAGTAATGAGCATTATACCCTGCGACTCACCCATTACTCACCAGTAAATCCACGTGTGGTGGCTTGGAAATGAAACTTAAAGAGAGATTTTTATATAAATATCTACCTGAATGTGTTGCTGAGAGTATTAGCCAGACTGAAAAGGAAAGTACTGTGCAAGGCCAGGTTAGCACACACTTGCTGGGAGGGCACAGGAGTCATTCCCAGAGTTTCCAAGGAGCGGCCCACTGCTTGCTGATGGATCATTTCCAGGCATTTCCACTCCTACCTGTGATTACAGCACCTCAAGCTTCTCCCCTCCCTCTCTCTGGGCTTTTTTTGTGAGTGACCCAGCAGCCGCTTGGATCTCCAGAGCTGGTGGAGGAGAACACTTCATCTGTGCTCTCTCCAGCAGGCAGCAGAGCTGACTCCCTCCTTTTCAGCTGATTCCACCACCTTCTTTGCAAGGGAAAATCCAAATCTCTGTGAAACTGCTGTGAAGGGAGCGGGAAAGCAGAGACCAACACTCAGCAGCTCTCAGCGCGCTCTGCTCGTCATTTAAGGGCTGAGTGGTAAAAAAACGCATCAGAGTAGCAACATTTTGCTCCTTTTCTGCTCCCTCCTGATCCAAAGCTCACAGAACGTGTTCTGTCTTAACCAAACACCCCAAGGGGCAGAGCAAAGTACCCCAGTGACTCGCCCTAAACAGCACCCACGTCCTACAACCCAAGTGACAAACCTGGCAGCCATCTGCGCTGCCTGTGGAAAGTCAGGACATTCCAGACCTGTGAAACACAGAGATTGACAGGGGTGATATGAAAGAGCCCTCTCCATAAAGCTGATGGAGAATGGGCTGTGCTGCAGCGGGCGGGGCTGGGGATAACGGGATAACGGAACCCCAGCGTGGCATCCCCAGCGCTGTCCTGGGACTCCAGCCTCCCTGGCAGCTTGGTGCCTGGGACACCAGTGTCACTGGAGTAATTCCTTGTTTCACAAGCACTCACTGTGCTGCTGCACCTCCTCCCTTCATGTGTGACCTGCCTGCTGTCAGCACGCCAGGAATGGGAGGGCAGAGCGGCGCAGGGATGCACCCGCGGGGTGAGGGCTCAGCACCAGGGGGCACAGGGATGCAGGAGAAGGATGCACTGGAGACACAGTCCCTCTGCCCCAGGAAGATGTAAATAATACCCCCATTGCCACCCTAACCTCCAACTTCCCCCCAAGGAGGGAATTCTTTTGAGGACTGGGGAAATCCCGCAGCATCAGTAGATTTTCTGGGAAGGCTGGAGGATAAAAAAGGCACCTGCCTCCATTCAAGCCTCTAAAGCCTTAGAGGCCTCTCTGCCAGCAGAACATCAATGAAATAATACCGAGTGGTTTGTGGGATTGGGATAATTTTATGCAGAGGCATTTTGAAAAGGCTGGATCACCACCACCTGGCAACAGTGTGAGTCAAAGATACATCTGAAATCCTCCTCCATGGCACAAGAGGTGCTCTTAGCACAGCAAACTGCTTGAAAGGAGATAAACTTACAGCTGCTTTCCAAAAGCAAGTAATTAACTATTTTTTCTTAATTCAGGTGGATGAGCATCAGGAAATGACTCTGGAAAATGCCCATATTGGGTTCCAAGGCTGTCAGCCTGTGATTACATGATGCAATTCCAAGGCTGTTTTCTCAGTGTTAGTCATGCAACCTTTCTCTGGGATCTGGATGTCAAGCTGGGTCAGGCCCTCTCCTTCCTCCACACAGTCACCAATTCTAAGGAATATATAGGTCAGATTCTATGCAGACACTCCTGCAAAGCTATTACTTCAAATTATACGTCAATTATGTACGTTGAATTTAGCAACTCTTCCTTTTAAATGCAAGCTTGCTTCAGGACTTTAAAACCCTCAGTATCTGCCGTAAAATATTTTGCTCTCCAGTTGTTGTCCTGAAACCAGACAGGACCAGCAGAGAGTGAAAGTTGTCTTCTTCAGGAAACTGTGTGGTGGCCTTTGGAATCAAACTTCTGATGGTCACAGAGATTCAGAAAATCTCAGCACCACAGCTGCTCCCAGCACCAAGGGGAAGGCAGAGAACTGAATGGTCAGAAAAAGTACTGATGTTTGCAGCATAAAGAGATGTTGATGTAGAGTTTTCTACCTCTTTAGCAAGAACTTTTAGCTTCAACAATTAGAAAAAACATCCAGCAAAGAAAGAAAGCCACGTTCACAGGGAACTCAGGTAGAGCTGGAGAGGCTGGATTGGAGTCAGGATCTGAAGAAAACATTAAAGAATCATATTCCTCGTTTTGCATAGGGCAGTGCACATGAAAAACCACCTAAAGCGCAGAAATAAGCATAATTCATTTTCTTTCGCCTAATCTGGTCATCTGCAAAGAGACCTTGGGTAGCATTACACACATGGCAAACCAAAAACTCAAGAAGCCAAGCGCAGCCACAACGATTCTGACAGGCAAATGCAGAAATTCAAGCAGAATGAGGTGAAGATGAAAGAGAGTTTCCGAACGACGCCGTTTGGAGTCGCTTTCGGGCCCTGCACAGCACCACGGCCTGGCTGGCTCCAACAGCAGGACACGAGATTCTACCACTTCTGTATTTTTCCTTCATAAACTAGAGATTATGGTACTTGTGGGTTAATTAAGCGGAACTAATTCTCCTTTATTGTTGGGGCTCAACGCTGACAAAGTGACAGAAATCCACGGCCGATCAAGCAAGAAAAACCTCGTGTGAAGCGCAGACAGCGCCAAACTGGGGGGCAAAGGTGCCCCTGACTCTCCAAAGCAAGATTTCACTCAGTGTGACAGCCTAACTGCCCACACTGGGAGCACAGCAGACTGCAGGCTCCTGGTACATCTGGAGAACGCACCACGAGCCCTGCCAGCTCCCAGACCACATGAATCATGCCTCAGGATTCTCCAGATTCAAAACATGCAAGACAAATGATCCCCTTCGATACCACAAAGGTCCTAAAATGTCTTTGGGACCGGGATTCAGCTTTCACCGCCGTGTCTGTGGATGAAGTCCCCTCCCAAGAGCCCGTCTGCAATGTCTGGAAAAGCCATGGCCTGTCACAGGGATGGGGGGCACCAGGGTCACTGCCTGGGAATGTTCTGGACATGTCATGATAAAAGGCTTTTCCCACCTCCTCAGAGGTGGAGGTGTTGGGCATGTGAGGAAGTGGAGAATTCACAAGGTAATTCAGCAAAGAAAAGGAAGAGGCTTTGTGGTAAAGTCAGTTAAAGCAATGGTATAGCACTGAGGTAAAATAACTGAAGATACAAATCCCACATCCACTAATCTCTGTTTAATCAATGCCATTGAAAGAGGCTGAGAAAAAAAGCGTGTATTTCATTCTGTCAAAAAACAGACATTTTTGGGTCTTGATCGCTGGAAATACGTCACTGGAAATGTTGCATCCTACAGGGAGCTGACCTGCTGCAATATCCTACAATTCATCAGAGATCTTAACATTTTATGAACACTCATGTCTGCTCAAGAAAGGGATATGAGTGGTTGTTGCTGAAACGCAACAGGACTCGCACTGCAAAGATCTGTAGGTACCCAGTCAGCAAAGCTTTTATGCAGCAAAACAAAAAAGTTTACAAATTAAGCCCTTGATCTTGCATGTATAAATCCAACACTTGCAAATACAAACACACACAAGTAATTTTATGCACCAATAGGTGGGCTGGTTTCAACAAGGCCATCCATAAATGTGAAATCATTCACCTACGTGAGCATCTGCAGGTCCGAGCCTCACACCCAGAGACAACTTTGGGAACGCTGCCCATGGAAGAGGCAGTAACCATCAATTTGGCAACACAAGGCATTTACAGCTGTAACTCTCTGGTGTCCACACAAATCAGATGAGACCCAAGCTTTTAATAATTAATACATTGGCACAGGTTACCCAGAGAAGCTGTGGCTGCCCCATCCCTGGAAGTGTCCAAGGCCAGGTTGGAAGGGGCTTGGAGGAACCTGGCATAGTGGAAGGTGTCCCTCCCCATGGCAGGGGGTTGGAATGAGATTCCTTCTTTCATGAGCATGTTGATGATGGCGTGGAAAGGAGTGAAAGAATTCTATCTCTGAGTTGTATTGGAGAATTACCCTCCCTGCCACAGAAATCTGCAGGCTGGAAACAAACCCCATAAAAATCTGATCTTAGACCCTCTGGGGCACATACCACCTGGAAGGAAGTTTCTCAGGAATCTGGGGACATGGTTCATTTTTGGGAATAACATGGTTCTTTTTTGGGGAATAATTCACAAGGAACAAGAATAGCCAAAAAGTAGAAAGAGCTGCTGCTGAAGAGAGAGCACAGCAGTGGATCAGACAGACCAGGGAAAACGCAGAGCCTCAGGATAACAAAAGCTCCAGGGTTTTCCCAGCTGCTGAGAGCACACAGAGCATGCCCCTGCCAACCCAGAGCAGCAGAACATCCAGCCCTAGCTACAAAGGTAGCTACCCAGGTATGTCATATTCCACCTTCAGAGCTAAAGAAAACAAATTACCCACCAGCAAAGAGATAATTTTTGCCACTAGCGTGTTCTGCAAGTGTAGGATACAGCACTCCCAGCTTCTGCCTTTACTTGTCATTTTGTGTGCAGAGATAAAGCACTTCTGCACAGCCCTTACACTAAAGGCAAATTGTAAATGCAGGGTTATAATTTATTTATGTACATTAGAAACTAGCTAATTTGCACTAGTGACTAGATACCCTATTGGAGGTTTCCATATTTTATGAATCAGCAAGCGAGCTAATGAACAAACAATTAAAGAGTGAACAAAGAAATGTACTTTGTTTGTTACTCTTAGCGAGCTCTAATAATACATTATATTAGTGAATACATTTGGTTCAAGTGATGCAGTCTAGACAGTAACCCACACCATGTGCTGAGATATTTTAGAAAAGAAGGGAAATGTCTGTGCAGGGTGGGATAATGAGAAAGAAGGCAGGGTTGCGTGTGCAAGGCCGGCAGGGAAGGTCTGTCTTGGGATGAGCAGACAACTGAAAAGGAGGAATGCTGCTTTGAAAAGTCTGGGTTGATCTCACAGAATCACAGAATGGGTTGGGTTGGAAGGAACTTTACTTAAAGCTCATCTTGTTCCAACCCCCCTGCTTTGTGCAGGGACACCTTCCACTATACCAGGTTGCTCCAAACCCCGTCCAACCTGGCCTTGGACACTTCCAGGGATGGGAATCCTTAAACAGAGCTGTGGGTCAACAAACATGCAGCCTTTATTTGCTCAGAGGAAATCAATATATTTAGAGGAGGTAGGAACTGAAGCCACCAGTGCTGGGTAGATAAGTGCAAGCACAGCCATCAGTCGATGGGATGTGCAGGGGGAAGGCTGTGACTCTCGGCTCCCAGGAAACAGGAGAAGGCAGGTGCTCCAGCAGCACATCCCCCCTGCCCTCAGACCAGCCTGGCCCTCTCCACCCCTGGCAGGAGGTGTGGGGAGGGTGCCACGGGCTCCATAGGAGGTGTGCCCACAGCTCCGGGCTGGCTGCTGATGGGGCACCCCCACCCTGCTGCCAAAATCTGCGCGCCCCCAGCCCGGCTCTGCTGCCAGCTCCTGCTCCCCAAGCAGCCTTCCACCAAACCAGCCCAGCAGCAACACGGGAGAGCAGCAGCTCCAGCTCTCGCTGGCTCTTTGCAGGCCAGCTATAAAGCTGGTAAACACTTGGACTCGTCTGACAAAACATTCGAGCAGGAGGAAGTGGGGTGTGTGCAGAAATACTCCCTTACATATTGTAATGGCAGACATTAATTCAATGTTAATAACACTTTGCACTTTTCAATCACATATTCTAAAACCCTTTAGATAGGTGGGGAAGCATTTGGCTGATGATTACTGGGCAGAGCCCAAAGGTGTATTTTTCCCTTAGGCACGAGGAGATGAAGTGACTTGTCAGAGTGGCAGAGCTGGGAAGAGAATCTACATCTACCCATTTCCAGACCTACATTCCCATCTAGTTGCCAGAAAGAGGAGTTAATTTAAATATTACCGTTTGCTGACCTACTTACAACGCTACCATCAAAACTTGGAAGCCGTGATCAAGTATATTCCCCTCTATAGTTGGGCTTTTTTAGGATAACGCTATCTTTGAAGTACGCCTTTCAGCTGCATTAAACATATGGATCATTATTATTTGCTCCACTTTCTTAACGAGTCCCTGTTTGCTGCAGTTCGCCCGCTGCAGACTCTGCACAGACTCTCAGCCCCACAGCCCTGAAAAGCAGCTTCCCAGAGCAGGGATTGCTCTCTGTCACTGTCACCCCATGGCCACCATCACGCCCTGCCCGAGGAGCCGACGGTACCCAAAGACACAGCAAGCGTGACTGTCCCTGTACCTGCTCCTGTCTGTCCTCTTCTCCTCGGTTTTCTTTCTAAACAACCTTCTTCCTCCTCAGCCAGCCCATCTTCAGTACTCAGTGGGCCACTCTTGTCACCTTTTATTGTCAGTCCTTCCTCCCTTCACCAAAACCCCAAACACTTTCCTGCCTGCAGAGAGAACTGCAGGCACAACCGAACGTCAACAACCACAGCAAAGAGAAAGACGGATGGGCAGCACCCCGTGACTCCTTCAGCATCACCATCACGGCTCTGCTCCCACAGCCCCTCAGCTCCTGGACCCCCACAGCCCACCAGGCATCCCGGTGCCAGCCAGGGCAGAACCCCGATGGAAGTTTGAGCCGCCGTGCCAGATTAAGAAGCTGATAGCAAAAATTTGATGTAAGAGGAGAGAGGAAATGGTCAGCACTCTGCCCAGCTTTGAGGGCTGACCTTCCTAAGTAGGTCACCTCCTGTGGAGGGAAATCACAGGCTGCCTGACCCCGCTCAGGCGGAGCCTGCTGGGCACGGTCACCCCGACCACGCTCGTGCCGCGCACAGCCGGGAAAGCAGAGCTGCCTACGGGCACGGAAGGGCAAAACCCCCATCTTAATCCCCTGGGTAATTCCACCCCGGCCAAAACACCATCCCCAAACCTCCGTGTGCCTCTCCCTGCGTCTCCGGGAGCCGTTAGCCGTCCTCAGCCTCGCCGTAACCTCACTCTATCCCGACTGTTTACAGACATTTGATCGAGGTGCACCAGGTGTGGATGCGGTTACCGACTTTGAGACCGTTTACCTCATCCTCCCTCCTGCATCACATTGTCACCAGCTGTACACAAAAATCAGATAACCATGGTACTTCGGTCACAGCCAGCTCAGCCTCTGCACCCTCCCCTCACACATGCACTGGAGGCCGCGCTGCATGTACAGTCCTGG
The DNA here is from genome assembly GCA_035583135.1 of Lophotriccus pileatus. Classification (NCBI taxonomy): domain Eukaryota; kingdom Metazoa; phylum Chordata; class Aves; order Passeriformes; family Tyrannidae; genus Lophotriccus; species Lophotriccus pileatus. The sequence continues at coordinate 7,885,694 of JAWWES010000030.1, read as the reverse complement.
CAGCAAACCACACACGAGCTGCTGCAATCAAATATCTGCCTCATCTCATTTTTTTTGCTGAAGTAAATTACACTGAATTTTTTTTTTTTTTTTTTTTTTTTACCCTTTTCAAAGCTGATACACAAATGACAGGATGTTGTTGAAGGAAAATATGAGCTTTCATAAGCTATTATTATTAGCACATGTGCACCTCTCTGCTGCTTTGATCTTACTGTAGGTTTGTGTTTATTTCTCCTGACTCCGTACCGACTGAACTCAAACCCGATGGCCGCCCCAATAGAGATCACCAACAATTAAAGTTGGATTTGTTAGCCACAACATCGTGGAGCCAGAGCTATGGGATAATTAGCAGGGTGACATTCGCCCCAACACACTGCATGTAGTTTTCCCAAAGTCTCTGGGCCGTGACAAGGTGTTTGCTGTGAAACGGAAGGGCGGTGATGTGTACTGAATGAGGGCTCTTTGATATTTCACATGTAAGTTAGAGCATGTTCAGGTTTTGTTTGTAGTGGAACTCTGCTGCTTCTATTGTTTTCCGAGCAGAAAAAAAAAAAGAAAAGGGCAATGTTCAAAAAAAAAACCCTTAAAGGCTGCCTTAAAAATGCTGTCAAGGATTCCCAGCCATCTATCTCAGCTGGGTTTAGTGACCAAAGTAAGTTTATATATTATTAGGGGTAGGGTTTTTAATACTTTGGCTGGTAGCACGGAGCCAACCCTCCCGCAGAAAAGGAATTCCCAGGGTGGTTCTGCTTTGGTCACCAGGGGAATCCTCTGCTGAGCTTCAATCCATTACTCAGAACCTCTCTGAAGGCAGGGAAGTTGTACAGAGAATACTCAGGGTGTGATTTGGTGGTGATGCACAGAAAGAAGAAAAGTAACTTGGATCTTAGCCCCTGGATTGAACATGTAAGGCCAGTGACCAGAAACAACCAAGTGGCTTTTCAGTTAACAAATATGATTCTATTATAAATTAAATCCTGGGGACTCAAGGTCAGGTTGGATGGGGCCCTGAGCAACTTGATCTAGTGGGTGGCATCCCCCAAGATGGCCTTTAAGTTGCCTTCTGGCCCAAATCATCGCACGATTCTGGGATTCTATGACAGCAGTACCCAGCAGGATCCACTCGTGCTTGGTGCTGTGTGGATTTGCAGCAGGGTCCTTCAGCTGTAAAGGCAGCTGAAAACTGCCCTGTTTACCAAGGCAAACAGGGGGAATGAGTTAAAGAGAATAACAAGAATGGGAGAGGTGTTCTATCCACTGGCTTCGTGCACAATTAGACAATAATCTTAGTGTGCACTTTAAGCCCAGCCATGCTCTGACACATCAACAGGCCTTGGGAGGCAGCACGTGGGGACAAGCACTGCAGTGGTGGGAGACTCATGTTCGGAGGAGGGACTACTCTGTCCATCCTCCCCTGCACCTCTGATACCACAACCCCCTCCTCTGTCCCCCTGGGGCACACGGACATGCATTAAAAACACCCCTGCAAAATGGGGAGCTTGATGTACTAAAACCCTGCTCAGCTCCAAAGTGCCCCACCAAAGTGCCCCACCAGTGTTTGCAGCCCCAGCCAAGCTGGTGGCATGTCAGGGCACCAGAGTGATGCCACCAAAGCCTCAGTGAATGCCACCAGGTCTGGTGGTGACACGCAGGTGGCAGGTGGCTCACAGAGCTGGCACGGGCCCACTGCAGAACCAGATGTTGTTTGTGTTGAAAAGAGATGGCAAACTGTGCAACAGCAGCATCAGGAGGCTGGAGAGAGCCATGTGAAAAACACACCAGGGAAAAAAAAGTACACCCAGGAAAAAAAAAAGAAATATTCTTGATGAATGGTTCTGTGAAAGTTCTGACCTGGCGAAAAACGTTCCTTAATCAGCAAACGGAGTGAAAAACAAACACTGAGCACAGACGGTTCTTCAAAAATACCGAAGACAAGAAGTTTGCAGAACTCTGAAAATTCCCTAACGACCGTGGAAAAGGAATTGGGAACGGCAGCAATCACAGGAGACAGCGGCTGCCAGCGCTGCTGAGTGATATTTACATCAATGTCCTGCCAACAATACCATTACTGGATTATCAGGGCGGATTAAGCCTTTAGCCAATTACCCCGACTGGTAAATTGTAGATTGTCTAGACTTTTTCATGTTCAACAATATGAAGTTTCTCTTTATCGCTACAGCATCACACGATGCTCCTGTGGGATGTAATCCCGCGCCTCCCCGGGAGGTTCAGGTGAGCCGTGCCTGCAGCCCCGGGTTGCCTCAGTGTGGCCCTTGTGCACAGACAGATTTATTTCAGACAGGATTCTCATAAATTCAGAACGGCTTCCAAATTTCTTGACTAGGAGATCAAAGAGGCAAGCATTTGCTTCGTGCCATCTGGGGAGCTGCTCGACAGGGCAACGCAGTCTGGGGAGGGGGGGGAGGAGAAGGGAAAAAAGCAAGTCTTGGAGATTATGCCCTCAAAAACAAACTCAAATGCCACCCTCACATTAAAAAGCACTGGTTGGCAGTAACAATTAATTTCTTAACTGAAACCCGCCCAACTGTGTCCAAGTGTTTTAATTTGCCTATTGCTACAATATGCAAGGGAGCTGGCAGTAATGGATTTGCAATTAAAACGAAAACTGGCAAAGAAATCGCAAAGCTGGCAAAAGAGCTAATCTGCAAGCCATGATCACAAGATTACCAAGTGTTTATGCACATGCTAATTACCCGAGCACATCGCTGAGAACGGCTTGGAGGAGAGAACACCGGGTTCGCGCGATCTAAATCCCTGGATCCACGCGGCCGGCCCGGGCGGCATCCTACCTGCTTCCCACAGCTCCCACGGGCTGGGGAATGCAGGGAATCGCCCTGGGTGGGAGCAGGGAGAGGGGCAAGGCACTGACAGGCAGAGGGTCCCCGTGCCATCACAATTCACAGCTGGGGAAGCACGGATGGCAGTCACCTCTCAAGCGGTCACTGGGAGCCGCGTCCTCGACGGGAACGTGGAGACCATCGGTGTGAAATTAAAATCACCCTGAACAAACCAGCACCCAGCTATTCACCCTTTCATCCTGCTATCTGCTGGCTCTATAAATAGTTATTCCAGCAGGTCCTGGAGATTGCTGGTTGCACAGCACATGGCCCCACGCTGCAGCCTCTGAGGGCAGACATCTACTGCCACGGGTATGAAACCTTCACAAATTACCTGCAAGGGACAGGCTGGGAAGGGAAAAGGGCTTAAAAAGTGATCAAACATCCGTGCAAATAGCTCATAACAGCAAGTGACAGTGGTCAGGGGCACCGTGAAGAGCAATTTTGAACCACAGGGGAGGATTTCAAGGAGAAAACAGAGTGGAAGAGTAGTCCCAGAATAAAAGGCTGCTGGGAAAACTGAGATTCTTTAATATATAGGATTAAGGATTGCCAGTATCCTCAGGGAGGAAATGCAAATGGGGTTTAGACCATTTTTTCCATAAAAATTAGGAAGGAGAAAGAATAGACTTTGAAGTTCAACATGTTAGCAAATGAAAGCAACAGCAAAGGAGACGCAAAGAGAAAGCAAGCCCTGGACGCCTGGAATTATGTCTTAAACACTTGGTACCGAAAGACAGAACCTGAGGTGATGAGGAGACTTCCCTCTATGCCGTGCACAGATCCCAGAAAATCTCTAGATTAGAAACTGCCTGAGAAAAAAAAGTATTGCACAACCAAGGCAGGATGGAGTTCAGCATCCAAGCGGGATTCCTCCTGCCTGATTCAGGCAGACCGGGAGGATGAGGCTGCAAGGAGCACAGCAAGTAACACATGGGGTGTACGCCAGGGTGTACACATGGAGCAGGGAAAGGTTCTCTTTGCTCTAGGAAATGGAGTCTGGAGCTGGCAGGGAAGGAGGGGACAACGAACAGACACCTGTGGAAACGTCAGGAATCCAACAGGCACCTCTACAGAGCTTTGTAGCTCAGCTGTGTTGACGGAGACTGATCATTCCTGACACCAGGAAAGCCAGAGGGTTCATCTGGGCTGCACGGAGGTGCTGAAGGACCAGGATACTCTCAGGGCACTCAGCAATAGCCACTGCTGGGTCTGGCAGAGGATGTACGGTCCTTGTGGTGACTCCTCAGAGGTATCAACGTTCTCACTCGCTCCTGGGAGGCGGCTGAGAGGGGCAGTTTGTATTTGGCTGGTGGTCATTCCAACCTGTGTAGTCGTGTCAGGCAATTACAGAGCGAGTTCAGCCCATCATTACAGGTGGCCATGGAATGCCATGTGTCAGGAAATGGCACCCAACCATCACTGATACTGATAAGAGCTGTGGAGTTAATTGGCGCTACGGAAAGGGAGGTGCAAGGCAGAAGGGCTTCAAAACTTGGCTTGGGAATTAATTTATCCATCCCTACCTGTAATGCACTGTCAAGCAGTTAATGTATGTCCAACTATGGGGGTAACTGAGCGAAAATCAGGAGCCCATGGCCTAGAGGAGATGATCCACCATGGCAAAGCAAAGATGATAACGATGTTGGGTCCTTCAGACTATGAACTCCACGGCTCTACAGCCGCTCCTTGCTCAAAGTGAGATAGATATGCAGTCTCTAAAAGTTTAACGATTATAAGACAATCACAAAGACTTCTGCTGGTGTTTTTTTTCTTTTCTTTTTTGTTTTTTTTTCCCTAACATCCAGGGATTTTGTTAGCTTCTCTGTACTTTTTATCCAGCATCTAAGCCAGGCTCTGCTGCTGCTGGGGTCTGCCATTCTGCCTTTCTCAAGGAAAGCCCCAGCTACAACTTTGCCTATTTAGAGTCATCTACAAACCAGTTTAATAAAAGCTGACTGCATCTGCTTCCATGTTATTAGTTCTGCCCCAAAACTCTGTTCCTGGCAACACAATGTTCCACACTAATGAGCCAAATCTTCCCCTCCCATGGCAGTACTCCTAAACCTCCACACCATTCAGTTCACAAAGTTACCACCCTGTTTTTCCCTCGGGGGAGGGAAGGATTGCAGCTGCAGAGGGGGTTCTTCAAACAATATGAAGGCCAAAGATCTGTGGGAAAATCTGCTCTCAGACAAATAGCACTTGGGGGCATCTGCAGAGAGAACCAGCCCCTCTTTACTTCTGTCTGGGTCCCACGTCCTTCTGGCAGCGGAGTTTTTTATGAACCAGGCTGCCATTAATCCCCTGCCAGTTCCTACACCCTACCATCCTCTGTGGGCAGACAGCAGCGAGTGGGAGATAATGCTGCAGGGAAGTGGTATTTACTTCAGCTGGATTTTGTGGCCTTTCGGGAGAGTTTCGGCTCGGGGCAGTTATTTCTCACCCGCTCCTGCTGCAAAAAGGAGGGATTTGGTGCAGGCCAGGGTGGCTTTTCCTAGCTCCTTTTCCAGCGAATTTTCACCCATTCTTGCCAGTTTTCCCCCTGCAGCCCTGAGCGTGAGAGGAACGGCGATGCGAGGCTGTCGCGCTGCAGTGATGCTGCCCAGATTAAAGGGAAATCAGATAACTCATTACCTAACTGAAACTCGCTGCTAGACTGCTGGAGAGAGCGATAGCATCTCCGAGCTGCAGGACTCTGCTGCCCTGGCAGACACCCTGCAGCACCCCAACTGAGCTGGGGGGCTGCACCCCGGCAGTCCCGCCCGGCTGCCTCCGCACCCGGCACGGGGAGATGCCTTGGGACACAGAGGTGCGGGGATGCAGAGGTGGAAATGCCCAGGATGGTGAGATGCCCGGGATGCAGAGATGCAGAAATGCCCAGGGTAGGGGGCAGAGCCTCAGCCACCACAAACACGTGGTTTTGGCCTCCCCACACTCGCACCTGTAAGGAAAATTCAGGCATCGAAGGTGACACAGGCACAACTGGTGGCTTTAATAGTTTACAGATGATGCACTACTACAACAGTCATCTTCACCCCATCGTGCTGAGTCTCCTTGGGATTCTGGAAGTTGGACTGAACTCATCTGACCGCCTCCACTACTGCTGTCTGCTATAAAGCTTTCTGCACCCCATGCGACAGCAGCATCTCCCTGGAAAAGATTTCATCCACTTCAGACTTTGCCTCAAGCCATTAACTGACAAACTGGCAGGGAACCACTGTTAACAAATGATTTCCTAGAGATTACTGTTTAAGTAAAAAAGGTTCCAAGATAAATAGACTCATTCTTCATGACAAGGATTTTGAATTATGCATCCAGAGGTTTGGTACATGTGTCCAAAAGCTATGCCGTGTGATCCTGGAGGTTGTTCTCATCACCATATTACAAGTGGGTAAATAAATGACATTTTGTCCCTGGTTTAATAAGGAGGATTTGTGCAGCTTGTGTATTTCAGACAACACGTTGGACCATCCCATCATTGTTTCCATCCAACTAATGCCACTCCACGAAATTACTGCTTAGGCTGAAAAGGTGACTTGTTTTTAAATTAACAAAAGATGCCAAATGCCTTGAAGGAGCTGTGGTCTTAGGGCCACCTGCGACTCCCTAGAAGATTATGAAATTGCACTTTCTTTAATATCTTGAAGTAAATGGTCTAACAAGCAGCACAGATTACTTTTTTTGGCTTCTCTGGCCGCTTCTGAAACATCCCCTCTCACGGTCCCTTGGGTGGGATTTTATGGGTTTTTTTCAGCATCCATGTGGCTGCCCCTGCAGTGCTCTCCAAACACCTCTTACACATGAAATGATAAAAGCTCCACAATGCTCCTGGGGGAAACTGAGTCACGGAAGAACAAGCTCCTGCGGGAGCGGGAGCAGGAGCAGGAGCGGGGATAACACCTCGCTTCCTCCGCCACAGCCCTGCGCGGCAGTTACAAGACTATCCGGTTCCTCTGCTATAAAACCCGGTAACATGCCTCCCTTCTTACCTGATTTTGAGAACATCCTGTGTTAGCACATAAACAGCTGGTGCTACTCGTGGCTGTTTATCTGGCTGTTCGCCCCGTCTGCCGCGGCACCTGGCGCTCTCGGGGAAGAGGATCCCGTATCAAACGAACCCCCCGGGAGTGGCAGACAGGCAGCTCCCACCCACGGGCACAGCAACGAGCCCACCCAGCAGCCAGGCCTTCACCACTGCTTTCAGAAGGACATTTGGATCCACAGTGATTCCTTTCGATATGGGAACTGATCTTTCAGGGATTCGCTGCAGCCTGCCTCATCCATCACCGTGCGTTTACACGCAGATCCGTGTGCAAGACGAGCAGAATCCCAGAATATTCTGAGTTGGAAGGGGCCCAGAAGGATCATCGAGTCCAACTCTTAACTGAATGGCCTGTGCAGGGATCAAACCCGTGACCCTGGCATTATTAGCACCATGCTCCAACCAACATCTCAGTACAAACAGGACATTGTAATACAAAAACATCTTATTTTGTGAAGTTTGAATACATGCATGTAGTTATATACTATTTCCAGTAAATGTCACTAACCAAACAACTGGCACTGACATATCAGGTAATTTTCTATCCTTTTGAGTCAAGAAATTAAATTTTCCCTACGACAGCTCTTGTATTCAAGTGCTGTTGTAAGTCCCAGTGAGGGATATTCAGTGCTTTTACCTGGGTAGTAAAAACTTAACTTGCCAGATATAACCTCAGGTTCAGCCACTAAATTAATCACAGAAAAGAGAAAAGGGCTTAGGCACAATGTCAACTTCAAGCCAGAAGCATTAAAAACTTTTTAGCTTTTTCTAAACACCACTCTCTGTTGCATTATATAGAGCAGGATGCCAAGAGGAGCCACTTAGTTGCAAATATATCCTTAAATTACTGACAGTGTGGAAATTAATGCATTTACTCTATAAAACTATTGCCTTGTCAAAGTGTTCCCGTGTTCCCTAGTCCAGGCTGTTCCATGGAGCTAAATCAGTGACAGCAAACCCACTTCTGTGATGTCATTTTACAGCATTTGATTCTTCAGAGTTTCCCACAGCCTGCAAGAAGATCAACTGATCAGGCTAAAAGCTGGAGAGCCTGTTTGCATTGGAACAGGACTCCAGAGCTGGACAAGGGAAAAGAGCTGCCCTGAACTTCAAACAACCTGGAACAACTGTAGGGCTCCCTGTAAATCCCTTGGAGAGTTTGTGCCCTGCCCCACGACAAAGATACATCTGATGCGAATGAAACCTCAGACTTCATGATTTTCATGCCAGCTCTTTCAGAAGCAATGTAATTTCCTACAACACCCTGTTATTTCACTCGCCATCTCCACAGATTTTGCTCCAATTCCACAAGCAAACTTATTTTGAGGACACAGACTGTTTCCAACTGGTTTTAGAAGGGCCACACACTTAAAAATCGAGGACAGGCTTAAACCACAGCCTTCAGCCACCCCCACGTGAAGGTGCACATCTCCATCATCATCATCACCATACTTATAAAAGAAAAACGCAAACAAGAGATCAGCACTGAAGATTCCAACGGTTTTTTTTTTTTTTTCAGAAAACCATCCCTATAGCAATGCTTTCAAACAAATAACAAGCGAAAACCGAAACACAACAGCAGTAAAATCAGATCTGATGAGCTCTTCAAAAAGATCTCGAGCGATATCGGCTGGCAGGACTCTGTTGTCTGTCCCAGAGCTACGGCAGCTGAGCCCAGCCAGGGCTTTGCTGCGAGCACACCGAAGCCAGGGGGCTGCAGCCTTTCATATTCCAAAACCAAATCCAAGTTCTGATGGCCGGGATTGAGGAAGAAAATTTTTTGTTGTGGATACACTGCTGTATAATTACTGCAGATTTCATTTGCTTTCTTTTGAATGCTACAGCAGATAGCAAGGCTGGGTAGATGTGGCAGCTTCTTGTGTTATCATCTAATGCTCTAGGTTTACATTCTAAGACTTAGTTCCCCAAAATACCAGGGATGTGTGTGTCTATTGAAGGAAAAAGAAAAATATTTCCCTGCTAGGAAGCAGGGAAATACAACTGATACTGCCAATCACTGCCAAACTGATAGCAAGGAAAGAGTTTCATGTAAAATTAAAATAAAATAAAAAAAAAAGTAATTTGCCCATTTTCTCAATAAAATCAGGGTTAGAAATATGGGGATAAGACCAGAAAGGAATGCCACTGGGTAAAGGACTGTTCATGGGACGAGAACATGGAAAATTCCATAAAGCACAAACGTTGCTAAGAATATTCAAAAGTCAAAGCTTTCTGTGGGTGTGCATGCATGGAGATGTCAACACAACTATTTCATGATCACTGAAATTGCTACTAGCCTGCATCCTCTCTGAATGGCTATTTTTAGGACCCAGCCTTTCATGTGGTATAATGATGTGGATTTTACAAGAGCATTTATAATGTGTTTCATATGGTGCACAGTCCTGGAGAAATTGCTTTATATCAGAGAAAGTCAAACAAAAAGGTTTGGGTGTTGATTTAATTTTTTTTTTTTTAAATTTTATTTCTTATTTTATATTATTGCTTCTAGCTTTGATTTTGGGTAACACACACATTTTAATTTATCTATTTATTTAATTTATCTTAAGCGCTCCCAAGGAACACTCAGCACAGCATGATGTGATCTTGCAAAACATGGCTTTTGGAATCCACATATTCCTGTGGATCCTGTGAGATTCCCAAACTGGCAGTGGCACACTGTGAGCTGTAGCAGGGAGCCAAAGCTCAAAGGCCAATTTTGAACCCGGGGTGTGCTGGTGCCAGGGACTGTGCTGCGTCTCCTACGTTAGAATCCAAAGGCAACGACTCCTCTCCACTATCTCTGCTCCTGCACCGGTAATTCCAGGGCAGCAGCACACAACAAGGAGCCACCTCATCAGGCCTTCCATGCTAACAACAAATTTTCATGTGGTAGATCTTACGATGGTTTATTTCCTAAACACAAAAGCAACCTCCGCAGTGCCCTCCCCTCGGCGTCAGAACGAAAATTCCACGTTTCTGACCCTCTCCGAGCATTTGGTTGCAAAGAGTCACTCCCCAGCACTTCTGCCACGAGTGCCTTTACAACCACATCTCCCTTGTGCCCACTCAAACACACTTTATGACCCTGGGCCTTCACATTTTACTTCTGCTTGAGTGCCGTCAGAGCAGAACCTCAGTTTACGCTACTCCTCGGAGCAAACCACAGCAGAAAACAAACTCAGCGCAGAGCAGACAAGTTGAATCACTTATAATAAAAAAAAAAAAAGGTCTTTTTTTGGTCAGTCCATGATTACTGTGTAGCTCTTCAAGGCAGACGTGTACTTTGTATATTACACAGTTCCAGATTCTTCAATGGAACAAAGGAGATACTGTTGAGACGGTTTTTTTGCCTATCATTTAATCAAATGCAAAGTTGTTATAACCGGAGGGGAAAAGTGCTCCAGATTCTAGTATCCAGTTTTACTTTGGTTTCAGAAACTTACCACAAGCATTGTTGAGTTTATTGTTTTCTTTCACAAAACACTAATTTTGGGACCCCGTGGAACACAATGAGGCGGATTCCTTTCGTGGCAGCTGAGCTGTGTTTAGCACAGAGGCGGCAGACGGGAGAGGAGCAGTGGTTTAAAAGCCACTTGGGTGACCTCTTCCCCAGAGGGATGCTCTGGATGGGGACAGCTGATCCTCCCAGGTTTTGCTAACCCTCATCATCCTCGGTATCAAACAAGTGTCCCACTTCATGAAATCACAGAGGCAGTGGTGGTGGAATAGTCCTGTGTAACTTCTGGAATGGTCATAAATGGTGTGTCCAGAGAAGGCCAGCGGGGGTGGGGAAGGGTCTGGAGCACAAAGTCTGATGAGGAGCAGTTGAGGGAGCAGGGGGGGCTCAGCCTGGAGAAAAGGAGGCTCAGGGGGGACCTTCTTGCTCCCTCCTGACGGGAAGGTGAAGCCAGATGGGGGTCAGGCTCTTCCCACAAGTAATAGGTGACAGGATAAGAGAACATGGCCTCACACTGCACCAGAGGAGGCTTAGATTGGCTATCAAGGAAAGCTTTTTCACTGAGAAAGTTGACAAGCCCTGGCACAGGCTGTCCTGAGAAGTCACCATCCCCAGAGGGATTTAAAAGACATGTAGATGTGGCACCTGGGACACGGTTTAGTGGTGGGCTTGGCAGTGCTGGGTTAACAGCTGGACTCGATGATCTTACAGGGCTTTCCCAGCATAAATGGCTCTATGATCCTAAATCATAAAGACCCAAAGGCAAAAACCATTGACAAGCAGCGCTAAGTTGTTCCATCAGGAGGTGAAGGTGAGAGCTCCTTGTCCAAGATCATTAACCAGGGAACAGTTCCCGCTGCAATCAAGCCTCAGAAGAGCACGAGGTTACAATCCCTTCCTTTAAGAGACGGAGGGGGTGGGTTTGTGAGCCACCAGCATGTGCTGAACTGGCAGGCTCAGGGTGAGAACAGGACCTTGGGTGACGTTCACACAGGGTTTGGTCCAGACTCTGCAGGTTCTCAGGACACCTCATCGTTCACACCACGAAACAGCCGCAGTGCCCGGGGCTGGAGGGAGCCGTGCCCTCCCGGACAGACCGCTGGACAAGCCAGCAGGAACAGTCTCCACTGATTCAGCTGGATTAAAAGTGGAAGGTAGGAAGAGAACAGCTCTGTATCCTGTTACCAACCCTCTGAGTCACCCGTCCTCCTACAAAACCTTTGTTTCATCCTCCAGACACAGAGTCTAATGAGCAAGGATCGTGTTATAGCCTATTTCTTAAAGAGAAATTCGAAGAATAGCACATGAAAGAGCCTGGAGCGGGGCACTCACACGTCCCAGCTCGGCACCAGCCTGGGATTTGATCAGGCTGAGCAGCTTTCCCCGCTGCAGTGGCTCTGCAAAGGGTTCAGGAAGCGACTTGTACCTCCTCTCCTATTGCTGTGCCCTCCACCCACCATTGGTAAAGGATGAGGTAAGAGCATGTGTACATCAGGCTGGGAGAGATGCTGACCTAAGCCATCTCCTGGCTCCCAGAGCAATGAGGTGGAGTGGCAAAGGCATGGGAAACCAGGGGCCCTGAGCAACCTAGTGGGTGGCATCCCTGCCCATGGCAGGGAGTTGGAACAGGATGAGCTTTAAGGTCTCTTCCAACCCAAACCATCCTGTGATTCTATGAAATGAGCAGCAAACGCAAGGAGAGGGAGCTGCAGCGGCTGTGGCCAGCCCAAAAACCTTCCTCACCTCCTCTGTGGTGAACTCCCAAGGGGGCTCAAAGGCCAGCCCCGATGAAACAAAGACTAAATTTGGCCTTGATGAATCCCAGCCAAAAGGCAGGCATGAAATTAATGGCAAGCTTCCCCAAAACTGCTGGTGTTTCTCAGCACTAGACTCTGCCCTCCCAGTAACCACCATGCCATGCACACACAGACACACTCACAGATTGGGATCTCAGGTGCGCAGCTCACACCACCCCTATCCCGAAATCCTGCTTCCCTTGCAGATCCCACCACAGATAGAGAGGGTTCAGCCTGTGATTAGGATCTGGCCCTTTGCAGATGATCTCTGACAGCAGGCCAGGGAGTCATCCCCAGGGAGCCAGCGATGTGTGTTCAGTCCCAGGAACACGCCGGGGTTACTGGGCCGGGTCCCTCCAACAGCACATCCACCACACGGACTGCTCAGGGGCTTCAGCCCAGGGCAGGAATTTAATGGTGTCTGTGGAGCGATGGCAGGACTGAGGCAAAACATGAGTGCACTGCAGAGCTCTCCCTTCTTCGGGTTACAGCTCCACACACCAGGCCAGCTCCGCACTTTCATCTCGGACATGCCACTCAAACCCAAATCACTTTGCTCCTCACAGTTACAATTTCAAAAATACCAATCATTAACATGGATGAGCTTTGGGAGCTTGAGTTGATGGGAAGTTTTCGCTTTTCTCTCCAAATTCTCAACCGATTGAGCTCGTAACACTTCACAAACAGCTGGAAGCTTGCAGGAACAGTGCCTTTACCATACACATCTCATAGCAACTCCCCCCTCCCCAAAGCATCCCATGCCTGGGAAGCCAGTTCCAGGGTAGCCTGTGAAGGAATCCCAGTGGGAGAGCAGATATTGTTGAACTGTCTGAATCACGTGCACACTTATTCACATGCACAGATTTACATAAAACTTGCTTTTGTTTCCCTGTGACATTTTTCTTGCTCTTTTTCTCATTCCAAACAATTTTAAAAATAAGGTTATATTAGACCACACACAGGCAGTGCAGTATCATGTCACTGCTTCTTAAAGCAGAGCTCCCTAATTTATTTCAAAGGGAAGTTCTGCTTCAAAATTGAGGGTGTGATATGAACTCAGAAATTAACACAAGAATTTTCCTTGGGGGGGAACCAAGACTGAATCAGACATGCAATAAATGACCTCGGAAGCCCTGTGCCTTGGTACATCCACCTATCCAACACCAAGCTTTAACATAAAAAATGATTTTCACCATTATCTTATTTGTTCAAGTGAGGTAGGGGAGCTGAAAGAAGTGGATTTGCTTTGGTTAGGAGGGAACAAATTACTCATCTGTCTGTCTGCCAGGAGGTCCATCAGCAGCCACTGCGCTAACGCTTTCTGCCGGGAATAGGACGATTTATGGGGACAGAGCCCCATCCCGGCGAGGTCCCGCAGTGCAAACCCCGCTGCCAGGGAACCTGGCTGGGATGCTGCTCCCCCACAGCAACAGGCACGGCTGGGAACACACGGAGTTCCTGCTGGCTGCCAGCTGCCTCCCTCCACTCCCAACATCTGGAGAGGGACGCGGCGCTCCTCTCCCAGCGACAAATCCCCGCCGCGCGGCGACTCCGGGGAGCCTTCCCACCGCTCCCAACACGATCAGAACCCAGCACAGGAAAAAGCAACGCTAAACTATCGCCCTGACAGTGCAAGTCGGGACAGACAGACCTCGCAGAGAAGCAGCTGAGCTGCAGATTTCCTTCCGCCAGCTGCTGCGGGGGCCACAGCCTCCTCCTGCCCGCGATGGAGCGGCCCTGGGGAAGGGGATGGAGCGGCCCTGGGGAAGGGGATGCAGCAGGACCAGTTGTGTCCCGGGGCTTAGAGGCTGCTGCCTCAGCTTCTGGCCAGCAAAGAGAAGCCCTAGACTGCAGCTCTGTGCTTTCTGACCTCGTGTTAGACATTTGGGCCCCCGTGGCCCCAGGCCAGCAGTAACTGCACTTTCATCTTGTCCTGCCCAAGGGGACATTTCAAACCCTCTGAACAAGCTCCAGGAGCCCAGCAGACCATGGGGACCAGGCTCTGAACAGGGGCATTATTTGTGAGTCCTGCTGCTTCATCTGGGGACCCCCACCCTTCTGCTCCCACGTAAGCTCTGGTTAGACAACTTAATAATTAAGAAAATGAGGTAGTGTCTGTTTTCCAAAGAAATGGAGGCTCTTGGACTTCTGGTTTTCATACAGACAGAAGGCCCAGTGCCCCAGCTTTACATATGGAACATTTTAATCCTGCCTTCACCTCACATGCTCAGCACACACACCTGAGGTGCACAGAAGGTGTGAGGAGCACCCCTGGGATCTCTTCCATCAATGGGAATGGGGAGAACTTGTGCCCTACATACAGGACAGCATGGCTCATTCCCCTATTTTATAAACCTATTTACAAAAGGAACTTAAAGGAACTTATAACTGCTCCTTCTACCATTTAACTACCACATGGTACAAGATATAACAATGTTCAGAAAACCCCCTCAGGTCTAAACTCAATTATACAACTGTAGCAAGAAAAATATTTTAATCTGATCAAAGTGTTAACATGTTTGACCATGTCTGACCTCTAATGTTTGTAACCACCTAAAAGGCTGATGTTCTTACTAAGGATGTACCTTAATTTGATTTAAAGTCATTTGTACTATTTAAAAAAGGATATAGTTTTATGATTTTTATATTTAATTTAGAAAAACAGTTCCTCAACTTGCTTATATTCTTTGGAAGTTTCTCGCAGGTTTTTAACCCATAAATCCCATATATTTCACTCCGGGAAAAACTGGACTGTGCATGAGATGGGAGAGTGGAAGTGGAGCCACGAAGCACCACACACACAGCACCTGGGAGCCAGGAGAGAGCCAGCCTGGCAGAATTTTGGGATTTCAGGTGCACACGGGCTATGCTGAGAGGCTCTTGGCACCCTTGCCCTCCTCGGCCCGGCAGCTGAATGGGGTTCACAGCTCGCTCCCAAAACCCAAAACCGCCTTGAATGCACCTCCAGAAGCATTTTCACCCAGGCTGCACCCCCTGTGACAGCCCTACTGCCAGCCCAGGAAAATTGTGCCTGCTCCAACCAGCATCACTCCAGCTGCATTATCCCACACTGGCATTTGCCACCTGCAGCCGAGGGGGCCACCCTGCTGCTGCTGTTCCTGGCCCTCCAGGGACCACCAGCTGGGCTTGGCCTTGCTGCTGGTGGCAGGTACCCAGACACCTCCAGAGCATCGCTCTGGAGCGGCATCAGGGCTCGTAAATAACACGAGTGGGTGTGTTTTGGTAAAAAGAGGCGATTTGGGCTGGGAGATGCGGGGAGCCGAGCAGGATGCTGGGGTGAGCAGCCTAACAGTTGGTGGCTACAACCACCTCGAGGGAAACAAAGCAGAAGTGATGCTGCTGAGAAAGTCAGCAAAGAAAATAGGAAAGCAGCGCTGCCGGTAGCAACACACCCACCCAGGCAGGCGCCGGGGCCGCTCCCGCAGCGCTCGCAGGGCCCTGCAGGGAACCTGCAGGTTCGTGGGGAGCCCACCGAGAAAAATGTGGTTTTACAGAGCACTGCAGGGCAAGGGCTCAGCCCCAGCCTGTGCTGCCCCTCGTCTTTCAGGGAGTTACACTCTGCTCTCAATCAGGTAAATTACGATTTTCAATGCAAAGCCCTGAAATTTTGCCAGAGTACTCCTGGGTTAATCTTTTAATTTATGTTTTTTTTTTTTTTTGAAGATTCTAAAATTAATCCCAGCTGCAAACAACCGTTTCCAGGAAGCCTCATTAACCAAAATACAATCTCCACTATCAAGAGCACGCACAGCTGTGATACGTAATCCCATTCACTCACACAACCTCCCTCCCCGACTCTACTTCTGCTAAAGTGTTAATTAAACACACTTTTATGGATGGTTAAGTATCTGCAATCTTCGGTCACAGATCTGACCTCCCCAATTATTGGAAGCAGCCACCAGATTATAGCCCACACTTTACATAATGTACACAGCAGCAATAAATCTATATGAGAGCAATCCATAATTTACCATGATAACCTTTGCACAGTCAATAGAAACACAAGACAAAATTGCCCAGAATAATACACTGCAATAGCTATGGCAATAAATTGAAAAACCACAAGACCAGCCTTGATCTGAGGAATAAATCTTCCCCTGTCTGTTAGGTAACAGATTTTTAGCTGAAAACATCCAATCAGCTCTTCAAGTCACACAACATAAGCCACAGCAGGACACGAGCAGGCCAAAGGGAAGCTGGCTGAGACACCGGGTGATTTTGGTGGCTCTCATGGGGACTGGATCATTCCTTCTCTGCTACTGAAGTTTTCTCCCCTTTGAGTTCTGCACAGTCTATTTATTCCTGTCTGCTGTTCTGACAGTAACCACTTAGATTTCATTCCATTATCAAGGGGAGAGGCAATTTCCTAAACCACAATCTACTTTTTAGGCTAACTGCTAATAAATAGGCTATTGCACTTTGCTGCCCATCTAGGAAGAGTTTAAGATTAAAAGAAATATTCCACTACAACAAATAGTTGCTGGACTAATGTAACTCTGAACTCGCCCAGGTTCTATCTCAGGGACACACTAAATGTGTTTCAAGAAGACAAATTTAATATAATTTAAAATGTATCAGGAAGTGAACAGCTTCATATTTTAGGGGGCGGGGGGGATACCTGGTACCTGGATGAAGGGGCACAAGGTGGGAAGCACCAGTGGAAATGCTTATGTGGGATCTGTCTCCTGCTGCCCAGGCCAGCTGGGTGGGGTGTGAGGGTACAGCACTGATTCCCACAAATAACACGGAGCTCCAAACCCCACAACCCACCACGATTTTTCATAACACCACTTTAACACCCTCCCCTTCTTGTCAACAAACGGCCGGAATTAAGGACGGTTTTACAGATCCTTTTAAACCTTGCCCCTTTAAAGGTTCAGAACTAAACCCAAAATAAGCCAGATTATGTTCTGCCCTCCTTTGCCGACGGCTGATGCAGAAGAATGTCTGAAACAAACGCAGCAGTGCCGGCTCCCCAGGAGCCACACGGGCACCAACTGCTGCAAAGTCGGGACACTGTTTACTGCACGTTCTGACAGAGATGGGAAAAGGCAGCTTTTGTAGAGAAGCCTTTAGTTCAATCATTCACACAGCAAAACTTAGAAATATTACAACATACAGAATTACTAAAGCTGATTTAAACCGAGAGGGAAAAACTTTACAGCGAGACGATGGGAATAGTCCTCCGGCAGCGTGAAGCCTTTCCCTAAAAACCTCTATTACTATTTTAGAAGCACAAGACCCACTTTCTGGGCCATCATCCACCACAGAGCCCTAATCCCTGGCACACCAGAACCTGGCTGTTTTACAGGCAGACACATCGAGCTCAACTTCAGCCGCGGGACCTATCCCTGAACACAAACACCAGGAGCTGCTCCTTCCAAAGCCTGTGACCCCGAAAAACGAAGGGACATTCTTCCACTAGATATTAGGGTTTGATTGCTGGAAGAGTAAAGGCAAACCTAGAGGATGGGGAGATCAGGAAGGCAGCAAATTCAGAGCCAAGGAGGCTCTTCCTGCCGAGCATCTCTGCCCCTTCCCACGGCTTCTCCCTTCAGCTCGGACAGAACAGTGCCCAGGTACTGCAGAAACCAGGCTCCAATTTGTCAGGAAAAAAAAGCACATGGAGGTGCCTGCACAATACCCACAACATACTTCAGCAGTGAGAGAGGCCACGAAACTTCTCCATGAGGAGAGGAGGAACTCACCAGAGGTGACATAGATCCATTTGGCAGATACGGATCTGAGAGCATCAGGAAAGGGTAGCCGGAGTATGCAGATCCTTTATACATCCCTGGGTCCTGATGTTTCATACCTGCTGAAATCAACGTGCCCTGTCAAAACTGGCCTTTTGACAGGTGATCCCCTGCCTGTCGGGGGTCCTCAAAGAGGTTACAGCACGTTGTGGGAGTCTTTTTGTCCTGTACTCCCTGGAGATGGTGTTGGGGGGTGCCAGGGTCCCCCATGGATGTGGGATCCCACACTGGGGACACTGGGAAGCCTCCGTGCTGGCAGACGTGGCTTTCCCACGGGGAGCTGTGGTGGCCAGGCTGACATCCCTCCCTCCCGGGGCTGACAGGGTGATGTGCTGGGGGACCAGGGGGATCACCACCCCGGGGAGGGCGAACACTGGACAGGGCACACCGGGGAAGCCCAGCGGGAACCGGGAATGAGGAGAGTGGGACACACAGAAACACGCGGGGACCGCCGTGACTAACCATCATCCATGTGGTCCGGGAGCTTCTCCTGGTAAACTCTCTGCGGATCCTGCACTCGCCGGAGGGCCTGCATGGGGAGGAGAGAGAGGGGCAGCGCGGGGGCGGTGGGGAGGGGGCGCGGGGCCGGGCGGGGGGCGCGGGGGCCGGGCCGGGCTCACCCACCTCGGGGTCGGCGGCGGCGGCCGGGCTGCCGCTGCCCTCGGACTCGTTCACCAGCGAGGACTTGAGGTCGGCCAGGTCGCGCTCGGTGAAGGCGTTCTCGGGGATCTTCTCCTCCTGCTCGCCCTCGTCCTTGAAGGCCAGCATCTCGTCCGTGGCTCCCAGGTCGTCCCCGCCGCCGCTGCCCAGCTGCGGCATTTTCCTCCCGCCGCTCCCTCCCCGCCGCGCAGCGACTTTCCCGGCGAGTATTGTTCTCCCGGATCAAGCCCTCCGCAATTATTATTATTATTTTTTTTTTGCCCTCCCTCAGTTAGTTTTTTTTGTAACTCCGCTTGAAAAAAAACCCAAAAGTAAAAAAAAAAAACTTGCTCCCTCTTGAAACTTTTTTTTTTCTTCTCAAAGTTTTTTTTCCTCCCTTCCTCTTAAGTTTTAAACTTTTTTCCTTGATTTTCGCTCCCCGCTTTCCAAATTCCCTCGAAACCCTTTCTTTAGAAAAAAATTTAAAAATCAGAATGGCTTTTCCCCCTCTTCAATCTTTTCCTCCTCCTCCCTCCCCCCCCTACCCGCCCTGCTTTCCCCGCTCTCCGCCCCGCTCCGGCGGCTCTCGGGGGGCTCGGCAGGCTGCGGGC
>JAWWES010000030.1:7844756-7866411 GCA_035583135.1 Lophotriccus pileatus | reverse complement strand
TCTCCCGGATCAAGCCCTCCGCAATTATTATTTTTATTTTTTTTTTTGCCCTCCCTCAATTTGTTTTTTTTTCCTCCTCTTGAAAAAAAAAAAAAGTAAAAAAAAAAACCTTGCTCCCTCTTGAAACTTTTTTTTTTTCTTCTCAAAGTTTTTTTTCCTCCCTTCCTCTTAAGTTTTAAACTTTTTCCTTGAATTTCGCTCCCCGCTTTCCAAATTCCCTCGAAACCCTTTCTTTAGAAAAAAAATAAAAAAATCAGAATGGCTTTTCCCCCTCTTCAATCTTTTCCTCCTCCTCCCTCCCCCCCCTCCCGCCCTGCTTTCCCCGCTCCCCGCCCCGCTCCGGCGGCTCTCGGGGGGCTCGGCAGGCTGCGGGCGGGCGGGCAGGCGTTGCGGGATGCCGGGCTCCGGGAGCCCACCCTCCCCACCCCTTCCCCCCGTGCCGCCGCCGCCGCCTCCCCGCCCTCCCCGCGCTCCGAGCCCCGGGAAGTTCGGCTGGAGCAGCGGGCGCCGGCGGCTGGCGGAGCACGGACCGCCCGGTCCGACTGCGAGCGCGGCGGCGCGGCGGGGAGCGCTGCGACATCAAAGCGGCCGCCGGGTGATTGGCAGCGCCGGGGAGGGGCCGGGGGCGGGCACACACACAGGGACACACACACAGACACACAGGGACACACAGACAGGCACACAGGGACACACAGACAGGCACACACGCACCGCGCACGCAGCGCAGAGTCCCTGCCTCAAAGGGATGCTCCCAGTCCGGCTGCGGGGTGGGGGGTTCTGGGGTGCGGGGGGGGGCTTGGTGCAGCCCCCCGGGTGTGTGTGACATCTGTTGCAGGTGTGCACACGTGTGCGCACACGCCTCAGCCCGCGCACACACAGGCCTGCTCGCACATCTGTGCGTGTGCTGCGCGTCCAGCTCTGCGCGTGAACACGCCTGAACACGTCTGTGCACATGCAGACAGGCCCTCACATGCATCTGTGCACACCCACACACGCATTCTGTGCACACACACGTGCCTGCCACGCTTCTGTGTGTGCACACATCTGTGCGTGCACCCGTGCCCACACGCCTGAGCACACCTCTGTGCACACATGTGCTTGCACACACGTCTGTGCACGTGCACACGCTCACACACTCAACCTGCACACACTGCCTGTGCCCACACACATCTCTGCAGGTGCCTGTGTGCAGTTACACAGCTGTGCACACGCAGCAGCACGCACAGCTGGCTCACAGGAGCGCTCCCACACGCGTGTGCGCAGCCCCAAACACACCAGCAGTAACGAACACACAACTGTACCCGTCAGGGGGCACAGCTACACATCTGGCACACACACATCTGCACACACAGACACATCTGCACACACAGACACATCTGCACACACAAACACATCTGCACACACACGTCTGCCTGTGGGTCTGCAAGCACAGATCAGCACACAGACAAATAGGGAGGACAGGAGGCCGTACATGGAGCTGCAGACACACATCAGCACATACGTGTCTGCACCCTGAGACACGCCAGGACACGTATGTGTGCACACAGACATCAGCACCTATGTGTGTGCACACTGAGACACGTGTGCACATTCACACACAGATATCAGGACATGTGTGTGCACAGATAGACACACATGAACACGTATACGTATGTACACAGTAGGATGTCAGGCCGTGTGCACACAGACACACATGACACATACGTGTGTGCCCACATGCACACACTAACACATAGCAGTGCACACATGTCATCATGCGTGTGTGCACACTGTTACATCAGCACATGTATGTGCACACACAGGCACGCATCATCACGTATGTGTGTACACACAGACACACCCGTACACACACAGAGACATCAGGACACGTATGTGTGCTCAGATAGACACATGTGAGCACACACATGAGCACACACTGTGGCATCAGGACATAAGTGTGCACACGCTGAGACACATCAGGACATGTACATATGATGCAGGCACACATGGATCACACGTGCACACACACGGATCACACGTGTGCACACACACAGACCACACGAGCGTGCCCTGCCCACCCGCGGGCACACAGCGATGCTCCCCCATCGCTGCCCGGCCCCTCCGACGTGACGCGGGGCCGCAGAAAATTATTAGTTTTCCTGACTGGCCCCGAGGGTCAGGAAACACGAAATTACCATCTTCGCAGCCAATTTCGGAGGCACTAGACACTTGTGTGTCGGCGTCGCAGGGCTTTTCAAGCAGTTCCCATGGAAAAGGAAACTCCCCATCTCTTCTGATCACACACGACAGGTCCTGTGGATGTCTCCGGTAGCTTAAAACAACACACCGATATTTATTTTCCTTAATTAAGATTGCATAAGATAGCCCTGGGTCCTGGAGACTTTGCTACAGACTGTAATGACGCCATGTAAATTGTTTTTTATGACCCAATATACAACATATTGTCACATTCAGCCCTTGAATAGGAAGCTAAAAATCTCGGTCCCTATTTTTCTTGTTAATTAGGGTATTATTACTAGGGATATAATCTCATTACTTTTTGGGGAGGAGAAGAACTAGTTGGAGCCACTTTGAAAAGTACTTGAATATATTTAAATGAAGCAAAATCCGTCTTTCTGCTAATTGCTGATTTTGCATGACATGGAATTATTGTTCTGATTTCGGGGGCACAGTTGATGCAGGGCTGGAGGAGATGAGAGGGGAGAAGGATGCTGTGTGGCTTTTTTTTCCTGCTCAGTTTTCCCCTCCGAAAGAATGAGCTGCCCCATAGGAAACTCCGTCTGCAAATTTCCATTCTTTTAAACATCCCAAAAATAAAACAAGATGCAGCCACTTTGAGGAATAATCATTTGAATGAAATATTTGCTACTTTAAGATTTTTTTTTCCCCCTTCTTCTTTCAGATGATCCTCTTGTTTTGCATGTGAAAAAAATCGTCTGAGATTTACAGCCCTCCCAAATGGAGATAAAGCCTTGGCAATGAGTTGGAAACCTGTTGTAATCTGTGATCCAGGAAACAAAGAGCCTCATTAATGCAGAGACTTTGGTGAGCCTTTGATGTTAGCTAGCATAGCATTCACTCTCAGTTCCATTTGCATTTAAACATTCATAAAAACATCATCTCTGCTTCCTTTGCCTTAAGCAATTTAGGAGTAAAGTATAGCTTCTATTTAAAGAAACCCACTGTGGTGAGGCTTAGAATACAAATATCACATAATCTTCAAGCAGAGCAAATATTTTATCCTACATTTCTGGTGGGCACATTTAATAATATTATATTTAAGACCCAAAATAAAAGATCCATCTTATTTTCATTAACCTTACAGCACATATTCGAGTCAGAAGAGAAAACGGGCCCTGTTAATTCTAAATATACTACATACCATTCTGTGGAAGGAAGAGAATCCAGAGGATTTTACATTATTCACAAGAGCTGAATTTTTGAAAACTGGGTGCCTACAGCAAGGTGCCTAAATCTGTATTTAAGCACACAGCACTGAAAATTGTGAACAAGGTCAGGTTTATATATATATATATCTAGTTTCCTGAACTGCAGAATCTCCTGGTTTTACAATGGAGTCAAAAAAGATTTTTTAAAAAAATTAGATTTTGGTTTTAACAGGATTATAAAAGTAAAATACTAAAAAAAAAAATAAAAAATAAATCAAAGTAAACCTAACATGGAGATTTTCTTCCGAGAGAAGGCACTGTTGCTCCCACACGGGAATGGCATCATGTGGGGAATTTGGGGGATCTCTTAGAAAGCAAAGGCCTGCGTATCTTATTATTTTCAGAAGTATTACTCCCCAACACACCTGTGAGAAGTGGAACAGAGTGCAAAAACCCTGGAAACGTTCAGCTGGGGTTGTCCATGTTCCCTGCACCATTAAAAATATCCGAGCAGTGGAAATCAATCCCGTGTCACGCTGGGGACTCTTGATGTTCCCACTCTTAGGGGCAAATACAAGGAAATCTTTATGTTTGGTGCCGTGAGTCAGGGCAGCCAGACTGATGTTTGAAGCCTTATAAGCAAGTTTCCTATATGATGAATATCCGAAATTAAAAACTGGAATGGAAAACACTTAAAAACAACTTTACCTTGGATAAAATATTTCTGGAGCTGGATCAAAGGAAAACAAAAAGCCTGGCTTACTTGTCAGATCATATCTGCGCTGAACTTCAAGGTTTGATTTGTATTATTTACATGGAAAAGGTCCCAAGAAACCAATTTGGCACTAAATATCTTCATTACGTTTTTTCGCTTGTATGGGTGATTAAATCAATCTAGGGTTCCTGTTTAAATTTTTTTGGAAAGGTGCAGCCATCTGTGAATTGAGGAGCTGTTCTGATGTCATCTTTGTGCTTCAGACATACTTTCCTCCCCTCCTTTTTAATTTTTCTCTTTTTTTTAATTTTAATAAGGAAACTTTTAAAGGAGCGTGTTTGCTTTTCTATTAGAGTTTCTATCTGTCCTTCCAGTAACTGTTTAGAACTCAAGGTGTATAGTAACTTTTCAGAGCATTTTAACTGTAACAACTGCAGGTAACAGTAAACCAGATTAAAATATAACCAGGTCTGTCTATCAGTCTGCCTGTACCTCATCCTGCATTTATCAACATGTTCCCTGAATGCTGTGTGTGAAACTCAGCACATGGATTTCCTACCGTGTGTGCACAGCAGCACTGTGGCTTTACACGTTACAGTGAGTGAAGCCTCTCCTTTAAATTCAATGTAAATGTTGCCACTAATTCCTCCTAGACGAGTGTTCCTCCTCCTGTGCTTTAAAAGGGGCTTCCTTAGAGTTATTTAATTTAGTTTCATTTTTTTTTCCTGCCTTTTTTTTGTTGTTGTGTTTTTTTTTTTTTTGTTCATTTACATTAATTGGTTTGGAGTGGCTCCCATTTTACTCTCTTTGGACACATTTTCATTTGATGTGGGTAAGGGACACATCTATCCCTGGCAGGCTGAACATCCTGCATCAGCCTCCCTATTCCACTGTATTTGCAGCAAATATGTTTCCCTGACATCCACATACAAATCCAAATACGCTTTAATTTAAACCCAGATTTATTGCAGCGTGTTTTTGTAGCCTGTTAATCAATTACCTACTAACAGAGGAGTCTTCTAAATACTTACCATTCTTTTGGAGAAAAAACATTTGCACAAGCATCCCATAAGGGTGGTTTGATTGATAGATTGGCAGCGCCAACGTTTCAGATGAGACGGATGAAAACTCCAGTGCAGGATTCCAGCTGGGAGCAGGAGCTCCTGGAGGACAGGCTGGTACCAGCTGAACTAATCCTGGCAAGTGACCAGCGTAAATCAGGCCACTGAAAGCTCTGTTTTGCCCGAAGGGGTTTACACTGGTGTAATTACCTCAGCATAGTCATAGCAGGAACATTTCCTTAGTCTAGACAAGCTCTAATACGTAAAATAGATCTATCGTTTGCAACTGAAACATCTCGACCCAGCCGAGGCGGGAGTGAAGCCTCGTGTTCTCCTTCCCATGCCGCCTTTCCTTGCCTGGTGTGTGCCCAGGAACAGCAGGATTTGGGGTTGGGTTGGAGCATCCTCTGGCTTTGTTGGTCTGCCACAGCAAAAAGGGTCAAGCAGCCCCTCGGCCATCTCCTGACTGGGTTCACTCTGCCCTTCTTAGTCTTGCAGGACTTTAAGTGTTTATTTGACTTCGTGCATTGATCTGAATGTACTTAGAGGGTTCACCTGACAGCTGCCAAAAGTTTGCTTTTAAACTACCAACAGAAAATTGACTCCCTGACACTGCAATATTTAGGTTGCTTTCGAATATCTACGTGCTTTTCTGGAAATGTTTCCAGCTGTTGGGAAAGGAGACTCTGTTTTTTCCCCTCTGGGAGTCAAGTAGCAAAGGCGCTGCCGTCGGCTGGCTGGGGCCAGCATCCTGCTTTCTCCAGGAAAAGAGGATAATCTCTCTCCAAAGACTTCATCAGATGTCAAAAGCCACAGTGTGAAATCCATTTTGGAGCCTGTGATCTTTGGATCTCGCCCTGCGCATACAGCGCAACACGGCACAAGCCATCATCAAATCTCCCAGTTTTGGGGGTTTTTTTACCCTCTGTTTTGTTTTTGTCAGGTTGTAAGACCATCTCTTCAAGCAATTTTCACTTAAGAAGTCTTTTCTTTGTTCCTGATACCAGTAACACTTCAGATTATTAAAGTACTTTAAAAGACTAATCTATTTTTCACTCTGTGTTCACCTCTTGCTGTTGGAACAGGACCAAGCAACTGGCATCACATTTAATATTTCTTGTTACTCTCGCTGTCGGGTTCTCAGGCACTTCCCCAGTGCTGAAAGATCTGAGTTTCCAGCAGGAAGGAGTATGTTTATTTGTTTACAAAAACACTTTTTCCAGGGCTGCGTCCTGTGGTCACACAGCCATCCAAGGAGTCCCTGCTCTGATGACTCACGTCTCCAAATTAAAAGGATCCATGAAGATGGATTTGCAGAATCACACTCACTGCTTCCACAACCATTTCCCCCTAAACTACAAGGAAAAGTATCTTGATTTTTGAGTCTGTAAAACTTTATTTTTTACCAAACCAAAGTACAGGGTTCCTTTTTTCCCCTGACAGTGTCCTTGACATTTTAACCCAATCCTTACACGCCGGGTGCCTCTTGCTGCACACTTGGTACAATTCACATAAAGTACACTTTGTCCTGGGATTCCTGTTTGAACACTGAATGGAACAAAGTACAGGAGAAATCCAAATATTGTTCTTTTAGCTCAGGCTCTGCTCAGACATGCTGTCCAGGCTGCAGTTGAGCCTGGCTGTGAGGTTGTGATCCAGACCCAGCTTCCAACTCCTCCTTCCCGTGTGTATCTCCTGCTGAAGGTGGTCATATTCCACCAGATAGGGCAGCCTAATTTCATATATAGGCACTCCCCAACCTGCCTCTGTTTGAACAAGCTCATTTCTAAAGGACAAGCCCTACTGTTAAAAGGGAATTAACAAGAAGGGAAATGGTGGAGTTGCTGTTCCTGGAAGCGTTTAAAAAACCCAACTTCACGTGGCACTTTGTGATATGACTTAGTGGGCATGGGGATATTCAGCTGAAAGTTGTACTTGATGATCATGGAAGTCTTTTCCAACCTTGCTGATTCTGTGGTTCTGTGATTCTAAGGATCATCTTGAAAAATCTGGGTGATGCAGTTCAGAATGAGGAGCCTTGCTGGCAATGGGGCTGGATGCAGCAATGAACTGCTGAACTGAGTGGCACACAGTAAAATTGGCTTTGGCTGTGGGGACCTGGGACATCTGAACTGCTGCCTCTGGATGCTTGAGAGGGCAGTGAAAGGAACAAGACCCAAACTAGAGGCTGCTGCGCTGAGAGGTACCTGCAGGTGCGGCTGAGGAAAAAGGGAAAAGAGTTTAGGATTATTAGGACAGCCTTGGCTGCAGCTCCCCCTGTGATCCTCACATTAGCACATCAAACTTGTGCAGAGCAGAGCTGGAGGCTCTGGCAGGCTCCTGCCTTGCGCCAACACCCAGTTGGGTCCCATGGCAGGAAGCCCTCCCAGAGTCTTTGCAGTTGGATCAACTCATTCCCAATGCTGGAGCCACGCAGGAAGAAAGGGGGGATGAAATGGAAACAGCTGGTAGGGAGTGAGACTACAGGGAAATTGTCAGGATAATGCTGCTGGGATACAGCGGCCAGATGAGAAACCAAAGGAAAATTATTCCAATGTCTAAAAGCCACCCACGTGATGTGGGGGTATTGATCACTTTGGGTACATCCTGCATCTCTCACCACGGCAAAAGATGCCTTTCTCTGCACTTATTAGGGTTTTTTTTCCTGCATTGTTTTGGGTTTTTTTCCTAATGATTTTTACCTGTTGTGAGAAATAATAAAATGATTGAAGGGATGAGGAAGAAAATGAAGTGCAGAAAAGAATACAGGAAAGGGGGGATGCTGAGACTATAAATGTTCCTACCAAAATTAGTGAAAGGAAAAGGACGTAAGAACTGAACTTATTTAAAAATCTGAATCCAGCAAGGCAGAGCTTTCTGCTGCTGCATGCAGAACACTTCCTTTCCTACTTGAAATATATTTTTATTTATTTTGCAGACGTTATTTCCTTCAGATCTTTACTGATGACTTTCTCGAGACACGCTGACAAGAAGCCAGGGTGAGCTTGTCAGCATCCTGCTTCTCTGCATCCAGACTGCAGAATGAAAGCAAAGGGAGCTGTATCATTTATGCCATCCCCTCTATCCTTGCCCCTTCCCTCTTGCCAACAGTTTCATCCCTTCCCCCAGCCCAAATGGATGTGGGATCCTTGTGCAGAGCACAGCAGGGCTGCTCTTACCTACTCTGTGCTTCTGAAACGGCCATAAAGAAACCAGATTAAAGCAGCATTAAAAGCCGTGTTACAAATCCCACCATATTAAGCAAGACAAATCTAATAGCTCTTTCTGGGCTGGCTGAACAGAAGGGGTGCCTTGGAGTTGAACTGCATGTTTCAACAGTATGTTGTTCTGAAAAGTGTTGTATATGTGCCGACATCCGCTGCTGGCATGTGGACAGAGCGAAGCTTGCCAGCTCCTCCTAATCTGGAAAGAGGAGACATGCAGTGTTAAATACATGTGTCATCACTAGTCATCCCCCCTCCTCCAATTTTATCATTTGGTTGTGCAACACGTTTGAACCAAGGCAGCCCATTTAGTTTGGATGAACTTAGGCCAAGTAACTGTTCTGGAGCTGACTTCAGAGGCTTGAGAGGAGTAGCTCTTCCATAAGTAAATGCAAACACTGTGTTATGCTCCTCATTCTGCTCCTTAGACAAAGGCCTTTTGGTAGGGTTGCAGTCAGAGGGAGGGAGGGAGAGCCCCAAAGAAAACAAACAAAGTGCAGCTCGTTGCATCATATGACTTTTGGCTCCCATCGTGTTAAATCTTATAGGCAAAACAGGGTCAGGCCTAAGCAGGGCTTACAAAGGGGACTCCAAGGAAACCCATGCTGCAAGGGATGCTTTTGGTGACTCAGGAGGTGACACGGGTTCTTCTGAGTCAGGACTGAACCAGTGCTCTCTCCTGACGTTAGCACAGCCAAGCCTAGGATGTGTTTTAGACTGTTTTAGCCTGACTACTCATGCCAGGAAGGGTCCTGGAGACTTCTGCATCATGCAGATGGTGATTTTAGTCTCCTGGTTGAAGTCCAGCTGTATTAATTGTGTTTTCCCCCTGAATTTACTTTGCCTGGTGTTAATTCTTGCCCCCTTTAAGGCTGTGACCGTGGCCAGTACCACAGCCCTGAAGTGTCTCTGGTTGTGCTGATCCTTTAACTCACAGTTGAAAGGGAACACCTGGGTGACTCCAGCATGAGCTGCTCAGTGTTTAAGTATTTAAGCAGGGGCTCAGAGCCCCCTCCTCTCCCCTGAGCAGGCTGCAGCACTGGTGGTAAGTGAGCTCTCTTGTTGAAATGAGCCTTTGTGTGTCTGTAGGGGCTGGAGGCACTCTGGGGTGACTGGAGGTGTCCTGTGTGGCTCTGCACTGTCCCACCAGCACTTCTCTGTCCACGGGGCCCACTCAGGAGTTATCTGCAGCTCTCCTTTGTTTTTCTTAAGTGGCTTTATCTTGCCCAGTAAGTGGGCTGATAACAGAAGCCCTGAATGCAGTCAGGGTATGTCTTAGTGGGCCCTGGTCCAGGCTTTAGCTCTTAAGACCCTGAGTTTTGAACTGTATGAGATTTTATGTCCTTAACTCTGAGGTGAGTCTGTTCTGATCTAGAATGATGCAGTAGCTGCAGATGATGCCTTTCTGAAGGCTATGGAGATGTGGAAGGTGTGCAGTTGCCATAGGCAGTCTGGTAACAGACAAAGAGAAGCTGTGAAAAGTTCTGGTGATTAGAGAAGAAAGCACAGAAGCAGAGACTTTAGAAGGATAAGAAGAAAAAGTATGTAAAAATGTGATCACCCATTTTAATGGCTAAACATGAATTATGTTATGAGATGCTTTCATCTTAGTATAGGTTAGCATTCCCCAGCTTTTTATATTTGTATATAAATATTTTTCTTGAAGTAAAGTCAGCCTAATTGGAAGTAAAAGCTATTCTGTGTCGTTTATTTTAATACTCTAATATATTTCCCCTAGTTAATCATTGCTATTTCTAAATATAAATTTCCTTTCCTTTTCTTTCAAGTCACTTAAAATGAAAGGGCCTGCTTTACTCTTTGACCTTCTCTAACAAGCAGACCCTTGAAATGCAGCATTTCCAGAAAGCAGGCTTGTAGGAACAACAGATGGATTTAGTAAATTACAGCCTGCAGATGAATTGTATGAGGAGTCAGTTTGGGATGGAGGCTTAAAATACACAGAAATTTTCTATGCTGTAGCTTGTTTCTTGCTGTCAAACACTGCCTGGTAAATGTGTAGCTTGTGTGATGTTGGCTTTCTGTACTGATTGATTTGTAGAGCCGTTCCATCCCAAATTACCAGCTGTTTGGGTCTCAGCCTGCAGTCCTGCTCAGCCAGGAGACTCTGTCCTCTAGGTACGTTTCGGTGCTTTGCATTTCTTTTATTTCTAAAGCTATTCTGACAGACTGCTTACCCCGATCAGCAGATTCTAAAACCTGTTTGTGGCTTCCCAGGGATTTTGTAAACAAATTATTAGTATGTGTGTATTTGCAGGACAGGTGACTCCTAAATGATAAAAACGTAGTTTATAATCAAAGTGCCTTTCTTGTAACAATCATCTCGAACGAGGCGTTTGCTTATCTCCCAACGTGTTAATCCTCTTCAGGATTAACAGCTGATTCTTTTCAAAAGCCTGGTCTTGGGTTCTGCAGGCCTTGTTGACACAATTAAATCTTTGTGAGTTCCTGAGGTGTGGCTGTGAAAGGACTGCAGGAATAGGACGGTCCCCTCAAGAACGTTTTCTCGATGTGATTTTAGCTCTTGCTCTGGGGTTTGAAGCTCCATAATATCTGAGATACAGAGCAGCAGCAGCAGCAAGTTGTCATTGTGATCAAACACAAAGCTTCTGTGGGGAAGAATAAATTATTTGCATGGGTGTGATGAATGCTTGAAGGGAATTTGATAAGTGGCATGTTGAGCACTGGGAAAATTTCTGACTGTGATCCACGTTGTTCTTTGCGGTGTCAGGAACTTAACATAGAAGGGATATCATCCCTGGCTCTGGTTATTGCACAGTTATATTAAAGGTCTTATGAAATGAATCTATCTAAGATAGAATGGTAATCAATATGAGATCAGACAGGCCTGGGGTCTTTTAGATAAATAAGGATTTATTTCTACTCTTGTGTTTGTAAGATGGTCAATAATTTCCCTTTCACCACCATTTCCCGTGGTATGTCTGAGTCTGCAGTCCTTGAAGTCCCTTGCATTTCAATCAGTCTGGAAGACTCCAGTGAGTCTCTGTATCAGGGTTTTGCGTGGAGCCCAAGGTTTCTGGTATGGGACTCGCAGGAACTGTCTGCTTGAGCCAAAATATGATTCCCTTTTGTAAGGAAAAGATGCATCTGGTAATAACAAGGATGGCAATAACAACAGTCTTGTGACTGCCCCCAGGTTTGCAGCTCCATAATTCGAGTTGCTACCCCAGGATTTCGTTGAGTTGTCACAGCCCTTTCCTTGAGCTGCTCAGAGCAAGGCTACATAACGGTTCCAGATCCGAAATGTCCAGCTGAAACTCTCCAGAGAACTGCTTAGGGAGGCAGAATGTAATTACCCATGCTGGAGTCTGGCCAGGCTTCCAAGGTTAACACCTTTCATCTTGACTTCAAATCTCTAATGGCCACATGTGGTAAAGACATTTGTTCAACATCTCGTTTGGGAATGTGGCATTGTCTCTGTCTCTGCTGGAGTATTGGTTCAGGATTGGTTTCAAGGAAAATTGCTCTCAAAGCTGCCAGCAGCACTTCATGGACAGCCACACGTTTCCTCTGGAGATCCCTATTGAGCATAACCAGGACCTACTGGTCTGATGTGTTTTTTTTCCCTTCCTCCAAATGATTTACTCTGTCCTCCTTACAGGCTAAGAGTGAACACTGTAATTACCCTCATTTTCAGGCTGCCAAATAAAGTAATTAGAGAAATAGGCATTATGATTTTGGAAAGATACATTAGAAAATGAAGGGGAGTGATGAGAGCATGTTCTCACAGTGCCAATTAAAACACTGCTGAGGAAGATTCAACGCTTCTTCCTGGCAATCCAAGCAGACAAAAGAGATTCACAGGGGTTTACTCAAACAGAGGGATGGCAGAAATGTTCCTCTCTGCTTCTAAACATACAGCACACAGAAATCCAGCCAGGGAAGTTACTGTGCAGTGACTTTCCTGAGCACTGTGCACCATTTAGAAATGCTGGAACAATATGAAGCATCTTTAAGAGGAATATTTGTTGTGGTATCTGAGATGGTCCAGCTGAAGCAAAGACTTATGAGTTGCATTTTTACTTATTGCTTAGCCTTGTTTAGACTCTGTGAAAGACTTGTCTTTACAGCCATTAAAGACATTAAACTTTCCGTGCTATTAACCTCCATTTAACTGAAACTTTTGCTTAAAAAGAATTAAAAATGTCTAGGTTATGGGGGTTTGAGGCACACTGAACAGAAGCACAAAAAGAATGTGTGCATGGGGGTCAGGGAGATCAGGAATATCTCGTAGTGTGCTGAATGCAGACTCCATCCAGGTGCTAACTTTTAATGGCTGTGGAGAAATGCCTCTTCCTCAGCAGCAGTTTTAATTGCTGAATGAACAACTGGATCCCAGGTTTTTTTGCCCCTTATAATGAACTACATGATGCTCTCCACGTGCCAAGGTGGTGTACAAGGCTTTAGTCTAAGCCTTGAGTTTCCCTCAACTGCACATCCACTGTGCTCTTCACACCCCCTGCTCCTTTTACTCTTGCAAAAGTGAAGTTTAGACACTGCTTGTATAAATTTAGGCAGAAACTGAGCTTTTTAGCCTCTCTTTCAATACTGACAGTCCCAAGGCTTGGCTTGCTCTCCATCTTATTAAAAAAATCGTGCAAAACCCCTCTGTTTTTCACAACTCTGAAGGAAAGCTTGGAAAACAGGTCCCTGTTGTCTCAAGAGAAGAGGAGGAGAATGCCTCAACATCTCAATCAGTTGAGGGGCTTTTTTTTGACTTCATGATTTTTTAAAAAATCAAATCACTGTTTTTCTGTGCTCAGCCTGACTAATGACTCCTGTAAACTCGTGTTGGCAGAACTAACAACAGCTTAAATAAAATGACTAATTGTTTTCATTCATCAGCTATTCATTGTAAGGACAATTATAGTTTCAGTGTTCTGCCCCCAAACGAGGGCCGAATCCTCCAGTCATGGATTATTTGTATTACCTGTGTCCCTGTTTACATTCCCTAGCTCACTGATGGCCCTATTCAGCATCCAGGCTGCTTCCTGTAAAATCTGGGTGCTCCAGATTTGGGTCAGAATTTGGGCAATCTAACTGCTGCTCCTCTTGATTTCAAGCAAGAAATAAATTACAGTGAGTTCTTCATTTGTTCATACAGTGGTAGGTGGCTGCTAAAATGTTAAGATGCCCTCGCTTGCTTTTTTTCTGTTAAACTGAAATTTAGCACCAGGTTGCCATACCAGCACCAAGACATCAGGTTCATTTTGGGAAGCCTACAAAGTATTTCCACCTTGTTAGTAATTTTGGTTTTATTTTAACACATATAAGGTTTAAGAAAAAAAATAAAGTGTAGAATCACAGAATGGTTTGGGTTGGAAGGGACCTCAAAGGTAATTTTGTTCCAACCCCCCTGCCCTGGGCAGGGCCACCAGAGCAAAACTCATGTTTGCTTGGTCAAGCAAGAAAGAACCAGAAATAGTTCAAATTGAAAGGCTTAAAGAAAAGACAACTCTGTCCCCTGCTTGCTGACCATGAGTTGTAGGACAGAGCGACTGAGCTGCTCTGGGAAGGGAGCTGGAGGTCCCTGGTGAAGGATGAGCCTCTGAAGGTCTCACTGTCTGGGATTCTGTCATAGCTGTGTGGTCAGGAATCACGCCAGGACGGAACAGCTCAGCAGGGATTCGAGTCCTCTCTCCTCCAAAGGTCCTCTTGTGGTCAGGTGCCCTGCCCGGGGCACAGGGAGTGTCCAACCCGCGGGAGCAGTGGGAGAGAGGTGTGGGAGGGGAGTCATGTCACTATGGGCACCTCCATCCCTGAGTCCTCACGGCTTTTTGTGCCACTGCAACACGGACAAGGCACAGAAATTGCTGACTTTGGCTCTGTCTCAGAGGCCAGGTCAAGACAGCTTTACTGGATTCTGTAGGATTCTGGATTGCAATGTTCCCTTGTCTTTCCAGAGGGAAGAAGGAAAACTGATGCTTTGAAAAAATCATTGAACTCTAACTAGGGAATTTCTCATGGAATCTGAATTTCACAGCTTGCCCCTATTTCTGCTGCTGCAAACCCTATTTCTGTGTAGGACACCCTGAAAGGTGCAGTGTTCGTTCCTGACACCCTGAAAGGTCCAGTGTTCATTCCTAACCCCCTGATCTGCTTCTTGTCCACAGAGCAGCTGGAGTTGATAGCAAGTAATGAATGGAGAGGGGGGAAAAACAAATCAAAGTGAGAGTGGTAATGTTAACAGTCTGCTTTGTACTTGGCAGATCTCAAAACACTTCCCAAAGTGAAGGTGCCTAATTTTAAATCCTTCAGCCACCCAGTGTGCTTGTTAAGAGGAGGGAGGAGAAGCATTTGCTTGTGACAGAGCTATTAAATGTTGGATTTGTGTGTTGTGAAGAGGCAGCGTTGCTTTTCCAGGCTGATTAGAAATGGTGGCTGGATTTGGGTCCCACAGCCCTTGAAATGAATGCCAAAACTTCAAGAGGAGATGGGTAGGGAAAGTGGAAAGCTGTTCCCATCCCAGTGTCTTCCCCTGTGAGTGTCGTGGCAGCGCTGCCTTGAATTGCACAAATATCGTGGGCAGGTTTTGAATGTCCTGGAAGCAATTCCTGATGCTAATGGGGAGCACAGCGATACCAGAGGTATGAATCTCCAGGAATTTAATTTTAAGCAGTGTATCTGAGAGCAAGGCGGGTCTATTACGACATCGCACCTGCTTTGCATACATATATATATATTTCTCTTTTTCAAGGCTCTCAATGTGATTTATGAGCAGCAATTAACTCAGCCTTTTAGCACCATGTGACAGGTGTTGCTGGGCCCATTTATGAACCAGGCAAGCCGAGGCACAGAGGTGTCAAGTGCAGTTTGGCAGCACTGGTATTGCAAAATGAAGACCAGAACCCAAGAATCCTGAATCACAGCCCCTATTCTGCGAGCTGCCCGTTTATTGCCAGGAGAGGAGATCATTAAAATCCACTGGGCTCGTCTGGCAGACTTTATAAACTTATGCATGCTGGTAAATGCAGTGGGGTTATCGTTATTAAATGATGAATGTAGGAGGGTTTTAACATAATGCTGAAGAAACACATTAAACCATGATGGAATGAGGATCAATGTAGGTCATTAAAACAAATTCTGCTGGAGCAGAATTGGCCTGTCATTCAGCAATGCTTATACACTCTGCTCCCTTTATGCTGCTCTACCTGTGTAATATAAGAGATTTTTTTATTTTTAAATATAAATGGCAGGAGGATTGTAAAATACTGTGCTTTGGTGCTCACAGACCATGGGCTTCCTTCTTATGGTCAGCAGGACTGAGACTCTACCACAGCCTGAAGTATAAGGGGGAGGTGTGGGCTCTGTGGGTGTTTTATAATTAGAGAACAGACAGGTTTTTTGGGGAAAAAAAATAAAAAAGGGTGTCTCAACCTCTATTTTCTAGCTCTATGTGCAAAAGGAGACATTTTTAATGTATCTTATAGTTCCTACTTTGAGGTACATTCATATTAGTAATACAGTAAGAATTCCAGGAGTTCCACCTTGCTCACTGTGGAAGGATAGAAATATGTGAAAACTTGATAAATGCAGGATGGGGACCTTGCCATGGGTTTGAATCTTGGAAAGGGAAATGCTTTATTCACACCTGAAACTAACAGCTATGTACTAGTGGAAATAGGGCTTTTTTTTGGTGTGTTGTACGGAGTTTTCTGCTGCGTGGCAGATGATTTAATCGGGGGATTTTTTTTTTTAATAAAAATGAAAAGCAGAATATAGATGTGGGTAATTAAATACAGGAGATCCTGTTTCTGGTTTTAGTGTAAATGCATTTGTTGTTTGTAAACCTGACTCATTTGTAAAGACACGCACCAAAAAATGGGCACACGTGGAGAATTATCCAAGCCTTTTCTGAGTGTGTGAGCTGTGCTTCATAAGCTGGTATCAAAATGTCCCTCAGTCATGGTCTGGGCTACCAGTACATTTATTGCTGTCACTGAGTGCATCTTCTGTGTATTTATTTTCATATATAACAGTATTAGACTCTGGGAAATATTTTACCTGTTGCAGGTAAGTGTTAAAAAGCATGAGGCAAGCAGATAATGTTGCTGAAAATAACCTCAAACACATAAAATCAGAATGAAAGGCAAAAGGAGTGGCCTTAAGACCCTGTAACCCAACCACAAAGTTTTCAGCCCACGAGACTGGATGTTCTGACGATCCTGACATTGCTCTGGGCACCTGATTCAACTCCAAATCCTGCAGAATTGTAAGGCAATCCCTGCCTTTTGTTTGTTTGGAGTGTCAATTGTTGTTTTTTTTTTTTCCTCTAGCTGAAGGTGCAAAGCAAAATAGGTCTGTGGTCCCGCTGCCATTACAGACTGTGAGAGTTTGCTTACACTGAAGCCACTGAGAAAACCCTCAACAGCTTTAATGGGGGCAAGAACAGGCTCCCTGTGATTTAATCTCCAGTGCTCAGCTCAAGGCAGAAAGACGGGGGCTCTTTGAAAATGACAACTTGCGGGTTTTGGAGAGGCCATTAACATATTTGTCATGGGGGAAAGAGGGTAAATAAGGAACTTGAAAAGAAAGGCAGATATTAATTACGCTTCAGACAACATTGCTGTGTGCTGATGACACGCTGGAGCTCTCCAGACGACTGTAATTTGCGAGTGAACCCAACGAGCAGGAGACTTTACAACAAGCCGAGCAATTAGTTCTTCCTGAGTTGCAAGAGTGACATCATGTGTGCAAAACATGCCTTCGCCTTCAGCTAACAACACATACTCATTTATTCTTCCTGCAGGGCCGCTGTTGGCTGTGAAGGCCATTAAATCATCCCTCTGATGGATGTGTTAACTTTGGGAGCTGAGCGAAGGAGGGTCCCTCGAGTGCGGATAAAGGAACACGTGTCCAAAGCCCCAGCTACCAACAAAAGCACCTCCAGCATCTGATTTTATGCCCTCTAGCTGGCTTACAAACTCCTGGTGTCCTTTTAAAACACCTGAAGTTATTTTTCTGGGGTCTTGAAAGCCTGTCCCTGTTGTAGGGCCTGACCTGATTAGTGGGATTTTTGTTAATTTTTTTTTAAATTTAAAATTTAAGACATCGTTGAACGAGGTGAGGGCTTGCTTTTATGAGCTTTTTTATATAGAGTTCTGAAAAAAAGCAAGGACTTTATTTAACTGGGAAATGTAATAGGAATTAAACACTTAATAATGTTAATATGCATCTGGGTGCAGATTTGCAGCAGTGTGTGCTTGGTTTCATAAACTCAATCACTTACTGTTTTGCACTGCGTGAGTTTATCAGAGAGACTGTAAGGATGCATCTGATACTCAATGAGGAATAAATTATGGCATTGATCTGTAGAGACAATTACATTTATTCTTTAATCAGATACATAGTCCCACTGGAGCCACGCACTACTTACACACAGTCAATTAAGCTCCTGCTTAAGTGCTTTGTAAGATCAAGAGCCAAAAAGACCCAACTTGTGAAGCTTTTTCAGCTCTTTTTTTTCTTCTTTTAGAAGTGTGATGAAAATTGTCATGTAGTTTTTGATATTTTTTTTCCTCTGGATTAATGAGAGTGAAGGGGATGTGAACAAGCTTGAATTTAGAGATTCATCTCAGTGTGTGAAAAGCTGCTTTATCTTTTGAAGAAAACTGTTACTACAAATGCAAAATTAGCTTTTCACCACCACAGTTTTTTTTCTAAACATAGCAGTGGGCAGGAAGATTTGGCAGAGCAGATGCAGAATGGGGCCACAACCAGCTCAGCAGAGAGAGCTGAGGAGCTTTGCCTCAAACAGGAGCGGGTTTCTCTTACTGTGATGAGTTTCCAGACAGGGCTGTGCATATTCTCCTTGCCCTTCCCCAGTCCTGAGAGCGTTTACCTGGTGTTGCTTGCTCTGAGTGTATCCCTGTCCCAAATTTGTCATTCCCCAGTGAGGCAGAAGGGAAAGCTCCTCTTTTTTTGACAGCAGCCCAGCCAGGCCCACGATATTTCTGTGCTGCACTGCTCTGTAAAAGTCCAGGGCAGTGACTTCAGGACATTTGGATCTGATCACCCACCCCAAGCTCTCAGCAAATAATCTATATGGTTCTTGTTTGCAGCTCACATGTTTACATAGTCCCCAGAAGCTTCTAAAATTAGAACCTGAGGAAAATAGAAACCTGTTCTCCGAAGCCAGCAGGATGTTTTAATAGGAACTGTTACTGCTATTATTAAGAATAGTAATAATCTCCTGTTAACCAAAGGCAGGGATGAATCTCTTGCTGGACTGTGCCTGGGATCTGTGCCATGTCTTTATATCCTTGCAAAGCTGTGGCAAAAACCAGCCCAGAGAAATGGTGAAGCTGCTGATGACTGTTCTGTAGGAACCAGGGAACTGGGCAGCCTTTTAGTCCCTGAGACACTGAAGTTTCTTGGTGGTTGTTCTATTTGTGACAGCTCATCCCAGCAGAGAGGCAGGTTTTGTGCAGCATTCAGTTTAGTTTTCTGCAATAAAGTTCCTGGTTTGGTCACAGCAGTGAGGGAAGGAAAGGCAGCTGAGAGGGTGGCAGTAAAAGTGCCAAGCAAAGCTGAAAGGGATGGAAAAAACTTCTGAACTCTGTGAAAAAGCTTGAACCCTGCTCTGCAGCTTCAACTGCAGGGACTTTCCTCTTAACTGAACCCTGAGGATGCCTTCAGAGCAGCCTGTTCAGTTAACTCCTTTATCTGTAGCTGCCAGCAAGGCCACAGATGCGATAGGGGAAGCCACTGGTTTTGGTGGTGTGGCCAAA
Organism: Lophotriccus pileatus; assembly: GCA_035583135.1. Taxonomy (NCBI): domain Eukaryota; kingdom Metazoa; phylum Chordata; class Aves; order Passeriformes; family Tyrannidae; genus Lophotriccus; species Lophotriccus pileatus. Next base: position 7,847,253 of record JAWWES010000030.1, on the reverse strand, counting down.
AGAAGAGTGAGATGTGTGTGCACGAACTGTCTCTTTTGGCTCCAAGCTCTGCACAGCCTGAAGAAGTGAACCTCCCACAGAGCCAGAGCCTGCCTGCTTCGTGGGCCGTTCTGCTTGAATTACTCCTCTGGCAATGCACCCCCCGAGCTAAAGTTTGTAATGTAAAGCTGGTGACAGGCTGGTTTAGGTTTAAAGTGCATGGTTTTGATTAATTTGCTACATTTCAAGAGCAAAAACACACAGACTTGGTCTTGACTGAATGCTACACTGCTCTCCACGTGTTGTGGATCTACCAAAATTATCCACCTTGTTTACCTGCTGTTCTTCTCCATCCACGGGAGGGACAGAGCTGGGCCACTCCACATTTAAATAAATACCTAGCCAAAAGTTGAGGAGCAAACTGAGGTTCTGTAAGGATCAGGCTGGAAGCTTTTAATGTCAAAAAAACCCTGAGTGTGAGCAGAAAATGCAGCTATTCCAAACCATGAATTCTTGTGTTCCCTTCACCTGGCCATGGTGTACAGGGGAGGTGAAAGTTCTCTCTTCTGTACCCCCACGTGTGTGCCTGTGCTCTTACCCACCAAGCTCCCAAACAGCATGGAAGGGAGGATCTATTTGGTGGCTTTAATAAAAATACAGTTTCATAGCTCTAATAATCATCAGCTGGGAAAATAGATGCTGTCCTCCTCCATCTCTAGACTTATTTGAGAGCTTTTTGTTTTGTGGCTTTACTGGATGACTCTTCTGATGAGCTGATTTCACAAAAATCACTGAATTTCTTCGAAGGCCATAGTGGTTACCATAGAAATACGTTAGCTGCAAAACAAGGCGTAATTAGTTTATGTTTGTTCCTTTGTGTCTCTTAATTTCTTCCATTCAGGATTTTTAAGCATATAATTATAGGGATTATTCAGGCTTGTGATTTTTTTTTTTTCTCCCCCATCTATAAATTCATTTAAAGACAAAACTCTGATGTCTGCAGAGCATAAATAATAATGATTATATGTGGTAATTAGTCCAACCTGTTTGTCCACATAGCAGAAAACAATGTGTTTGCTGTCGAAGGCTGCAATGCTGACTAGTGGTCACTGAGCTTCCCCTCTGGCATTCCCAGTTATCCCTTATGGCTACTCCAACAGTGACCCTCAGAATTCAGAGGACACTCTTCCTTGTGTCCCCCAAGTTGTGGGACGGGCTGAATTTGGCAGGAATGTCTGCGGGAGTCCCTGGGGTCGGGTGACGACTGAGCAAGGACGGGAGTGTTGCGACACCAGGGTTTGAGGTGGTTATTTAACACCTCTGCCCCGGCTGGATCTGCAGAGCAGGCAGAGCTCAGCCTGTCTGTGTGGAAGGGCCAAAACTTGTAGGACTTCTCCATCAATGCTTGGGCTTTTTGCAAAATAGCACTTTTCCCCAAACGTGGTGGGGGGAAGGGTTCTGGAGCCCTTTGGTTCAGAGCCGTTCAGAGGTTAAATCACCTTGAAACGATCCTCCCTTGGGTGAGGTGTTCTCTCTTCCTTACTCCTTTCTATTCATCCTGGAGCTCTAAAGAGTCTTATCCTAGGCTTGTTCCCTTTCTCCAGCCTGATCATAGAATCACAGAATTCATAGAATCATAGAATTAACTGGGTTGGAAGAGACCTCCGAGATCATCAAGTCCAACCCTTGATCCAACCCCACTGTGATTACAAAATCAGGTGGAAATGTTCCATACTGGAGAAGAACATCAGGAGTGGGCAGGAAATATTCCATAGGAGGCAGAAATGTCAGGAGGGAGGAGGGATTTCTGCACAGCCTTTTATTGCCCACAAGCTGGGGTTCGGGAGCCAGGACGCTGCCTGTGGAGGGGAGAGGCACGGCCCTCTGTTCCTGGCATCCCGAGTGTCCTAACTCCAAATTCTTCCATGGAAGAGAGAGCAATGCTGCCAGTGTCCCACCTGGCAGGTGTATTCCAGTTTCTCTCCCGGACCCAGCCCTCTGGCGGCGGCGGCGGGAGCAGCACCGGGGTTCGGGAGGAGGAGGAGGAGGAGGGATGGGGATGCTCGAGGGCAGCGATCGCCATCGCTCCGCTGGCCAAGCCCGGCTCCCTCCGTTCCCGAGGGCACTCGTTGGGCAGCACTCGGGGCTCCAGCCCTGGCTCTGCCCAGGGAGCCGCCCCTGCTCAAGGGGCGAAGCGCCAATTCCCGGTTCTGAGGATGCTCTCAATGAGTTCTGAGCTTGTACAAACCCAACTCACACTGGGACATGATGTCTGATAGTCACAGCTCAGCCTGGAGAAAAGGAGATCGCAATGAGATCTTCTCTCAGTTCCAACTGAGGAGGGACAGAGGAGGGGCAGGACTGAGCTCTGCTCTGGGTGACAGGGACAGCCCCCAGGAATGGCTGGAGCTGTGTCAGGTTGGATCTCAGCACAAGGTTCTCCCCCCAGAGGGTGGTTGGCACTGCCCAGGCTCCCCAGGGCAGTGGGCACAGCCCCAAGGCTGCCAGAGCTCCAGGA
>JAWWES010000030.1:7819429-7842093 GCA_035583135.1 Lophotriccus pileatus | reverse complement strand
ACTCTGTAATGGACAAGGAAGTTTGGAGAAGTATATGTTTAGGAGTCTTTTTATAATAAACAAACTATGGTGGTATGTAGAACAGAAAACAACTTTTAAAACCACTAAGTGTTAGTAGTGAAAAAGAGTGGCCACTCTATTTCTGAAAATAGACCCCAGAGAACTGTACATTGAAGTGTTTTGTCAACTGAACATCTTTCTAGGAAGTTAATCTTTACAAGAACAAAAGAAAAGGCTTGAACAGTAAGTCTCCATGAAATGACTGTGTAAGTAAATGTCAGGCTAGTTAAGGGAGCAAACCTGGGTGAACCTCGTGCACACAGTGTGTGTGAACAATAAGTCAGACCTTCCTTTGGGATAAATCATCAGTGTAATGCGTGGATTTGGCCCAGGGTTTATGATTACCATGTCCTGCTCCTGGCTGAAGTGTTCTGATGAGTTTACCTTTGCCTTCACCAACACTGAGAAGAAAAAGGGAAGGGTATGGGTGGAAGGCAGGAGCTCCTGGGACAGCAGTGACTTCGCTCAAAGAATGTCCAGTTGTGCTGCCTGGCTGGCAATTATTGTCACTCATCTTTTCCTACTTGTTTTATCTAAATATGATTGAATCTGAGGCTTTTTTTTAATGGCTGAAAAATTTTGCTTGGAGACAGTTCAAGTCAGGAACTCCTGAACCCTCCTGAGGGTCAAATCATTGCCTTCTCTGGGAACTGGAAGCAGCCTGAGAGCCACGGCCTCACGAGATTTCCAGCTCGTACCAACCAGCCTCTGTGTGGGTAGGAAGCGTTGTGGTGAAGGGACCTGAAGATAAGAAGGGGCAGAAAACTTTCAAACAAATTGTGAACCAAAGCTTGGTGAAGTCAATGGAAACTCTCTGGTAGCTCATGGCCTTGGGGGGGGGCTGGGGAAGGGGAGCACAGAAAGAAAAACTGCACTGTTGAAGCAAAAAGATTGTTGAGATAGGAGGGAAAAAAACACATTTCTGTCGAATCTTTGAGGGCTGTGGAAAGACAGCCTTCCAAAGCCTGCCTGGAAACGTTTAGAGAAAGCCCTTTTTGAGTTAAACAATAATAAAAACACAGGACTCGAAAGAGAGAGAGAGAGAGAGAGAGGAGGTGGAACGGAATAAACCCAAAACAGGAATACAACAAATTTAGAAAAATTAAACCAACCAAACTGCCAGCTTTCTGAAACTCCAGACAAGCACGGGGGGTGGTGTGTGCCACCCTGCCCACCTTCCAGGGTTTCTGTTTTGACAAGTGACTTTCCCCTGGCTGGGTGGGGAGCACGTCGTGGGTGCCCCAGGGAAACCTGCTCAGTGCAGGAGCAGCAGCCCCAGGGCAGGGGGGGGATGAACCTCTGGCTGTCCTTACAGATCTTTCCCCGTTCTCTTCATTGTGCCTTTCCCTCCCAGTCAATTAAAGGAGCTGCGGTGCTGCAGGTTTTCCCCAGACAGATAATTACTCTGCCTTCTGCCTTGTCCTTCTAATTGCTGTTAAAAGCCGTGCTGTTGGTGCCTTTTGTGAGCCTGCGAGTGCCTGTGTGTGTTTATACAAAGGCTGAGGGCAGAATCTGTCTGTGCTGTAACGTTTTATCAGCAGCAATTGGAGGAGAAGAAGCCCCTGGGTTGGTTTCCAGAGCCTGCAGACTGACTGCTCGTTACCATCATGAGAAATGCAAGGAAGGAGCATCACATCAGCACTCGCAGTCCCACTTTCTGTTGCTGTCATCAAAGGGTTTAGGAAAGTTTGCATTGAGAGCAGGTTTTTTTTTTTTCACTAATGCACATGTGCACATGGCTGTGTGGGAAATGCTGTGCTGGAGAGGGCAGCTCGTGGCTGAGGCATGGTTTGGGTTCGGGCACTGGGCTCGGTGCTTGTGGTCAGGTGAGGACTGGGATGGAGAGCACAAAGTCAACAGAACTCCAGATGTGCCAAGAAAGAAGCACAGCTGGGAGCTGGATCGTGAGCAGAAAGCTGAAAAGGGGAACTTGTTCCACCCTGGAGCAGGAAGGTGGTGTGGATTTGAACCAAAAAGCTGGAATCCCCCCGACACTCACAAAGCACTCAGAGCAGGATCCCGCTTGGCAGATGGTTCTCCTGAGTTTATGCCTTTCATTTTTGGTTTGGGGAAGTGGAAGCTTTGTCCTGGCTAAAAATAGTGGTACTGACAACCACTTGGAGATCTGTGTTGTGTTGCAGGGACAGAATTGCTGCTCTTGGCCTGGATTTCCAGAGCTACTGAAGGGTTGGTGGGGAAATCTGGAAGTAAATCCCATGGTTGTTTCCCAGAGCTTTAAAGTTTACCAGCCACACACAGGCTGGATAAAACTGACACTGGTAAAATTAGCAAGAAACGTGTCACTGCAGAGAATCTGGAAATGGCATCAAAAGTAGCCCCAGGAACACAACAAGGGGTTATGAGCAGCCTCTGTTGTGGCCAAAAATAAAACACTTACACAAGGTAGACCCCGAAAGTGAAAAAGAATCACAGAAACATTTACTAGGGATGAGAAATTCATCAACTGAAAAATGACACCTGCAACCTGAGAGGGACCTTTTGCTTTTAAGAGCAAGTTTTGTTGTTTTTTTGGTTGTTTTTTTTTTAAATTAACCATTACTTTATTTTTTTCCTTCATGCTTTATATTGTCCCCCCACCTTGGAATAAAATGAAGGGAGGGATTGTCATAAAGTCTGGGCAGCTTTTGTGGCTCCAGTGAAGTTTGAAAAGAGGCATAAAATGGGGGATACTGAGCTGGCCTCATCAGAGTGCCAACTGTCACTTCTAGGGAACACTCAGAATTTGGGTTTTGCACAAGATGAAACACAACTATGTGTTCTATTAAAAGGTCTGACCTTTTTCCTGGTGCACCTACCTGTGTGTTAGATTTTCTCCTGCTCTCAGGGGCTGTTTTAGATCTCCAAGAAATACTGGGGTTTGTGCACTGCTTCAAACCCCCAGGAAGGTTCCAGGAAGGGTAATTTTTTAACTATGATAAGTTAATGATTTTACAGTGTTTCAGTTCACATGCCCTTTTTTGGTGTTCTCTGGGTATATATATTTTTTTCCCCTTCCCAAACTTACTGCCTCACAGCACTTCTTGCTCCTGGGCACCAGGGGGACGTTCACTGGAGAATGGAGTGATAAATTTGGGAAAGCCTTCAGTCTGCTGCTTGATGTCTGGTTCACATTCTGGTTTTGCAGACAAGTTTTAGTATCAAAGCTGTGCTTTTAAATCCTTTGTTGCAAAGACCAAGAAACCTTCAGCTTACAACTGAACCCTGTTAACCATGAGGGAAGGAGAAGGCTCTTGAAACCACTGGATTTCTTTAAGAAAGCAAAGTTAGAGTCATCTAGATTTTTATTTATTTCTTTTATTTCATTAATTTTTAAAGTTTATTTGCACAGAAATGTGTATCCTCTTTGGAACTGCTGAAGTATTGGGATGAATATTTGCCACAGGGTTCCCAGAGAGATGGGGTTTTGACACACCTGATGTCATAGCTCACGTTCTCTTAAATGTTTAGGGTTTTCATGTGTATCTTTGGCTTCCTCAAAGCCTTGCCAGCAAAGGGGAATAAAAAAAAGCTTGGAATGTGAAGGCTACGAGTGGGTTCTGCCAAAGACCTTCCTCGTTGCAATTGCCTCGTTCAGGGACTCAAAAGTGATCTTTCTGCTAAAAAAAAAGCAAATTGTGTGCCAAACAGCAGAGAAATGTTTGAATTAAAGGTAATTATTTCACTTTTATATGTTTGGTCGTGCTTTGGTGCAGGTCAAAGCCAGACCCAGAGCGGTGCTGGATGGGTTTGGATCAGCCACAACTCGCGGGAAGGGCGTAAAAAATTAATGATCGAAGAGGCAGGGGAGAAACACAGAGCTGAGCACACTCAAAATATGAATTTGAAAAGTTTCCATTGTTTACTTATCTCATTAAGAATCTCTCTCCATGCAGGCACACGAGAGGCAGGTACAAATATATCTCGCTGTCTATCTTTGTTCCACTGCACGTTTGCCTGCAGGTCTCTATCTATAGAAACATAAACTGGTGTGTATATCCTGCTGCCTCTTGAAACGTACAGAACATCACCAACAGTTTCTTTTCTCTAGTTTGCTCAAATGCTTTGTGGTTAGATATTCTGAAAGTATAGAATTTAAAAAAAAAAAGAAGAAAAAGAAAAAGACAAAAAGATTTTGACGCTTTGAAAGAGTTTCTTTGTTAAAAATACGCACTTTTTTCTCCTTGAAAAGAATTTTAATAAGCCAACAGACTGTTGAGTTTCTCAGCGTGTCGTGTTTGGTAACATAAAATCAGATAAAATTACTGATAAATATTAATTCACACCCGCAGAAGTGAACAGTTTGTGTGGCATTTGATGGCTGGAATTTGAGTGATATGGTGGGATTTTTCAGAAAAGTGTGTTTGTTATCAGGAAAGTCTGAATATAAGAAATAAAGTTTCTGCTCAGGGCACACAGAGTTCTCTTATCCACTGTCTCAAAATCCAAATGAAAAGGAGAAGTTGAAAAGCAGAAATTTAAATAAGATTTAGAGGACTCCCGTAATTATTTTATTCAAATAAGGAAACATTTGGTAGCAGCACTTAAGCATTAAGAGTTAAATAAAAAGGAAACATTCCTTATTGAAACAGAACATAATGAACAGAAGTAATATTTAATAATTGAATTAATCTTTTTCTCTTGGGTAAATTTGATTATCTTCCTGATTGCCCAGTAATATTCAAAATACACAACGATTATGAGCACACCTGGCCTTATAATTTGCTAAATCAGGGCTGAGTTGATGGGAACAGTACTTTGAATGTTGTAATTCACTCAGTACTGGGAGACTCAAAGGAACAAAGATCTGTAATGTCTTATTTTAAATATTTTCACTTCGGAAGTTATTAAAAAAAATGCCATGGGTTAGCATTCATTTAAAACAAACTCTTCACTCTTGCAGATTTATAATGCTGAAGTGCTGGAGGGGAAGAACCAGGGTTCCCATTTTTTAATATTTCTCACTGTTGTCAAGTAATATTATTTCTGATTATGATTCTACTGGATTTTCTTATTCTTGATACTGTTTGGTTTTATCTTATGCACTTTTAAATCATAAGTCCATTTGGAATGACATTGGTATCAATTACTACCAAAAAATTAATGGCTTCATCCTGATATCTTCAAATAAATAGTAAATGGTCACTGATTTTGGTACCAGGAGGATTTACAGCCATGATTCCTGGAAGCTCTTGAGCACAGGTATTAATTAACCACTTAGTTTCCAGTAATTTCAGGGGAATTTCAGTATCAGACTGCTGGGAACATATTGTTAATATTGCACTTGTGTCAACTGAACCAGAACAACAAATTCAAACCCAGCTGGCAAAGTCTACCCAGGCTCAGGGGGAAAAAAACCCGATTTCACTAAGTTTACAAAAATTAATATAGAAAATAATGAATTTATCTGAAAGGGTTCTGACTTGGAAATGAAGACAAACACACTGCTCAGTGTTTGAAGGGGAAAATTACTAAAAATAAGCTATAACTCGTAGAATCACAGGATGGTTTGGGTTGGAAGGGACAGGGTGGTGTCCTGGTGGTGGATCAAGGTGCTGATGCTCCCCAAGGACAGCGTTCCTCCTGCAGGACGTGTTCCCTTGGTTGGGGGTGTGTACACAACTGCCTCTGCTTTTGGTGGGAGCTCCTTGTGTGGACTCAGTTTGGGCTGCAAGAGCTCTGGTGCCAGGAATTTGTGATCCACAGTTTTGAGGAGAGTTTTGCCTCGATGACTGAGCCCAGACAGCTCTGAGTTACTCATTCCTTAAACCGTGACGTGGAGCTGTGGCCGGGCTGTACGTCCTGGGACGACCCAGGCTTAGCAGGGCCCTGGGAGGCCTTTTAACAGAGTTTTTCAAAGAGATGTTTTGCACTAGAATGTGGGGGAAATCAGGCTTAGTTTTCTGTATACAAAGACGCTGTGCTGTGGTGTCAGGGGTGGTCAAAAGCAGGAGGCATCCCAAGCGTGGATGTGGATGCTGGACTGGGATTGCTGGACTTCACACCTGGGCTGGAGGGCGAGCTGCTGCTCCAGGGATGGCTCAGCTCCTGGCTAAGAGTTTGGTTTAACGAGCTGGACTTCATCCAAAGGGGTGAGGATAGAGGGATTTGCAGGGGTTGATCTTTGAGATAGGAGGAAGCACCGTGCCACTGGCTGTGCTGTGAGGGACGCGGGGTTTTGGCTGCAATTTTAATTGATCTCCTTGGCAGGACACTTCGGGGACTCTCTTACAAATGGTACAATTCTCCAGCCCCTCTCAGAGCAAGGCTGGGTGCTGTGGTCCAGTCCTGTCCAATTGGCACACCAAGGTCTCTGCTATTCCCTATCCTTTCTCCTGCAGAACAGTCTGTACCGCTCACACAGGATCCCTCCCGGCTGTCCTTGTGCAGGTTCCCCTTCAGGAATCATCTGGGTAGCTCTGTCAGTGAAAATCAGAACCAAGGGCAGTTTTTAATCCAAACAGTCAACCAGACTCACACACACAAAAAACTGAAGAATGATCTGGAAAAAAAACTCCCCCAAACTCCTTTCGCCTGCCACGCAGCGAGAAATGGAAATAGGGGTGGCCACTGCCTGTACTCGACAACACTCGGCATGTGATATTTTCGGAGGTATCTCGGGAGCATCTACCACATTTACAGCATGTGAGGCATCTCATCTGGAGCCGTTTTGATCTCCTGTAACCTGCTCACAAACGCACACATTTCATAACAGGCCCTGCGCCCCGATAAGGATCTCTGAGTTTCTTGCGCGCGGTATCTGCAAACAATTCAAAGCTGTTCCGCACAAACAAATGTGAGAACCCCCTGACCACAGACTGCCTTTAGAGCAGACCAAGATTTGATGTTACTCATATCTTCCAGTACCTGTCAGAGTTCAAACAGGAAACCTGGTTTTTCCTCTCATGTCAACAACCCTTTTTTCTGCCCTCTCTCTCTCTGAGCAGGCGCTCGGCAGCGGGCTGGCACTGGGCGGTGGAAGTCCTGCATTTCTACGGGACAAACAAGCCCCTGCTCTGGTACGTCACTGCTGACATTAACAAGAACCGACTGTGTGGTTTTCGGTGATCCTGTGGGTGCTTCTGTAGAAACGGACGCGCCGGCTTCGAGCGCCCGCACGAAGAAGGGATTCATTCATACAGGATATCGGTGATGCGCAGCCCGGGGCTCGCTGCCAGGGCTGCTCTGCCTGGGAAACGTCAGACAAATTGTCCTGGTACCGCTGCATTTTGTGCTTACACAGTAACACCTTTTATCACTCCAGCCTGTTTGTCGTGCCTGTGATATCCTGCTCGCCAGTGCCCCAGCGGTGCCGCGTGGAAAGTTTGAACCGAAGAAACAGTCACATTTCGTGATGAGGAATTTTCAACTGAACAGCTCAGCTATTTGTTAATTATCACGTCTCCAAAAAGAATGAGAAAACTCTCATGCCCAGGTCAGAGATTTGGCCACTCATGAATGTTTTGGTGCTGCTGAGAATAGAAATTAGGAGTTATAGCTGACATACATCTCCCTTTCAAGCAGTACTCATGACTTATCTTTCATAATGCTGACCGAGAAATGTAGCAACTTTCAGAAACTTTCAAAACTTTCCAGTCCGGGGTTGGAAATGCTTTAATACCATTTCACTTAATTTCTCCTATTTCACTTCATTTCATTTATTTCTCCCTGTGAATGTGGGAAGTGGAAGTTTATAACAGAGAATAATCCTTGACACAGGTAATGTTTGTGACAGAAAACACTGACTCTGTCAAGGCACGGGTGACTTCTGAGGATTGTTTTCCCCCCCGTTTGATTTATGCTTGACAGATGCAAAAAAACCATCTCAGATACAGCTGTGTTAAGAAAAGAACACACAGGCATTTCCATGACTTTCATCTTGCTTTGTATTTATGTCATGATAAAACATGCTTCTGTGGCTTTTGCATCATCAAGGGGCAGAACAGCTGGAAAAGTCTCGTTAGCGAAGTGTCCATAAAGTTACATGTGATACTTTTCTTCTTGCTTTTGGTTTTTGAAAAATTTTTATTTTTTTAATAAAGCTTCTCAAAATGAACAGCTGGATAATATAATAGTGAGAACAGTCCCTGTGAGTGACACGTGCTGAAATGTTGGTTACAGGCTCACAAGATGAAGAAGCAAAGAGGTGTTACTTTGCTTCCACGTGTGTTTTTTTCCAGTAGCTGTCTCAGGAGCCAAAGCACTTTATATAAAACCTGCTATCAAAAATGGCACTGTCGTGCTGCTTGTGAAACTCAGTGCTGGTGCTCTGCGTGCTCCCACTGAGCAGCTGCAGGCCTGGAAAGTCCTTCATCCCTTGTTCCCTCAACCCTCAAATGCTTATAAACCAGTGGCAAGTAGAAAGGAGTTGTTTGCATTCAGTAAAGGACACACTTGCTTTCTAATTTTCTTTTTAACTCTTAATATTTCATGAAACTTCAGTGAAAAAAAAGCATGGGCTGCTTAGAAGCCCGATTCGGAGAAGAGACACGCGCAGAGGGCACATGGCTGAAGTCGGGTTCGTGCTGTAACAAACATCCTGCTGAATAAATAAGTGCCCGTGGTTCAAACCAGCAGCTGCTATCAGAGATGAGTATTAGAGCATTTACAGGCTTTTCACTGTTTGCTTTCTGCTTCACAGAATACCTGTGTGTGTCCGCTTGGTTGACGCCCCAAGTAATCGGTGGGATCTGCACCCCCTGTCCGTGGTTCCCCGGGGCTGAGTGGGTGTCTGAGGATGCTGGGGCATCAACGTGGCTGGCTGGGCTTCCCTTGCTGCAGGGTGGCTGACCCTGGGAGCCAGCCTGTGTCATCCCAGTTACTGCCAGAACGGGTGAGTTCCCAAGTGCTCACATCCCCCAGAGGCAGCTCAACGCTCCGTGGGCACCACCATGTTCAGAGGGATCTTCATGAAAGCGCTGCTGATCCCTGCTTAGTCTGGGGTGTGATGAGCTGCAATTAGGGAAATAGAAGTAATTACAGTCAACTACTGTTTTAGGGCAAACTGGGCTTTACCCAGTAATTGTAGGCATTGCTGTTACCAGTGTGTGTTTTTATGGCTATGAAAGCTGACTAGTAATTGAATGAGGGCTCATTGCTGCTAGCCTGTGGATCTGGGAGAAAACTGGTAATTTTACTGCTTTTTGAAGGGTTGTGTTGCAAACAGGACACCTGATCACTCTGTAACATTTAGAAAACAAATGGTTTCCCTGGCTGGAGATCAGCAGGTGCCAGGCCTGGACAGGCTGTGTGCAAGGTGTGAGGATTTCACCAGGGACAAGGAGCATCCCTGGCTGCGGTGCCAGATCCTGTGGCAGCCCATATCCACCACAGCAGTCACAAGCCCATCACTCAGGCCAGTGGCAGTCTGCTGAAAAACAAAGGGTTCCTTAATAGTCGAGATAGGCAGATAAGGCACTGCTGTGCTATTTAAAGCACAGCATTTATGCCTGAATAAAGTTCCTGCAATTTTGGAGCAGGGTGTTTGCCGGGAAAGCTGTATTTACATTCCACCCCAGGGACTGAAGCGCCCTTGCACACTTTCATGTATCTCCTTTCTTCAAAGTCATATGTTTCACCTACAGCTTCATTCCTGCCTGCAATTACAGCAGGCAGCTCCCATCAGTCCTTTTGTAGCTTTTTTTTTTTTTGGATAAACAGTGGTGGCAGGCACAGAGGTGGCTACGAGCTACGTCTGCACCTCATTACCTCCCTCAAATGAGATGCTGTGCGCTCTGGGACAGCCCTGTGAGTTGGGAAAATGGTGTGTTTTACAGATGGGGAAGAGAGACAAAGGGAGGGGGAGCGCCTGGCCCGGGATCCCATGGGATGCTGGCAGCAGGGAGTTGTATTTCTGTCTAGTGCCCTAAACCACTGATCCGTCCTGCCTCCTGCTTTCGGGCGAGAGTCTGAAAATGCCATCGATTTGCACTTTCTAGTGCTGGGGAAGAAAGGTAGGGCTGACTAGACATGCAAAAATACACAGAAGACAATAAACAGCGTGATGTAAATTAGCTTTGTAAAACTTTAATAATCCAAGATGCTATTTGGAACGCACGGCAAGGAGATGTCTGTTAAAAGAAAAAAAAAGATATGATTTTAACCAGATAAAAATCCCTTTAATTAGTCTGAAATTCTTGATTATGTTTTATAGCAACATACTTCCATATGCATGCCAGAAAGTCGGGGAAACATGGAAATCATTGACAGTTTGCAGCATTCGCTGCTGGGATGCAGCAGATTATTTCTGTGAAGGTCAGACAAACTCTCTGCCTGCAGACAACATTTGTTTGGTGGTCTCTTTGCTTTGCCATCTTCCTCTGCACATCTGGTTTGGGATGGAATAAATGAGCCCACGCTTGAGAATCAGGTTGTTTGTGTGTGATGCAATATTGAAATGATTTCTGGTTTTCATAAGTCTGGAGAAGTGCTGTCACCCTGGTGCCACCGGCTGCAGGACCGAAGCCCTCTTGTCGTCGCGGCTGAGCCGGGGCCGCTGCGGAAAGCAGTTTTCTCCAAAACAGAGATGCTTTTGCACTCACTGGTGTGGGAACAAGGCTTCTCCTAGGGCTGCTCAGCACCCAGGTGGGCTGCAGAGAGGACTGGAGTGTACCACAACATAGGCAACGTGGATTGATAGCTGGAATAAAAGCCCCAGGTCTCTGCTCACGTGCGTCCCTGCGAGCTGCGCGCGGGCGGCTGAGGAGCCCAGGGAGCCAGGCCAGGAGCTGCAGATGCTCAGAGCACCTGCTCGCTCTGCCTGACACCCTGCCTTTAACCTTGCAAGACTGAAGGTATTCCTCCCCAAACCCCTGGTTGCCTCCAGGAGGTGTTTGCTTGGCCCCAAGCTTGGCTTGCCCTCCCTGGGGCCACCGGCTCCTTCCCACCCCAGTTTTCCCAAGGAGGACGATGCAGCCTTGGCCTCCAGCACTGATTACCCACCTGTAAATTAGTACTAATAGTATTTTCCCATCAGGTTTTAAGGCCACTGCAATGTTTGCTGGGACAAAGGACAAGCTTGGGTGTCACCTCTAGCTCTGAGGTGATTTGTGGAGGTGTATGAGCTGCAGAAGCAGCACAGCAGGAGTCAGGGGTGATTTGGAGAATCCCATGGTTTGGGATCATGTTGGCTCTCAGCTCCCAGCCCATGGCACCGTGGCTGGCACCAACTGGGGAACACAACAGGAATATTATAGCAGGGAACCCCCCCTCCCCTGCCAAGGCCCCATGATGGGAACAGAAGGCAATTTGCTCTTCTGAGTTTCTTGCTGCCTTTGTTTCCAAGGTGGCTCCACACATGATTGGACTTTTGGTCTCTGGTTTTCACAAAAAACAGCTGAGAAAAAGCCAGAGCATCGCTTTGAAAAGGAATACTTTTAATTTGCACCTCCTAGCACAGTTGTTTTTTCCATAGCCAGCCCATCACAGCCAGGTCTGTGTTCCAGCAGAGCAACTGTTGGCAGCTGAGGACACTCTCCATCCTCAGGGACTCCCCTGGAGCACCCTCTGCCTCTGCACAGGGACCCACCCATGTCCCCTTGGTGTCTGTTCCCTCAGGAGGGCTCAGGGCATCCCACCTCATTCCAGGGAGGGAACCCCGTGCTGAATCGGGGCGTTGGCAGTGTCTGCTCTCAGGGGTTATATGGCCTTGGAAGGGCTGAGACCTTGAATTTCCAGTCACTTACTGTCCTGGGTAACAGAAGAGCTGTGCAAATTAATGCCATGTCTAATAAAAGTGAAAACTGGCAGAACTGGGTATTTCACATTCACCGTAAAATTGAAACCTGATTAAAAAAATTCACTAGCCTTTTTTTTTTTTTCCATTTAGAAATGAGTGATTTTTGAATAAAGAGATGAGGCCTTGTTTATAAGTGAGTAAAACTGGTCCTATCACTAAGCAAAGGGGATTTGCAACGGGAATATCTCAGTTGATGCTGTGACATAAATGTGCACGTTCCCATGTGAGAACTTGGCTTGACAAAACACCCAGTCGGGGCTGGGCAGGGGTGTTTGAGCATCACTCACGAAGGGATGGTGCAGGTGCTCTGCAGACACACTTACCAGCTGTTTGCCAAGTCAGAGAAGGTTTCTTTTCCTTTCTAGACCCTTAAATTGCAGTTTTGTACATGGCTTTTCTTTGGGCAGTTGGGCCTCTGACTACCAGAAAGGCACTTGTAGAATCATGGATCTTCTCACCCTCTTCCCATCCTGCTGTGGATTTATTTAACAGAAGAAAAAATAGTGGATTTGTTGTCTGCTGTGGGATCATTTTGCTCAGCCTGCTCAGCACAAGTCTAATAAACAGCAGGTCACAACATGCACATGGATTTTCTAAGAATCTGGGTATTGTCGGGTTTTTTCAAGCTGGGCCCCCTCTCATGTTTGAGCTGTGTTTTGGATGGGAGTGTTACAGTAACGAGATAACCAGCCAAATGTAAATGAGCTCTTGATTTCGTTTCATCAGAGATGACAAAGATAATTAAGTGCCAGGAAAAAGTTTCTCCTCTGCCACCCGTTTATTGAAAACCTTAAGTTTCCGTGAATGCGTAATTTAGGGGACTAATAAAAAATGAAAGACAAATCCACTATCTTATCATGTGTCACACCTGCAGATGAAGTAGTTCATTTTCACACAATTCTGACTTCAGGAAAGTGATGGAGGAGCCTTTTGCAGGTATAAAAGACCCCTTGCACAAGTGTTTGCACAAGAAACAAACCAAGGTAGCCAGGTACAATCAAAGCAGGAATCTTATGGATTATCTGTAACCACCCATTTTTACTGAATCCAAAATTACTTAGTGGACTGGAAAAATGCTGTTAGAGCTGTTACTTTGACTGTGCTGTCAACCAAGAACTTGGAACAGAAACGTGTTGGAAGAGCAGCACAAGGGCAGGTCACCAGCATGGGCTCCTCCTGCGCTGGACAAGGGGCAAAGCAACTGAAGTCACCCCATGGCAGATGATCAGCTCCATTTGGGAATGATGGTTGAATCCCTCAGTCCAGATTACACTTACTCCCAGCCTGAGGGTGCTGGAGGAGCAGGGGAGCAGGCACAAACAGTTTATCTACTTATGATGATGATGATGTAGAAAAAGCTCATTTCACACTTACACCAAACATCTGAATTCACTCACTATTCTATTTATCACTAAGCCAACACCTCCCGGTGCTTTTGACCATGCTGACATAAACTCTCATTCCTTACAAACAAGAAGCACTAACCATTTATTTCCAACTCGTGTTCACAGTGCCCTGGCACTGGAGGTGGGGCTCTCTCCTGGGTGGGTGAATTTCTGCGAGCACTGTCACCATCTAGTGGCACCTCACTCTTGGTTTGCTTGTGTTATCCTCCCGTGGGATTCACCCTCTGGTCGCTCATTTCACCCCCTTATCATTATGGCTTTACCAATTTGCAAGTTAAAAGCCTTCAGGTGGGATGGCAGTTTTATCTGGCAGATTTTCCCTCTGCTGCTGTTGGGGAGCAGCTCAGCCTGGTTGAACGTGGAGGATTTCCAGGGTAAGGTGGCTCTGGAAGACTGGAGGGTTGTGTTTAAAGGTGTTTGAGCGCAGGAGGAAAAGCTTGGGGGAGAGTTTTGTGCTCTTGAACACTCAGTGGAAAAGTTGTGAGTTGTGACTAGATAAAATAATCACTGGCAGTAACAGGGGATGGGTGTGGGGGTGTGTACATTAATCATAGAGCCGTGATTGTGTTATTTAGTGTTTTGATTTGGTTTATAAAGGAAATGTGATGAAACCCCCCACTTTCTGCTCAGGTCTCTGTGCCACCCCCTCCCAGTGTGAAACAGTCACTCGTCAGGATCAAAGCTCAGCTCTCACTTTTCTGCCTAGCGTTAAAAAATTTGAGATGAGCAATACTGAGCGTTCATCCTGGATTTCCTCTCCCTTGCTGTGTCCTTGAAGCCCTCAGGGTGTTTCTGTGGTGTCCCACGGGTGGGTGACGTGTTCACAGCTGCTCCCGTGCGAGACCCGGGCAGTGACACCGCTTGGTGTGTGGTGGTGCCGTGAGTTTTACAGGGGTTGGCAGAAAAGCAAGCCATGGACCTGTCAGTGACAGCAGACACTTGCCCTTGCTGAGGCTGAGAAGGCACGCAGGGCAGGAGGAGGGTTGTGGCACTCTGCCTGGCCTCGTGGGTTCCTCAGAAATGATTTCCAGCGCAACAGTCCCGCTCACTTCACACAACGAGGCATTTCTCCCCCCTGTTCAGCTTTGCTTTGAGTTTTTCTTGGTTGCAAGGTGCTGGTGGCCCACAGCATGTGCATCAGCAAGGAATCCACCCATCAGCTCTGTTGTGAAAGCAAAGCCTGGAGGATCCACCTGGCTCTGCCTCTCCCACAGACACCGTGCAAAGCCCCGGCGAGCTGAGCTGCTTGAAAGGCGCTCCCTTCCTTGCTTAAGAGAGGAAGGAGTCATAAAAGCAGCGAGGAAAAAGGCCAAACTGGACTCTTTAACACAGCCTGGTTCAGCTGGCAGCCTCAGCAGACCCTCCCAGCCACCCCTGCTCTGCAGCAGCCCTGGACGTGCACCCTTGGGTGGGCAGCTCGGTGTAGGAGAGACCTTCAGAAAACTGGAGGGCTCTTGGGCCATCTGTAACTTTTCCTACTCCCAGCAGCTGTGCAGCTGAAGGACAGAGCTCTTGGCTTTAGGCAGGCAAAGGTGGTGTGGTTGGGGCACCTCAGGGAGAGCCTCCTGCCCCCGTGAGCTGTCATGGCTCAGCTCAGAACGGCCCTGCAACCCCAAACACTGCCCCTGCTCCTGCCTCCCCCACAGCTCTGCACAAAACTTCCTGTGGTTTTTCCAGTTATTTATCGTTAAATTGAAAGGATGCCTTTCCCCATCCCTCTGCCTCTCCGGTTCACAAGGGCCCCGAGAGCAGGGGAGAGCAAACGAGGAGCTGGTCTAAGAAAAATGAAGGTAACCACATCTGAAAACACGGGAGCATAACCCTCCCAAAGAACAGAAAACGAAAATGACTGCTTTTAAACCAATTAAGCTAACTGGTGGGGCTCTTTTGTATTTTTTTTTTCTTCCGTCTTCTTTTTAAAAATTTGTTATTGCTCCTGGCTGGGGCTTGGAGCTAATGAAGCACAGCGAAACAGCAGATACTTTCCTTGGAGACACCTCCTAGCTCCTTCTATGATTATTTGATACAAAGTACTGTAAGAATTGTGTGACTTCTGGTCAAAATTTGAATGAAGTTGTAAGAGCTGAGATATTAGGAAATTAATCTGTGTATATGATTTATAGGGCCAAGAGCTGGACCCTGTGATTTATTTATCTTTTTATTAAAGGTGAGCATAGGGTAGCACACATCTTTCTATGGAGCAGCTGTACATTTCTGGCATGAGCATATTTTTAATGGGGGGGGAAAGAAATAAATAAAATTGTTAGTGAGGAAGGTAAATGATTCTATGAAGACCTTTCATAGTGTCTCCCTGGGGCCAGGATAAGCTGCTGGGAGTTTGTCTTAAGGATGGCCCAAAACACTCAATGCCAGTTCTTCCCAGAACATGCATGAATTTCTCTCCAGCCAGAGTGGGATGTGTGCAAATACAGGACAAGTTTTGGTGTCAACTGACTTTCTACTGTGGTGGCAATGCTGAGGCTTTGCACTGTGTGAGGTGGAAGTACAACCTGGTGGAAATCAGTGGTAAAGCTGTTGGCTGTCACCTCCTCTGCCCTGGGAAAGGGGCTGTGTGTCCATTGGGAGGGGACAAGACCTGTGCTTGGGCAGGGTGCAGGGACCCTGGAAATGGCCTTTTTTACTCCTTAGCCACGGTATTTGGGAGGAATGTGTGTGGTAACAGCACTGATAGCACGTTCATATTTATTCACCTCGAAATCTCGGCTTCAAAGGAAGAACTCGCCGTTCATTTCCCCTTTATTGACACACTTTTTTTAAAAAAAGAAAGTGGCTGTATTCAGGAAACCTGCTTCTGGGGCATTGCCAATCAAAATATTTGGTGAGCTCAGTCCTGATCCAAAAGCAGTAAATGGAGGTCAGTTTGCCTACAGGAACATTCCCCAGCCCTGTGGGTATGGTGGCACAGAAGGGGAACTCCTGCAATCCATCCTCCGTTGCAGCTTTGTTCCTGGGGGATCCAAATCCACCTCCAGGTTGCCTTAAATACCTAAATAGCTGCT
Source organism: Lophotriccus pileatus (assembly GCA_035583135.1). NCBI lineage: Eukaryota > Metazoa > Chordata > Aves > Passeriformes > Tyrannidae > Lophotriccus > Lophotriccus pileatus. Next base: position 7,825,873 of record JAWWES010000030.1, on the reverse strand, counting down.
AATCAGCTAAATTCCAATACCTTGCACTGTTCTTCCCTGAAAGTCAAGTGCAGAGAGGGTTGGTGGGACTCTCTGGACCCCGCAGGAGAGGTTCCCTTGGTCAGATCCACAGCAGTGGATCCTTCAAGCCAAAACTGATTGGTATTTGACCAGGATGCTGTGGTCAGCTCCTGTGAGGGGTTATAAGGTCTTCAGTGACCACAGGAACTTGGGTTTGCATCTCATGACAGGCATGGTAAACCTTCAGCTAATGTCTCTGTGTGATGTGTCGGGCTTTGATCTCTCTCCTCAGCCATCCTTTACACCCAGTGTTAATAAACCATGTCTAGTGCACAGGGAAAATCCACTCACCTCTTCTGCTGCCTTTGCCTGAAAGAGGAATGGACACTTGCTCTGATACTTGCTTCTGAGCTTGTGATTCTTCCCCCTGGTGTCTTTTAAACCCATATGTAAAGAAACAAAGACTTAAATTTCGCCTTCATGCCCCATGAGAACAGCAAAGTGAAGGGGGTATAACATCTTACACAGGTGCTGTGTAAAATCTGGTTTTATACCTTTTGTGAAAGGAAGTTTGGGGCTTTGGCTTGGTTTCAGTTGAGATCTTATTACCACAGAGCCAGGGTACATCCCCTGGAGAGCTGGAGCTCGAAGGGCTCGGTCAGGACTTGCAAGGATGGGTAATGGACCTCAACCATTAAATGCAAGTTCTGACAGCGTGGGTCAAACCCAACTGTGTCAGTCTTTGGGTTCCTCCTTTCTCATTCTCCTAATTGGGCTCATTTTCGGTTTAAAAATAATTGGCAGAATTTTATGATGTGGAAACAAAAATAAGGCAACTCCTGCTGAGATCTGTGGAGGCAAAACATTTTCATGTGCTTTGGAGTTCACTTAACAAACCCTTCTGTCAAAAGATGTGTTAAGGGATGTGTTTTGCCATGACATGCTTTCAGCTGGCAGCTGGGAGTTATAAGGGGCTGCTTTTTGGGACTGGCAGAGCTCCAGGAGAGCTGGAGAGGGACTTTGGACAAGGGTCTGGAGGGACAGGACAAGGGAGAATGGCTTCCCACTGCCAGAGGGCAGGGTAGATGGGATACTGGGAAGGAATTCTTCCCTGTGAGGGTGGTGAGGCCCTGGCACAGGTTGCCCCTGGAAGGATGGGGCACCCACAAGGCCAGGTTGGACGGGGCTTGGAGCGACCTGCAAGGTATCCCTGCCTATGGCAGGGGAGTTGAACTAGAAAATCTTTAAAGGTCTCTTCCAAACCAAACTATTCTATGATTTTAGAAAGCTTTCTTGCCACAGTGCTTGTGAAATGAAGGAGGGGAGGAAGACTGTGTTGTTTCCCAACTCTTGGATATAGGATTTCCTACTGACCAACCCCGGCCCATCAATTAAGCTGCAGCCCAGCTTTTTGCCAAATGTTTGTTTAAAAATAACCTGCATGGACTTGATCCATTTTAAAGGCTTCCCGACAATTTACTGGGAGATGAAAAAGGAGAGGAGGGAGGAGAGGTGGTGGGCTGCAGTCCTGGGCAGGATCACCACCTGAGCTGCTGCAAGATCGGGCACAGCACTGCAGGGCTCAGCATGTCTGTGCTGACACCTCAGCCTGTCTGAAATGGGCAGCTGTCTCCTCTGGTTGTTCTTGCTCCAGGGAAGTGGTCCAGCATGCCCTGTGCTGTGCTGCCCCAGCCAGGAGAGGCTGCCCTGGCCAGCAGATCCACAGCGTGCTCTCTCCTCCATCTCTAGGAGGGGGCACGGGAAAGAGCCTGACTCAGGTCCTAACACTTATCTCTGGGGGGCTCCTTATTCCATCCTGTCCACTAAATCAATTCTGGGAGGGATTTAGTTCTGAGCAATTTAGGGGTGTCTCTGGACTGTAAATCCACGTTGTTTCCCAATGACTGGATGTGTTGCACAACGTGCTTCTGCTCCCTCTTCAGGAGCAGGTATTTCCAGGTTTCAGTGTCTGCTATAAAGTTCAATTTGATGAGCTGCAAAATGTGGATTTTGCTCTTCTCCTGAAATACAGGATTACAATTTGTTGCCTTGGTGACTGTTCCCAGTGGTGGCTTTTACACTCAGGCTTGGCATTTCGTGGGGTCTTTAAGGACAAAGCTCCCCATGATGGAAATATTGCCCTTACCCACCCTTTCTAGAATGAGCCCAAGGGATAAGGCTGAGTAATTCCTTGAGGGTCTGCTAAAAACTCTGACCAAAATATCTGGACAAAACCAGTGCAAATGGCTGTGAAACTGATGGAAAGACATCAGGTTAGTGATGGAAATAGCAATTCAGTTATTCCATGGGCTGGCCCAGGGGATGTGTTGTACATGCTGTTGGTTTTACTTCTGTCAGAGTGAAAATGCTGTTTTGCCAAAGTCACAAGAAATACCCTTTTTTCCCCCCACAGTTTAAGGGGCATTTCAGTGAAATGGAGCCTTTGTGTTGATTGTCCAGTGGGGAGTTTCACTCCAAGTGAGCCCCTATAGCTGAAGACATATCATGTGAAGAGGCAACCAGAGACTTTAGCCACTCCTAACATTCCCTGCAACCCCCAAGAGTCCCTCTGGCATCCAGGTGTTGGAGGGAACTGTAGAGTTTAATACAGGTACAAAGATTCTGCTGGTGTTTTAACCATTGCGTGAGTCAGGCTCATTCCATCCCCTGGAATTCTGCAGGATGCACCAGGAGACAATACAAACACAACTCCATGTTTTTTTGCAGCACTTTATAGACAGCCTTGTGATGTTCTTATAGCTTTGCACTGTTTTCATCCCCATGGCACGGGGCTTTCTCACAACCCTCGTTTTGGCACCGAGGAGCTGAATAGCTGATCCATGAGTTTATGGATACTCCTCTGCCTGCATCCCACTGGAGTTGCCCATGAATTTGCACTTTCCTCTCAGATTTTGCATGCTGGAGGCACTGCTATGCCTGCTGCAATGAATTCTTATCTGAGGAGGAGGAGAAAAGCTTGTGGAATACTTTGGGAGGTCTAGATCCAGCCTCAGACTGCACTAGCCTTGGCACTGCTCTTGCTCTGCACAGATATGTCAACTGCCAGGTTTGTTTTCATCATATGAGGAAACAAACTCTTTAATGAATGAAACCAGATGCACAAGATTGTGTTGAAAGGCCTACAGATACTTTGCAAAAGAACTCAAGCCAGAAACCTTGGAAAAGGCACCTAAAAACATTCCTGGAATTTACTCTTGGCAATTCAAGGTAAATATGCATTATGCAGATATTCCCTTTTAACTGCACTATGGGTTTGCACACAGTCCCTGTGGTGCAGGACTCCATGTGGGACTCCAGCACTGCCCCTCAGCACCCTGTGTAGCTCAGCACGGGACAGGGGCTGGAGCAGGGCTGGGAGAAGCTCCCTGGATGTTTTGGGAAGACTGGATCTTCTGACAGCAGGGAGAGCAAATGCCATTTAACCCTTGAAATGGGCCAGGCCCGTCTAAAAGCTTGCACAAACAGCTGGTTTCAGTTTGGACAATTCCCACTGACCTGAGTGGTTTCTCCAACAGGACCCACGTGGATTAGTCAGTGCAGGCTGCCTGTCATCCACCAGGCAAGCAGCACGTGTTGCAACATGTTATTCCACGAAGCAAGCTAGTTAAAACTCCCTGAGAGCTCCTAAAACGCTCCTAAGCTGAAAAATGAAATGCCTTGTTAAAAATGAACCAGAAGACACCTTCCAACTTTACTGCACAGCCCAAATCACTTCGAACTTCTCTTGATGCTCATTTTATTAATTCGAAATCGGCTGAGAACCCCACTGTAACTTGGGTGAGAGACTGGTTTGGGGTTTTTAATGTCTGAAGTTAATCATTAACTTTACCCCAAGAGCCTTATTTTCACCTTTATTAAGGCAGGACCTGCTGTTAGATTATGTTGCAGTGATGGCCTTGACTGTTGGCCAAGGCATGGTGGCACCAGCCCGGGTTCCCAATGGCATCTGGGATGGAACAAGGATGGGTGAACGCAGCTGATGCCATTCCCATGACACAGGGGGGACTGGCACGAGAAATGGGAGAGCCAGAACTTTCCAGGCGAATCTGAAACGAAATTAAATAATTTGTGTTTGCTTTAATATAGGGATGTCTGATATTATCTGTCTACAGCATTAGTCTGTGCTGCTGCCTTTGAAGCTATTAATTGGCATGGGGGTGGGGTGTTAGTTTCCATGTTAGGCGTGATTTTGGAATGAATCTCAGTTATCCAGACAAATGGGCATTTTCATGGCATTACCCACCACCACATGATATTGCTCCCCAGTGGCCGTGCTCAGGTTTGGGCATCACTGGGGTTTGGAGATTTTCCTCAGCTAATTAAGACTTGTGAGAAGGGCAGAAATACTTGGGGTGTTGGAGAATAAAGGTGAAACCAGCAAAATATGGCAACCTTAGCCTAGAAATGCTTGAAGTGGTCATGGCTTGTGATTCCTGTGGGACTCAGCGTGGGGGAGGCCACCATCCATCAGTGCAGTGGCAGTCAAGGCTGGGGAGAAGCAAAATGCTGGTGAAGTATCAGGATGTGCCCTTAAAAATGAGATCTTCAAACCTCAGGTTAGTTCCTTGAAAACTCCCTGGCTACAAACCTCAGGAAGGTTTGGTGGAGAGCAATCCCAGTGGGAGAAAGGCAGGCTGGAGGAGCCCAGGAGCCCTTCACAGGCTTTGGTTCTTTGGTTTTGGGTGTAACTGTTGACTCCATTGCAATGGGCTTACATTAGCTATGAGCTGCATCTGGTTTGTGCAATGGCTTGAGTTTTTTTGGATTACGAGTTCTTAGATGATGCCCACAAAGGAATTTTAATTAGGAAAGTGAGAAAGGTTCTGCTGGGAGACAGGCAAACCACGATAATTATTGGCAGTGAGAAAGTCAGCCAAGAGCAAGTAATAAGGGGATTTATAGAGGTCTTACTGAGAATTACCTGAATGTCCTTTTTAAGGATACCTGTGAAAGAATCTTCCATAAGAAAAATGACTTAAAATGACAACAGTGTCCCCTCCTGTGCGTTATCCAGCGTTCAGCTGCACTTACAAGCTTTAATAAGCATATCAAACTGATCAAAAGAGGATCTAACTGACATCAAAAGTGTCAGGATCTCTGGAAGAACCTACAAGGGATGCTGATTCTGTGCTAGTGGCCATGGAAGCTGCCATGCTCTGGAGGTGATCGAGATGGCCAAGGAAGCTCATCTGTTTTGCTGGGAAACAGATCCAAAACCCTTTCACAAAAGGGCAAATTGCAAAGTAGAAAGAGAACTCTGAGGGGTTTGTATTTCCAAATTAATCTCTCTTGGAAAAAAAAAGAACATTGAAACATCAAAATAAAATGGCACTTTCACATTTTCCAAGACCCTGAATGCCGAGTACGCTGGCCAGGAGATCATCACCAACCCCAGCACTACACATCCCTTGCACCGTGCTCTGAGTTCAAACTAACGTGACATGAAAATGTTCCTGCCAGAGCAAGGAACATTCCTCCAGAGGGGGTCAGTCGATGGGATAGGCAGGATTGCCAAGTTGAAGGGCAGTGGGAATATGGGAAACCTTTACTGGGCAGGGAGTGACATCCACTGCTTGACCCAGCAGGCGTGTCTGGGCCGGGCAGTGCCCACACCTACGATCTTCTCGTGGGAACGGTTCTCCCCACACTTATGGGCTCCTCAAATGGCTTTTGTGGTATCCTGTGTGTCCAGCCCGTGGAAGGAGCTTGGGAGAAATACCTAAAAAGATCATGTCCTTCTTTTTTCTAAATCCCATCCCCTGGCCCTGGCTGAGCTCTGGGTCAGGCTGACCAGTGGAAATGGGTTGGACTTCTCAGGTGTATTCAGAAGATCAAATCTGATTTTCTTGGACTCTGTGACCCTGTTCTGCCACCTGCTAAGGTCCCCTCTCTGTGTCAGCAAATGGGGCTGCTACTGAAGGCACAGGAGGTTTGTGTCTGCAAGAACAAGCCCAGAACTTGCAGAAAATATCTTTCCAAGGGGATCCTGGCTCTGACTCTGGTGCTGCACAGCCCCTTGCAAACTGCTTGGGGCCAGATTGCCAAGGTGTTTAGGTGTTGGTCACCTTTGAAAGACGGGTCTTTAACCTCTTGATCTTGTATTCATAATGAAACTGGAGGAATAGCAGGAACTTGCACTTTCTGATGTGGATTTTTTGCAAAAGGGCCTCAGCAACCCCTGAGCAAGCTTAAAGGGAGAGGGGGATCTGCTTTCCAAACGAGGTGTGGGGCAGATGCCACGGGCTGACCACATGACTGATCCATGAGGCTTTTCTCCACATCATTAGTTGTGTTACTGCTAAGCACAGAAAAACAGATAACTCCTTTGAGTAGTTAATTTGAATATACAGAAGCAAAAGGAAGAGTAGGAGGAAGATGTAGGTCAAGTGCTTCAGGAAGATGCCAAGCAAATGTTCAAAGAAC
>JAWWES010000030.1:7758946-7813109 GCA_035583135.1 Lophotriccus pileatus | reverse complement strand
CCCTGTCCAACCTGGTCTTGGACACTTCCAGGGATGGGGCAGCCACAGCTTCTCTGGGCAACCTGTGCCAGGGCCTCACCATGCTCACAGGGATGAATTTCTTCCTAATTTTTAATCTGCATCTCTCCTTTTTCAGTTTAAAACCATTCTCCCTTGCCCTGTCACTATCAGCTGTGTCCTCAAGAGACATCTACTCCAGCCAGGCTCACCTGACAAATCAAATTTCCGCCTCTTCCCACGCCATTCAGGTTGTAAAAGCCATGACATGTGTTTTGGCAGCCTGCAGCCCCGGCTGAGGGTGTGTGTCACCCCCCTCTGCCCTGCCTGGGAGGGACACTTTGCTCCCTCAGTGTGCAGATGAGGTTACTGAGCCCACGGGAGCTCCTGCAAACAGCTCTGTTTGAAGCAGACCACTGGTCCAGGACAGGCTGAGGGGAAGCACTGCAGCCTTTGCAACTTTTGTTCAGAGGGAAAAGGAAAATAGCCAGCGATGGAGAGGCTCTGGGCTTTGATCACTGCTGGTCAGGGGACATAAAAACATAACCCAAAGGGAGCGAGCGAGGGGTGCAATAACGTCAGGTCAACCTCTCTGTTATTCTCTGAGATCAAAAGAACCTGGGGGAGTTCAGCTTTTATTGCCTTCCCCTTTTGTTTGCCGCTTTTTGCCTTGCTTAAAAACCAGTACAGCCCCCTCTAGGCTTCTGACACCCCGTGCCCCCAGCCCTGCTAAGCCCAGTCCCACTGCAGACCGTGTGGCACAGTGCCAGGAGAAAAGCCTAAAAATGCCTTGATCAGCCTCCATCCCCAGAATTCCATTAATAACATCTTTTCCCTTCTGCACCAGCTCTGGTGGTTTTGTCAGCATCATGAAGTGCTGAGCCTGAGGTGCAGAGAGCCAGGCTCTGGGCTGGTGTACCTGCCTAGGGCAGAGCATGACCTTCTGCAGGGCCACACCTTGATTAAATAAATAAAGCTTAAATAAAGATTAATAAATAAAGATTAAATAAATAAAGCTGTGTTGCCTAAGATCAAAGAAATAATTCTCTGGACAGAGTTAGTATAGAAAGGTACAAGAAGCTCTTTAATAAGACATCTTAGGTGCACAAAGATGGCCCATGCACACCCACACCCACAGGTTTCACAAACTTATAGTATCACCTAACTATAATATCTAATATTACCTCATGGGGATACACCCAGCTTGAAAATTGTCTGTCCCCTGGGTCCTCCCACAGGCACACCTCCCAGAGTTGGATTGGTGGTCCCAAGACTCCGTATCTTCCTTCCATGAAAGTCTTCAGCAACTGCTTGGACCTTTTTCAAGGATTCCAGGCCTTCTCTGGTAGTTCAGACTCTCTTATATCAAGTGATGTGCCTGTTGTGTCTTAATCAAAGAACATTTCATACAGCTGTGTAAGCATCCCCAGCACAAGGTTTTCTGCAGGGGAAACAACCTGTCCTCCGATGTGGGCACAGCAGGAGTGAGGGCTTGGCCCTGAGCAACACAACCTGGGTTGAGTTTTTACGTGTAAGAGCCACGAAGATGTGTTTAGATAGTGTGATACCCAGCAGTGAGGCTTCCTTGCTTATTTTATCATTCCATCAGCATGTTCTGGACTGATTATGAATGGATTCCTTGCAAGTTAAAAAGCTGAAAACATTTTTTGTTATTAAAGAGGGCCAAATCAAACTGTACCGAACAAATACATCCTGGATGTCTGGCTAATGAGTTTTTCAGCTGTTCAAACATGTTATGTGATATGGATGGAACTGCAGCTGAATTAGACCTAGCTGTTCATGCTGAATTCACAAGCTGCAATTCTTTCACACAGCTTCATTTGAGGCAGCCAGATTCTTTTGGGAGGAAATGACAGTTTTGCACCATTTAGCCATACAAAAGTGATTAATGAAAATAGTATTTACTGGTTGCATTTTAGGAAGGAATTGAACCAGAAGCACACTTTGAAATGCAGAAGGGCTGATCCTCCCGTGCCTCCCACCTTTTCCCCACTGTACAAAACACTTGTTTTGTGTTTTGCTTTGTAAAGCTGTGCCCTGCCAGGGGAGCACAGGGCAGAGCTGGTGGGAGCCCCAGGACCATCATCTGCTGTCATCAGTACCTGCAGTGGCTCCACTGACTTTGATTTATTCTCAGTTAATTTGGCATGAAATAGTATCAGAACCAAGGTTGTGGCTATATCCATTACTGATGTGGGACTGAGCTTAAAAGTAATCCTCTGGCTGACACACAGATTTATGTAATTAAGGATGGGGCAGGTCCACATTTGTCCAACAAAGTGATGTTTAAAAAGCTCCCCTGAGTGCTTGAGACCCAAAGCTTGTGATGGCAAGGAACATTTACACATATCAATCAAATCCATTACTATGGGTTCCCTTCTCTTCCTTTTTAACCTGATGAATTCAGATGTAGCATTTCCAAAAAACATGGACTACCAAAATAAAAGAGGGAACTGATATTTAGAGCATTTTGGTGATTTCTTACACTGTTGAAGGAGTTTCTTGAATTTAAACCAAAATCACAAGCACAGATTTTCTCCCTTGAGAACAAGTCCTCCAGTTCACCTGGCACTCACCAGGATAATCTACAGTTCATAGTCTGTCTGAAAAATAGAGCCCAGGAGAGCAACAACACTCTTACCCAGCTCCATCTGAGGAGATTTGCTGCCATCTTTTGGTAGATGCACATTCCAGAAAGTAATGAAAAATTATCTGTGCACAGATACTAAACATTTTCTCCCTCTGCTCATTCTTAGCCCACCTGCAGCACCCACCCCTGCAGGGATTTAAAAGACGTGGCACTCAGGGACATGGTTTAGTGCTGGACTTGGCAGGGCTGGGTTAACAGCTGGACTTGGTGATACCCAAGGTTTTTCCCAACCCAAACAATTCCATGGTTCTAGATTCTGTGCTCTCAGTCTCTACTGCAGGGGCAGCCTGTGAAAATTAATCTCAGACAATGACACCCCAATGAGCCCTCGAGAACCCTGTGGGTGCCTGCAGGGCTGGAAGGGTTAATGCAGGGCAGGGGCTAGGCTGGTTTCTTTGTGGTTTTTCATGCCTGGAGGTAATAAAAGAATACAAGTGATAAGCTTGGGCAGCAGCAGGATGACGTGAGGGGAGGCAGCAAGGCTGGGAGTGCTCTACAAATCACACTCCTTGTGGGGAGATTTACCTTCGCTGAGGGCAAAGAGCTGAGGCTGCACTTTGGCAGGGGCAGGTTGAGAAGTTGCTGGTGGAGGGGAAAATGCACCCTGTGGCTGAGCCAAAGGGGTGATGGGGATGTCCTGTGCCCCTCCTCACCTCCGAAGTCCTGCCAGAGGCACCAGCAGCACCCTCGCCTCCCTCGCTGCTCTGACTCCTGGATGAGGAGGTTCAATGCACCCCAGCAGAAATCTGCCCACTGTTTCTGCTGGACTAGGTTTTTTTCATGGGACAGCGAGTGAAGTCAGCTCAGGGCAGGCTCCAACGAGCCCCAGGATGCAGGGAAAGAGGGGAGGCACCAGCCACTGCCAGAGGGAGAACAGAGAGGCTGCCCAGAGCCAACACTTCCCCCTGATTGCAACCCCATCTCTGCTTGCGAAACCCATGCTGGTAGGGGTGTCTGGGTCAACGAAATAACTGTGGTTAGAAGAACTTTCCAAATTTGAAAGAGGCCTCTTGTGGGTTCCTACCCTGGTGGCAGGCTGTGCCCTTTATTGTAATGTGGATTTGGTATCAGGCACAATTCCTTCTGCCTTTGCTGCCACAGCTGCATTTCCAAGGTCGATGTGTGGCTGCACACAACCCTCTCGCCTCTACCCACCTGTCATAATGCCAAGAAACTCCTGGGATCTCACTGAATTCCACCAGCCATTTCATTTATACCTTCCAGTTCAGCGTTAAGTGCCCTGCAGGGTTTGTTAAGTTTGAACCCTGACCAGAGTTCACGAGTGCTGTGTGTGCTCAGTGTGTGTGAGCAGGGTGACTCTGACCTCGCTCCTGGGCTGTGCTGGGGCAGGGAAACTGCTTCCTCTTACCACCCCTTTTCACTGTGAGAGACAGAAAGAGTGGGAAAGAATTAACTGTAGGAAAAGAAAGAAAAAAAAAGTGAGTAAGAGTTCCTGTGAGTGGGCTGTGAACTCTTAGCAATGATTCTTTATCTGTGACTATCCAGAGCAGAAGCCGTTTCCTGGCTGGGATGATTCTCCTGTTTATCTTGTGGGTGATGCTCTGGGCTCCCCAGGGGCCTCCAGCAGTGCAGTTCTGGGTTTATATCTCATCCTGAAAGCGGCCTGGCCTCAGCTCTGTTCCTGTCTGATAGCAGAATGCTCCCCTCCTGGCCTTTTGACACCAGGGGAGTTTTGTTCTGGACCCAGACCCAGTTCCCTGTGAGGCTCATTCATTGTCTGAGGGGGAGTTAGGAAAGATGAGTTAGGAAAGATGTCAACTCATTCATGGGAACACCTCCACGCCCTGCAGACAGTTCCCACCGGGGAAATTTGCTGCCTCCCTGCTCCCTGTCCCTCTGGCAGCTCCTTTGGACATGGCCAGCCATCACACACAGCCTTGCCTGCTCACATACCTTCTCTCAAACTCTCCCCTCCTGCTCTCTCACCACTCTTGCCTCAGTACCTTGAGGAATGAATCAACAGAACCCTTCTTCTTGCTTTGCTGGGGGCAGAGTTAGGTGGGATTTGGGGTGCAGTGCAGTAAGCTTGGGGAGAAAACATGGGAAATGCTCTGGAAGTTGCGTTCCTCTGTCAGTCCATCTAAATCCAGTCGGATGATATGGAATTATAAGAGTTGTTTACTAAATATGGCATGGCAATCCCTCACCTGTGTTTGCAAGCTTGACAAATTCATCACAGATAGAGAACCATAAATCGCAAAATCACAGAACGCCGTGCGTTGGAAGGGACCCAGAAACCCTCAACAAGGATACGGGGAATGGGAATTTTAACAAAACGGGGCGTTAGAGTTCAATTAATTCTAGCTAATTCTAGTCTAACCCTAACTAAATGGTGGGGGAAAGGGAGGAAGGAGGGGGGTCATGGAATGGGAACCATTTGGGTCAGAAGGGACCTCTAGAGGTCGTTTAGGCTGGGAATATTCCCAGCAGGGCTGGGAATCGCGGTCCCCAGGGGCTGGAATCGGCGGGGTGTCCCCGCATCCCGTGGGGTCCGTGTCCCGCGGAGTCCGAGCCCCGCATCCCGCGTGGTCCGTGCCCCGCAGCGCTCCCCGGCGCTGCCACCCGCCCCGCCCCGCAGTGCTCCCCGCCCCGCAGCCCCGCCCCGCAGTCCCGCCCCGCAGATCCCGCCCCGCAGATCCCGCCCCGCAGATCCCGCCCCGCAGTCCCGCCCCGCAGATCCCGCCCCGCAGCCCCGCCCCGCAGTCCCGCCCGCCGTCACGCAGCCGCCGCCGCCGCAGAGCCCGGGGAGGCGCCGGGCAGGGGCAGCGCGGCCGGAGGAGGCCGAGGCGGAGCGGGAGCGGGAGCGGGGGCAGGTAGGGCTGCCCCGGGCGGGGGGTGAGGTCTCGGCCCGACCCCGTGTGCGGGAGCGGTGGCGGGGCGAGCCCGCGGCGCCCCGGGCGGGTCGGAGCGGCGGCGGGACGGGAATGATGAGCGGTCCTTGCGTAATGCCGGGCATGGCGGGCACGGAGCGGGCGCCGTGCGGGGAGCGGGGAGGGCGCAGCGTTGCGGGTCCTGCCCGGCGATCGTTCCTCTCGTCCTCGGGGGGCAGAGATCGCCGGTGGCCGCACCTGCCCCCGACATCCCTCCGACATCCCTCCCGCCTCCTCCTGCGGGTCCCCGCCGCCCCAACCCCACGCCGAGCACCCGGAGCGATATTTTTTGTTTTCATCCGTTTTATTCCGCTCTCCGGCTGCGGGAATAATGCCAGTGTTAAGGATCCCGAGGGCTCGGTTCTCCCCTCCCGCACCGGGCGGCCGCAGCATCCATTCTGCCTCGTCACAGCCCTGGCTGGGAACAACTCTTGCTGGAGGCTCCTTCAGGCATTGGGAATTTGCAAATAATAATAATAATAATAATAAAAAAAAAAGTAACAAAATTTTCTGAAAATGAAGCGGGGCTGACTCATCTTGGTGACCAAGGCAGGGTTATGTCTCTGGGGAATGTTTACAGCGATTCCAGCAGAAACAGACCCCAGCTCGTTTCTCAGATGGTTTAGTGAGGATCAGAGGTGTGTGCTGTGGTTTGTTTTGTTGGGTGCACTGGATGGTTGAGTAATCACCTGTGTCGTGACATTTCACCTATGAAATGTTGTCAAAATTCCTTCCAAAATGGGCTTTTGCAGTGTTAAAATGACATTCTGGAATAATCCTTTCTCCTGGCACTCTCCATCAGAGGTTTATGCTGATCCACAGCCTGCACCTCTTCTTGCTGCCCGCATTTTGGGGTGAGTTTGGGGGTGTGCAGGTGTGGGGGACATCACTGTTGGTTGCTGTAGCAGCAGGAGGGTGTCCCCAGCCCTGGCAGTGTTGGGATGCAGGCAGGACACACAGCTCAGGCCCTCCTGAGTTTGGCATCTGCTGCAGGTAGGGAAAAAAACCCATCCACTGCTGTGGCTCTTCTGTGAGAGCTGTCAAATTGTGCTGGAAGACAAAATTCCACTTTAATTAGTCACCCCCATTGATCTGGCACTGGGTGTTCCTGCAGGGAACAGGAGTGAGGGACATGTCCCTTCCTGAACGCACTGGGTGGGACAGGGCTGGGACATCAGCACTGCTCCTCTCCTCCTCTGCAGGTATTTCACAGAGACAGTTAACATGAATTAATTTAACACATAGGGTATGTGGTCCTGTGTTCTTCCCTTGCAGTTCAGTAGCTACAACAGGCTGCAACATCCCCCAACATCATTTAATTGATACTTATATGTGATAGTTTAATAAGGGGTTGCCATATAACACTGCAGTTCTTAATTTATACCCAGACAATTAAGAGCAGGCTGTCTCTTTCTGTAATTCCATAATTAGTATAGCCTAAATAATAATATTTACATTTGCTTTTAAGGGTTTTGTCTCCTTTATGCTCCCGTGTTTATTGGGCTGCAGACATACTGCATAAACCAGACTTTAAATCTCGGCACAAAAGCAACTGTGGAACTCCCAGGTCTTAAGTTCTGAGTCACAATGGTGCACGGATTATGTGACGTTGGCACAGTAGCAAGTTGGGGCAAAAAGTGTTGTTAAATATCGAGCCTGGTAATGCAGAGTGTTTACAAACCACGTGCTCCTCAAAGGCCCGGTGAATGTGCCCAACTTGCTGGTTGACCTCAGCATGACTGTGCATGCATTTCTGGGTGAGTGTGTGCTTAAATCCCTGCGCTGGGAGGCTGCTGAACCTGATCTGGAGCAGACTGTGGCCACGACTTGAAGGGATTTGGGATCTGGACCGTAAAAGCCAAACGGCGGAGCCAGCGCCGAGCTCTGGGAGGTGGATGGTGGGACAGGGACACCGGTGCCGTGGGGAGCTGGTGACTCCAGCCGGCTGTGGGACGTGGGGAGAGCTGGGCCCCGTTCTGTCTGAGCGCAGAAAGCACCGTCCTTCACGGTCTGTTGATCCAACGGGTTGGGAAATGGCACTGCACAGGCTGCAGGGCCAGAAAGGCGCTTAAAAGTTGCTTCATTCCAAGGACAGATTTTTCCTCTAATGAAGGACATAAATGACTAATATTCTTTTCTTTTAATCCAGAGGTAAGAGACCCTCATGAGCATTTTTCCCCATGCAGACTGACTGTCTCTAACCCAATGCTGTCAGTCCCTCCCAGCTGTCCCCAGCAGCTGTTACGTGTCTTCTCTGCAGTTCACATCTTTCCAGGGATAATGCTCATGGAGACAGGGAGATGGAGTGTTCAGAAATACTGTTACCATTGAGAAATGGAACACGAGTTCAAAGTTATTGGGAAAAAACGTGGCTGCAGGAGGGTTAAATGCAGCCTTTTTATTTTCTTAGCCTCGAATCTGATAGACGTCCATCGTCCTTGTGGGAATTCTATCCTTATAATGGATTTTATTCTTATCCTAAATTTTTAGATTGCTCCTTCTCCCGTGTAAATGTCATAAAGCTGATAAGTCTGTGCAGGAAAACTTTAACTTGGGCATGTACAAGAGTTACCAAGCAGAGATGAGTTTTCCTTTGGTTGCAGCCAGTCCTTATGTTTGCCAAGGGCCCCCTGGGGGTTTGCTGCTTGTTGGACTGAATTTGATTTAATTGCCCAGAACTGCCTCATAGAGCGAAAACTTTGCCATCTGTGACACTGGAAGATATTCAAATTTGGCCTGCTGTAATGAAATCTTCCCTGGGGCCTGGCTCTTGGGTCCTGCAGCTCCAAGGGGAGCTCCTGGTTTTCTCCCTGGGGCTGTTATAAATCAGGCATTCCTGGAGATGTGCTCACAGCAGCACTTGGAGCTGACTCCTCACTTCAGGTTTTCTTCAGTCATCACTTGTGCTTTGGTGGTTCTTACCCAAGAAAATCAAAATATTTTCCTGCTTAGAGGATGTTATAGATCGTGTACTTGGTCTGCTCTGTGGGGGAGTCGAGGTACCTCGTCACGCTGAGCTATTTGCACAGTTGGACAAGGATAAAAGCAACGAATTCATTTCAGCGCAAACCTAATCTGAGTTAATGTGCAGAGATCGCGCTGGTGAAAAGCAAGGGCACTCGGCCACGGCCATTCCTTGATCCTTTAAGAGTCTGAATCCCCGCTAAGCATGCTTGTCTTACAACCTGCACTCGCACAGGATGTAATCAGTTTTGTTTTCCATCTGTTAAACAAGGGGCTTCTGATTAGCACCACTGCCAAGGGGAGTCGTTCTTTTGGTTTTGTTCTGGCTGACAGCAGCAAGGTTGAGCAGCAGGTCCACGGCTCTGAGCGTGCCCCGCACTCAGCAGTGGGAAACACCTTGCTCTGCATGTCTTGCGTGGTTTTGCCTTACAAGCGGCAGGGATTTGGCTTTCAGCATTGTCCCCTAATTATAGTAATTGTCTAAGTGGAGCTCTCCATGTCTCCCACTGTTCTGGGCCCAGAGTGCAGCAGGGGAGCAGCCTGGCACAGCTCATCCACCCAGCCAGCCTGGCCACGGCCAGGGGGGACACACAGAGGCATCCAGGAACAAAGCTGGGCTTGGATGTGGGAAAAACATACCAGAGAAAATCCAACAAGAAAATATTTTGATTTTATGAAGTGACTCCAAGGGGCTGTTGATGAAATGGGATCCAAGGTGCAGCTGGCAGAGCGGTGCATTATCTTTCAGAGCAATGCTTATTTGATTTTTTTCAAGTGGAGGGATTTGTAACATTTTTAATTTTTGATGATGCTAAATGGCACTGCTGTCAGAGGGTTCTCATGCTCTGGCAGGGCAGGAGCATTTCCTGCACATATACAGCCCTTAGTGACTGCTGCCAGCCCTCTGAGTGCTGCCTGACTTCGGGCTGTGATCTCCAAGCAGGGCATTGTATCTGCTTCTGGCCACTTGAATGAGGAGCACAGGAATTGCTCAAAGAAATCTGGTAGTACTTATTTCAGGTTTTTTGGTGCCTATGGTTTTTTTTTTCCTTTGCCCCTCCCTTTTTTTTCAAAGTTAATTTTATGTGTAAACATTAGATTCCCTATTTCATTTTTTTTGCAAAAAACCCCAAAGTGTAGGTCCAATATAAGCAGCTAAAGAGTTAAAATAATATTTTTTTAAATGTAATTAAAAAAAATATTATTCAAGGCAGTTTTAGCTGCTTATGTATTTGGGGCTGCACCTTTCTACTGAACTAAAAATGGCAAGAGATGCCATGCACCCCAGTAGTCTGTGCAACTGAAGCTCCATCATAGTATTTGCCCTTGTAGCCAATTTTATTTATTTTCTGGGAAGACTGCTTTTATTTAGCCAGCAGATCTGTTTTGTTCCCTCCAGGACAGGGATTCCTCCTTTATGCAATAGCAATATCCTGCTTTAACAGGCAACAGCTTGTTGTCTGGAGTGCTTGAGGCGCTGAGTGGCTGCTCCAGGTCCCTCTCTGATCTTCCTGGGGTGATGTGTTCCCAAGAACTGCATCCCAGCCTGCAGCCAGGGAACTGTTAAAGCACCTCTCTGTGCTTTGTTTGGGGTTTAAAGGACTAGTTTTCTGCTAACACTGAATAATCTGGAGTAAGAACTGGCAGGCAGTTTTTTTAAGCATATGTGGTAAACTGCTTGTTACTTTTGCATAGCCAAAAAGTTTGGGAAGACAGAACTTCAGTGCAACAGCTGGTGTCGAGAGGATTAGCCTCCTAAGTATGATTTATCTCCTTTGCTTTTTAAAATTAGGAAATCCTGTCTATGAAGACAGAAGGTGTACACCATTTGGGATTGCTTGGCTTTTGTTTCCCTTGAAGAAGCGAGTGTACTTGAATAAGGGAGTAGAAATTCCTGTGGTTGGATAAGAAAGGAGATTTGGGTGGTTGGATTCTCTAAGGGTCTGTACTCGATGCAACGTTTTTCCCACTGGCTGAGAAAATGGGATGCCTTCATCTCACCTGCAGGAGGCCAGTGAATTAGGAGTGTCAGGGCCTGCTGAAGGTGGGAAATTGGATGTCCATGGCACGCTGGGCATCCCTAACAAACCAAACCCAGTGGAGAAAGCTGCCCCTGCCGTGTCCCCACGCCTGGGCTGGGCCTTGGCAGGGAGCTCCACTCTGCATCTGGCTGCTGAAATGGGGTTGTGGTTGCCCTCCCAGCCTGACTTCACAGTGTGGCCTCCCTTCAGGCACAGTTTTTCACAGCAAGCTCATTTTTCCTCAGATGATGCACAGAAAAATACTTAAAGGTCAGTGTCTAAGGAGAGACATCTTAACCCATGAACAGCAACAGCGAAGTCAAAGAAAACTGAAAGAGAAGAGTGATCATTTATTGATTTTGCTGACATAAATGCTGCCCATTTGCTGTTGTGCATTAGGGGGAGAGAGATGCTCCTGATGTATGTCCTGGTGACGTTCCCTGAGTGAATGAGCTGGGGCCCTGCTGCTTTACATCAGAATGCCCAGCTCCATTACGGGAAACAGGAGAAACTGTTTCCAAGAAATGGTTTACAAACCCCAGAAGTCGTTCATTCACGCAGTTGCACTGATAAGAGAACAACAGTTAACTCTTTGGGAAGGCACAGACAGCTCCTTTTCTTCCAGTATATATTTGTTCTGCAGCCTGTTTCCCACCCTTTGCTAGAGCTGCTCTCCTCAGGCTGTGTTGAAGTGCTTGGTGGGGGATACAGAACCAAAGTGGCTGAGATGGGCTAAAGTTTCTTGTTGCTTAAATGGATTGAGTAAGTTTCTGTACGCTGTAATTTCCTTTCTTTTGATTTCTTCACTTTTCCCTTCCAGAAAATGGCTGTTCCACCTGTTTATGCTGATCTGGGCAAAGCCGCCAGAGATGTTTTCACCAAGGGATATGGTAAATAAAGCCAAAAGGAGTTTGGTCCTTTGCTGTCCCCCTGATTCCAGGAACTGTTGGGCTTTTATTACTTTTCCCTGAGAAGTAATCCAATAATTTCCATTAGAATCCACGGAGTTTTCTGTCACAGCTTCACATTGCCTTTGCTGTCTGGAAAGGGAGGGTAAATCTCTTTTCTTTTGACAAAATTCTTCCTGTCCTCCATAGGACTGTTGTCTGTTTTGAGAGAACACTGTGTGTTGTACTTTGGCTGTTGCCTTGTATCGATGAGTAGAATCATTGCTGTTTGATTATGAACAGAATGCTGCTCACTATGAATAAATTCATTATTCCTTAATTTGGTCCCACTGACATTGCTGAGGTCAGTAGGATTATGAGTCAGGGGCTATCTGAAGCGAGTACAAGCTGCTTCATAAAAACACATGGTTTGATAAGTCTACCCTTGGGTTAACTCTTCAGTAGTTCACAGGTGATTTAGAGGGGAATTTTAAGAAATAAATCAGAAACGCTTCTCAAATCAACATCTATATGATTCATATTTTTTACTCATCTTCTAGGTTTTGGGTTAATAAAGCTTGACTTGAAAACGAGATCTGAAAATGGACTGGTGAGTTTGGAAACAGACTGAAATCCTAAACATTGCAATGGTGTTGTGCTTACTGTATGTTTCTTTTTAAAATAAATATGCATCCCTTGCTCTCTACCATTTTTCACATATAACTTTGCAATTTACTTTGTATTTATCTGAACTAATATTTAATGAATTATAATGACTAATATGTTCTACATGTATAAATATTTACCTGAGTGTATTAGTGGCAAATACATATTTTATATATGTGATCTTTTTTTCTTTTTCTTGTAGGAATTTACAAGCTCAGGTTCAGCAAACTCAGAAACAAGCAAAGTTAGTGGTAGTTTGGAAACAAAATACAAATGGGTGGAATATGGATTGATGTTCACAGAAAAGTGGAACACCGACAACACGCTGGGCACTGAGATCACTCTGGAAGATCAGGTAAGCTTTGGCTCCAAAAGTGCAGTTTGCAAATTCACTCATGCCAATCTCTAATTAGAAATCCAACCAGTGAATTTCTCTTCTGTTCAGCTTGCACGGGGCCTGAAGCTGACCTTTGACTCCACCTTCTCTCCTAACACTGGGTAAGAAGTGAGTAAGCTGAAGTGACAAGAAGGCACTTTTAATTTCTCTGTCCTGAGACAGCTCACAATCAGCCTGTGTGTAATGAAATGGGGCACATCTCTTAAATCTTAGCAATAGCTGTCCCCTTTTAATCCTCACCTATAGCAAGCAAGCTTTTGCATATGGTGACTTGAAAATTAGAGCCAGAATTCGGGAGTGAAGAAATTTGTCTTTGCGCTCCCGTTGCGAATTTGTGGCCGTGTCAGAGGATGAGCTGGTGCCTGAATAAAAGCACAGACCAAGTCAGCTGTGATGCAGA
Organism: Lophotriccus pileatus; assembly: GCA_035583135.1. NCBI lineage: Eukaryota > Metazoa > Chordata > Aves > Passeriformes > Tyrannidae > Lophotriccus > Lophotriccus pileatus. Next base: position 7,800,215 of record JAWWES010000030.1, on the reverse strand, counting down.
GCTTAACAAGCTCTGGGAGCCAGTTGGCCACAGCTCTAATAGGGTGGCACGGAGCTGGGCTCTCCTCCCGAGCTGAATTTATCCCGGGAGTTGTCGCCGGGCCCCGCATGCCGTGGTGGTGGGTGGGTGTTCCTGGCACGGCCATTGGATGCCATGTTTTATGTGGGCCAGAGGGATTAAGCAGCAGCTGTAGGTCTACATGTTGGTTTATTTTTTTCCCCTGATTATCTTGGTGCGAGCAGCGCTGCCAGTGAGTCAAAATACTCTGCACATCAGCCTCCCAGAGCTGCCCTCTGCACTTCAGGCCACGGGGGTTATAGTTCCAGGGGGGGTTCACCCTGTCCTTTAGATTTAGTGTCCTGCATTGTCACCTGCTTCCAGTCCACTCCTAATTCTAGATTAACGAGGTATTTTTGTTAACCAGAATAATCTTGTTTGTTTATAGTTACTTAACTGTAGGATTCTTAAAGAAATAGGAGAAAAAAAACCCGTTGGTGTTACAGCTCTGTAACTTTCTTGGGCACTTCACAGACACTGCAGTGTCTGAGTTAGAATTGCCTCAGAGGACTAAAATTTGAGTAAAGGGAGTGAGATTGAGTCCTGGTGTGACCTGGTTTAGGTTGATAGGGATGCATCATGTCTGAATATGAGACCTCTTCTCCCTTCCTTATTGCTTACTGACTGTGATGAGGCTTTGAACAGGGACATTTTTAGGAGTGCCTTGTGTTCTTGCCTCTGTCCCTGTTGACACTGGTGGGAGAGGTACCACTGGCTTGTACAGAAGTTGCAGATGAGGGCTTTTGGCACTCCTGCACTCCAGCTCTGATTCTGATGTGGCTCTCCAGGGGTGTGTGTGTTGCCCTCAGAAACCATTACACTGAGGTAAAGTGAGTGATTTGGTGGAATTGCTGCCTGCAAGCGTACCTGTTCGAAAAAGCAGAGATTCTTTCTCTTCTCTGTAGGAAAAAGAGTGCTAAAATAAAGTCAGGATACAAAAGGGACCACATCAACCTTGGCTGCGACATGGACTTCGATATCGCGGGTCCCTCGATACGCGGAGCCCTCGTGCTTGGCTACGAGGGGTGGCTGGCAGGCTACCAGATGACTTTTGAGACAGCCAAATCGAGGATAACCCAGAGCAACTTTGCTGTTGGCTATAAGACCGATGAGTTCCAGCTTCATACTAATGTGTAAGTACTGGCAGACAGGCATTAAAAGGGAATTTGGAGGGATTTTGGTGCTTATCAGTGAAAGGGATGGAGGTTCAGCAGTGGCGAACCAGGGGATGGTGGATTTGAGACTGGCTCTTCATTAAGGATGTCAAGCTGCATTTTTTTAGCTGCATGAACTTTTCTTTGAGTTGTGTGGGTGAGGGAGTGCATGATGGAAGGAATTGGGACTCACTGAGCACTCTAGAGTCCAGCATCTGTCTGTCTAACACATAAGGATTATTAGAATCTGTTAGCAGAATAATTAAACCAGTAGTTATAAAAATACTCTTCGTGAAAGCTGAAATAAAAGCAATGCTTTCCTTTTGCACCTGTCAACATCAAACAAAAAATGGTGGCTTGATCTGTAGCTGAAAGAGTTAATCACAGGATGAACAAGGGAAAGGGAGTTACTGGAAGAGACATGGGCTGGGTTTGTTTTAGTACTGGAAGCAATATGGTGTAAAAGCTTTTTTGGTATTATTTAGTAATAATCTATTTACTGAGGCATTTGTGCTTTTGGAATGTATCAACAGTAGGAAACCAGAACCAAAATTCCATGAAAACCTTAATTTCTCTGTCTCCTCTTAAAAATGCAATTTATGACTTTGGGGAAGACAGTTTTTTAAGATTAGGCAATCCCTAATCCATTCCCCCAGGCCCCCCTTTCCGTGCCCTTGGGTAATTGGATATTTTGCATGTAGCAGAGCTATTCCAGGCTGTTTCCATCTGGGGGCTGAACAACTGTTGTGCCCTCCTGGAGCTGCTGCTTCAAAGGCCTCGTGTGGCGTCTCCCGCTGGTTTGCAGAGCTGTGGTTTGGGAAGCTCCCGCTGCCTTTCGGAACGGTGGAACCCCCGCAGCACAGACTGCGTGTTTGAAGGGTTGCCAGAGCACAGAAATGTGATGTGGGCAGAGAACTTTCATCAAAACAATCCGTGGGGTCCCCTTCACTTGGGAGTCAGGAGTTACTCCTTCAAGCACAATGACTCTCAACTCTGTTACGCTGTGGCAGTTCCAAACATTGTATTATTGGCTTTTGCTATAAAATGCTGTGATTATTATTACTGTTAATTAGAGCAACAGCAGAAATCACTTTATAACACCAGCAGGGGCTCAGATCTGACTGCTGCTTGGATTCCTGAGGGTCTGTTTCTCAGGTTGCTGTTACTGTACAAAACCACAGATGTGTGATACGAGTAGAAATCCTATTTATTGTTAATAATAGGTTAGTTAGGTGTTTGATGTGTTTCAACTTTGAAATGTGTCGGAGCTTTTATATAATCCCATAAGGGGCTGTGTGTGGGACTCCCCTCAGTCCCCTGCTCGGTTGTTATATCTGCACAGGTCAGTGTTTCACAGGGATGCTGTGGCAGAGCTGATACTTTAACAAGGTGGGGCTTGAAGCATTGTCTTTTGTTCCTGGCATTACACAGACCAGCTGGGGGCTTTAGCAAGTTACTTTCCTTAAGGGTGCCTTAATATATTAATTTTCATAGGGGGCTAATGTTTTCTTTTTGTTGGTTTTTTTTTTTAATCTACATCTGAAATGTGCTATTATTACTATCAGCGTTAAAAGGAGGTTTGACTTTATTAATAATAATAACTAAAAGGAGGTAAGGCTGGATAATTTCTAGTTTTAAATGACTTTCCTCATTTTTTAAGCATAGCTCAGACCGCCCCCCCCCCTAATGTTGCAGGTCAAGACAGAGCTGTGTGGGAACCTTGCACAAAATCTGCCTGTATAACCAGCTCTCCTCAGTCCTTTTTAATCCCTCCTTTTCTTGAGAGCCAAGCACATGCAGTTAATGTGAGCTTCAGTCTTATCTGAAGTAAGTATTGTAGTGTTTTTCTGGAAGAATTGCTCTAACAAAAGGCTGCTGCTATTGCTTGAACTTTTAAATAGGTTTATCATGACTGTTTGGGCAACTGGTATGAGCTAAGGGAACATCAAGCCAAAGGAGGAAAAGGTTCTAAATCTACCCCGTTTTTAATGCCTAAAGGTCTGGTATACTGTAATTGTCAGAACCAGATTATTTCACAGTCAGAAATAATCATAATTGTTTTATTTGCAGAGGTCTTCCTGTGGTTTAAAGCCCGTTCTCTGCAGTATGTTTGTATCCTCTCTTAAGAAAACAAGTGAGAATGGAAATTCAGATGCTCTCTGGTTTACAGGGAGTGCAAGGCCTTTAGGAGTCTGCTGCTCTTGTTTTTATGCTCTTCATGCTCTAACGTTTTGCCTTTTATTTACCACAGTGGCAGTAGTAATTGGAAGTTACGCTGCTCATCATTCAGCTCTGGGGCAGTGCTCTCTGCAAAGCAAAATCAGTTCCATTTCCATTTCTAGTCCAGGGACTATAACACAGATGTACAATCGGGAATGTCGCAAATGGAATTCATTTGCAAAAGCCAATAGAGTCAGACAATAAATTGGCATTTTCACTTCTGATACAGTTCCTCTGTGTCTGGTAAAAGTGCTGACAGGGCAGTGTGGGGATGACTCAGGCTCTGTGACTCCCTCTCAGGACACGAGGGAGACATTCGTAGGGAAAGTAATTATTTCAGACACATGCAGGGAAAAATAAATCTCTTTACTACGAAGACTCTCATCTACAGGGAAGGGAAAATTGGAAGCTGTCATCATTGGTCTAATTTTTGACAGTTTGTCCTGGTTTTCTTTTCCAGTTTCAGAAGTTGCTGAAATATAGTAATCTTCACTGAATTTAAGCATCTGAAAATAACTTCATAACCAATCTGGCCTAATGTCTCTATCTTAGCTATTATGGGGACATTTAATGAGGTGGAAGTGAATGTTGTGCAAATAGAGATCTTACTGGAAAAATCAAAGATGATGGTTTTGCATTGCTGTTGTAATCTCCACCAATCATTCCTTCCAGGAACGATGGAACGGAGTTTGGCGGCTCCATTTACCAGAAGGTGAATGATAAACTGGAAACAGCCGTGAATCTCGCCTGGACAGCTGGAAATAGCAACACTCGCTTCGGAATAGCAGCCAAGTATCAGATTGACCCAGATGCCTCTTTTTCTGTGAGTCCTGTGCACGCACATTTAGAAGGATTTGGAAGTAAGTGCCGGTGATGGAAATGGAGAGCAGCCTTTCCATCAGCAAGGCACGGTGGGGATGCGGTTCTGTGCCGTGGAGTTGGGATTGGGGGCTGAAGTTATGGCAAAATTACCTCTAGGTACTTGGGAATTTAAAACTTGAAATCCTTTACCTGCTTAAAAGCTGTTGCTTCATTTTCAAGTGTGAAGGACTTTGAAGAAAGATACTAAATTATTTACTAAATTTATCATTACTAAATAATGCTGTGTTTTTATTTCCCTTGAAGGCTAAAGTGAACAACTCCAGTCTGATTGGGTTAGGATACACTCAGACTTTAAAGCCAGGTAGGTCCAGGCAGAAAAAAAAATCAGAATCAATAAAGTGATATTTTAATCCCGAAATACCAGAAGTTTTTTTTGGTGACAAAATGTGATGGGTTTTGTAAGATTGCTGTTGTGCTTGGCAAGCCAGTGATGAACCTTTCTAGGGACTGCTCTGTTAATTTTGGATGCCTGTGGGAAGCAGAATTATTAGAGACCATGGTCTGCTGCCCAGTCAGATACGCTTTTATGTTGATACAAAATATACCCATAATTAGTTGTGTCACAGATAAGTAAACACATTTTTAATACTTTCAGAGGCTTCTTATTACTGAGTTTATTTTGCTTGAAAATGTGACTTTCTCAAGGTCCCCTGGCCCAGGAAGAGGACAATCTTACTGCTGTGAAATTGGTTTTAATGTAGCCTAATAAATCTGCTGCCAGAATACTGAGCAGATTGACATGAGATATTACAGCAGACAGGGCTTGGGCTTTTTCATACCTAGATTTTAAAGTGGTTTAGAAAGGTGGGTATGTATCAAGGTCCCAATTTTTCATAATACTAGACTCTAAAATTAGATTAATCAGTAGACCTGCAGCAGTGAATTGACTCAGAGCTTTAATTACCCAGAGTGATAAAAAGCAGAATCCATCACCATGGTTTATTATAAATTTCATAACTCAGAAAAGATTTCTTATCTGCAAGTTGCTGTAAAATGCCTGGTCCCTACAAGGCCAGCTGCCAAGTCCCGTTAACCTGGCTCCCCAGTAAATTAAAGCAGTGGCACAGACACTGAACAAAAAGCTCAGACCAAGTTTTAAGTGGAGTTTCCTCTCACTTTTTTCTCTGTTTTGCAGGTATCAAACTGACACTGTCAGCTTTGTTGGATGGCAAGAACGTCAACGCAGGTGGACACAAACTTGGTCTAGGACTGGAATTCGAAGCATAAGGAGTGATTTCACAATTGCTAATCTGAACATACAGCATAGCTACCTTCAGAATATAGTGTACCTTTCAATGTTTTGTCTGGGGTGCGAGTATTGCTACGTATCAGCCCTGCTAGTCCTGGTTAAAGACAGCTAAGCTTTAAAAATGATGTTGTTAAAGAAGTGGAGACAAATGCATAAAAAAAAAAATCCTAATGCCAGGCTTTTTTTCTTTATGTAATCACATCTGTCAGCTGCCACGTGATAGGAAGGAGGAAGGCATTGATTACCTCTGCTAAGGTACTGGTGGCACGAGGGATGTGTTAATGTGGTGTCAGACCTGAGGATTTCGGTGCAGACCACTCCACTGTACTGTCAATTCCGCGAGCAAAACGTTCCGACACTTGAGGTTCCAACTGACGAGGGAATGTGCAAACTTGTCTGAAAAAGGGATTTTAAATTTTTCTTTTATTTTTTTTTTTTTAGCTCTGTATTCCATGAATGGTTTGTCTTATTTGGTTACCCCCCCCTGCCCTTCCAGCTGTCTCCAGAATGCTTTAGGTTGTCCACTTTGTCCAAGTCTGTCTCGGAGGAGGTTTGATGTGGCTCAGCCAACACTGCCTGTCCTGTGTTGTGGTTCCTTCCCCTTGCACTGACCGGAGAGCTTGTAAAAACAGACAGAATCAGGGAAGAGTCTTTGCAACTGCAATCACATAGTTGCGTCACTAAATCTAAAACGGGAAGTTCTGTTTTCTTACCACTTTTTTTTAGCAACTAAATGGGTAACATTTTTAGAGAGTCTTCCATTTTGTGTGGAACTAGACCCCAAAATGCTGTACTTGACACTACTAAAAATGGAGAAAAAACCCAAACCCGACTTGAATAAAATACTGAAATGTCACCTTTTACTTTGTCTTTATATTAATTGTGAAAACAGTTTCATCTAAACTTGTGCTCCAGAAGCAGACTGGCACCGTCTTGGTGCATATTTTGTACCACGAGCCGTTCCTGAGTATTTCCTATGTCACACACTTTTCCCAGCACTCCTGGGAGAAGTGGTCCTCTTCCAGAGGTCACCCATCAAAATGAACCATGTGCAAACAGCTCACGGTGACATGGCAAAAGGTCAATATTTATTTACATTCTTGTGTGCTGTGTATGTCCCATGTTCTCTTACCATCCCCTTTGGGCTCCTTCTTGATTTTCTCATGCTTGAGGCATCTGCTCTGGTATTTTTTTTTCTCTTGTGACCAGGTTCAAGCCTTCTCTCAGGGCATGGAATACCCGACCTGAGATGAGAACAGGAAAGCTTTATTTTCTGTAGTCTATCCAACTGTGCAAAAAGTGTTCGTGAAGCGCCACAGCGCAAAGCCTGGACGGGAGGCTGGTGGGCACTTCCCTGTGTATGTGTGTGTGTGTCCAACCCTTCACGTCAACCTCCTTCGTGAAGGAAGACGAAGGAAATTCCCCATTTTCTGTGGTGGGTTTGTCTCCCTCACAGCTTGGAGGGCCCCAACACCGCCCGCCATCGGCATCGCTCTGGGCAACCGCCTGCCGGGAGGGTGCCGGGTCTGTGCTGCTGAGAGCACCAGAGGGAGCGGCTTTAAACTGAGACAGGGGCGAGTCAGATTAAATATGAGAGGGTTTTCCCCGTTGGATGATCAGACATTGAAGGGGCTGCTCGGGGAGGCGGCGGGCTCACCGCTCCCTGGAGGCGGGGCTGGGCGATGCGGTGCAGCGGCTTAGGGGTGACCGTGGGGGTGCCGGGTGGAGGGTTGGGGACTGGACGATCTCAGCGGCGCCTCCCACCCTCGGCGACCCCTCGATGGTGCCACGGCTCTGTGATCGCACCATTCCATGACCCCATCATTCCATAACTCCGGGGCTCTGCGATCCCACCATTCCATAACCCCCCCTATTCCACGGCCCCGTCGTTCCGTCCCTCCCTCCCCTCACCCCCTCACCGCCCGCCCTCACCGCCCCCCCCCCCCGTGCGCCTGCGCGGCCGCCTCCCGGTGGGCGGCGCCTCCGCCACGTCCGCGGAGCGGCCCAAGATGGCGGCGGGCGGCGGCGGGCGGCGGGAGCGGGCGGGCCGCGCCCTGGGGCTGGCGCTGCTGCTCGGCTGGGCCCTGGCGGCCCGCGGGCAGGACCCTCGCGGTGAGCGCCGGGGTGGTGGTGGGAGGCGGCTGAGGGGATGGCTGAGGGGCTGTGGGGGTGCCCTGCCCGGCCCGTGCGCCCTCGGCCTGCGCACGGGGGACAGCGGCCCCGGGAGCGGCCTCGGGCGGGGCGGCGAGCGCTGAGGGGTGCGCTGGGGACGGGCATTGCCCGGGCGGGGAGCGGGAGGCCCAGCCGGGCGCGCTCCGCTCGTGGTGCGGCCAGAGCGGTTTGGGTGGTTGGAGCGGTTCGGGTGGTGACTTCGCTCCTCAGACTTTGTTCTAAATACTCTAGTTCTGGGTCTGGGTTTAGCCTCTCTCTTCCAGAGAAATTAAGCTTATATTACTTTGCAGTTCGGCTCCAGGTTCACTCTGTTTCCTTCCTTCCCCTTGAGACCAGCTGTAACCCAGGACTGACAAGAAATGCACATTTCACGTGCAGCGAGTTTCTCTTTGTTTTAGGTGGAGTGTTGGCTGGGCAGTGAGGAGAGAGGAATTACTGAAGGAAATGAAGGGATTTGTTTAGCCCCCAGTTCCCTCTGTGCCTGTCAGTGGGGATATCCACCCCAGCTCTCTGTGTGCTGCCCCTCAGCTGGTCTGATGGGTTGGCAGGAAGAATTTGGGACAGAAAGCTGTAGGAAAACGAGAATTTTCAACTTCAGAAACCATGAAATAACTTGCTTTCTAAAAGCAGTTCTGCTGGAAGGGCATTTTAACCATCACATGTTTTTTATGTGTGGTGTTTACTAAGAGGGCTGTGTTGCTAATTCTATCACCAGGGTTGAACATTAATATCTGTTTCTGAAGCTGAGGCATCTCTGGAGTCCAGGCACTGCTGTAACATCACCTGACAGTGTTGTGTAACTGTAAACTGTGCAGCCACCGTTTATAATGCCAAATACTTTTGGGTAGATATCACAAGTCAGCTGTGGTTGAGTTGCTAAACTTCCTGCTGCAATTAAAATACCTCCCCCTCGTGTTTTAGGAACAATAGGAAAGTATTCTTTCCCAGTCTGAAGCTGCAGCATTAGCTGGTGGGAGTCCCTTGCATTTAAGCATATATCCTTCTAAAACTTTAATGTCAGAAAGAGTTCAAGGATAATTGGAAGTGTAAGCAGCATTTTATAGGAAAAATATGCCTGTTTGTGTTACAAACAGTTTAGCTATTATTATTTAGCTCTCTAATATTTTTTGTCTGTCTGAGGGTAGCAGTAGGGTTGACCTGCCTCCCTCACAACATGCTATAAATAAAAACTGATATAACTCTTGCAGCTGCCTTTCCTCATATTTATCGCCATGCAATTAGCTGACTTGACTCCTGAGGGGAGATCAGAATCCCCTAAACTTGTCCTGTACAAGATCTGAGCAAGTTCCTGTTGATGTGATTCAGACCAGTGTTCCCAACAACAGCAAGAAGTGTGTGAAATGTAAACCAGTGGCCTTTGGACCTCAGCAGAGGCTCCGTGATGGCCACTTCATGTGAGACGAGTTGGGTCTGCTGTGGTTTAGTTGGTTAAAGAGTAATTCCCACTGCAGAGGTGTGCCCTGTAAACAGGAGCTCTGCTGTAACTGATCCTCAGTAAATATACATTTCATGAATAACGTGATTCAGTGTCCCCCTCTGGAATATTTCACTTGGGAGGAACCCGACCCAAGCAGTTGGTTAAATGCTTCATTTTTACAGTCCCCAACTTCCCAGTGGGCCTTGGGAGTGCTTAATGAAAGTGTTGTTACGTTTTTAAAATGAAGAAATAGTTTGGCCTGCCAAGATGCCAGGACAAGTGTGGTTCCCCTGTGATGGTGTGTGCTCAAAGTCTGCATTTTTCAAGGTGCCTCTGAAAGTGACGTGCTGTAAACATGAACAGTTTGCTACTTTTTAGGTTTGAAAGAACACTGGCTCTTTATAAACTCTCCCTGCATCTGTTTGTACCTTCCTTTGGATGGAGGAGAGGGAGGATGGGCTCTGCATGTGGTTTTAATGCTCACCTTGTTTCTTAGGGAGTTCTGCAAAGCCGTCCCAGCACTGGAGAGATGCTAAATTTGCCTGAGGGTGATTGTTACTCTTGCTGACTTATTTCATTGGAATAATTTGCTGCCAACAAAAGGCTTTCCTCCAGGATTATGGGCAGTCAGATTGTCCTTTCTCTGGCTTTGTTTTTAACCTGTGGTTCAGTGGTTCCATTTCAGTTAACAAAAGGTTGGAAATCTTTTTCATTAGCTGTAAATTCAATAAAAATTAGTGCCTGGGAAGAAGTGCTGTGACCTTGTGTCCTGACTGAAGGGGATTTCCCAGCACGTTCTCATTTCTGTTGGTAAAATATGCACTGGTGAAAGATTAAGAACTTTTAACTGCAGGAAAAGCTTTGCTGAGAAAATCTTCCTCTGTAGAGCTTATTCTGTGGGAGAGGGAATTTGGTGATGGAGAAAATACTAATTGTTGTGAATCTACAAGACATCATAAATCCACAGAGGGAGGGATGACATGTCTTTGAGGTTCTTATGCTTGGAAAACACGCATGCTGAATTTTTTAGGGACACCTTGGCATACTGATGTAGAAAGCATGTGCTTCCAGGCTTTAACTCCTGTCCTGCTCAAGACTTAGGAAGTTGCCAAAGTACAGGAAATGTCTTTCTGCATATGACTGTTAAAAAGTCTGCAACGTGACATATGATTTCTTGTCTGTAAAGGAAATCTGTGGCAGTGGTGTCCCATTACAGCTGAGGTGTCACAGAAGTTACTGCCTGGTGCTTAATCCTGACTGTTTCTCATCCTTTTCTCAGATCCTGGGAACGGGGAGGCGCTTACGAAAAATATTTCTTCTAACAGTGAGAATGAAACACTGAGCCGATCCCAAAACTTGACAGACAGCTTACAGAGCCTAACCTCAACAAAAAAGGCAATCCCAACAACAGCCAAAATCAATTCAGTGACTGCAGGAAAGGCACCTACAGCAAAAGGTGACTCTTTCTCATCTGCTCTCCCTGCTAGCCCGGTATCGGCAATTGATGCTTCTGAAGATACTAAAATTGAGGAAGAGGATCTTCTAACAGATTTGAAAGATACACTAAATAGTTCACCACCCATCATAAAAGAAACCCTGGAGTCAGATGGAGATGATTATGGCCCTTACGAAATGACACCGATTTCCAGGTACAACCCAGAGCTGGAGATGCCGGAAGACGACGACTCTGACACCATCAGTAATTACAACGAGGAGATCAAGACTCTGGATGAGAAGATAAAAGGTGTTTCTGTCTCAGGGTTGGAAGAAGAAGAAGAAGACAGCCATTTCTTTTTTCATCTGGTTGTAGTTGCCTTCTTAGTAGCTGTTGTTTATGTCACCTATCACAATAAGAGGAAGGTAGGTGTGCTCTGAAAAGTTCGGAGAAACAGCTGGAGTGTTCAAAATGAACTTGCATTGCCTGGTACACTTTTTTAGTAAGAGGAACTTTTCTTTTTGGAGAATGAAATCTCTGTCCACTTAGTCTTGTGGTGATACTAACATGCATATCGTTACTGTCGTTTTATCTGCATAATGAAAATGAACTCAAAACATTTTTGATTAAGAAATGAGTTAATTGATAATATCAGTAATCAGTCAGTTCAGTAGTGGCCACTGGCAGTGCACAACATGAGTTCTACAAAGGAGACCTGAGCTAAGGCAAGTGAAGGTGAACAATTAACTGATTTTGTTTCTGCACAGGATTATAAACAGCAAATTAAGGAAGGTTTAATCCCTAATGGTGTGGGAATGTTCATGTTATGACTGTGATAATCCTTCTAATAATTGTGGACTTTAAGATGGTGTTTATATCATAAATATTATGAGGGCTTAACTACAAACTTCTAGGAAATGTTTTAACACTGCTTCCAGTTTTGCATAGAGAAGCTCAGATATAGTATTTTCAGGTAACTGTTTCTTCAGTGCAAACTAATTCCCTGTTTCTCAAAAGTAGCCTGATCGGTGTTATTTCAGAACACATTGCTAGCATAAAAAATTAAGTCCAGCCCAAGCAGACCCAGTACAGGTACATGCATAAATTTGCAATTAAACCGTAGGTTAGTTTTTAGATATGAGGAAAATAAAGTGTTTATCGTGTGGAGAACACTGATTTGGGTGAGGATGTGGGGGGTTCTGAACAGAGCTAAAACCCCCAAACCTTCTGCTTTCCTGTGCAATGACATATCTGAAATGTGCATTGCCAAGGCTTTATAGGGGAAAATGTTGAAGACTGCATTGCATATGAAAATTTAACTTTGAGGTTCAAACAAGTGATTAAAAATGCCTCATCTTTGTTACATAAGTGAAATAATGCTTGTAGTATAATTTGGGTAATTATTACTTTTTAACACTTAGAGATAGTTTTGGGAACAAAAAATTCACTAGTACTTGAAGTATGTATACAGTGGCATGTATTTGTGTGGAACAACAGTCGAGTAGGTTCTCTCTCTGTGCCCACTTCCACTGTCCTGCTTCCCCTTTTGCCAGTGTGGTTGCTCTGTGTAGTAAAGTGGATTCTCAGATGAGTTAGTAAGAAACAAGGCTAAATAGGGTGAAGATAATAGACATTTAAACATCTGATTACTTTATTGTCTGTCTTTAGCTGCTCAGCTGTGATGCAGAAACAGTTTATCACATCACACCATTGCTGCTTCTGTCGCCTCTGTTGCATCAGCAGTACAATTATTTTTAACAAGGGTGAAATGCCAGAATAGATAAGATGGATAAAGTAACAAATGTCACCACCTGGGGATAGTTTAATAGGCTGTAGATGCAGTGCTCCTGGAGCTACACATGTACCTTTACTAAAAGATTTCCAGGTGGAATGCAAACTGCAACTGAGGATGGCAAGGACAGCGTGCAAGTGTCTGAGTACCAGTGGTTTCTAACAACAGCAGTGCCATTGCCAGCACCAGGGGGGAGAACTGTGATGTCAGTAGGACTGTGGAGCTATCAGACCCAGAATCACAGAACCCTTGAGGTTGGAAAACACCTCTGAGATCATTGAGTCCAACCTTTGGCCCAACACACACCACCTTGTCACCCAGACTGTGGCACTGAGTGCCCCGTCCAGTCTCTTCTCAAACACCTCCAGGGATGCTGTGCCTCCCTGGGCAGCCCATTCCAATGCCCAGTCACTCTCTCTGTAAAGAATTTCTTGCTAATGTCCAACCTAAACCTCCCCTGGCACAGCTTGGGGCACTGTTGCCTGGGAGAAGAGCCTCAAGGGGTGACCTCACCAGTGCCCAGTCCAGGGGCAGAATCACTTCCCTGCTCCTGCTTCCACACTATTCTTGATCCAGGCCAGGATCCACTGGTCTTCTTGCCCACCAGGGCACTCTGGCTCATGTTGAGCTGCTGTCAGTCAGTGCCCCCAGGTCCCTCCTGCCTGGCCCTGTCCCCCCACTGTGCCCAGCCCGTGGTGCTGCAGGGGGTTGTTGAGGCCCAAGTGCAGGGCCCGGCACTTGGCCTTGGTGAACATGATGCCACTGGTACCCTGACATTTCTGAGAGCATGTTTAAGTGTGTGATTGTTGTTGCAGATCTTCCTGCTGGTGCAGAGCCGGCGCTGGAGGGACGGGCTGTGCTCTCGGACGGTGGAGTATCATCGTTTGGATCAGAACGTGAACGAAGCGATGCCTTCCCTGAAGATAACCAATGACTACGTGTTTTGAGAGCACTGTGCTTTGGGTTTGCTGAACTTATCACTCTTTGCCTGCCCAGTCATGTAATGATATTCAGGTATCCTAAATAAGCTGCTTGTACAGAAATGAGATGTACTCTCTGTGACCTGGATGTTTTGGAGATTAAATCTCATGGAAGATCAAGGGCATGACACATCTGTTTGCTACTTTGGTCGGGTTTTATATCAACTCTAAAGATGCAGAGTTTAATAAATCAGTGCTCTTTCCATTCATTAAGCATCATCCCTTCTGTCTGGAGCAGTCTTAATAGTCATATTACAAAAAAATAAGCATAAAATATTTTAGGTCTAATAAATTAATGACTTTGGCATCACTAAATCAAATTAATGATCTCTTTGCTCTTCACTTATATGGTCATAAATCCCACTGTACTGCAAACTTAAAATATAATTACTTTTTTCTATGCTTAAATCCTGATGCTGCAAATCTGTCATCTTAGTTTTTTTCTGTTTCTGTTTTCTTGTTGCATAATTTGTTCCTATTTTAGGCAAAATAGCTAGAATGGCAATTTAATGATTTCTGTACGTGTTCTTGAAGTAAATAATTTAAAAATAATTATGTATAACCCATTTTATTCAGAAGTTTTATACCATATATTTCCTTAAAATGGTCAAGGTGTTTGTGAAGGTATGAAGCTTCCTGACTGTCCATTTTTTTTCTCTACTGGTATTTATGACTATTTCATTGTCTTTGTAATTAATGAGTGGAAAATAAGCCTTGTTGAATAATCTTACTAAAATATAGATAGTTGACAGGCTTTCTGTTGAATTATAAGACAGTTGGGAAGTGATTATGTGCTTATATTATAAATGGGAGAGGCCTGAAACTGTAAGAATAATTTATTTGGTTGTTCTGCTGACCCAGGTAAGAGACAGGTGAGAGTAAAGGTGTTGGGGCTGCCAGTGCACTCTCATTTTTGACAAACATTTATGCATTAGTGTAAATCAACTTACTGGTACAGTAGGGGTTTTTTTTGATTTTTATTTTTTACTTTGCCTTTTGTACTTCCATTATTTATGTTTTTATGGGTTGTAAAATATAAAATCTTAGTTTTCTGTACATTCTGTTTGTGATTTAGTTTTCAAACCGAGAAATATTGTAAATAACTGTGAATCAGAACCCCATAATTAATGACTTGGTATTCAAGTAGTTATGTAACATTTGGGAAAAAATCAACTTCACAGCTGATGGCATGAGGAGTCTGAAGGCATGATACTATCTTAGGAATGAAGTGCTAAAAGTTCTAAATCCTGCTGTTAAATGCATTCTTTTCATAACCACGGGAAGTAAAGCACAAACAAAATATCCCCAAACTCTTTTCTCGCAGTAATTTTTATCATATTTGGACCTTGTATCACTTAATATTTTGAATAAGGTTTTTAAAATAAATGACAATAATGAGCTTGTGTTTTTTATCTTAACTATTTCACTCCTTTTGTACAGTACCTTGTGATAAAGAACTTGCTTATGCTTGGATTGGAAACCAGTTCAAAACCGTCTTTCCTGTTGTCCATACTGGGTGTATGCAGGTTTGTTTAATGCAGCTGTTAAATAGTGTGTAGGGGAGATAGAAAGGCTTAAATGAAATCTTTGAAGCTATAAGGGTTAGAAAGTTCTTTAACACGCAATTTTTTAACCTAAGTTGTATCATTAATAATTCTTGCGGAAGATACTTGAAATTCTCACCTGAACATACCTGCACTGAAGTAATGCTGCTGTGGTCAAGATCCAAAGGGAAAGGTTACTTTGCAAAGTTTCTTTAGGATGTTTTAATACTGGAATTTGAGGAGGTGGCTGATGTTTTTGCACCCAAGACTTTCAGGAGCTTTCTCCTTGAATAACACTCAATAGCTACTCCCTAACAGCACCAATAAAGAGGGAGAGGTTTGTCCTGATCCGGTTTTACGAGGGCTCAGCAGCTCCAGGAGAGTGCAGCATATGTCAGCCACTGTGCAATAAAAGAGCCATTTGCTGATGAGGTAATCAGGGTTGAACTACTGGGGTTTAATTTCTTTAATTGAATTTGCTTGTGGAAAATTAAGGGCAGGCAATCAAAAATTCATAAAGTGCTGAGATCAAACAGAGGAAAAAGGAAGCAGATTTATGTCAGATCTTACCAACAAGAAGTGTCTTGATGAATTTCTTTAGTGAAGAAAGGAAACTTTCTCACATTAAGGTGAATTATGACTTCCATCAATATTCTGATAAAAGGAATAAAATATTCCTGAAGAGCTTTCTGATTAAACTTCTCAAGATGAAAGTTGAAACTCTATTTATGTAGGTTCTCGTTAGTGCTTGGGTTTTATGAAATGAGGAAAGAAATAATGAATAGGATAGTTTAAACAAATGATACATTTCATTTTTACTATCCAGGAAATCAGGTATTTTAAAATATTTATGGTTTAATTTTCATTTAGTACCAGTGCATATTATTCAGCTCTAAGTCAACTGTCCTTGGCTGCTGCTCAGTTGTGTACAGGGTGAATAGAGAAGGGTTTATCTGAGCAGGGAGCTTTGAGTTATGGGAAATTAATTTGCAAGGTAGAGATGAAAAATGTGATACCTTAAATAAATTTCAGTGCCACAAAAATAATAGGAAGGGAAAAGAGAGTGTTCTGTGGCTCTGACACGGATTGCAGTGAACAAAAACATTGGTCAGGGATTTTTTTCCGAGTCATGGCCAGTTTAGGAAATGTGATGAGCCACAGTGGGGGACACTTTGCTTGTTTTTATTGGTGGTGCAAAGCTGGCATGGTGAGCAGAGAGATCTGGCTGGCAGCTGCTAGTTGTTTGGAGGCAGTGACGCCTTCTGGGGCTGGGGGGACTTGTGATGGGGCAGCTGTTTTTGCTCTGCAAGGGGAGGAGTGGGAGCTGGAGGCTGCAGGTCGTGGAGAAGGTCCTGTGCTGGCACCAGGGGTGGGTGAGTGAGAGCCCCACACCCCCGAGGAGGCGGCTGCTCCAGAAGGTAAGCGGGTTCCTAACCCACTAAAACCACTCCTCCTCCTTTTTTAATCTTATTCCTGGGCTGATTTTCACTCAGTTTAGGGTGCTGAGCTGGTTCACTGGGCAGCCAGAGCAGTGCCAGGGCTGGCCCAAGGGGAGAGGTGGGAGTGTTGAGGGCAGAGATGGGGCTGGTCCCTGTGCAGGAGCAGCAAACTCTTAATTTGGTTTCTCAAAATGTGGAAGGTGGCCCTGCCCACGGCAGGGAGATTGGAAGAAGATGATCTTTAAGGCCCCTTCCAACCCAACCCAACCCATACTGGGATTCTCTAATTCTGAAGCTGGTTCTAAGTTGTCTTATAAAGCTAAGCCCAAAACCAGAACGTTTTTACACTGTGAGCAGCAGTTACTGTAGGCTCAGCCTACAGTTTTGTTGCTGAGAGGCCAAGCCAGACTGAGGATTTGGGGTCTCTCTTGGTTTTGGGTGGTTTTGTGGTAATTTTCTTGCAGGGGAATGCCTGGGTGGACTCTGGGGAGGCTCAGGGAGGTGCTACCCCGTGGTAGTGCTGGTGTGTGTGTGGTCCCCAACCCCACAGCACCTGCCTGGCCATGCAGCTTCCCCCTCCTGTCCCAAATCCAAACCAAAGCTGCATTTTGTGCTCCTACAAGGCTGAGTAGCTTTATGAGAGTGCTAAATCCTCCTGTAAGGCTGATAGAGCAGTAATCTTCAAGGCCATATATCCCAGCCACCACAAAGCAGCAGAACTAACACCATCATTCTTACACCCTTTACCATTGAGTGTCCTTTAAAGAGGAGTCCCTGTACTGGTTTTTGTTAAACTTTTCTGATCCAGAGCATATGAGTACCCTCAGTGTAATAAAAAATCGTTAATATGAGAACTTCTCAGCTTCACTGTTTCCAATGGATCTAATTAAAAGGGGAAGAATGACACCTCTTCTGTAATTGGTCCTTAAATCATTATCAAAATCATTTAGCAGCCTCCTAAAAGTTATTTTTAATTACAAGGTCTATTGCCTTGTTATTAGCACTGAAAATCACTAATCTGGGCAATTTCCTATCTTTATTAAAAATAAAATACAAAGGTCATGTTATCCTTACTGAGGTGCATCCATAGAGGCTTTATTCAAGATTAAGTGAAGCTGGATTTAATCCCTTTCTACTGTTCTGTAAACAATGCTGAAATGTTGCTATTTAAGGAAGCTGGTGGGGTTAAGAACTGAGGTTGAGGCTCACAGGTGTACCCAGGCTGCTGAAACAGTTTAAATTCCAGATTACATCAACCGGGGGACCCTGGTGTGTGTTGATCACGAAGCTGACCCTGGTTGTCAGCTGGCTTTGCGAGGCAGTGGGATTCTGCTGTGCATTTTTGTTGGCCCCCTCCTGCCTTTCATTTTTCAGTGAGGCTTGTGATGACTGATGGAAGTTCAGTTTGTCCCTGGGGAACATGTTCATGCTCTCCACAGAACTGTTCCTGCTCTGCAAGGGAGAGGACAGTGAATAAAACATTCAGAAGAACCCACATGGCCCAGCTTTTGCACTACAAGCCCTGATGACTCAATTTAGGATGTATCTTTTAAGGTTAACTCGTGCTCATTGTTAATAGTTTAATTTCCAAATTAAATTGTAACGGGGTGACTGTTCTCGAGCCGCAGTTACTGAGGCAAGGAACAGCTGATTATCCTTTATAAAGGTGCAAAGTGTTTTCAGCACCTAAAAATAGCCCTTTTAGTATTAGCTGACAAATGCTAGCAGTTAATCTGGAATAGGTTTTAATTTCGAATGCGTGCTGACTGTGGATCCCAACAGCTGGAATGCCAGATGTTCAGAAAAGGAGAATTATATCCCACGTTGTCTGGGGAGGGAAAGGAGGTGGGAGTGAAGGGCAGAATGGCATCATGCAGGAAAGAAACCACAACCTTCCAAGCAGCAATGGCACATTTTCAGTATAATTTCTGGGAAAGATCCTCTGCATTTGAATCTCTAGAGAAGGAAAACTCTCCTTGATGCTGTCTGAGTCCAGAGGGTTGGCTGGGTTTTGCCACAGACAGTCAGAAGGGCTCTGTGCCACACGGTATCTTTGGGGCAGTTTGAGGGGCAGTTTGTGCAATTTGTGGCAATTTTAGGTCAATCTGAGGTGTGCAGCTGTACGGGGGTGGCTGTGGTTGCTCACAGGGAGCAGTGCAGTGACCCTGGGGGAGGTGGTGGCACCTGCAGTCCTTTGCTGTGCCCTGTGGTTTGTGAGGAGCTGTTTGGATGGTGGAAGGACCATCAGGCTGTGCAGGGGTGTCTGGCTGGGATCAGCTCTGCTGCCTGGAACGGAATGAGGATGGTGCTCCTGCAGATGTAAATCTTTGAGAGCCCCAATGTCACCAAGGCTCTGAGTAAGTGCTGGAAAGCCCTGGAGCAGCTATGGATACTTAACACACTGCTCATTCCTGGTGCTGATGGCAGGAACCTGTGGGACAGGTTCTTCTGCACCATGAAACATCTGGAAGTACAGTCCTCCTGGATGTAACATTACAGGAGTGCAGACTTGCTCCTTTTGTCACCTCCATGCCCAATTTATCTCTCTGGAGGCTGCCAGAGGTTGGATGCACTTGCCTGACTCTTCCCCTTTCCCCTTCCTTAGCCAGTGGGATGGCTTGGGGGAGTTTGGTGCATCAGGAGGTTTCCTGCCCATCCAAGTCAGAGGGTCCCAGGGGTCCAAGCCCAGTGTGTGGAGGCAGAGCTGGGAAGTGAGTTCACCTTCAGTGACCTGTGGGTGCGTGTGTGAACTCCCTCTGCGCCGTCCTTGTCCTGCTTGGGACTGACTTCCAGAGAGTGCTTGTTCTTTAAAGAGAACCAGGGCAAAGAACGGGGTGGGTTCTTTATCTCCCCACCCCAGAAAAGCCCTGTGCTCGCCCCTTCTCACTTCAGTGGGAATATTATGGGTATCACAGCACAGACAAGATGCCTTCTGCTGGTGGGTGGTGGCTGTGGGGCCAAAAGGATCCTGCTGTCACCCCGGCACTTGCCCCGAGTGCTGCCCGCCCCTGCCTGGGCCTGGGCGAGCAGATAAAGCACTAAATTAAAGTTGTATTACAGAAAAGATTCACTGGTGAGGCAGAGGAAGGTATTTTAACTGGCAAGCAAACTTCCCTTCTGGTGCTGTGAAACCGTCGCTGCCGAGAAAAACTTTTCTTTAAGTGATACCCACAAGAAAAATCATAATCAGTTCAGATTTTCAAACACTTTCTTTCCCCCAGCTCTACCCGCTGCTGGCCAGCTCGTGGAGCAGCCAGCAGGGGGGAGTGTGGCTGCGCCATGGAAGGCACCTGCCAGCCAGCAAAGAGCTGGGAAAGTACAAAAGGAGTCCAAAAACGAGTGTTAGGAGGGATCCCTTTGGACAAAACTGACGCGACGAGACAGACAGAACGAGCCCGTAAAGCAGCTGAGATGAGGAGGGCTGTTAAAAGGTATTTATTTACCTTAAAAAGAAATTATTTTATTAAAAACCCCTTAAGAAATGGAGTTTTTTACCTTGGAGTAATGACCTCAATGATCTTAAGGGTCTTTCCCAACCTAAATAATTCTGTTTCCTTCTCACACTGCATCCCCAGGCCTTTGTTTTTTATGTTTCTCCTGAAAAATGTGTGTCCCTAACTTCATGGGCTCTTATGTATTAATCCATCTGAGCTGTAATAACAAGTTCATAAGAATAAAAATTGTCTTTACTCTTGAGGGGCTCAGCAAAATAACCTCCAGCTTTGAAATCCCAGAGTTCTTCTCCAACCCTGAGGAAAATAAATCTGTTTCCTCGACCTAACATGTATTTCTATTACTGTGCAAGGGGAAAACATTGGAAAACAAAGACACCAATCTCCACTTAGGGCCTCCTTCCTTCTCCAGGGCTGAAAAGGACTCCAGAACAACCAGCAACTCTGGGAATTGAACATCACCCTCAGTATCCATTTGCCATCCTCCTTCTTTGAGTCTTGACAATGTGGGTCCTCCAATGGCTGTTGAGCCACCAGAGGCCAGGAGAACCCTTCTGAGGGCTGGGAAAGATGCACAGGGGGATTTATTCAGTGCCCAACAGCTGAGAGAGGAGAGGGACTCCCACCCCTGTCCTCAGAAACGCCAGTCCCAGAGAGACTCAAGTCAGTCCTATCCTGGTGCTTCATTTTCATGTTTAAAGCAGCAATTAACTGCTCCTAAAATCGATTGTAGCTCCCAACAGAGCTCTGCTGATGTTCAGGGGGCTCTGATGTCCCTCCAAAGCCTTGCAGTCCTTTTATTCCTCTCTATTCTCCATGCAAAACATAAAATTGAATATAAAAGTTAAAACAGTCACTAGATTGGTACAGTCATTAACTGTACCAATTTCTTTCCCCCTAGATTAAGGTGATTGATTTCCTAGCAAATGTTAATCAGAATTACTAAAAGAAAAGGAAAACTACCCTCATGGCACCCACCAGGCCTTCTGGTTGACTTCCTGCTTTATTTCTCTGTGACATGCCAGTCCTAGAACACAAAGCAGGATCCAGAGGTGGAAATATCATCAGCAGAGGTGGTTTCTTATAAAAAATAAGGCAGTGAGACTTTGGGATAATTTGGGCATGATATGGCATTTAAGGAGTGATGGTTCAGCAGCAGCAGAGAAATATTGGATGGTGACTCATGATTATTCTAGTGCTTGTCTCAAATATCTGACTTTGCTCTGCATAAGCTGAATATCCTTAGAAATTTTGGGCTGAAGAAAATGAAAGCAATTCATTTATATTATTCACTTAATTAAAGCGCTGCAGGTCCTTTAGGCTTCACTGCTTTCCATCCAGTGATGGATGAAGGAGGGATGTGGTACCTCTGGCTCATGGCAGGGCTGCTGATGTTTTTTTGCAGTCCTGCAAGCAGGTCCCTTCCAGCTTGAGATGTTCTATGGTTGTAAGGTCGTGTAAAGCTTCTCAGGTCCTGCTATGAATGGTGGTCACGAGGGGCCCTGCAAAGCTCCCTGGTGCCCACAGCTCACCCCAGACAGGCTGTGTTCAGCAGTCAGGAGAGGATGTGAGTGACTGTCACAGGCAGGGTTTAGTGCCATGGACAGATTGAACAAGTCAGTGCATTTCTGACCAGTTTCTTGTTGCACTGAGTGCTGTTTAATTCCCTCCCGACACTGAATTGCAAACAGATGCTTGGGTAATTGAGGGCTGAGGCTTTAGAGATGATGGTCCCGGCTCTGATGCTGTCACTCGGGCTGGATTACGCTTCCCAAGCAATCCCACCAGCTTTGGTGCAATAAACCAAACAGTTTTGAAGGGGGGGATTGAAGCCCAAACTGAACTGAGCCCTGTGTGCAGCACTGCAAAGGAAACCTGTTCCCAGTGAGCCGCCTCTGACAGCTTGTGCTGAAGTTGCAGGAAGGACAAAGTGGGCTCTTAACAGGCTTTGCTTCTTTTTGCCAGATGGTCTCGTTCCTGTTTGGGTTCACAGAGCTCTTCCCCCCTCTGTCTAAATGGCTCCTGGGATTAATGTCAGCGCTTTCTGCAGGAGGCTCCGCTGAGGGCGAGGAGCAGGGGGGAACATTCTGCCTGAGAGAGGAAGGAAAAGCAAAGCAAGTGCAGAAAATCAGGGGGAGGTTTGGCTGCTGGCCCTGGGTGAGAGCAGGGGGAATGTGGTCTCCCCTCTCTCTGCTGACACCTTGGCTCGAGGACCCTGCTGGGGGTGAGGGTGGGAGCTGCCGACTGTGAGAGGAGGAAAAGCTGCCACTTCTCTAAAAGTAAAGAGTCTTTCTCTTCTGTTCATGACACTTGCTGCAGAGCATGGCTCAGAATGCCCCACTGACTGAGGGAAGGGGTGGGCTGTGTTCCCCTTGGCAGGAGGGAAGCCTTGGGAAGGTGGAGCCACATGAGTTCAGGGCAGAAGAAGGGCAGGTGGCTCGTCCATAAACACTCAACCAGCCTCTGGGTCTGAGGGTTTTGGGGCAGAACCAGCAAACCCCCACAGTGCCACCCTCTCCTCAGCCCAGCTGTGTTCTCCCCAGCCCCAGCAATGCTCAGCTTGGCCAGGCTGAGCCTTGGCTCGCTGTGAGGAGCCCAACAGCAGTGACAGCGTCCAAACCAAGCAGTTTGGCTATTTTGGGACAAGATTATCTTGAGATATTTACTGTAGAGGTGCTGATGGAACCAGCACGTTCATGTCAAAATGTCTGACTGACATGTTGGTTTTCAAATAGCCCTCTGCTCTTGAGATACTTAAAAGCTTTTCCAAATGTATTCTCCCATCTCTGGGGACAGAATCTGCTTGTTTCATTTCTGGTCTGCTAAAACCTGTCTTTTTGCTTTTGGATGAAAATATTTGAGTATCACAATTTCTTCTGTTTACTGCATGGGGCATTTACAGATTTCTACACAAGCATTTACCATTTGTAGTGGAAATGCTGTTTGGAAATGATCTGCATAATGTATGTCCTATCACCATCAAACCTCTTAAAAAAAAAAGAAGAGAAAAGGAAAAGCCAAACCCTCAAATATTTTCCTCTGCTGAAAACACACAAAAGCCTGTTGCTTCTAGCAGAGCCTTCTCCTCTTCTGCAGTGCTGCAGCTCAGGGCATCAGTCAGACCCCATTTCAGGAACGTGTGCCATCTGAAAGTTGCAAAATTAGGGAGTTGAATCCCTTCCTCTCCACGCAGAGTTTCCGTTATTTCACCGCATTTTAGGGGTTATGTTTGAAATTTTACCTTTCCTCTTCTTTTGGGCAGACTAGATCTTTATAAATAAAGGCACGAGAATGATGAAAACCCCGCAGAAAGACGGGTTTTGTGGTGATAAATTATGCAGCAGCCCTGCCAGTGATGTGTGTTCGTTACCAGCGTGATGCAGCGTGTTTTATTTGATGCCAAACTGCACGAGGAGCCTTCCCTTGCCTGTGCAGCTGATCCAGCTCCTCGTTAAACAGCAGGATCCCAGCCCTGCAGGTGCCACAGCCCGGTGTGCCCCTGGGTGGGTCCGGGGCTGGACCACAGCTCCGTCCTGGCACCGCTGCCTCCGGGGGTTCTGTGTGATTCCTGTGCCCCAGCTGGGCTCGGCTGTGCTGCCAGGTACCTCCATCTCCTTACAATAACACAGCCATAAAACTGCAAGATGCCTACAATCTGTTTGTAATCTCCAGAATATCACCACCTGCATCCTGTGACTAAAAGATGTAAATACTTCCTTCTGCGCAGAGCGCCGAAAACTTTCCCAAGGCTCAATTGCCAAGTGAACAGTTTTAGTTCTGCAAATGTTTTAAAGCTTTTTTCCCCTCAGAGTATATAGCTTTTGCCCTTTTTTTTTTTTCCTTTTCTTTTTTTGCCTTTTTCTCACTTCTCTTTCCAGGCAGCCCGTTGTTCAAAGCTCAGCCCAAGGATTCGCAGAGCGCTGGGAGAGCCCGGGTTATGGCTGACCTGGAGGCTCCAGAGCAGATGAGATGCTCTGCAACACAACTGTGCACAACACCTGACTTACTCTGTGTTACGAGGGGGGGAGAGGCTGTTAAATTCGGTGTGTGTTTTGCAGTCCACCCAGGTGTCTTCTCCAGCTGTAACACTGAGTCTGCGGCAGGGAGCTGGTGTGAGCTCTGAATACATTTATTACCGAACAGGAGCTGTGGGATATGCAGGATGTGCACGCAATAAAAGCATGGACACCTTCCAACTGCTGCTGGCAAAAGGCTTGATTTGGTGGAGATTTATCCTAGCAAAGCACCTCTGCTGGAGGTGAGTCTTCAAGCACACAGGTCTGTGAGAGGCCTGACCAGCGGTCGCAGCGGTGCGGCCGAACCTGTGACAAACTGCAGCAGAGCTCGTCCTCCCTGGCACCTGCAAAGTGGCCATTTGTGCCCTGCCTGGGCACTTCTATAATGCCCTGCAAATAATTTTATCACAGTGCTGTCTGAAGGCCCAGACCCAGCTCTGGGCTGTGATGCACTGAACGTTCTGTCACACCACAAACAGGGGAAGTTAAGCTGACACAACACGGCACATCCATGTGAGGCACCTCATGAGCATTCCAAACCTATTCAGGCTGTGCAAAATATTCAGCACTTCACTCTCTGGCTTCTGACTGTGCTCTTGCACAGCAACTGGTATTTTGGGGTGGTTGCAGCATCTGATTTATACCCAGGCAGTTTAATCTTCAAAGGGAATTAACACTTCAGTGGCAGCATCATTTACAAGGAATAGCACGTTGCTTGTCTAGAAGATCCTCCTTGCTGTAACTAATTAACACAGCATGCTTAAGTGCTTTGTGCAATTGAGGGTGGAGTTCCATTTACCTCCAGTTAGGTGCAGGGAGCCTGGTGAGCCCCCCTTTGGAAAGAGGGGGAGAGCAGCTCCACAGCATCACCCCTGGGGGCTGTGCCAGAGCTTTTGGGGATGGCAGAGCTTCCACAGGGAGCCTGGCACCTGGAATTCTTTCCTTTAAAAAAAATCTCCCACGGCTGAGTAGTCAGAATATTTAATTAGCTGAAAGCCACGGTATCTGTCAATCACGTGTCGCCTCAGATTTTGGGTTTAAAGGGCAGAGTTATTCCTGAAGACTTATTATTAAAGGAAATTACTGGTGGGGTTGGCTCAGATTCACTAAGAAACAAGATTATAGATGGGTAATGTTACCATGGAAAGCCAAACACTTTAATCACACCCCAGCATGCAGTAATAGAGCTTCAAAAGCCACGCCACCAGAAAACTTAACAAAACCCAGGTGTCAGACAGACACTGGAACATCAGTGAGTGCACTCAAGGAACTTTCACATGGTTGGACCCATCCTGGGGCTTTGCAGCTGCAGCAGCGAGTCTGTCTCGTGTCTGTCTCGTGTCTGTGTTGCATGTGTTTGACATGTATGTAAATTGCTGCACAGAGAAATAAAGAATTAATCCTAAGGAGGGGAAAAAAACAAGCTTTCAGATTTCCAAGCACTGGGAATCTCAGGAACACGTGTCCCACAGAGGCTGCTGTGTTGGCTGCTGGTTCCAGTTCACAGCTTGGTGTGTTTGACTGGTTTTCTTCTCTTTCCTGACCAGGGTGTGCAGCTAATTAACCTCACTTGGGTATTTTATTGCAGCCGCCGGGAATCAAATGTAAATTATATGCTTAAAAACTGAAGCTGATGAAAAAGCAAGGAGGTTTAAATAGGAAAGTGGCACATGGCAGTCAGATTTAAAACCAGCTGAAGGTTATGCAGTGGCAATGAGATTGGGAAGGCCAAAGAGAAAGCCCTGGGATCTAACAGAGCTGATTTTTTATGGGTACATTGCTGAAATAATAATAATAATAACAATAATAATAATAATAATAATAATAATTCTGTTCTGCCTGTTTTCATATGCTTCCCGTGATCTCACAGTGTTAATAAGATCATAATGAAATGCTGGGAAGTTTTTGTCTCAGTCATGAAACTAGAAGGGGATGCTCTGGTGTTCTGCAGAATGTCACAAGACAGAGGCTCTCAGTGCTGCAGGCTGATCATAGTTTCATTTCATGCAAACAGGTTATGAATATTTTGAGGGATATTAGGCAGGATTTGGTGCCTGAACTGTGATCATTGTGAGTAATGAGATAATACCATTCTTCTCCTGTCTGTGCATAAAGAACAAGTATTATCCAACCCAGCAAAGAGGGGGTTTGCTGTGGGCCAGGAGAACTTTCTGGTGGTATGAAGGAAGCCTGATGCTCAGCCCTGTCTGTGGACAGGTGCTGATACCTTACAGATGTGTGCCAGTGATTTCCATTATGGAATAAGATGCTAATTTGCTGTTTGGGAGGACATTTTGGGTCTGTTTGATTTGAATCACTACGTTTCCTCAGCTCCAATTTCGGAACCTCACGAATCTGGGAAACAAAACGTGAGCTGTGGCAAATGGATCAGTGCAGAGGCTGGTGTAAAGAAAATATGGACAAGTTCCTTTCAAAGAGTCAGTGTGGTCTGTGAAATTGGATTCCCAGCTCAACAATGCGAGTGGGTGCATGAAGAGGCCGTGCCTAATCCCAAATGCTCTCAGAGCCGGGGAACAGTCGCTCATGGATTTCAGGCTTCGCAGTCAGTCCGTTACAGACTCACTGATGCTTATTAGTGGTCCAACTCAATCATCTTCTCATTCACTTTGGAGTAATCCCCGTTAGCTTAGAGCAGAACTCCTCAGCTTTTAATTGCTCCTTTTACTCCCAGCTTTGGAGGGATGCCTTCCTGCCTTCCCAAACCTTCCCAAACCATCCTGCTGCCTCCTTCAAGGCACGTGTCTGCACAGACCACACCACCACCTACAGCCAGTCTCATCTCCTCCTCTCTGCATTCTGCTTGCAATTAGAGAGATGCTCCTGTTACTTAATGCCTTCTAAAAACAAGTAAGCATATTCTGTGCCTGGTGCAGCCCAAGCTCATTGCCTGCCCGAATGACAAGAAGGACTGTGTGTAAAACTTCCAGGTGTGTTCAAAGGGGAAGTCGTGTGGCCTTGGCAGTGGTGAGGGTTGCTGGTGTTTGTAATGCTTCCATCTGTAGCTCTGCTCCAGGAGAGCCTTTGTCAGACACCAGGATCCAAAAGAAATCCCTGCCTTGCTGGCACCAACAATGTTTTTGTCAGATGCTTTTGCACCTCTCTCTGCCATGCTGCCCTATCCAGGGTTGCTGTGGAAACTCCAGCTGTGCAAGATGATGCTCTTACATCTGTAGGAAGTTCTAAGTTGGCAGCATGAGAGTTTCAGAGACAGTTCAAACACTTCTCCTACTGTTCTTCTCTTCCTTTACTTTCTTTCTAACTTTCTGCACTTTTGCCTTTCCCTTCCTCCTTTCCCTTCCCGCTTCTCATCTCTGAGTTATTGCACTGTGGAATTATTGTTAGCCAAACTATGTGTCGTTCCCAGGAAAAGGCCTCTGTGCCCTCTCCCTTTGCTTTAAAACCCAAAGGGGTTGGTGGGTTAAACCAGCAGGTACAGAAATGGCCTCGTGTGAGCACGGAGCAGTTGAAGTGCTGGTTCACGTCAGTCATTTGTTAATAGGTAAATGAAGCAGGTAAGTTTTCTTTCTGACCCCTGAAGATGAGACTAAATAATCTCTCATTACTTAATTGGACACATGTCCAGTTTTAATGATTTATTATGCCTCAGGCATGGCAGAGGAAAAGAAAAAATGTGACTGGGGAATACCCACGCTAAGCTAAGGAAAAGGTTGTCCTTCCTGGACGTAGCTTTTGAGTTTTAATTATCTACACAATGCTATCTCAAGAAAATCTTATTTTTTGGCTAATTAGCTAATCCCTGTCTGGTGCTAATAGAAGACTGTGTTTCAGGGTGGTTTGTGGTTGCACAGCTGAGGAGTGAGGCAATTAGTAGTAACACACACTAAAGCTGAGCCTCCAAACTTCCACAAAACGTTTAACGAGACAACTGGGATACAACTGATTGGGAGCCAAATGTGTTGCAAGTTGTTTGCTGTTATTAAGCTGAAAACACGTGGGTTGCTGGGTCGTGCCTTCCAGAGTCAGCAGCTGCTGGATTTGGGGTGCTGTGGGCAGAGCTCCCTGCCCAGATGTCTCACAGAGCTGTTGAGTGCTTTCCCTTGGCCAGATCTCCAGCAAGGTGAGCAGCGGTGCTGTAAGCGCTGGATTGCAACATCAGTAATTGATTCTTTCCAAGTCCTACGGAGATCTGGGCAATCAAATCGCTGGCAGCCTGGAAAGCCTCGGCAGTGAGGGAGAAGATCTTTTGTCTTGGAACCTTGTATTTTCTGAAGTCGTATGTTTAATTGGTGTGGCTGTTAACTTCAGCTGAGAGAAGGTGTGTTAGCAAATAAACACCCTTTAGTCAGGAGCCTTGTGAATTCCTCTGGCTCCAGTCTTACACAAACCAGAAAAAACTTGTAGCAGGGAGGATCTTGACCTGCAGCTATCATCCATTTAGCTGAGCCCCAAAAACACATTCTGGGGGCTGTTTCTCTGCAGACCAGCTACCTGCCTGTGTGCAGGCTTTGGGTGGAGAAGAGCCAGGTTAGGCAGTGCCTTTGGCTTTAGGTCCAGCTTTATCAAACCTGAGTTTCTTCTGGTGCTGGAGGGAAGCTGTTCCCGAAGTGCTTGTGGTGGGGGGCAGAGCTGGGTCTGCACCTGCTCGTGGTGATGATGCTCCAAGCTCCATCCAGCTTGGCCTTGGACACTTCCAGGGACAGGGTATCCACAACTTCTCCAGGCAACAATTTCTCTCTATTCCACTTTCACAGTGGAATAATCTCTTTTCATTTTATTTATAGAGCTGGGATTAAGAAACAAAGCAGTTCTTACAGCCACTCTGCTCCTTCTGCCCAGCTTGCACCATCTCCCCCAGCTGCCCCCAGCAGCATTACTCTAAAACTCAAACAACTCATTTTATTGACATAAATAACACTCCAGAATGAACTCCCAGCATGTCTATCTGGAAAAATGGTTGGCTCCCTAGCAGTAAATGGCAGTGTAGTAAATTAGAAAGGCATTTCATAACTTCAAAATTGATCATTTCATTAATAAATGTTAATATATTCAAAGGAAATTCTGTGATCCAACTGTGCCAGCCAATGCAAGCATTAAGGCAAAGAGTCAATCAAGACATAATTCTGTGATCATATAATTCAGAATGGCTGTGTATTCTTCCTAACTCACTTATTTTTTATTGCTGAGGCTCTATTATGGGTAGCTGTAAAATTCTGTTTATGCCTATTCATTCCTTCTCTTGACCCTTATTTAAAATGTAGTTTTTTACAATCCATTTTAAGCTGACAACATGTCAAACCCTGCAGGTAATAAGAGTGTTAATAGGAAAGCACTCTGTAACCACGGGCTTTCTCAATGCATTACACATCAGTTGCTAATTGGACTTGGAGAAATTGCTGAAATATCTTCTGGAAGTTGGGTCTGATCCACGGAAGCATTCCTCTGGATCCATGTCAGTGCAATCAGCTGCCTGACATCTGGTCCCTTTCCAGTTCCTTAAGCCTGGAATTGCCTCAGCATAGTTTGGCTTTGCAGAGAGCGGAATTAAAAGCTGTCTGGAAGTGGCAGGAGTGATCCAGGTCGCAGAGTGCCCCATGTTTGTTCCTCAGCTTGGTTTCCTGAAGAGATGACACCATGGCATCAGCCTGCCAGGGGGTGTGCCTGTGTGGGTCTGTGTCCTTCCTTCTTGCCACTTTGGGACCTGTTAAGGTGTTGCAACCCCATTTTCTGATAGTAGAGGCTTTGGAGAGATGATATTCCTACAGATGTAGTGAAAAGAGAAGACCCTTTCCAGAGCTTCCAGAACTGAAGTCCTTGCTGAGCAGCTGGAATCAGCAGAGGAGGGGGATCCTCTGGCAGGGATGCTGCAGGGGAGCACAAAGCTGCCCCAAAGCTCAGCTGTTGAAGGCAAGCAGGGCCTGCACTGGCTCCTGCAGAACTGCCTGCTCAGATCAGGAGGAGAAGAGCTGGGTTTGTTAAGCCAAGTCACAAGCCCTGTTTTTCTTAATTGCTCTAAGACATCTTTCACGCCCTCTGTTTTATCTTTGGAGCCTTTGCCTTGGAGTCAATCCAGAGATAAAGGAATCTGAAACTTCCATGTGTGCATATTTTAATACTGCTGCTCTGATGTGCAGGGTTGTATTTCTGGCTGCAGTAGAGTGTGTTGGTACATCCTTTTTTTTCAGCAATCCCCTTAGCAGGGGCTGTTCCAGGCAGTACTTGCCTTCCTGCCCCTCTGTTGGGTTTATTGTTATTTATAACACCCTCCCAAGGCTGCTGCTTGCTTTCATCTCGCCTTTTTACTGCCTTGCTTGTTTTTCTCTTCATCCCATTGTTCTCCAAAGAGGTTTTTATGAAACAGTGTCTATCTGCTATGCATGTCTCTCTATTATTAATAATTCATTAGTCAGTTTAGACCAGAGGCCCCCCCCTCCAAAAAAAAGGCACCAAAACCAACAGCCAGAGGTGATCACAGCTTGGGAATGGCACTGTGCATATTTTGCACCTCAGGCTGCATCATTCACCAGTACTACCTGCAGTACTCCTGCCAGAGAGCACTGGAGCTCTGTCTTTGTAGATCTGCTTTAAAAAAAACCCCCAAAGTTCTTTCATGCTACATGGAAAAATGCTCCCTGGGAAACCAATTGATGCTGAGCAGAAATGGCCCCGTGTTTCTGGAGCTGGTGTTTGATTTTTGCAGGGGTGCAGGGACTGGTGTGTGCTGGGCAAAGCAACTGCAGGCTCATCACGAATTAAAATTCACCAGTGACTGCACAGTCGTTTGTTTCACTGAAGCTTCTGATAATAAAGTCAAAATTGTTTTGGTGACATGTAGGAATTAATGCCTAATTCTGAGCAGGCAGCTTGTTTTTTAAGCCAACATCATTTGCCAGTTACTTAAACACATGTTGGAGAGGGAGGTTTTGGCCCTGCCTGTGTGTGGCCCTGAACCTTCCTTGGTCTGACTTGCTCTGAAGAATCATGGGATGGTTTGGGTTGGAAGGGACCATAAAAATGATCCAATTCCAACTCCTTGCCATGGGCAGGGACAGCTTCCACTAGCCCAGGTTGCTCCAAGCCCTGTCCAACCTGGCCTTGGACACTCCCAGGGGATGGGATGGGATGTTCCCAGCTTCTCCAGAAGCTGTAGTGCTCATGTCCAATTGATAGCATTAATTGCTATCCAAATATCCAAGTGCTGCCTCCAGTGCTCCTCCCAGCTCCTGCAGGGCAGTTTGATGATGATGCTTCAGCTTCAGCCACGCTCAGCACTGAATTATTTTGGTTATTTTACCATAACCATCTTTGCTCTACATTCCTCAGTGCTTCATGCGAAGGTTCACCTTTCCTGCTGTCCTCCAGACAAGAAAATATAAAGATTTGCTCGTTTTTTTTCTATAACCTTCAGCGGGTTCCAGGCTAATCCTGCAGTGTTGAGGCAGTTTAATGTTCTGTTAATTATTTTGGAGGCAATCTGGGAACTGTGCATGGCAACGACTGCGCTGTCCATGGGAAGTGAGTTCTCAGCACAATGTGTCTGGTCATCAAGGAGAGGCTTTTCCCTCTAAGGAAGGTTAAAGCCTTTTCTCAGTCTGCTTCTGACCCAGAATTTGCCCCTTCTAATCCTCCTTTCAGCAGGCACAAAGCAGCACATTGTGAATTAACAGAGCTCCAGCAACCCTCTGGAGGCAGATGAATCCCCAAATACGTAAGATGTTAAAAAAGTTCCCATACTTCATCCAGGCTTCTGCCACTAAGTCACAGGAAGGGATAACATTATGAGTTTGTAATTTATTTCCATATTCTTTAATCATATTTCAGGAGCTGTTTGGTTTATGACCTTTAAAGCCACCTTAGATTTAAGATTGATAAATGGGTAGCAAATAAATTTGGCAAAATAAGCAATTTCAGCCTATGGAAGGTCAGCAGAGGGCTGTGCAATCACAGCTTCCATTAATATGTTATATTTCAGTCAAAAGCTTTTAAATGCTGAAAGTTTTCAGTGGGAACACCTATAGCTTTGATGAATGGGTTTCTTCTAATAGCTGGATGGGAAGTGAAAATCAAAGAGAGGGGAAAAGCGCTTTGTTTCTGCAGCAGAGCTGGAGTTCAGCAGCAGTTCTCCTCTGGCACAGGGGCAGGACAGTTGAGTGGGCTTGGTAATGAGCAAATTACATTTCAGCTTGTAAGCCCATTTGAGTAGTCTTGTAAATTAGTTAATTGACAGAGATTATTCATAATAGCCGTTATTATTATTGACATGAGGCTCGAGCAGAGGAGAACCACACAGGACAGGTAAACTAAATAGGCACCTCTCTTAGCAGAGAGAGAGAGGAGAGAGAGCTCAGTGATGTCAGCTCTCTGTTTCGCACTGGCAGCTCTTCCAGCAGCTTCAGTCAAGGGGAGCTGGCTGGGAGGGGGATTGCTCCTCTTGGAAGGGGACAAGTTTGTTAAATTAATTGCTTGCTGCACGTTAGCTCAGCTGTGTTCATAACCATGTGCAGGGCTCCCCTTTTTGCTGTGGTACAAGAAGTCAAATTAAAGGAGAAAGCAATGCAAAATCTTCTTATGGGAGCGAGATGATCTTTCCTTCATGTCTAAAGCCATGGAGTAGGAGCTCAGATCTCAAGGCCAGGTTGGATGGGGCCCTGAGCACCTTGACCCAGTGAGTGCCATCCCTGCCCATGGCATGGATTGGAACTGACCTTTAAGGTCCCTTCCAACCCCAATCATTCTGTGATTCTCTATGATCCATATTCCATGTGATACATATGATCCAAAAGCAGCATTGAGGCAGAATCAGTACAGGAGAGATCCAGGAGATGCATGAGAGCATCTCATTAAAAACTGAGTTAGAACTTGCTTCTGCTTCTCACAAAAGAGCATTTTCACCACAAGTGAGATTACAAATCCACTGTAAAATCTCTGTGGATTTGCTGCTTCTAAGTGCTGTGGGTCAGATCAGCCTGGATAAAAATCTCTTGGACAGCTCCCACAAGTCAGAGTGGCCTCAGAGGTGATGTGCAGGTGGAAGGTGTCCCTGTCCATGGCAGGGAGTTGGAGCTGGATGAGCTTGAGGGTGCCAACCCCAGCCATTCTGTGATTCAGTGGCTGGCAGGGCTGGGGGTTGCACAGAGCTGGGGTGTCTCTGTGCCCCACGGGAGATGTTTTTGGGGCAGGCTGTGCTTTGCCTCTGTGACACGATGGGTCAGGGTGGCCTCAATCTCCTGTGCCCTGGGGCTGCCAGGAGGAGGTGTCACAGCCCCCAGCCCCGGGGAAGGGCAATCAGGGCTGTGCCCCATCCCCTGGTCCCGCAGGAGGCTCCGCTGCAGCCCCCAAAATTGAAATGCAGACAAGTGAAGCACAGACCCCTCCATGGGACAGGGTGGCAGGAGCAGGGCTGGTCTGGCTCCTCGGGAAGCCCTGAGGGTTCTGCTGGCAGAGGACCTGTTGTCTTTGAGCGGGGAGCTGGTTATTAATGCCTGAGTTGCCGGTGGTGTTTGCCGCTGATTTAGTATCACTTAAGTAAGTGATGTATGATTTCAATTAGGAAGCAAAGATGCTTACTGCATCTCCATGATATGTTTGGATGGAGAAAAGTGCTTTGCACAGTCTTTCTGTTTCGGGGGAGGTAAATGGAGCACGGGGGGCCTGGGAGTTGCTCGCTGCAAAGTTATTTCAATGTCGGCTGGGAAAGCAAACAGCGTCAAGTGCCAAAGTCGATGTAAAGTCGCTGGGGTGGCTCCAGGGCTGGCACTGGAGACAGGCTGGGAGTGCCATCAGGGCTGCTTTCTTGGGGTCGGTGCTTTCTGCCAGCTGGAAGAAGAGCAGTGCTGTTGGCCCTGCGCTGCTGACGCCCAGCAGAGCTGCTTTCAGGGTTGTAAGATCCTGTGGGCCTCGTAGGAAAAGGAAAGGTTTATCCTTGTCCCTGATGCAAAGTTCACCGATGCCTGTATTTCACAGATTGCTGTGGTCTGAGATGCCTCTGGATTTATTAAAATGCTAAAGCTTTGTCCTGAAATCCGGGGCCAAAACAAAACCCGAGGCTGAGCGGGAGCAGCAAAGTGAGGGAAAGCAACATCAAAAGAGTTTTAGCCAAGCCCAGCTCTTCGATAGCCATTAACATCTGAAAGGGCTTTGTGTAGAGGGATACACACACACTTCTGCCTGGATTTAGCACATGGAACACAAAGAGAGCTGTATTGATGTCTGCTGAGGAGGCAACACCTCCTCCAGCTCCCTCTCTGAGCCTCAGACCCAGATGTCAGTGGCACCGTGTGCCACCAGTGCCACCATCACCTCAAAACCCCATCCCTGGAAGCGTCCAAGGCCAGGCTGGAGCAACCTGGGCTAGTGGAAGGTGTCCCTGCCCATGGCAAGGGGTTGGAATGAGATGAGCTTTAAGGTCCTTTCCAATCCAAGCCATTCTGTGATCCTGTGATTCTGAGATCAGTGACTGGGAACAGAGAGGGGAAAGAATCAGACTGTATTTAGGAATAAGTATCAGAGTGTCTCTGACACAATACACTTTAAAATCACAGGTGAGGAAATGTACAGTGCCAAGAACAGCCAAAGGCAGGATCTGATTTGGTGCTTTCACACTGCCCAGCATTCCTGCTTGGATCAGCTGGAGCCCAGCACTCCCCAGGTGTTAATCACACGAGGTACAGGGTGTGTGCTGCTGTGGATTTGGGATGCTGGAGTTGGTGGGACAGTGAGGGTCACACAGGTCCCCTCATGCTCTCCATGTGCACGTTGCAATAACACTGCGTTTCGTAGCAGATGAGCTGATACCAGTCCTATTATCCTTATAAAATAAACACCAGTGGTGATTTAAAACTGTTGTTTCCAGAACCCTGTTGCTGCTCTCTCTCCTGGTGAGAGATGTTCCCATGTTTCAGCCAAATGAACTTTCAGACTGCTGAGCTAAACAGGAGAGAGATAATTTTCCTCTAAAACAACATGGGGAAGTGCTTATGAACAAATGAGAGTTACCTTGTGCTGATTAGAGGAGCAGTTGGGAACCCCTGTAAAGCAATAGCAGAGATGACTTAATTGCTCAGAGTGTGATGCATCAGGGGTTGTGCTGGTGTTGTTTTCCTGCCAGATTCCATCTGATCTGTAGGCAGAGCAGATTTTTTAGAAGAGGCAAACCCCAACCTCAGGGCTGGTGGCTGCAAGCCTTGTCTTTGTCAGTGAGAAGACAGAAGAAATCTTGTATGGAGCTGGAGGTGCTGGGTAGTGGCTGTTGTGCTGACTGCTGGAGCCTCTTGGAGGTCTTTTCCAACCTTAATAATTCCAAGATTCTATGGAACTGTTCCTCTCCTGCCACTTCCTACCTTGTCTGTGACTGTTCCTGCCTTACCTGCTCATTCCATCCCTTTCCTGCTCCACTCCAGCACCCTCACTCCAACTTCAGCATGGGTTTCCCCCTTAATTAAATGTTATTTATTTACATCGTGCTGAGCTTCAAAAGGCTTGAGAGCTGAGCCCCCTCCCAACAGGCAGGGTCAGCTCCTGAGCGTGTTTTCCATCCTCAGCCACGGGATCCTTCAGGTCTGGATTCCCCCAAGCCACATTTTCAAGCTGAAGGTGAGGATGACAGCCAAGCTCTTCAGATTCATGCACTATTCATGCAGTCCTCTAGGCTCCAGTGAAGCCCTTATAAGATAATAAGAAATTAATGAAACGTGGCAGTCTACACCTCCACTCCAGTTTTCATCCAGGGATCTCTGCATTTCACTAATATTTATTAACTGAGTCTTGTGATAGTCCAGCAGGGTCTGGATTCATTTGAGATCTGAGGGACTCTGTGCAGTGACTCTGTGGCAGGGTTGGCTTAAAACCCAAAGTCCTGCTTCCCCAGTTGCTGTGTGAGGACACAGGGACCCTTTGTGGATCCTCACCCCCATTTCTCCCAAAGCCCTTAGAAGCTGTTTGAGATCACCCCTGCTCTGTCCCACTCTGGCATTTGGAGCTCCAGGCAGGTTGTCCCAAACAATGCCCTTGCTGAGGAGGCAGAGCCCTCCCTGTCCTGCTGAGCAGATGTGCTGAAGAACATCCCTGCCCTGAGTGATGTGGGTGCATTGCTGCCACGTCCTGCAGGCAGCAGGGAATGGCCAGGAAAAGGTCCATCATTTTTCAGGTTATTGAATCTGCCTGTGTAGCCCACAGATATGAGGCAGTTGACATTCTGTGTTTGCTTTAGAAATGAGAATAATCCAAACTCATAGGCTGGACTCCCTTTCACAGAGATTTCATATTATTTGTTGCTTTCTTCTTTTTCTTTAAATAAATTGAACAGTTAGACTGAAAATTACCTTTTTATTCCTTCTCCTTTACTTGTACTCTTTACACCTTCTGTACTGGTACCAATTTAATTTAAAACTGTTTCTTTAGATCTGTGATATTAAGGAACTAAACATCTTTCACACGTAGGAAATGGCATCTGTGCAGAGGCAAAGATGTTAAAAACTGCCTGATTGAATCTCTCAGCCTGATTGACTCCTCTCCAGCCTGTGTCTCTCTCATCTGGTGGTGGATACCAGTTGCTGGAAGAGCCTCATCACAGGCAGATGTGAGATAATCTGCCTCTACCTCTCAATAGCTGATCCCAACCCCTAATAATCAGCCAGTGTCTTAGTCCCAAAGTTTGATATTCTTTGTAATGTTTCCTCCTGTTTTTAATTATAAGTCTTAGTTCTGTCAATTGTCTGACCTTTCAGCTGAAATCCTTGGGAAAAACCCTTATCCCAGCAATTTAAACCAAGTTGGTGTCATTTCTCCCCTCCCCCTACTAAAATTAGATCCCCTGTATATTATATACAGGAGTTTACTGTCATCCTGCTGCAATGAAGACAACAAGTTTGTGCAGCTTTTTGGGTTGTTCTGCAGCACCTCATCCTCTCCTGTTGGTTTCTTCTGGGGAAAGCTGAACCTCAGGGCAATTTAGGGTCACATTGAGTTATTCCTCTTTTCCAGAGCGAGGTGAGTCCCTGTGATCAAAGCAAGTGGTGACAGTGACAGATACTCAAGGACCTTTTGAGTCTAGAGAGTTTCCTCTTGCAGGTAAAGTGATACCCTGGCTCACTGGTATTTAGCAGAGTGATGCTTCCCCCTTTTTTAAAAAGTCAGATAATGTGGTGGACGTGTAAAGAAAACCCTCTCATCACCTGAATGTCATCTCATAGGCATTGCTTTACATATAAATCAGTTCTTGCAGCACCAAGGAACTGGAAAATATTTAAGGACTCGGGATCACATTAGCCCAGAGGATTTGCCAGATGGTTTGGTGTGCCATCAGATAAGGATGATATAATACAAACAGGGCACGACTTGGATAATTAGGGGCTATATGTGAAGTGACATGATTGCTTGATTAAAATAATAGTTGAAGCATGTGGAGAAGGAAATTATAATTTATATATTGCTGATTGTCAGGTTTATTTTAAGGATGTAATTTGAAGATTGTCAGAATCAGAGAGATCCCGAGCCAAAGAGTGACTGCAAGAAAAAGGAGGAAGGGCAACTGAACAATAAATGTCTGGGGCTGAGCAGAGATGGGCACCAAAGGTTGGAGAAACCCAAGGCAGTGGTGGCCTTTGGGTGTCCCTGTGTCCCCAGGGGCACGTGAGGACTTCCTTCAAGGCAGCCAGTTTTCTGCCTGCATTGCTGATTTGTTCATCTGCAGTGTCTTTAATATGATTAATGTGGAGGGGTTTGCAAACTGATCAAGACAGACCTGGTCTGCCTGTAATTTCGGCTAAATTACAGTGATGTTGAATTTCGAGCATCCCTTTGATATGGTAATAGAAAAAGCTAATTTAACATATTGCACAGACCTGGGGAGAGTGCAGGCCATACTGAATATTGATCAGATCCATCCACAGGTAGCAATATTGGGGGATAGTGATAAATATTTTTGCAGAGTCTGAGTAGATTTATGTTGCTATCCTTCTGCAAAGCTTGTACCTTAACTCCTAATACCTTTAATTGGAGCTGTTCAGGGCAGGCTTTCAGCTTGCTTCCATTGTGTTGCCATTATTAATCAAAAGTTTATTTGCTTCCCTGGCTGATGTGGGGGAAATAATGACATTGCCTATCAGCTCCTGACTTGCACAGCCACCATCAAAATGCCACGGTGAGTGAAGCTGCCCGTGTGTTGTGACCTTGGGGCACAATTTAAATGGGTGGGTTTTGGAGCCAAATGAAACTTTTCACATTAGGCAGCAGATGAGCCGCTTGTATGTGCTACAAACACAGCTCCCCCCTTTCCTAATTAATAATACAAAATAGTGGTGGGCTGGATTTATGCTTGTCAGCAGAGCAGTTAACTGTCATGCTGCTGATGAGTCAATGGCTTGTTGTATCATAAGTGCCAATAACACCCAGATCTGGGCTGGGCACTAAGCTGTGATATGGCAATTTAGTTTTCACACACCATTTAGTTATGCTTTTATTTCAGATTAATCTCTGCTTTTTTTTTCCCCCCTTTTTATTTCAGCTCCAGTGCAACAGGCTCGAAAGTGACCCAGGTCACAGTGTGAGAACTTGCTGCCACAGGCTGAACTTCAGCTGGGACTGGCCCTGCGGGTTTTGGGGAGAAGGATGCCTGGCAGAGCCAGGGAAACAACCAGCTGACAGGAGCACCAGCACTTGGTGATAACTAAGAACCAAAGTCAGAGGTCACAGGGCCGCATGAGCAGTGGGGGAACACCAGCACAGGTAACTGAGGCTGCATTTGCCTTTCCACAGCAGCATCTGCTCCAAGGATTCCAATGGGTTGCAAAAGGAAGAGGTGTCCTGTCCCCAGGCATGTGGCTTTTAGAGGAAGGGTAATGTAAGGACTCTTAGGCTGGTACTGCACCACTTCAGGGCTGTTGCTGCTCCATGGGATGCAAGGTGGGGTTTAGGATGAGTTTAGGGAGTGCAGGAAGGTCAGAGCTTGGAGAACTTGAGCCCAAAAAGCAGAGGAAGGTGGAGATGCCTTCAGCATCTCTCTCTCCAAGAGCTCAGCTCGGTATTTTCTCTCTCCTGGTGACATGATAGAGAATTCACAAGGAGTTTTTATTTCTGCTGTCCCAAATCTCAAAGCTTTTTTTTTTTTTAAAGTCAGTCTGGGTCTTTGTGCTTGTGACCTGTGCAAAGCAGATATTATAGTCCATCTGAAGCAGGGGCTGGAAATTCATTGAGAAATGCAACAGATCTTTTAGAACAAACTGTGTTTGGATGGAGAGGGATGCTGGAAAAACAAGTTCTGAAAGAGGAGGTCTTGTGTATGTGCAGGTAAGTGCTAATGCTGCGATACCCAGACTGCTCCTCTGAAATATCAATGATTTATTCTATGTATCATGGTCCTGAGCTTGGTCTGGGCAGAATGGCAGTAAAATATTGTCAGCCTGGAGAAGAGGAGGCTCCAAGGAGACCTTTTTAGCAGCCTTTAGTACTTAAGGGGGCAGACAGGAAGGCTGGAGAGGAACTTTTTGCAAGGACATGTAGTGATAGGAACATGGGAATGGCTTTAAACTGAAGAGGGGAGATTTAAATTGGATATCAGGAAGGAATCCTTCCCTGTGAGGGTGGGCAGGCCCTGGCACAGGTTGGCCAGAGAAGCTGTGGCTGCCCCTGAATCCCTGGAAGTGTCCCAGGCCAGGCTGGACAGGGCTTGGAGCAACCTGGGCTGGTGGAAGGTGTCCCTGCCCAGGGCAGGGGAAGGGGGGGACAAGGTGATCTTTAAGGTCCCTTCCAACCAAAGCAGTCCAGGATTCTGTGCCTGTCCTTGTTCACTGGGTGGAGAACTGAGGTGCTGGAAAAAGCATGTAGGTGTCTGAAAGTACCCACAAATTGGTAAGACAAGGCAGATCTTCTCTGTTTTAAGTATCAGGTTGTCCTTGCCTTGGGCACTGTGCTAAAACTGTGTCATGTACCCACCACACCTCATGCT
The DNA here is from genome assembly GCA_035583135.1 of Lophotriccus pileatus. Lineage (NCBI taxonomy): Eukaryota > Metazoa > Chordata > Aves > Passeriformes > Tyrannidae > Lophotriccus > Lophotriccus pileatus. The sequence continues at coordinate 7,760,463 of JAWWES010000030.1, read as the reverse complement.
GAGCCTGTTCTACTTGAGCTCAGTGAAACTGAGCCTGACTTGCCTGTGGCCAGTTAGGTCTGGTTTATATTTCCACTACCCATCACCTTTTTATATTCTTTGTTCATATACATAAGATAATAAGGCTGAAAGAGGAAAATGGGTATGCTGATGGAGGATATATAAGAAGAGCAGATGATGGTAAGTAACGACCATTAAACTACGTAATAAATCCTTGGTGATGGTGCAAACCCTTTGCATCTGCTCACAAGGTAGAATTATTTCATTGCTTGCAGGCCCCATACACAGAGGTATAAGTCAGTGCATCAGCATCTTCAGGGATACATCCATAATAAAGGTAATACTAATTTTCATAGCAATGTTTTTCCCTGACAGGCAAAGGTAATTAAGTGGTTAAAGAAGAACTCGGTTTGCTACCTAATGTAAAAAATAACTCATGCATTTTATGTCTCAGAGTCTTCTAACTTTCCCCAGTGTCAGGCCACATTGGTTTTGCATTTACTGTAACAGCCTTTCAGAAGATATGAGACAGAGCATGCTAAGTGTGGGGTTTCTAATCACTTTTCCTTTGTCTCTGATGTCCTGGCTATCCACAGACCTTAAGCATGAGCAGATCATGGCTCTGTATTAAACAGATTTAATGCTGAAATAAAAGAATGGATCCAAAATGAGGTGGAACTAACAAATGAAAATAATAAGGAAATTAAACGCCAGTAATTGAAAAGGTTTCTAATGTCTTAGATGCAGTGCAATAATTCTCCTTTATGACTTATCCAGCCTTGACACCAGTTATTTGCTTTTGAAAAGTTTTGTAAGGGTGTATGGACTGATATAAGTGCTGCATTTTCTCCACCCACTCTACCCAAACTAATTGAAAAGCAGAGCAGAAAATGGGTTGGTGTTGGGAGCTGGTGCCTGTGCTCTGATCTTCAGGAAGCTGAAGAAAATCTCCAGAAAATTAATTGTTTAGACTTGAAAGCGCTCCATTAAGCTGAGGTAATGGGCAAATCTGACATTCCTCAACAGTGAGCTCGGGTTCCTTCCAAATCTTCCTGCACTGATCATGGTTTCTGCACCGTTCTGAGTTTCACAGCCTGTGTTGCCAAATTGCTTTAAATCACAGTAAGTTTTGCACTGCCTGGTTTCAAGGGGATCATTGTCCCAGGGCACCAGAGTTCCCACCCTCCAGCTCTTAAAAATCCCCGTTAAGAACAAACACACGTGGTGAATCTTCATTTTTAATTTGTTTATGATTGTGTGGATAAAAGGGAAGCTTTTTTTCCTATCCAGTGCCCTGTGAAATCCCTCCCTCTGAGCCCCACAACCCTCCTGTGCTGTCGAGCCCTCTCAGCTCTGCAGCACTGGTGACAATGTCATCATCGAATCATCACAGATTATGTTGGGTTGGAAGGGACCTTAAAGATCATCTCTTCCAGTCCCAACTCCCTGCCATGGGCAGGGACACCTTCCACTGTCCCAGGTTGCTCCAAGCCCAGTCCAACCCGGCCTTGGACACT
>JAWWES010000030.1:7746549-7758763 GCA_035583135.1 Lophotriccus pileatus | reverse complement strand
CTCCATCCCTTGTCCCCAGTCCCTCTCCAGCTCTCCTGGAGCCCCTTTAGGCCCTGGAAGGGGCTCTGAGGTCTCTCTGGAGCCTTCTCTTCTCAGGTGAACCCCCCCAGCTCTCCCAGCCTGTCCCGTGGTTTCATATTCCTGCCAACCTGCGGTGCCTCCCAAGTGCAGGAAATTGAATCCTCCCCTTTTCCCTTCCCCACTTTTCCATTAATGCTTTTCCTTTTAACTGTGTATTAGTGGCAGAGAAGCCCGTAGGAATAAAAGCTTTCCACAAAAAGGCTACAACAAAATACTCGATACCAGGGAGGGATAAATGAGACCTTGAAATTACAGCCTGCAATATATGACTCAGTGCTGCTCACGGGTACTAAAGGCATTAATTTCTGAATACTGTCTGCTTTAATAGGTAATTTTTGTGAAATGCCTGGAGAAGCTGGTGCATTTCCCTGTATATTATAATGAAGTATGGCAGGTTTTAGAGAGATGAAGGACTTTGCAAAGGTGCAGCAGCCTGACACCAGGATTCATTTTGAGCATGAGCCGGTTCCTATTTTATCTAAGCCTGATTCCGTCATCCTTGGAAAGGAGGGTGCTTGCTTTTGATGGTGAATCTTGTTATAAGCACTTATTTGGCATGCCAGTGAATAAGAGAAGCCATCACGATTTGACACGTGAAATGTGAAGTCTCAATTACTTTTATGTTGTTTTTTCCTTCTGTGGATCGGGAGTGAAAAATATATTTTAATTAAAAAGTGAAATACGCTCTCTGGATCTCAGCATTGCCTCGTGGAGAACGACCTGAACGTCGGAGTCTTGGAGCAGAGCTGATGCTGCACTTCCCAGGCAGGGGCAGCAGCCCTGGCTGTAACACTGACTGATTGATTTGGCCATTGCCTGACGGTTTCTTTACTCCCTTCAGAGGAAAAGGAGGCTGCAGAGCCATCCTGCGTGCTCAGACAGCTCTTATTGGAACCTTCCTCTGGGTCTTTGATATTTCGACTCCTCTTTCCTCGCAGGCCTGCTTTTCTAAACAAATGAGGGTTATGAGAGTGTGTCTTTTCCCTTCCTTCACCACCTCCTGCCCAACCCCTTCTGAAACTTTGTGCTGGGGGCTGTTATGTAGGTTTGGTGTGTGTAGAACAGGCTTTTAATTGGGTTAAGGGGTCCACGAGTGAATAAACAGGGTCTTCTTCCTACATTAGCCCTTTTGACACTCCAAGTCAGGGTAAAACTCATAATAGTTGTTTATTTAATATTTATGTCACTAATCATCTTTACTTGCAAGGAACTGATTGTATTTAAACCCTGGGAAGTCAATGAGTATTTCATTACCAATTTCATTAAGGCCAGCATTTTATTCCTCGCCATCTAAATCTCCACGTTAGAGCAGGAGAGCTCATTACTTTAAATATGAGAGCAATGGGTGAAAACCTTCCCAGTCACACCATCCATTATTATATTTAGTACTGGGGTAGCTGCAATGCTGGAAGGACTCTTCAAATAAACAGTCATTAAGTATGACAGTGATAATGGAATGTGCACTCTGAAATTATCTAATTACTGACACTTCGAGTCTGTGTCAACAATTTGTTTTGAAATAGAATATAATTAACTTCTTTTGCTCCAAGTACATCCCGAAGAGCAATAAACTTTCAGGCTTCCACAACAAAGAGTGAACAAAAGGTGCCGTGTAAGGATGAGTCTGAACAACTTGGAGGATAATATTCCTTCAGAAAATCTATGTCACGGCTACCATTCTTGGACCTGTTTGCTGGGTTCTGTTAAAACCTGTTGATGGGTACAAGGTGCTGTGACCTTCTCTGTCTCCTGGGAGAGCGTGGCATTAGCTTTGCCACGAGTGCCCAAGGGGGAGAGAGACTCTACAAACACTTCACTGGAGGGCTTTTCAGGCCCTAGCATGTGCACCCTTGTCAAGAGTAGGAGTAAAATTCAGGAGTGAAGAGATGTCAAAGGAAAGACAAAATGTGTTCCAGGCTACACTGCTTGTAGCTTGCTGGAGCTCCTCCCCCTTAATAAGAAATTTGGGTTGCATGCATTTAAAAAAGAAAAAAGAAGGTTGCTTTTCATCTACTGGCAAAAAAAAACCTTGGGAGTAGCGTTCTCCTCTCGTCATTTTTTGGAATTAATTAAAGACATATAAGCCAGCAGTGTAAACCAGCCAGGAATGTCATCTCTCAAGTATCACAGCCTTTAATAAAAGGCAGGGGCACTGTTTGTGACCATCTGATGTTTACAGCTGCTGCCTCTGGAGTTCATTGTGTTTCAGTGCCCGCCTTGGCTCCTCTCCATTCCTGCTTTAACCTCTACGACTTTGGCAGAGTTGTTCCAGGGCTGAGCTTGGCCCGCTTTGCCTCCCACAGAACATGAAGGCTGCTGCTTGCTTATCAAATATGAACCTGTGCCCAACTGGGCAGCCTCATGCTAATGGGATCGATACAGTGAGGGAGAGCTCACAACCCCGCTGTGCTTTTCACAATTTACTTTCTTCGTCACCCATTAATTCTCGTATTGATTTTGCTATAAAGCACAAACTGCATTCCTATCACAGCCCGAGAAAAAAAGCGCATTGATTATATTGGAACAAGGTATGTTGTAAAAATGAAATGCCTAAAACATTTAAATGTAGTAAGCTCTGCTAAAGTCCATAAATCACGTTGTTTAATGCTGTGAATGAGCGGTGCTGCCTTAAACAAGGGAAAAATACGGCGCCGTAAACCAATTTTGACACAAAATAACAGTCTGTGTTTCTCTGTACCTGCCATTCTGGAAATGCTATCAATAATGGTTACGGTTGTTTGCAGGTGGGGGGGGGGGGAAACGTTCCCAATATCCCCTTTAAAAAGTTCCCTCAAAGTCACTTTGTAAAACTGACAACAGCGCTGGTTTACCTGGCTATAAATAAAGCCTGATTATTACCACGTCCTGTTTACCTTTATCACTCACTCATCAAAAACGTTTGGATGCATCATAAGTGCTTTTACTCACCAAAGTTATGACAGAAGAAATCTGTTCTAGTTGAGATTCCTGTAGTGTTTCAAGCCCTGGACTTCACTAAGCCCAGTACAAGCCCAGGAAAGTAATTTTGGAGAGCCTGCAGTTAAAAACAAGGCAAGTGACAACAGGCAGGCAGGGATGGATTTGGGTCCAGCAGGAAACAAAAGGAGGATGGGGGTAAGAAGGATCAGGAGTGGTCTGAACAGCTTAAAGACCCAAGCTGCTTCCAAGGTTTCTGGATCCATGGAAATAGATTTGATAGGGAGGAGAAAAGAGAGGAAGGCAGGAAGAAAGAAAAAAGGAGGGTGATTAAGATGGGTATTGTGCATTTGCTTGGAATTTAAGCTGGTCAGAGGGGGGGCCTTGGCTTCCTGCTCAGTGCTGTGTCTGTGCAGGCACTGCCACATCACCCCTTGTGCCAGATTTTCTTCAGTGAGCTTGGGAAGAGGGAGAAGAGGAATGAACACATCTCGGATTAGAGATCACAAAGCAGGGATGGGACTGTTTGCTGCCTAAACCTTGGATGGGTGCTTTTGTTTAGTTCTCGTTTCATCTTGTTTGATACATTTTACCTTTTTGATCCAGCTTCTCTTGTGTGTTTTTCTCACATGTGAATCAGAGCAGCTGCTGCAGAATCTGGGAGGGCTCTGCCAAACTTTATCTGTCAGCTAAAGCCTCCCTGCTCCCAGCTACACTCTAAACCCCAGCAGAACTCCAGTGTAAAGAGGGTGCTGTGGACTTTACCTGGCAGGAGGAGGGTTTGTCCAGTTCCTCTGGAAAGGAGGGAAGCAGAGGATTTGTTTTAGGGCATGTGAAACTTCATTAAAGCTGCTGAGATTCTTCCCTCTGATGGGCTCCCCCAGGACAAAGCTGGTGGGAGTGAGGCTGGGTGACAACTGGACAGGCTGTGGCACCAAACAAGGATCAGTCCTGTCAGATCCTCAGAAGTTTAGTTGGGGCATTTTGTCCTGGTGGTAACTCCTTTGGTCCGTGTCTGCAGAGCCCCCCTGGCCTGTGTGGGGGAAAGTCATAAAAGCTGAGGAACTGGGGAGGAAAACAATAAAGGAAAGAGCCTCATTTACTTTTTATGAGTGTTAAGCCCATGTAGCTGTCACACTTTGCCTGCAGGCAGCGAGTCTGGGAGGGCAGGTTGCTGTGACAGATGGACAGGAGCTGGAGCTGCTCAGAGAAGTGGCTTCAGATGGGCAGTTTGGTGCGAGTTGCTGGAGCTTTTATCAAGTCACAAGTGTAAGGAATTAGGGGCAATCCTCCTGCAAACACTGGGGAGCTGAAAGCCTGGACCAGGCTTTTCTAAGGCTCTGCTCAAAACCCAGCTGCTGTCACTGCAGGGTGCTGTGTCCTCGCTGATGCCACCACCATGTGTGGGGGACACGTGAGAGTAACCAAGCCAGGGAATGGGGCTTCTGGGGTTCTCTGTGGGATGAAACAGGGCTTTGTCTGAGGCCAAAGGGGCAAGTTCAAACACCAGTCCCCAAGTTTTCCACCTCATCTGCAGCACGAGGAGCATCTGCAGGAGGGTCATGACGGGGCCAGGCAGAGCTGGGGATCTGCTCACACCTTTGGAGGCACTGAGTGCTTTCTCCTGTTGTAAACTAAGGGGTATTTACACACCTGGCTTGTATTTACCTAACCAGGTTAGTTAGCCACCTCGAAAACCACATGATCCAGTAGTACCCAGGCTTCTCCTCTGGAGATGGGCAAGGTTTTTACTGCTGGGTTCTTCTGGACTGTCCCTGGGGAGCACCAGCACAGCTCAAAGCCTGCAGAACGTTGGTCCAGATCTGAATAAGTCCAATGGATTCTCTTTGCTTTGAGCTGTGTCTCTCCCAAACTGAGAACTGAAGTTGCTGTGGTGCCAGGAGCCAGTGGAGAAAGGGGTGTGTGGAAGGGGGAGCCTGGCCTGCCTGCTTTGGTGGTTCTTCTGGTGTAGGATTCTTTTGGGCTTGCCTTGCTGTTGTCCAAGTCCTTGGGGTCAGTGTCAGGGCTGTGGAATTAAGCAGTTGCTGCACTTAACAGATGCTGGGCAGAGGATAATGTGGCCCAACTTGTGATGTGCTTTAGACACCTGGTTACTTAACAGCTTGGTTTTGCTCTGGGCAGTTTCTCCTCTAAGCAAGTTGTTGTTAATTAGAGGTGCTGTTCTCCTGGTCTCCACTTCTAAGAAGGTTCTGAGCCCTCCACTTGAAGTGCTTTGTCTCTGGAACTGCTTGAATTGCTGCTTTCTGCCTCAGACATAGGTAATTGCTAATGCTGCAAAATGCTTTCTGGGCTGATTATCAGTTGACTTGTATTAATATTTACAATAACTTTTTTGTTAGTAATTTTTTTTTTTTGCTACAACAGGAAATGAAATGCAAATTAACAACTGTAAAGATTAAAGCCTAATGAAATAGGACACGAACTCCAGAGAACTAATGAGTAAAGTGGCTTGAAGGCACAAAAAGACGTTCTTCAAAAATAAAAATAGAGATAAATAATAAGATAAATAATTTTGAGGCATTAAACCAACAAAGAGAAAGAAATACCAAGTACGGGATAAATTGTTTCATGTCAAAGTTATAATTGCATTCCTTTTTCTTAATAAAAAGATGAAGTTTCTCCCTAAAGTTAACCAGCTGTGTAATTGCTACATGGTAGATTCTTTCCTACCTTACAAATCAGCACATCAAAATGTCTCTCTGTTTGTTTACCTTTGCAGTCCTCGTCTGACTGTTTAACAAATACATTGGTTTAATGCAGAGACACAGTATTTTTTTTTTTAATCATATTTGTCTCCAGTAGTTTCTGTTTTCTAAACACAACTGTGTGCCTGAAGCTGTTGGCTGCTTTTGTGAGGTGGTTAAAGCTTGTCCAAGGTATCAGTCCCTGCTTCTGCAAAGCTCCCAAGCCCCAGTACGTGTTTTCCTTCATGGCACTCACTTTGGTTTGGCTTTAAGATAGTACAGCATTCCTTTTTTTTTTATAATTAGGGGCTGGAGGCAAAAATCTGGGCGAAGGTGTTGCTTTTGGGGGGAAAAACCCTCCTGGATTAGCTGGCTGTGTTGGGATATCTGAACCCAGAGCTGACCCTGAGTTAATTTGTGTTGCTGGAAATGTTGGCTGGGTTTTGGTTTCTTTGGTTTAAGTGGTCTTGGATCTCATGAAATCATGAGGTATCTCTGATCCAGAGCACCTTTAATACTCTTTTATATCCTGTTTAGTATGTTATGGCTTCAGCTTCTGCACACCTCAAGTCTTTGGGTCCGAGTCTGGGATATTCGTCTGCAGCCTTGGCTTTAGGAAGTGTGCATTTTACCTCTCCAGAAATGAAAGGAGCGGGTCTGATTTCCATCTGTGCTAGGAACCACTTCTGCCTATCTGGGGGCAGACCCTGAGCTGGTGCAGGCTGTCCCAGCACCGCTGCAGCTGGTGGAGTTTGATGGTTCGTTCTGGGGTGGTTCAGTAGAGGAAACGCACATTTACACCCCGTCAGCTCACGGGGCCTGAGCCAGAATGAGGAACAGGCCTAATTAAGTTCTGTAACTGAAATCATTATTAAGGTCTTGCTCGTTTTCGCTGCACAAACATTCCAGCTGAAAGGATTATATTTACAAGTGCTGTTTATAATTAAGCATTTCACTGGATTCGCCCGCAAACAGAACGTAAATCGTGGTTTGCTGCGAGGAAAGGGGGAAAGTGCCCCCAGTAATTCATATTACGTTTTGTGGTTAGCAAAACCACAGGTTTATGCAAATGTGGACTTGTTGAAGTCTGTGTGTTTTATTTGGGAGGACCTTTCCTTTCAGTTGGGCCCTGCTGGGCAGAGGAGAAGGGAAGGAGGATGGATTTGATCATCCTGTGCAGGGCAGCTGAGCAGCTCCTGGGGATGCTGGGCTCTGAGAACCTGTCTGGGGGAGGAACATGTCCCATCAGTGGCTGGGAGAGCCACCCTGTGCTCACAGCAAGTGTTAGGAATGGGAATGTCTTGTCAGCCTGCCAGGAGATCTGCCTTCATCTTCAAGTTCTTTTCCCCCCTTCACAATTCCATGATCCTCTGCAGTGTCAGGGGTGGGTTGAGCTGCTGGAAGGGGCTGTAGCTGACAGATGGGATGTTTCTGTCCTACCCTTGGCTGCAGTGAGTGTTTCCCCTTGGAGCAAGGCAGGGGATCCCATCCAAAAATGTTCCTAAAGAACCGGGGAGAAAGGAAACAAAAGGAGGTGTTTCCAGTTGGAGCCGTGAGCTTGAGCCTTTCCACGGGCACGTGGTCAATAAAGCTGACACAACATATTCAGTAATTTGATTTTATACATAAGCTATAAAAGCATATTGTGTTCAGCTTAAATTACATGCCTTTTTAACTTGATTTTTGCTACTCTTGGGGTATTTGTCCTTTGGTTATCCCAGGTACTTGAGAACTGAGTCTTCAATTTACATCTGAAATGAAATACTTTCATTAGTGTGGTGATTAGGAGCTCCAGCCAAGGGTTAGCCTCTGCCTGTGGTAGATACTGTACAATCATAGCTGAAAAAGATGATACTGCCTTAAATACCTCACAATGCAATAGGAATACAAAGAAAATATATGTATTTAATTACAAGGGAAGGGCCTGATGAGAGGAGGAGGTCCAGGAAGGCGATAACCAAGTGATGGTTTGTATGGGGCTCTCATCAAAGCCTTCCCTATGGAGGGCAGGTGACTCGTGCTGCTGATTCTGCCTGAGCAGATCTCCAAATTTAAGAGAATTTCAAATTAAAAGCCATCTGCTGGGAGATTAGGTAAATAAAAACACTCCATAATTGGATTGGGTGCTCGTTTCAGCCCCCTGGGTTATCAACCACGGGGAAAAGGTCACGTTCCTCTGGCCTACGTGGAGTGGAGTGGATTTATTGCCTGGGCTTTTCATACCCCCGGGTGAAGATGTGATGTCAGTGTTATCTCTTGTTAGCCCTGGCAGATCTCACTGGTGTGAGCAGCACAGTGCCTGGCCCCGTGCCAGGGGGGCTGTGTGTTTGGAAACATGGAGATCTTTAAATGACAGGACAGATCAGCTGGGCTGGAAGCTTCCAGCTCCGCTAATTACGGGTCTGTAATGTCCTGCTTCCAAGGGGGGGTTGCAGACACCAGAGTCCCAGCCTGGAATATTTGTATCTACTTGTCAGTGACACCAGGATTATACCTGGATTAAGAAAACAGAAGTCAGGGGAACATGGCTGATGTTTAAATGATACACATTCAGGTTACAGTAAGAATTAGATGTGGAAACTGAAATAACTGCTCATATACTGGTGTCTGTATTTTTAGACAGAGTTCAGCATCCCAAGGAGGAGAGGGAGGTTGAATAACTATCTACAAAATTCACTCAAATAAAAACATCACTATGTGGAGAACAAAGGGCACTAAGGATGGACTTCTGTTTTTTAAGTAGTGTCTTTAGAGCTTTTCTCTAGAAGCATTTATTTTAAGTTTGAAATAATAACACTTTCCATTTCTGCAGAATAATTGATTTTTAATTATAGAAACTAATTTAATGTTTCAGTGGGAGACTGCCCTGGTTCTAGAACTTTCAAATTGATTTACCACAGGTGGGTGGTCTTTCTGAGCTCATCATGCTGGCTGGGACACGGTGGGGTTTTTGGGTGCCCAGCTTGGGCCAGCACAAACCAGGCCCTGGGCTGGGGGGAAGCAAAGCCAGGGCTTTTCCTGGAGCACTGAAACAAATCCCTGTGAATTGAGTCTGTGTTCAAGGAAACAAAAGCCCATGAAGATAAATAGGGCTAATCCCACCACAGCCTGCAAACAAACACTACTGTTCAAACCCCCGACAGATAACACAAACAACCCCGGGAAAGCAGTTTGGAGAGTGTCAAATCACATGACAAAGCCAATATATTGCTCTGCGACTTCCAATTAGAGACTTGCTGCTGTATAATTAAGTTTCTGACGACGCTGTATTTAAAGTCATGTCAGTGCTTTCATTTATAAACGCTGCTCTGCAGGTGCCTGAGTTCCCAGCTGGAATTTGGTTTTCAAGATCTAATCCTGGAAGTGTTTTTATTTTTTTTTTTTTTTCCTCCCTTTCATTTCAATTTTGAGTGGGGAAAAAAGAATTCTCTCTGAGCGGTAAAGGTACACAGGAGGGACAAGAATTGAGTGTTTTCAGTATGTTGTAGTTCTGCTTTAGGTCCCAGCTGTGGATGTGTGTGTTTTATTATCAGCATAATATGTGTGCCCCCATGTTTGCACATTTCTGTAAATTAGGAGTAATCAGACCTGGAACCTGTACTCTCTGATGTATTTTATATTTTACATAAATTGCAAAGGACATTAGCTCATCTGTTTCTTTCCTCCTTTATCTATATTCCTTTCCTGGTGGGATTCCTGCGTGCAGAGTCCGGGACACTGGGAAGCCCAGGGGACTCCCTGTGGACACCAGTTCATACCCTCATCTTCCAGTGTGCCCAGAGCTGGGATCCAGAGTGACCCTCCCTGGGCTCTCACTTCAGCTTCTGTGCTCAAAAAAGAAATGTAAATGCAGTTTGTTGATGGCAATAGAGATGAGCATCCCCTTTGGACCCTGCTTTGATCCGAACCCAAAAGCACACACAGCAAACTGAGTGTTTCACCCCCAGCTCACCCCTTCAGGCTGCTGTCCCCTCCTGGGCAAACACAGCTCCCAGCCTGCTGAGAGGTGTCAGCACCAGGGACTGCTCCTCCCCAAAGGCTCCATCCCCAGCCCAGTCTCTGCTCTCATCAGGCTCCTTGCTCAGCAGGGCTCTGCAGGCGTGGGAGGTGGTGGCATGGCATGTGGACCCGGTGGGGGACAACCCTGGCCCTCCTGCACCTCCTCCTGGGCAGTCCCTGCCCATGGCAAGGGGAACAGGACTTGCTGTTCTCCTGAACAGCTTAGAAAAGCCCTCGAGCTGTTGGTCATTAAAACACTGAGCCAGATGTGGGTGCCTGCAGGTCCTTTGGATTGCTGGTGTTCGTGTTTGAAATCCTGTGGAGCCCTGAAGGACTGGGAGTCTGCAGGGCCCCCTGGGGTGAGAAGGGCTGTCAGGGCCAGAGGGACAGTGGATGCAGGTCCTCCTTCCTTGCCAGACACATTTGCTCCATCACATCCAACAGAAGGAAAAATATTGGGTTCCGGAGCTGGTTGGTTGTGTTGAGTGGGGCTGTTTGAAGCCCTTGACAGTACCCAAGGGAAGGGGGGAGGAATGCCATGGTCCTGGGTTAGGAGTGCTCTCACCAGCCCACATCCATGCAGGTAGTATTTTCTGCTGCTATGGAAATCAGCATTTTCCTGGTTTAGACACAATTTAGCAAATGAAAAATGAAGGTGATCCTCAGAGCGGACCAGGGAGATGTGTCTTGGCACACCTGACTGCTCCTGAAATCACCAGAATATACATGAAGAGAAATGGTAAATTGTCCCTGGTGCCATCTCTGATAATTTAGCACCTCCAAAGAGATCTTTAGGATGACCGATTGCTTGTGATAATATCAGTGGTTTTTTGGAGGGTTGGTTTAGTTTGAGTTTTATTTTCTTATTGATATTCTGGCTTTTTTCTTTTCTTTTTTACACTTTTTACCCTTGAACAAGTATATTTTTTCCTTTAGGTGTGAAAAGAGGGATGTACTTGAGAGAAACAGGGAATGTGAGAGGAGTTTTTTTGGCTGGGGTTGGGAGTAGTTTCTCTCCCCAGTTCTCTGTTTCCCTTCTGTCAGTCAAGTGGCTGTTCCTGCCATCCAAATTCTTGCTCATGGCTTTGGTCTCAGCGGCCTCTGTGGACAAAGCACAGGTACTGGATGGCTCTGGGGGTGTCATTTGTTTCCTGTAAGCATTGGATATAGTGACTTTTTCATTCTGATTGTGAAGGGACGTGGAATTTATCAGCAGTTAATACACTTTGTCTCGGGGAGGCAGCCCATGTAATCTCACTGTTGGATTTAATGCATTAACAGCATTTTCCTCTCTGTCAGGGCGATGCTGCCCAAGGCAGGGACAGGAAGGGGAGACCAGAGTGAACAGGACACATTATTCAAGTAGATGGGTAGATTAGTAGATTTAGTCTTACCTTCCTCCTTTATGTTTCTAGCAGAAAACACTTCCAGCACATCAATACTGGGAATTAGCAGTAAATCCTGCTCATCTGCCAAGCTAAGGAAACACCCTGGATTGTGTCAGGCCACCTGAAGATGACAAAATGAACAAGACCTTTTTCCTTTTAGGGGTGACAGTGGCTCCAGGAAGATCTACCTGAGGCCAGTGTTGTATAAAAATCACCAAGCTGGGCAGTCAGGGCTCTCTTCAACCTGAGTTCATGGCTGCTGATTTCTGGGTTCCTTGTGCTGGCCTCTGTTCTGCATTTTTTATTATTAGTTACTAATGTGCCTTTGCATCAGTAAGGGGGATAGGTAGGTTTGAGTAACAGTGTTCCCCCTCTGTGCTGACTTGGGAAGGTGTTTCCCAGCTCCCTCTGACAGGAGTTCACATCTCACAAGTAGAAAGTTGTTATTTCTGTTGACTTCTTTCAGTTTCCTGCTTTTCCAGTCAGATTGCAATAATCTGTGTAACTATTTTGCTTTACTGAATAGCATCTAGAAACTTTCTCTACCTGGCAGGTGCAGCTGAAGCCAATTAGTCAATAAGAGGGTGTGTTTGCAGCCTTCTTATAGAAATGTATTTGAAATATCAACTTCATCTTAAGTAATTTCCCATTGCATTTGCTGCCTATGGCACAGCATCAGGCAGTGCTTGGTGGTTCATTTTGCTTTTATGTACTAATTGCTGTCTGCTGGTTGATATTTTGGCAGGTTATTTCAACAAGATGATGTGCACAAGCTTAGGAAAGAAAGGAGAATACAGATGGGTCATCCCTGCAAAAAGAGGCGCATTTGCAGGAGAAACTCACTTCAAGTCTATTTAGAGGGTTGACAGATTGGGACAGATATAGAAAGAAATGGCCTTTAAAAGGTAGTGGGCACTCTCTATTATTATTATTATTGCTTCTGTCAATATAGGTGATAGAAAAGCTTTGGTTAAAGATAGTTCCACAGCACACAGGTAGCTGCAGCCAAATGCTTGAAAACACTTCAGGAAAAATTAGGGAGGAATGATAGGGATAATATGATAACAGGGGTAAGTTGAGCAGAGGTACCTGGATGCATGGGTTTCCTTGTTCTTTCATTCTTTC
>JAWWES010000030.1:7684922-7746449 GCA_035583135.1 Lophotriccus pileatus | reverse complement strand
TAGGGATAATATGATAACAGGGGTAAGTTGAGCAGAGGTACCTGGATGCATGGGTTTCCTTGTTCTTTCATTCTTTCTTTCATTTTTTCTCAACTCTTAAAAAAAAAAAAAAATCTAAACCCCAAAAACTTAGAAAGGTGGAAATTGGAGGTCCTTCATGTTCTTTACCTTGCTGTGAGGTGCTCTCAGAACAGTCAATGTGGTGCTTCAGGTTTAATCTGGGCCTTGGCAGGCTCTCAGACCTGATGGGCTTGTCCACTTTTAGCCCTCCCTGGAGGGGTAGAAGTGGTGCAGGAAGAAAAGCTGGTGCTCCCAACTTACCTCACGGTACAGAAACTTCTTGGCCTCCCTCTTCAGAGCTGTCTGAATTTCCCCCAGCTTTCTGGTGAGATTTAGGGTTCATGTGCCTTTCCCAAGGCTCGCAATCCATCATGGGCTTAATGGTGCTTTCAGCCTTGCAATGCAAGGTGAGGCTCTCAAGATCACCCTCTCTGGAGGTCACAGTCTGAAGGCTGGGTGAGCATCTCTCTGTAATGTGCTTTATAGGAAGCAGCCTGTTATTTCCTAGATTATCTTGTAAAACTCAACACTGGGCTGCAGAGTTTGTCCATGGCTGAGCTGCTGCAGCATGAGATAACCGACGTGATGTGAAGGCTCTGCAATTCCTGCTGATGATTCACAGCAGATCATTTGATATTTAGGGCTCTGTTCATTAATAAGTTATGCTCCATTTACCTTGTTTTCCGTGGAATTTATGAGTCAAAAGTGCAGAGTGCACCAAAAACGATCCATTCATCAAGTTTCCTCTTCTCTCTGTGTAATTGGCTGAGCCATCACCGCAGCCCCCAGGGGCACATTGCACAAAAGGTGTGTCCCGCATGAGAGAGCAAAGCGGCCGTAGAGGGAAAACAAGGCTCTGGCTCCTGTTGGAGTCTGCAGGTTGCCCCAGTCGGTGTCTTTGAGCTGTGTAGGCAAGAAACTTGCCGAGCCAATTTGTTTTGCTGTCTGCTGTGTGCACCCTCCAGGTGTTGTGAGAGCAGAGATGTCCTGCTTGGCAGCGGGGCAACAGTTGGGAGGCAGGGGAAGAAAGGGCTCTTTGACAGTCTGGGTCCATCTGCACCTTGTCTGTGTGCACGTTAGCACAGAGCAGGTCCTTGACATGGAATAAAGGTGGATTTGCTGGGTGACAGGAGCCACGAGGGACTGGCAGCCGTGGGGGCGCAGGGGATGGGTGAGGGGGGCAGGTTGTCCAAGGAGCAGAAGAAATGAGATACCCCTTTCCTTGTCAATAGGAGGAAAATGTCTGCAGCCCACAGTGTCTCTAGTTGGCATGTAAACAAGCTTTCTTTCTTTTTTTTTTTAATGTTCTTTTTAGTTAAGCACATAAATACTTGCATGTTGGCACCATCACACATTGACATAAGCTGGAGGAGTAGTTTAAGAGCTGTGAAGACGAAAGAGTAACTGTTGCATATATCCTTTTGATTTTCCACCACTTAATGGGTAAAGCTCTAAGCAGAAGACAAAGAAATAATAATTAGAAGGTAGTGCTTTGCAGGATGAATTGTGAAAACGTCTGCAGTGCTGTTGGCAGTGCAGTGTGAACATACAACAGCTTAAAGTGACCTGTCTCCCTGCTAAAGCAGGGAGACTAATGTAGATTAATTCCCCATTTTTAGCACTTGGTATCTTGTTTAAAGCTGCTGTCGATATCCTGCAGCCCTGCCAGACTCCCTCATCCCCCTGGGTTACTTGGTGAAGGATCATTCAGCACTGGGGGGATCTGGCACATGGTCTTGGCATGACTTTGGGAGGATGGAGGGCTGGGGGGAGTGGGATTTAGAAATGAAAAATAAAACTTGATTTCGCATGAAAATTAAAAGTTAATTTCATATGCAAACTGCTGAATTCTGTGTTGCTGGGCAGCTGATTTTTCACTCCTTTCCAGATCTAATTATCATAAAATGCGTTGGATATAAACAGTGAATAGTTTATAACAGACCAGAGGGGGTTTTTTATGGTCAAAGAAGCAAGTGAAGCTTGTCAGGCAGCAGGATTCACCTACAAGCAACAATTCATGAGGAAAAACTCAGTTAAAAAAATACCTCGCCCAACACTGCCTGCTCCCTGCTGCGAGGTGGATGGGCTGGTAGCTCACCAGACAGTTTCAGGGAGGTGGGAGACAGTCCTGGAGCACCCTGTGATGGTTCCTGTCTTCCTCTGTTGGACAGACCTACCATTCCACACAATTAAAAACATATTAAAACGTCTTTCAGCTTTGAAGCTCAGTCAGGAGAGGCTAAGCATGCTCTTTGGGCTCCCAAAGCTTGTGTGTGGCTGGTTTCACTGTGGAACAGACCCGCTGTGAGCAACTCCTGATGGAAGCCTAACAGAAGAAAAATTAACTTCAATAATTTGTCTTAATTGCTGTAGCAGTGAAAGAGGAAAAGAAAAAATCTTTGCATGTGAGTGGAAGCAAGAGGAAAATATTTGGATGTGTTTTGCAGGTCATGAGTATTGGAGCTTGTATGAATGTAATTTCTGTTGGGAATTGAGTCTAACAGCAATGTAATTTATATGAAATGTATAGCTGGAAACTATGTCTGGGCTCCACTGAAGTGAAGGGTAAAAATCCAGTGTCCTCAGCAGGGGCAGGATTTGATGCCTGGAGAAATGTTTCGTGATTAAAAGTTTATTAACACTTCATGTGGAAGGGGGATCTTCCCAGGCTGTGGTGTTATGTCTGAGGGGGTGTAAGAGGTGAAGGACTGAACAGCAGAAATGATGCACCAAACCTTCCTTTTAGCCTGAAATTCTCAACATAAGGTTGTATTAAAGGTCTAGACTGGAGACATTTGGCAAATAGATTAAAATGTGGTTCTTTAAGACAAAGAATCCTCGGAGCAGGGTATAGGGAAGAGCTGTAAAGCATTTTTATCTCCTCAAATTTTACAGTGTGGTAACTCCTACTGAATTACAAGAGGCAACTTGCACGAACAATGAGCAATTTGCCTTGCTAACTTTCCATCCTCTGTGGCTGTTCCTGCAGGATTAGCTCTTCACACACCTGATGACTCCTTCCCTTCCCTTGGCTCTGCCTGCTTGGGATTAATCTCACTCTGCTTTTTATTTTTTTTTGCACACATTTTGAATATCTCACACTTTCTCAAACTTAAAGAAATGTTTTGGGCCACAAAAAGGTACTTTGACCATCTCATACCAGGAGTGCCACGTGTTTGTTATTTTCTTTTCAATAGCACTTTTTTATGCTCTCCCACTACTCTCAAAGCTCTACTGCACTTATGGGTATTGCTCTGTCCCCTCATTTTTGGAGATTGTTAATCTTGGAATTAATTGTTAATCACAATTAAATGTGCAGGCCCTCCTGTGGGTTGGAAATGGATGGTCTGTGTTTTGGCAGGCTGACGACTGGAAGTGCATCACCCGCATATGGAGCTGCTGACTGCTCTTCCAGCCCTGGGAAAAGGTGCATTGCATGGAAAGGTAACAACTTGGCACAAGCAGAAACGTTCTGGTTTGCTCAGTTCCAGGCCAGTTTTTGCTGCCAGATTGTGGGATTCAGGGGGAGCTTCTGCACACGGACGAGAGCAAATTGGAGCTGCTCGCTTAAAGGATTTCAGCAGCTCTCCCCGGGTGCTTTTCTGCATCTTTAGGCAGCTAAATACATTTATCAGCCTGGCTGCTTGCTTTGAGAAGAGCCTGACTGCTTAGACACAGGGCTGGGATATCCCTGGAGCTGGGGGGGAGGCTGTCCATGAGCTGTGGTGGCTGCAGGGCTGTCCTGGAGATGCTGTTCCTTGCAGAGGGTTGGTGTCATTGGGCTGCTGGTTGGTGGGACTCTGTCACCAACCAACACCTCAGAGACCCACAGGGCTCAAAGAGAACTGGAAAATTCTCTGTGCAGCTCTTCATCTCTGTTAGAGGCTGGAGAGAGACAAATTTATTAGTACTTCAGAACGTTTTTCTTGTTAATATTTCATACAAGTAAAGTTCCTGAAAGGCTTGAAAGGAGCTCTGAAAAATTACCGAGTATTAGTTGTTAACACTGTTGATGGTGGAAAATGCAGAGTACTGAGCACTTGGAAGGACCTGCCAAGATAAAAAGGCTGTGATTATGGGGGTGGATATTTCTGATGTATCTCTGGAGCAAGCCAAAGGGTTGCCAGGCTGCTTGACTTGTGAGAAAGCATTTCTTGTTATGAGCGTTTGCAGAAGAAAAGCCTGTTCCTAATCAGGGTCGAAGTCTGCCTAATTCCAAAGCAGGTATTATGAAATCAAAAGTGAAATGACAGCTGTGTCCACAGCTGCCAGGCAGCAGGTTGTAACCTTTGCTGATGTCCCGAAGAAACAGAGTAAGAGTTGATTCTTAGCTGTCAGCTCTGCTTCCCTCCTTTTGGCTGCACGTAGAGGTTTTCACTCACTGCACTGTTTTCCTCTAAAAATGCCCAAACTGGGAGATTTCTTGCTCTGCTGCTTCCTGTGTTTCCGCTCTCGTGTTTATGTACCTCTGCTGAAATGATTTTAATTGAAAACCCTATTTATTAACCTGCCAGCTGGTACAGCAGGAGCGGGGCTGGGGAAGATTTACCTCCCTGGGCTTTGTGGACCACGCCAGGGGTGAGGGTGAAGAGCATGCAGGGCTGGTTCCCAGCTGTGCTGCTGCAGCTCCCAGGCCCAGCATCACTTATCTCCCCAAAAACCAAGGCTGGAGCTGCTAAATCAGCGGCCACCTGAAAGGCACAGGCATTCAGGGAGTGGGATTTGGGGGAGAGAACATTTGAAGCAGCAGAAAGCACTTGAGATCTGCTTCATGCATAGTTAAATGTCTCATATATTTGCATTTGAAAAAACAGCCACCCCCAGGTAAGGCCTCTAGCCACAGCCTGTTTTTATCAGCTTTTAAGTCCAATTCATATTTTCTTTTGCAATTTTTTTCTTTTTTTTTTCCTGAAGGCTCCATTGTGAGGGCCTGGAACCAAACAAATATTATCCACAATGTTTCATTTTAATTCAAATTAGTCCCAAAGCCTTCATGCTTCAATAGCTACAAACTCGGTGACCAAGTGGCATGTTCAATAAATAAATAATTAAAAAGGGGGGAAATAGTGCCTGAGTCTTTAAAAAAACCCCCACAAATCCACAACAAAAGTAAAAGTAAAGTTATGGCTGAGATTAATTGCTGGATTTACTTGCTGTACCGGACTCTTCTTATACTAAATGGCAACTTAAGGAATTGCTTTAATTAACATATACAGTGTGGCCTGAAGTGTCTGATCTGCAAGGTAAAATGTGAAGTCTTCCCTGGAAGAGTCTCATTTTAGCCTCCTTGCTAGTGCAGCTGTTTTAAGAGGCGGTTGGCAAGTTGACCCTGCTCTTCATCCAGAGAATATATGAGCACAGAACAGAGTTTGCTGGGCTCTAAATATTGCTCTGCTGTAAAATGGGAAGCCAGACCACAAACACAGCCCTTCAGGTGGGGATTTGGTGCCTGCCTTTGAGCAGGAATGATATGCCATCTGTTAATGTGGGGGACGTAGGAGATGATTTGCGAAATACCGACGGAGGTGAGTTATTCCTCACCTGCTCTCCCCTGTCTCTTTCCTGCCCTGTTGGCACAGTAAATGCATCTAGTTACAGCAAAAATGTAATTATATTTTTGTGAGTAAACTTAAATAAACCTGACTGGGAAATGGTGTAAACAGAACCATCAGACGTGGTTCAGGACCGTGAAGCGCTTCCACGGAGAGCGGAAAACGAGGATATGTGACCTCGGTTGGTTAGGTAGGAACAGCCATGTAGGAACACGGTGTCCCTTGGCAGTCTGGGGTGGAGAACACCAGAAGCAGCTGCTTCTCCCCCCAGCTGATAAAGACTTTTGCTAAAGGGATGCTTTAAAACTTTGCTTCTGCAGCCAAGTGACTCGGGAACGGTGCAGAGAGCTCTGTGTGTTCAGATTAGACATGAGACCATTTTTTTCTTCACTAGAAGGGTGATCAGGCATTGGGGTAAGTTGCCCAGAGAGGTGGAGTTATCATCTTTGGAAGTGTTCAAGAGGCATCTGCATGTGGCACTTGGGGGTATGGTTTAGGGGTGATTATGGTGGTGATGTGTTGATGGTTTGACTGGGTGATCTTGGAGGTCTCTTCCAGCCTTGATGACTCTGATCCTGTGTCTGTGCCCCCTGCCCACCCACTGCCCCAAAGGAGGGGGCCAGGCTGGGCTGGATGAGCCACAACACAGGACTGAGCTGCTGAGACGGGGACTGGCAGAGCAGCTGGGCTGGATCTGGGGTTCTGGGGAGCCTGCAGCAGAAATATGGGCACAACCACCAGCTACACCTCTCCTTGTGGAGGACCAGCATGTGAAAAATTGAAGTGGTAACCTAATGGGTGGAAGCAAATCTCCAAGGTGAGGCTGCTGAAAGCCCAGTGATGCTGCTGAGCACCTGCATCCACTGCTGCACAGAGTACAGCAGACATTAAAGGGATTTTATGAGCTGATCTATAGTTTTGATTGGCTTTAATGATCTTGGCAGTCTGTTATTTATACGTGGCATTATTACACAGCCAGCTTTGTAATGCATGAGGCCATTAATGCATTGGCTTTCCAGCTTGTGGGTTTTGCTGCTGAGCTCTCCCGTCACGTGTGCTTTGCTTCTGGATGAGCCTCCTTTAGTGAGAGAGGCAAAAAAAGTAGCAATAATAAATCTAAAATGCCCTGGGAAGCTGCCCTGGTGCAGCTCTTGGGACGTGGTAGGATGAGATCTCATTTGTCCCCATCCTGGTGGAGTTGGACCTTATTGACTTGTTCCTGGAGAGGATTGATTCCCTTGCAGTGGGTAACAGACCCAGACAAAAATCATTTCCTAGGTAAGATAATGTAAAATCCCTCAGGTGAGATGTTTTGTATAAAGCTTTGTAGCCACTTTGCATTTTTTTTCTGGCCTTTCACCGTAATTCTGAGGATGGGACAAGGACAAGTAAGGGTGCAATGCTGCTTTCCTTGGCCAGGCTTTGCCTGGTGGACTGTCCTCATCAAATCTCGATGGAGGTGGTGCCTGTGGCAGGGAGCTCTGTGGCTCTGAGGTAACAGAAATGTTTCAGGAGGAGGATGCAAAGAGCAGAAGGAATATTGAACTCTCCTTTGCATCCTCTGTGTTGGAACAGCTTTTTATGTCAGCTCCATTCTCTGCCGCCGTTCCCAGGTGTTTCCCTTCCCTACCTTGTACTGCTGGGCCAGGACTTGTCCTCTTAATGAAAGTAGGGAAAAATTGTCTGGATTATGTTTTCTCGTTAATTCTGATTTCTTTTTTTCTATGAAAGGTACAATTCAGAGCCTTCTGCTTTGATTTGTGCTGCAGAAATTGTTCCTCCACTGCAAAGGGTGGGTTTTTAACACAAACTGTCCAAAACCACCCGATGGGAGAAGGTGACTGAAATGACTAAAGCTTGAGCAAAAGGCATTTCAGCTACACAATGTTCTAGCAGGGCAGCCAAGGCTGAGTGAGTGAGAAGTGGAGCTCTCTGTGCCAGAGAAAAATATGGAAGTGCAAGTGTGTAGCATTTCTCCAAGCTGACTCATGGAACATGTGAATTAAAGCATTGAGGCCAATTAATACTCATGGAATCACAGCATATCCTGAGTTGGAAGGATCCCACAAGGATTGTCAAGTCCAACTCCTGGCTCTGCACAGGACAAAGTGATGTTCAGGTGTTGGACATGCTGGGGAGAGTTCAGGAAGGTCCTGCTGAGCCCAGCAAGGGGTGACTCTCACGCTGGGCTGGGCTGGGGCTCTTCGCGGGGTGATGGGGTCCTTACCCTGCTGCCTCTGCGACACACGGGAAGGGACAAGGCCAGATGCTCCTGGTGGGCAGCAGGGAGGCAGCCCAGGGCACTGCAGACCCTTATTTACAAGTCTGTTGTGTCCAGATAATTGAAATATCAATAAGCTGCATGTGGAGTTGTGCACATCTTGGGTCACAGAGGTGGTGTGTCCTCGCACTTGCTGTGCTGGGTTACTGGGGAGGGTCCCAGGGTGGGTTTGCTGCTGTGGTCTTAAGCTGCTCTGCAAAGAGAGCATTAAATGCATGCTGGCTGGGTTAGGATCCTGCAGGGATGTGAGATGTGGTGGGAGCTCTGCACCCACTCACCCTGGCTGTGCTCTGGGCCCTGCCTGGAATGGGGGGATGCTGCATCCACCGGTGCAACACTGCCAACCTCTGTGCCTTCCCCCTCCTCTGTGAGGAATGGGAACCATAAACCATCTGTATAACGAGAGATTTGTAAGGTTTACATTTATTAAAGTTTGTAAAGCACTCTGTGCTGCTGCAGACAGATGCTGGTGCTGGTACACGGGATTATTTTACTTCTGCATCACTTGGGAGAGCTGCTGTGATTTGCTGTTCTCCTGGCTCCTGGGGAATCTGCAAAGACTCTTGGCTGCTTTGCAGTCCCAAATGAGATTTTTCTGCATCCTTAATGTATTGAATTTACTGTAATATAAAGAACATCATGACACCCAGGTGGTTACATACCAGATTTCATATGAATAGCATTACAGCCAAGCTCAACTTTTGATAAGGAACTGCAACCCCCTGCTCTTGGCTCTGTCATTGTTTGGGTTTTATTGCTTTTGTAATGAAGAGAAATAGCTTGATACAAATGCACACTGAATGTGATCACCAGCAGGAAAAATTTTGCCCCATATCTCAAGTTTTGCTCAAGATGGAGTTTCCTGGTCTGAACAGGGATGAATTCAGGTTTTGGTTACTTGAATAGGAAAGAAGAGAAGCTTGAGGTCTGACTGAATGGAGACCCAGGGCTAGACATTTGCAGCTAGGCTGGGAGACATACTCAGGTCAGGATATACATCATCCCTGAGGATTCATCATCCCTGGATTTCCACTCTCTGGTTGTTTCTAAAGAACTTCTCTCATTTTTCCCATCAACAATGATCACACTGAGTTTGGGAGGCACTTATTTATTGCATTTTAGACATAGGGAAATAACATTAAATGTTGAACAGGGTTGTGTCATGTGTAGAGGGAATGATGTTAAAACAGAAACTACAGTGGTTTAGGAAAAGGAGAAGAATTCTTAAGTAGGACTGAACCAGTGTCTATCAAGACAACTTGAAAGAAGGCAGTGGGAGGAGAAGCCCTGCTTAGCACAGGACTAATGACTTGGCCAAATTGCTCTGAATTGCCACGAGTGTGACTGAGAGCACAATAAAGCCCAGACAGAACCTGCTCAGTTTGGGCCAGAAAGGTTGCAGTATGTTTTCAGGCTGGAGCTTTCATCTCTGGGTTGGATTTGCTTTTGTGGTGCAGCAGCTTTGATGTTGGATTGTGAGTCGAGCAGAGCTGCCCGTGCTGGGTGGTCTGGAGCCCCCTCCCCTCTGGGCTGCCAAGGAGAAACTTGCTTTATATATTTATTTAGCTTCTGCAGAATCTGCATTTTCAATGGAAATGAGCTGAAATCCGCTGAGCTAATTTTGTGCTTGGCTATTGATTAAGCCCATCCTGTTCCTCAGCAGGCGCTCGTTGTCCAAATGCTCCTTTTCTTTTCTCCCTGTTGATGATAATGGTGCAAATGTGATCTGTGCCCTTACCAGAAAAGAGAGGTCTCTTCTCTGTCTGGCCATTGATTGGAGAGACAGCTCTCTGGTCCAGCTGTGCCCTTCTCCAGCAGCTGCTGGTGGTGCCCAGGACGGGCACTGCAGGCGGGCACGGAGACTCTGCGGCAGCTGAACCGTCTTTGGGTTGGTTTGTTGCTAATGAGCCCCTTTTTGAGTTGATTGAAATGGGTGTTCGTGTTGACAGAGACGCTGTGATGCTGATCTGAGTGTGCAGACAGGTTGTATAGATCTCTGCTGTTGCAGGGAGAAGTTGGATGAAATTGTGAATTAAAGCCCAGGCGGGGAGTATTGAAATACTTGATATATAATTTATAATATATGTCTCATTACAGTAATATACATCCCGTTTTGACAGTTCCAAAACAAAGCGTTTCTCTAGCTCCAGGAGTGTGATTTGAGAGTAAACTTAATCAGTATATAGATTTTTCTTTTAAATCAGAGGAACTAAAAGAGACATTTTGACTGCAAACAGCATTTTTATTTGTTCTTTGACTGAAGAGAAATCTGGCAGATTATCATGATGAAAATAATTTAATTTTTTTTCAAACACTTCTGGGTTTTCTGCCTGAAAGCCTCTGTTTGCCACAGCTCCACTTGGCCCCTGTTTCCTGAGAGCCCTAGGGATGCCAGAGAGAGGATGGGAAAGGACAGGGGAGGAAAGGGCTCATCCTTTCCTGGGATACAGCAGCAATGCTGAGAGGTCCTTTGGTCTTGATGGGGCTGCTTTGAAACTCTGTCAGATGAATTTTCTGCCTGTTGCTAAAATGACAACCTCTGGCAATGGCAGCGACTTGAAAGGCAATAAACAAGGCAATTGCATATTCTATTGATGGTGTTTAATTTCAGCGTTTGAAACACGAGCTCATTTTGTGCCACTGCCCTGGGAAGTGTCTGGGGGCGTGTGCAGGTACCAGGAGCTTGGGAAGAGCTGCTCCCCGTCCCTGCAGAGGAGGGGAGGGAGCAGAGGGATTGCTGGGTGGGTTTTGGTGGTGATGTCCTTGGTGCAGCTCAGCCCAGCAGGGACCCACATCAGGGGGGCAGGAGGTGTCTGCAGACACACTGCTGCTGCTCACCATTTCAACCATTTCCCCAAGATGTCTGTCCTTAAACTCCTGACTGCTCTCTGATTTTTATTGCAAGTTATTGTTTGGAAATGCCCTTTTCGGGGAGATAATCGTGCCCAGGTGCAGGGTTCTTTCTGCAGTGTTCCTCCACTGAATTATCATTCATGAAAGGGACTGGAGATGGTTTTCAGGCTGAAGTTTAAAAGTGCCTGAGTTAGAACAGAGGTTAAAAAGTATTTCTTGTAATACATGTTTAGTTCCTCTGGAGAGCCAATTTCCTTCAGGTTTAATCAAGGTCATTAGAACTATGATGGGGCTGAATTTATTCATAAATTTTGTGTCTGGAAGCAGAAACTGCTACAAGGTTCTTCCCACAGATGTGCAGCATGTGCTGAATATCTGGGCTGACATGTCACAGAGGCTAACTGACTTACTGCAGTATGAGAAATAAATAACATTCTGTGAGACCCTGGAAAACCGTGGCTCAGGATTGTAGCTGTGCTGTGGACAAGGTGACTATATTTTGGTGCAAATTAATCTATTTTTTCTGTGTTTCATGACTGTGGTTCACTGCTGCACAGGTGTTTCTGTGCTGGGGAAGGAATGCTACTTAGATCCTGATCAAATGCATGCTTAAAAAATATCTGTAAACCAGATTCTTGGCCACTGGTGAGAGCACGTCTGGTGAAGTTAACAGAGAATGGAGAGATGCTGCTCATTAAAGAGTAACAAAGAAAGTGTAATTCCACAGGCAGCTGGATCAGTCCTATCTGTTTAACTCATAAACTGATTATTTCATTCCTAAGGAAAGCCTTGTTGCATTGACCAAACAATTGGGATGCAGTGATACTGAAATGGGCATGGAATAAAACGCTCCCCCCTTTGATGGTCAAGAAGCCAGATGACAATTTCAAGTGCTCCTGAACCCAATACTCCTCCAAGTTACATTTAGAACTGATGATTAAGCTGCCTTTAACTTTTTAATCTTGACCTGATATTGAGAAGTCTTTAAAAAGATGTTAGAGTAAAACAACGGACTTTCTAATCAATCACACAAAATTATAATATATTGGAAACTTATTATTAATAATGGACTATTATTCTTTATGTATCACGTCCTACTATCTAATCTATCTATATTAGTTACTTTTAAAAGGAATTGGGTGATAAATTACTCCATTAAAACAGAACAAAGAGACTTAAGCTCTTCAATGGGGAAAATTACAGAGGGTGTTTTTACAGTTTTGGCAGAAGTCACACACTCTTGGATTCCTGGGCACTGAGGAGGATGGACACTTATGTAAACCCTGTGCTGGGCTGCAGAGATGGGCATTAGTGCAGCATTTTGGCTTATCAGCTTGGTGATGACGAAATATGGGTTCAAAAAATGTTTTGGTTTGGAGCTTCTGTCACCTTCCATTGGAGCCTTCAGCCAGACTGTGAGTTTTGGACACTGGTCTGCCTGACCCCACGTAGGTGCTGACAAAAGGAAAAGCAAGCAGCTTTTCTGAGGCTGCTTCTGAGCTCTTCTGAGCCTGCAGAGAGAACCTGTAGGAGGGTGGGAGCTCAGAACAGCGTCGGGACATTTGCATTCCGAGTTTTTGCTTTGTAATTTGCCCTTCTCCATCTCATCTCCTATCACTGTGGGGCGAGTTTGATGGCAGCAGTCTGCTCATGTGTGGTTTGTTGCTGTGGGCACCTCTCCCTGACAGGTGGGGATTTATTACACAGTTTCTTTAATGCACTTATTCCTTCCCCTGCAGCCTGGCAGGCGAGTCTCTGCTCGTGGTCCCTTGGGGACGTGCCAGGCGTGGGGAGATGGAAGAGGAGAGATGAGCACAGGTGTGCTTGCATTGCTAATGGGTGGAGAAAAAGCCTGAAAAGAGCAGTTTGTTGCCTTCCTGCAGGCAAATAAGGGGCAGGTTTTGTGGGGCTGGGGGAGAAACCCTTCAGCTTTTTGACCTTTTTGGCTTTTGGGGCAGGTTCAAACCCAGGTGGGACAACCTGGACTGGGCACCCCAGGGCTGGGAGAATCATCGTGTTGGCACTGCTGTGTGCAGGTCTAAGTGCATCCCCATTCTTCATTGCTGCAGCTTTACTACTGTTAGAATGGCCCCTAAAAGATTGGGTTGGCAACACGTGGCTCTGGGCACGCCCTGGTGCATCAGGAGGTGCAGAGAGACAACTTGGGAAATCATCTGAGCAGGGGAGAGAAAATCAAGCAGATGAGCAGAATGGGCTTCATCTATTTGAATGTTTTAGCTGTGCAGTGCACATAAAAGGGAAAAATCAATTTACTGACATCCTAAATAAATAACTGATAAAGGAATATATTCGCCTCGAATTGAAAACAAAAATGAAAATGGTAAATAAATGATTGTCTGAATGGGGAAAAGTGTAAAAAAAAAAAGCAGCAGAGGCAAAGTTGGAGGGCTAAAGGCACTACATTTTCATATAAAACAAAATATAAAATCAGCATAAATTGTGGATAAAGGCCTACTAGTAAGAGGCCTTTGTTTACTGATGCTTTAAACAGCTCATTTTTCTCCTCATTTTGATTTAAAATAATCTAAAATGGTGAGGAGGGATTTTCTGGGAAGCAGCACAGTGTGCAGCCTAATCTTCCATCCCACAGACTTACCAGCATTATCATAAAAATGCTGGAGGTTTTCTTTGTTTTGAACTCAGTTTTGTGAAATTCTTGACAAATGAGCCCAAGTGCATTAATAATGGAACTGGAGTGATTTTCAGGTCTGTGGGGAAACAGGCAGTCTCTCTGAATTTTGTGTTTCCATTGTCTTTGGCAGCCTTAGTAATGCTCCACTGGCAATAACAAAGTCTTCACCTGGGGTTTGCTTGGGCTGGGTTGTGACTTTCCCAGTGCTCTGCACCATCCCTCTTCCAGCTGGTCCTGGGTTAAACTTGGGCATTGCTGGCTGTTGATCTTAAAGACCATCCAGTTCCAACCCCCCTGCAGTCTGTACAAGGTCTGTGCAGCCCCAACACCATTGGATCTGGTACCTGGGCTTGTAGGTTAAAGCAAGATGTGTTATCCCCTGCTGTCCTCCCGTGTGTAGAAGGGCTTGGGTCGTATTTGGACACTGCACCAATAAAGCCACAGGTAGATGAAACCCTTAATGTGGATAAAGTTAACCTGCCACAGAGGTGGTTTATTCCATTTACTGTTATTGCTCACTGCAGTGTCTGAGGGGGGAGCACCTTTGGAGATGTGGCAGGAAATAAACTCATTTCTCTCCTTTTGTCGCCAATTAAATGCCCTGTTGTGTATCTTGTGGCTAAGTTGGTTGTGGTTTTCACTGCAATGCTGTTTCGTGGGGAAAGGAAAGGAAATAGCAGAGGAAAGTGAGTTTTCTGGGACAAAATGCTTGTTGAGTGTTACCCTAACCTTCAATATCAGAGGAGTGCCGGGAGCAGCTGTACTTGGGGAAGATTAAATGCTGCAGTTGTTCTGGGCTGTGCCTGTGCAGGCAGCATGCAGCAGCCACCTTGCTCTCTCCTCTGAAGGTCCCCAAATCTTCCTGGGGTGTCAGCATCACCAGCAGCTCCAGTGCCAGTGCTGCCAGGAGTATCTTGGTGTTTGACTGCATGTATTTGGGATCCAGCTTGATTTTACTGCTGGTAGGTGCACTCAGCGTACTTTATTTGCTCTGGTTTTGTCTGATGGTGCTGCATCATGAGATCCTTTGTGCCCATGCCTGGTTTTAAGGGGTCTCTGAGCATGTTGTGAGATGGTGGGGTAAGGTGGTCCACAGAGCTTCTCCAGCAGGACAAAAGGCTTTTTGTTATTGCCTTTTATTACCAGCACCTTCTCCCTTGTTTTCCCTAGGGATGGACCCCAAGGAAATGCTTGATGTTTGGGGGTTTTGTGAAAACTACCTAAAAAGGCCAATCAGTGCTGATGTGGGATGGAAGGTAACAGATTGAACAGTTTACAGTAACAAACTCATTCCCTCTGGAACAGAAACTAAAATCTCTAAAATATATTAATAGGTTCTCATAACATAATTAAGAGTCAGAGCACTGTGACCTAGCTTGCCTTTGAACCACGTTTCCCTGCCCAATTAAGTATACTTAATTACTTGCACAGTGCAGAAGTGGGAAGCCTAAAACACTGATGTTGTATTTTGCTCTGTAAATGAGGGTGAGGATGTGGCTGCAGGCCCGGAGCTTCCAAGTGCTCAGCTTGTTATTAGGACAAAAAACTGCCCCATTAAATCTTCCCAATGCCACAGTTCCCAGCTAAATAGGACACTGTGTGAGAGTCACAGACCAGGCAATCCTCCATCTTTTGAACTGGGTAGTTTGGCAGCGATAGGGGAGGGCCAGGAGAATGACACTGGGAATGGAGCTGTTCTGGGCAGTTGTCCAGAGAGAGTGATGGAAAACATTTTAAAAAAATGTGATTTTTAGGCCAGGTGAGTTCATTTCAACACTGCAATACCTTCTCTAAACCCCCAGTAAGTGCTACAGGGAAGCCTGCAGTTCTGCCTACTTTGCTAGGTAAAGCAGAATCTCTTTTTCCCCGACTTGGCTTTTAAAAAGAACTGCCTGATGCAGTAGATTTCGCCCTCCAGAACAATAAATATCTTGCGGGACAGGTGGAATTTTAAGACCTTATTTTGCTGCTGCTGCATGTTTGAAACTCCTGTTGAAACGAATGGCGATGGCAGCGCCGTAACCGCGTCAGGAGGGAACCCTGTGACCTTCTAAATGCAGGCAATCTTGGGCAGCAGCCACTGCCTGCAGGTGGGGAAGAGCAAACCAAACTGCACTTTTATATTAGACATCACTCATTCGTCCTTCCTCCTCTTCCCCTGCACTTCAGGTCCTGATCCTATTAGCCACTGTGTCCTTTTGTAATTTAGCAAAGCGGCGCTGGGACGTGGGAGGTGATTTCCCGCGTTGCCTCCGTCAGCATCGCTCTCCTGGCAGAGCAGTGCCTGAGTGGGGCAGGTTCCTGCAGTTCCAGTGCCTGCCAGAGCCTGCTTTATTTGCTGGCTCAGATATAAATCTGTTTTCATTGGCCTCTCTCCCTTCCTCCAGCCCTGCCAAGCAAAGGAATGAGATCTGAGGAAGCAGCAAACGCTGGCAGGGGGCAGGAGACTGGATAAATGGCCATATAATTAATCTCTGGTGCTTCCCAATTATTCTCCTCTTATCTGTTGCCGTGCTTAATTGAGTTTTTGCCCAAATATGACCTCTCCTTCTAATTCCCACGTGCGTAATTTTCAGAGTGACTGCTTAACTCCATTCCCCACAGCCTCCAACGTGTGTTTAAGCTCAGAGCTGTTGGGTGAGGATGCTGAACACCAGGGTTTGCTGAAGGCATCCCATCATTTGCACACAGGATTTTCAGAAGCTCAGATGTTTCTTGACTTTTACTGTGTTTTGATTTCTTTTTTTGTTTTTTTTTTTTTAAATTCAAGCGAGCACATGTTTATCAGGAGGCAGTGACTCACTCTCAAATCACCTACCCTATTCTGCAAAACCTCTGTGGGTTTTTTTTTTTTTACCCAAGTGCAATTTTGTAGCATGCTGAAATTTCCATAAGACTTAAAAAATTTGGTGTTCTGCATTTACTGCTGACAGTGGAAAATTTTGTGTCACTGTAAATGGGTTTGGAGGCTGTTCTCTTTTCCCAGGCAGCTCCAGGAGCCTACATTTCCTTCCATTAAATTCTTTAAAATGCAATTGAGTATTAGGTATTTTTTCCTCCTAAATGCATTTTAATCCTCAAGTTAGAGCACAAAACATACCTTCTGGAAAAAAAAAAAACAAACAACAAGCAACTTTTTGGATTCTTTAGAAAGATTTGAGCAACTAAAGTTCTTGCTGGGGTTTTTTTGGTTGGTTGGGTTGGGTTTTGTGGCTTATTGTTTGTCTGTTTTCTGTTTTGTTTGTTTGTTTTGGGTTTTGTGGTTGTTTTTTTTTTTAAATGCAAAAAGGCAGCTTTCCCTCCTCCCTCCCCACCCTCCCCACAGCGAATTCAAAGCCTGGATGGGCTGAGTTGACCTTCCCCAGCCAGCACAGAAAGTTGAATTAGATTCCTCCCAAGGCTCCCAAGCCCTGCCTTTATCACAGGTAATATTTCTGGAAAACAAAACAGTCAGCATGTTTATAGTTCAAGTTCAAACCACTCGAAAAAAGAGAACTCAGATAGAAATTCTGACTTGTTTCCCTCCGTGTGCCCCTTCAACCCCTGTGTGTCAAACGTGGTGTTGCAGGAGCAGCTCTTCCCCTCCTGGCCACTGAGAAGGGAGGTTGAGTCTTCCTGTAGCACTAATTACTGCAAATGTCTTGGTGTCCTTTATCTGAATCTTCAAAGGGTGAAACCATTATTATGGCAAAATATCATATCCCGTGAAATACTGCGATGGAGCGGGCAAGGCCGTGGATCTGGAGGGTTGCCTGAGTTAACTCGACTTGGTGATGAATGAAGGGGTAATAACTTCTCAGAAGAGCCACAGGAGGCAGGCAGGTGAAGCATTTGCTGGATTCCAGGGCTGGGAGCTCGTGTCTGCAGCAGGAACCTGCCCCTGGAACAGGGAGAACTGGAGAGTTGGGAAGAGTTTCCTCTTCCCTGTAGATCACGCTAAGATCTGCATCCCAGGGAGAATTTATTGTGAGTTATGAGGCAGTGATAATCCCTCTGAAAGAGAATTCTTGGCTTTCCTCTGTCTCACCCAAAGGCAGATCAGCAACTCCAGAGAAATCAGGGGGGTTTGTTTTGATTTACTGAGTTTAAATGAAAGGATTATGCCAAAGGGCCCAGAGTCTTTAAGCTGCTGTGTTTTATTGAAACCAATGAGGCAGCATCACATTATGCAGCTAAGGACATGGCTGATACATTTTGTTTCTGGGATGCAAATACAAAATCTCTTAATGGGGACAGATATTTCAAGATCCTTCTCCATCTCCTGGCTCTAAGTTGTGTCTCTGTCCTAATTACTTAGTTCTAAACAATTCAGGAAGGAAATTCAGCTTTTGATTGCTGGGTTTGGATTTATTTATGTTAATTTCTATTCATGACATGGTTTCAGACCGCTGGGGTTCTGAAGACACTGTAACATGGATTAACTTTTCATAATCCAATAGCAATATTTAATATTACTTGTTAATTCATTGTTTCTTTTTCTGTTATTATTTAAAATACATCTTTAGCCTGTTTTATTTTCAGCTCTAATGAAGTCTCAAGCTTGTTGGAGCTGCTGTTTTGTGTTTTCTTCTACTACCAGATATGCTTGATTAAAGCCCGCTGAAGTGGACAGAAAGCTTTTGATAGATGTTGAATGTTCTCAGTGGCACATTTGCTGCCCCCCCCCCCCCGATGCTGAGCATCCAGGACCACTCCAACCCACTCTGCAGTCAGAAGTACAGTGGTTTTCCTGCTCCTCCTGCCTCGTCTCACGTCGAACACGTGCTGAAGCTCTCTGGGCGACGCGTGCTGCAGGACACTGTTCTGTGCTGGTTCCTCCCAGCTGCATCCCTGGGCTAGGGAAAAAATCATATGGGTCTTTAACAACCAAAAGCTAAGAGGCAGGGGAGGGAATTGAGCAAGTCTCTTGATAAAGTGCTCGTAAGTGCAGGCAGCCTGCAGAGTGAAGGCAGCGGGTCCTGGCGGTGCTGAAAGCAGCCGCGAGTCCTGCGGTGAGGTGAGAGCTCTGCTGCTCCAGTGCTGTGCTGGTTCATTGCTTCCCCCCATGTGCACCTCCAGCAGATGCATCTTGAACAGCTCAGGCAGGAGGTCACAAACTCTCATTTGCTGCTTTCTTTGTCTTAGTGCATTAACCAGCTCGCTGACGCGAGATTAGCACTGAAACACGGACAACTCCGCTTTCCTCCGTGCCCACAGAGCTGCCAGACTAATACAAATCCTGCCTCTTCCTTACAGAAAAGCTTGTCATGTGGATAGCCACTGTCCTGGCACAGTTTTTAGGAAGGTAGCCCCACAGATTGTGTGGTGTGTGCGTGGGATTTGAGTTGGGTTTGGCTCAGGAAGCTTTCAGAGGACACCTGGTGCACGTAAACGTGGGGCTTTCCAAAGTCACTTCAGGTCCACTGGGATGAGGATGCTGGAGAATAGTGTGATATAAAGGGACAAAGCTTTGAGGAGCTGTGTTGCAGGGTGGAGAGCTGTCTGAAGTCTCTCCAAGGGGTGGATGTGGGGAGAAGCTGGACATGAAGCCCCGTGTCTGAGCACACCCCCCCAGCAGTGCAGGAGTGGAAGGGTGACCTGTGTCATCCTCTGCAAAGGTCTGTGCTGAAGGGTTTGGTTTGCTGTGAGACACATCAGGGTTTAACTTCCAAAATTGAAACGAGCTTTGGGAAGGTTATGCAACAGGAAGCACATACCAAGCTGAGTGGGTGAGGATTAAAAAGAAAAGAAATAAAAATAAGGCTGTTGCATTTACCACTTTAAGGATTTCAGACAGTCCCAGCAAAATAATGGACAATATGAAGGAATGGGTTACATTTAATAGGACAACATCAGATTTTCTACCATACAAAAGGCTTTTTAGATCCAGGAGATTTCTCGTGGTTGAGTCCTAAAGCGTAGCCTTGCCCTGATTAAGTTCTTATTTCTCGAGTTCTTCTAAAACGCCGTGAAGTTAAAAATTCAGTGTTTTTTTTAGAGATTATAATAATGAGGCTTAGATCCTTTTGCAGTTTGTAGATAAAATGCCACGTTAGATGCAGGCAGCACTGTGTTTCGTTCTGCAGTTCTGGATAGCTCTCACTGGAAGATAAATCCGAGTAGACTAAAGAGGAGCGTTTCTCTAACGTGGATTTATGGCAGTGCAGAATAAAGTGCTGCTTCTCAGGTGCAGGTATTTTTGGCATTCTACTTAAAAGTGTCAAAATAAGTGATTAAATTTAAATTACCCAGGAGCAGCTTTGCTACCCCCATCCCAGTGTAATAAAGCAAATACTAAGAGACAAACCCAGCAGCCTCCTCCTGCTGTGTCATTAACTTTCCCCTGATTGCTGAGATATTGCAAGTCTTGCTCCGTGTCTACAGTAGAGAGGAGGAAAAACAAGGATGCTTCGGGGCTGAGGGCAGCAGCAGGAGATGCTGGGGGTTCAGTAATGTCATTTTAAGGCTGTGAATTGTAAATTTTTCTCTATTTTTGGCTTCTCCTCCTCCACATTGACCCAAAAACATTGGCCATACCAGCTCCTTAAACCAGCGCTGGGCTAAAGGGAAACTGATTCTCTGGTGGTTGTGGCACAGCTAAATCTGCCAGGAGAATTTCCAGAGGTGAGAATTTCCAGGTGTGACATCCCTGCTGGCTCTGGGAATGGTTTCCACTGGGGGGACAATGGGCCTCCCCTGAGGTGCAGGGGTGACAGAGGTGATCCCTCTGCACCTTAAACCTGCCACCAGAGAAAAACACATTGCTCTGGCCTCTCAGTTACACGTGTGGAATGTAGAAGTTGATGATTTTTTCTATGAAAATTCAATAAACCTTGAGAACAGCAGCAGGGCTGATATCTGTAATTTAAAATAATGGAGATCAAGAAATTGTTTCTCATTTATCTTTACTGCTGAGTTTCAGAGGCAGCAAAGAGACTTCATTAGGCTTTTTTTTTTATTCTTTTTTTTTTTTAAAATAGCTTCATTTATCTCAATCAATGATGGGTTCTAGAGGTGGCTGACTATTATGTTTAATAATACACAGGATAAAAAAAAAAATGCCCATCCTTTCACATTTTTTGACACATGTGGAAAGGACATATGAAATCTCAGTGGGAGATAGCAATAGGGGTTTAAAAAAACCCACAAAAACCAACAAAACAAAGGTTCCATTATGCAAGATGAACGTGGGGTTTTGTTGCACAATGTGATCTGTAGGCAGAATATTTAAACATTTAAGTTTCCTTATAAAAAAAAGAAATTCCTGAAACCTGAGTTCCCAAAGTAAAATTGATACTGAAATAGGATTCAATCCTGGGAATGCCACTCCTGAAAAGCCTCTTCAGGAGGCACAGTGCAGCTTTGGAGGCAATTTTAGGGAAACCTGAAAATTGGCAGTAGCTGGTTTTAATCCCCCCTCCGTGAGCTGAGCCAGGGGTTGTTTCAGCAATCCAGGTTTTGTGTCATCCCTGCAGGTTTGGACCTGCAGTGCCATTCCCATTCCCCTCCCCTGGGCTCTGCTCCAGCAGAACAAGGGTTTTTTGACAAGCTGAAAAGCTTTGCTTGGGTTTGGGTGTCAGAGTGGCCGAGTCTGGGGGGTCCTTCCCTGCTGCTCTGGCTCCTCCTGGGCTCTCTCAGCCTCTTGTTACGTCTGGGCTTGATGGAAGCTGAAAAGGGTTTTGCAGCTTCTCTTTTCACCCCTCTCTCAGAGAATTTTAGGGAGTGATCCTGGGGGATTACCTTACTTTTGATCTTTAGTGTCCTTCAAACATTTGAAAAACTTTTGAGAAGTGGGTTTTTTTTTTTCATAGGTTACCAAAGGCAGGTTTGTAGCAGCTGATCAGAGGATCATCATTTTTGGCAATGAGGTGAGGTGCAAACCAAGAGTTCATCTAATGTGATGGAGCAAAGAAAAATTATGGCTTGGGAACAAAGAAGCCCAACAGACACCAGCGCTGTGGGGGCTCACAGCCAGTGCTGCCCCTCAAAGTGCTGCTCCCCGGGCTCAGAGGAATCAAAAGGGATGAAATTTAAACAAATAAACAGATAAATACAAGGGGAGGCCAAACAAAAGGAATAAACCGATGGCAAACACAGGTGTCAGGCTCTCAGCTCGTGCCTGTGACTCCGTGTGGGAATTCAAAGTGGGCAGGGACTGCCACTGAACCAGGTTTTCTTTCATTAAATAAAATGTTATCCTGCTCGTGCATCACCTGCTGCAAACCCCACAGGCCAGTGTACAAGCAGGATAAACCCAAGAGTTCCTGTGAAAGGGGTTTCTAAAAGGGATTGTCCTTCATGATTGGTGGAAAGGAGACTTTGCCTGGTGGATTTGAATACTGAAGTCTGGCAGATGTTCCTCAGCTCACGAATATGAGCAACTTGGAAAGCTCCACTTGTGCTCTAAACTTACTTTGTTAGGGTTTGGCAGGGAGGAAAAGCTTGGTTTGGACATGTGGTGCCACTGGGGAGTGGCTTGGGGTATAAGCTCTGCTTTGAAATAACTCACATGACGTGACAGTGACACGTAACTAGTTCTGTGTTCAGGCACCAGCTGCAAAATATGTCTTGATTTAATTTTGATAAATTGTAGGTGAAATGGAGAGGAGCTGTGTAAGTGTGAAAAGGGGAAAAAATGAATTTCTTCAGAGAACTTGAGGAATAACTCTTCCTGGGAAGGGCTGGGCTGGCAATTACCATGCTCCAGAAGCAGGTTTTTTTTTTCTCTTGCTGCCAAATATGACTTTGGGATTCCATGTTTGAACCCCATGAACATCAGTTTATTAATTCAAACCTTGTGGATAATTTCTGTGCAATTTTCTGGTTGGGTTGTCATGTTTCCAAAGGATAAAGGGCAGGGGAAAAGAATAATTAAGAAGCATAAATGGAAAGAAGGCCTTTGACTTCCACTGGCATGCAGGGGAATTGGGAAATTTGGTCTGTTCCTGTATGGATGCAGCTGTCCCAGCTTTTGTGTCATCAGCAGAGGGTGAGACTGGGAGATGTTATCCCATATCCAGAGCTCTGGGTGATCTGGGAATGCCAAGGAGGTTGTAGAAGTAGGTAAGCAGGTGGAGTAGGAGAGGCAGAGTGAGCTTTGTGGCCTGTGATGCTGCTCATTCTGGCCAGGATAAATACAGGTGATTATTAAACATTCAGAGTATAAATATGCAGATCAAATAGAGGTCTTAAAGAGATGGCCATGTGCCTTGAGGCTTCCTGCATCATATCCTTAAATATCAGCCAACCCAATTCAATGAGGGCAGAGAGGTTTAACCCAGAGCATAAACAAGATTAAATCAGAGAGGAGATGTGTAAAAATGGGGCTCCTTGGAGGGTTTGCTGTATCCTCTGGTGCAAATATTAAGGCTGGCAGTTTATCTTTGCATTAGGAGCCCAGTGAATAATTTGCATATGCTGGCAAGCTCTGTTCTGCAGCAGCAGGAGCAGGGAGGGGGCAGTGGATGTGATGGCAATTGATGAGTTCACTGGAGGGCAGAATCTGGGCAGATGTGCTGCTTTGTGAGGTCCCACCAAGCACTGGCACAGTTCACACGTGATGAGGATGAATTTCTCCAGATAAGTGCAATGATTAGACCCCTCTCAGAATTCACACCAGCACTTCAGCTGAAACGGTGTAATCAGACCCGACCTTTGTTTGCAAGATACAGCTTATTGAATCTAACAGGGCATTTCTTCTGTGTTGCTCTATTCTTGACACAAATAAACAGTAATTCCCTGGAAATCTGTTTTAAAAGAATCTAAACTGCAGTATTTTCTATCAGGGTTTATTTTCTTTCAAGTCACTCTTAAGAAAAATCCCGTTGCTCTTGGTTTTGTGGTTTTATTTCATCTCCTCGTTGCAGCTCAAACGTGGATCTGCACTGAGAGTGTTTTCAGTGGGTCATGGAGGTTTGCCCAGCATGTATCATGGAATTGTCTAATTTAACTGCCTGGGTTTAAAATACATCTACTATTCTTATGGTTTGTTAAAAATGACCAACTGGGCTTCAGGTAAGTGGTTCAAGAGACTCCTGAAGCACCAGAAGTCAGGGCCAAGCCCTGTTTCCAGAGTGAAAGCTTCCAGGGATTCACTGAGAAGGCCAGAGGAAAATGATGTCATTAAAGGCAATGCATTTTTATATACACTTAAAAATAGACTCTCCATTCATGCTGGGTTTGTCAGGCTTCTGGTCCTTTGAGACCCTCTTCATTCTCTTTGCTGAGTGCTATTGAGAAATATCGTTTCCAAAGGTTACAGCCACCCCTGGGATCAATAATTCTGCCACAACTGTGCACGAGGAAGAAGTAAATCTGCTCTTTCTGACACACTGGAGGGAAGGTCTCTGTGCATGAGCAGGATGAGGCTGATCTCTGGGTTGGCTCAAGGCAAGCTGTGGTTATTGTCCCTCTTGTTTCCAGAGGGATTCTTTTAGGAGCTGGAGACACTGCATCAGCTGCTGTCACATCTAATAAGCTGATCATTAATCATCAATCATTGTCTATTTTCAGGATGTGTTCTCTGGGTATTTGTACATATTTCCAGCTAATGGTCCTCGATACAGCTCTAGTGGAGATCTGAGCTTGTCATTTGAGCTTGTAAAATGTTCTTATTAAATTCATCTTTTCATGTTGCTGCTTTCAAGGACTGGTCTGGAATTTTCCATGAAAATATCAAGTGAAACATTCTTTTTTTTTTTTTTAAACTAAACCTGCTGAGCTGAATCAGCCACCTGACAATGTCCTAGGCCGTGCCATGTGATTCCTGGATGGATGCTGTTTCAAATCCTATTCCATTCTTCTTTGAGGAGACCCATCCCACAGTGCTTTGTAGCCCTACCAAAGCTGGTGCAATCACTTCATACCATGTTTGGCCCATTCTGCACCACAATCCC
This sequence comes from Lophotriccus pileatus, assembly GCA_035583135.1. Classification (NCBI taxonomy): domain Eukaryota; kingdom Metazoa; phylum Chordata; class Aves; order Passeriformes; family Tyrannidae; genus Lophotriccus; species Lophotriccus pileatus. Next base: position 7,722,176 of record JAWWES010000030.1, on the reverse strand, counting down.
CAGAGTATTTTTTATTAAGTTTTTAATTTTAATTATTGCTGTCTACACTGACATGCTGAAGGCATAATCCAGGCTCTTCATCAAGGCATTTTTGAGATTAGTTTTTGTTTGTTTTTTTTTTTCTACATCCCATTAAAAAAATCCTGGGAAAGTCCAAAATTCATGATTTTATTTATTTTGAAAGAAATGGTCCATTCCTCCCTGTTACAGATTTCCTTTTTTCTCACAAGGACACCCTACACTTCTTCCTCCTGTGCTGCTATGAGTGGTTTTTAAGGAAGATGTCACAGGCTTCTCCCTGTGCTTGAACTCACCTACTGAAGTCTTCTGATGGAAAAACTTCTATTTTCATGGCTCATTCTACCTAATTTTTTTTATACTATTCCTTTGCAGTGGTATTTGTGATCTCTGAGGATGAAATTTAGCAGTCAGGGTTCCCTGGCTGCCCACCCCGGGGCTGTCTCAGAGGTTTGGGGGGCAGGAACAGTCTTTTCCAAGGAAAAAGGGTGTATTTTAATACCTGTTGTAACTCACCTGTGGCTCTGGCAGAACATCCATCTCTGCTGAGCTTTGTTCTCTGTCTGCATCAGCAATGGGAGTTCAGCTGAAATAATAGGCTTGAAAGCTCTCTAATATGAATCCTGTCAGGATAAAATTTCCCCTCTTTCCCCTCAGGATTTTTTGCTTGTTGGTTTTCCTGGAGATTTTTTTTTTTTTCTAATATATTGGAATGATTTCCTCCTCTTAATTTGCTCAGGTTCCTCCTGTGTGAGTAAATTTGCAGCCGTTCATGCCAACTGTAAATCCCCAGGAAGCTCAAGAGAAAACAAGAGCTGTTCTCTCAAGAAAGGTTCCATTTCACTTAATTTTTTCCCTGTTACAGTTGTGTCCTGTCCAGTAGGGCTGATTACAGCTGTGCACTATCATCACATAGTTAGAACAGAAGGGATTTTTAATACTGCCATTGCTCAGAGATTTTTGTGGCACTTGCTGGGACACAAGGAGGTTAACCTGGAGCCTGGACCTTCCTTCCCTTCGTGTTGGTGTGAAATTTGACTTGGCTTTAACAGGCTTTTGAGGCAAAATTTAAAATGATCCACTCACTGCAGAGGATTTTTTTTTACCCTTGAGCAGTTCTCGTGTCTGCAGATCCAGAGGGCTGATGTGCATGTCCCTCTTCTGCTAATTAATCAAGAACTGCAGCATTTCTAATGATGTTCAGGTAACACCTGCAGGATGCTGTAGGCAAGGGAAGGGTTGATCTTCTCATGGCAAGACAGGTCTGTGCACAAAGCAGGGTGGTCTGACTTCAACCTTCAGCCTGGCAATTTCATGGGGGAAGTTACAATCACTTCAGTTGGTGATTTTTTTCTGTGGCTTTCTGGGTTTGGGACATTTCAGTGTTTCTGTACAGACAATATAATGTATTGATAATGCAAAACTGGCTTGAAGAGTTAAGGCATCTCAGAGATGATTAAAAATGGCCTTTCAATCAAAGAGCCATCTCTGTTCTCCACAATTTGGAGGCTGATGCAGCTTTCATGCTCTGTTTATCAGGGATTCCTCTCTCCTGGCACTGACCTACATGGATTTTCAATGGATTAAGATGAGAGATTTAGCTTTGTTAGATTGTTTAGTTGTATCTACAGATAAGGAAAACCACAATTCACCAAAGGGCTTTATGACTATTCCCAAATGGTTTGTTGTGTTTGAAAGAGGGGATTTACCTGTTGTAGTTATTTAGCCATTTCTGAAAAGTTTCTGTTGTCCAGTAGTTCAGATAACTCAAATTTGATAACTCAGCAGGTTTGTTTCAAGAACTGTCTGGGTGATCCTGGTTCCCAAGGTCTGCAGTGGGATGGAGCCACATTCAGGGAGGTTCATTGAACTCTTCTAGAACTCAAGGGAAGGAGAAGGGAGAGGGAAAGAGCATTAAAACTTCAAAACATTAACTTTATCAGTCCAGAAGTTCTTAGAAGTACTGCTTCAATGTGGGATGGGACAAAGAGGAAATAAAAAGCCAGAAGAGTTTGCAGCTTGTTGCTACTTTTTGGAATCAGGTGGGACTGGTTCCTGCCCTCCATGTGTTCTCCTCCAGATGTTTGCTCAAGTTTTACTTGGCCATCAAACAGTTGTATTTTCCTATTTCACCCTGGGGCGTCCTGGGAGGCCTCAGCTCTCTGTCCCATAAAGGTCACAAACTCCACAGCTCAGTAGGGCTGATTCTGCCACACAGATTCCTGCTCCATTATCACAGCCCACAGGTTATTTCTAATCCACACAACTGATTTATTTAATCCTTGTAGATGCCATTTGCTCCCCATTATCCTCAGCATTTATTCACAGCACAAACAGATGGTCAACGAAACCAATTAACCTTTGCCGAGCTCCCTTTCAGGCTTTCCACGTCTTATTTTGTTTTGAGTCTGTGGACAAATGAACAAAAACTATCAGGAGGCTTCATGCCAGAGCATGATGAATAGGAAGGCAGACTGGCACATGTGCTGTGCTTAAATAAACCTCATCCCCTCTGGGCCTGAGTGCTGGGGGGAGGAGGATTGCTGCCAAAAAAAAAGCTGCCAAAAGGTGGAGTGACCCAAGTCTGCCTGCTTGTTTAGTGGTGTTGGAGGGTAGGGAGAGTTGACAGCTTAACCTCATTCCTCTTCCTTTCTTTGTTATTTTTTTTTTAATAGGATTTTCAAGATATGAGTCTAAAAGACAAGTTTTGTTAAAGACACTTCTCTCAATCATCAAAGCCTTCACTAAGTGCCTCGAGAAAATAAAAATAAAAAACCTGTTTTATTAGCAATAAATGTAATATATGAGTAATTAGAAATTGCATCCCTGCCCTTCACTGATAAACTGGAAGACAGACCACGTAAATTTAGAACCCTCTTCACTGTTAACTTTTATGACAAAACCATAAATAAGTATTGAGGTGGATCCTCTCTCACTCTGTTTATCTGTGCAATAAAACCACAACCTCATTTGTGTCGTACAAAACATGCCTTGATTGTTTCATGGCTGATTAGTTTATTGCCAGAGCGTGTGGCCTGTTGGATGGACACGTCCCTGGTGTCCTTTTGGCAAACCCTGGAGGGAATGGGCTGAAGGGCCCTGGGCAGGGACACCTTCCACCAGCCCAGGTTGTTCCAAGCCCCCTCCAACCTGGCCTTGGACACTTCCAGGGATGGGATATCCAGATAGTCCTCTGCTTTTTCACAGACACAAAAATTATAGCCTGGGAATGAATTCCTAAAATCCCATTATTATACATAGTAAAAACAAATGAAGAAATCCTACCCAGGGCAGCAGTGGCTGAGGGTACCTGTAAAATCAGCTGTAAACCCCTGGAGCCCCCATGAGCAGAGGGGCACAGGAGGTTTGAAGCCTCCATCCTCATCTTCCCAAAGTGCTGGGAGTCTGATGGGATGAGGGTCTGTGTAGGGTATTTTGCTGCTCTTATTATATTTCATCATATGAGACATTGTTGTATGAGATATTATTATTTGAGAGCTGCTGGGCACTTACAGGAGAGACTTGTGAGCAGCAGAACTGCAGCTCTGAGCGACACTTGCTATTGTTAAGGTTTTGCATATAAAAGCCTTAGGTATGGTGGCTTTTTATTGCTATTTTATTTTATTTTTGGCAGCCAGTGGGTTGGCCTGGCAGTGTCTTATCCCACTTCAGGCATTTCACATGAAATTCCTGCGTTTTATGAGGGATAGAGGGGAAAAGACTTGCCTGTGTGCCTGCTTTGTAAAGCAGGAATGACACTCCTTCTCCTTCAAATAAAGGGCATTGATGACTGATAATATATTTCATTCCCCAAACCTTAAAAATCAGGGGCTTAAGTCTAATTTTGAACTTGCCGTTCCCTGATTAAAATTTAAAATTTAATAGAGCTCTGTGTGTGTCCAGCTACAGGAAAAGTGGTATCCAACTTCCAGCTGGTTGCTCCATCTGTTAGAACCTTGCTGTGTGACCAGTGGTTGCTCAGGAGCTAAGGGGGGCAAATTGGTGAGAACGGGGTGTTTTGGCACCAATCCCCTCCCTGTTGGGAGCTTTTTTCACCCCTCTTTTGAGGGGGATGCTCCTCTTTGCCTGAAACACCTCGCAGGGATCACCCTCTTCGGGGTCAACCATCTCCTGGCAGGCTGTGCCTGCAAGTGAGAGCAAGAAAAAGCTGCCAGTGGAGCTGCTGCTTTGACAGAAACTCCTTAAGGCAAAGTTATTTTTAATTCTTTTTACTTTAATGCCTGTTTATTTGCTGTTGCTTTGCTGCTTCTCCCCCTTGGTTTTATCGTTGTTTGTGTGGCAAGTGCCACAGTTCAGGCAGCTGCAAAGCAACAGCCTCGTTCAAAGGGTGCATCAAGGGTGTCTTCAAGGCTTCCTTAATAAAATCAAGTAACTGGTGAATATTTATCTCTTAACTCCTGTTTGGATCATGTGTCAGAGCGTAACGGAAGCTGACGAGGATGTTGTTGGGCACAGAAGAACTTTCTTGTGATTATTTATGCACCTGATTTTTCTGGGGGGTGGAAGAAAAGCTTGAACTGAGTGTCCAAGTTAGGTTTTGGGATCTGTGCATTTTGAATTTGATGAAGAGTTAAGTTTGTAGTCCGTGCACAGGTGAAAACATGGGAGTTGTTGCAAATAGATCAGCTGGCTTTGTCTTTCATCCCTACGGATGGGAAGGTGCTTTGCATCCCCCAGGAGACACAAAGGCTTTGGCAGTCAGGGCTTCTGGGGGTTTGTGTGAGGTGAAACCTGCCTCTTCATGGGCAGCTTCATTACTGAGTTAAATTGATCCTCTTTTCCTTTCACAGGAATATCTGCTGTGAAAGTCATTAAAAGCTCCAGAAAATAAAGATCACCTGACTTCACCCTCATCTCTGTCTCCCCCAAGAAAACCCCACCCAGCCCTTAAAAAAAAGACAAAAAACAACTCCACAAAAGGTCTTTCTGTTTCCTGCCAAGGTCCAGCTCTGCCCACCCTCACCAGCCACAGAACCTGAGACACTTGCAGGGCTTGGAGATAATGAGCCAGTGCTAGAAAAGTTCTTTAAGTAGAAAATAAAATAAACCTGCAAGTAACCCCAGATTGAGCCTCAGACGGTAAATTTCCTAATTCCCTTCATGAACAGTTTCTTGCAGGAGTTAATTACATTTTAAAGCGATGATTGATTATCCTGATGTGGTTGAAACCACTGCAATTAAATGTGAGAGCCATCAGAACAGTAAGAGCTGCATTAATATGCAAAATACTCAAAGAACTGGGTTTTTTTTCCAGCTCCCTCTTGAAATGTTTCCACACCTACATGTGCTCAGCTCCTTTTCTTCTCTAGTTAGTAATTAGCAAGCAAGTTTACTTGACAGCACAGCCACTGTTTGTATGATGGTAGTTGTGAGATACTTCAACATTGAGATGTTTCTGCTTGTGTTTTATGTTTTTGAATTAAATCTAAGCTGCACAAATCAAGTATTTTAGCGGCTCTAAAGCAAACTACCATTTCCTCCATGGTTCTGCCCATTTGGATTTGTGGATTTGTGGCTACTGATTTTGGGAAATAAGGATTTCAGGAAGTAACTCCTTAAATCTAGAGTTAGGTGGTCTTGGTTCTCCCTGCTTTAAGCCAGGCTTTGGTAGCTCTGAGGGAAATTCTCCTGCTCATTCCTCCTGATTCACAACTGGAGGAGATGTAAAACCTTTTAAAAGTTTGAAACCAGCTTGTCTTTTAGCACAAGGGATCTCTTCCTAAGCAAACATTGTTTTTAGCATTAAAGTTGAGCTGGTATAAATTGTCCCAGTTCCTCTGAGCTCCATTAGTGTGTTCCAGTTGGGAATAGAGCTGAGACATTTGGCAAAATCCTGCCTGAGACTCCACGAACACACCTGAGCGTGAGGCAAAATCCAGCAGTGTGACCACGAGCTCTTCTATTTTTATCTCTTGAAAGATTTGCTAATTGTTCTGCCTAATTGGGCCTCGTAGAGTCTGGCAAAGCAGTGGCATTTCCTACTTCAGGGGAGCTTTTTGGTTTGTTATTTTTTTTGCCTCGCTGTCAAAAACACCCCAAACATCCATTAGTTTCATTTGGTATATAGACAATGAATTAATTTCCTATTGTTTTCCTGTCATTGTGCTTGCTGCAGATTTAATTAACAGCAAGTAATCTCTCTGTCTAATTGCTGCCTGTTACCTCTGTCTTAATTTATTTATTTAGTATTAGTATTATTAGTAGTATTTTTTTCTCATGTAGGATCCAAGCCCTTTATGATCTTTGGGAGTGACAGACCTTCACCTCTGCTTCCCTGTCCCTTGGGAAGAGGCTGGAAATTCAGGATGGAGACACTGCAGAGGGGTCAGTAGTGACTGAACCCACTGAGCAGAGACTCTGCTGGTGCCTCTGTCAGTGAACAGCTACTCCCACAAGCACCACTCACAAACACACCATCCACCTGCCAGGATGATTTATGGTTTTCTATTGCTCAGCTCCCAGTCAGATCATCTTTCAGTGTCCACTTTCCCGCAGCACTGCCTAAAACAGAATTAAAATTTCGAGTCCACTTCGAGCCGTCACTTTGGGAAATGACTTATTTTGGGGAAATGACTCCTTTGTGGGAGGTGGGCGTGGAGGGGGTGGCAGTGGGCTCTGCAGCACGTGGAGCCTGGGCTGGGAGTTAGGTCTGGTGTGGTTTTAGGTGTTATTTCCTACATCTCCAGCTCGTGCTGGGGCTCAGGTGTCATGAGGAGCTGCTGGAATGGGGCATGTGCTGTGGGGTTAACCCAAAAAGCTGCCCAGAGAGTCTGGGAATCACGGAATATTGTGAGCTGGAAGGGACCCAGAAGCATCATCCAGAGTCCAGCTCTTAAATGAGTGGCCCATACAGGGACCAGATCCACAAGCCTGGCTTTGCCAGCACCATGGTCTGACCAGCTGAGCTCATCTCAGGGAGGAGACTTCAAGACTGAGGTGTGAGAGGAGCAGCTTTTGTTGCAGGAGGGTTTTTGTGGGAAGGGTGCTATCATAATCCTGGTCTGGCAAGATGATCCAGCTGCAGTCTGGCACGTAATACTGTACCCAGAAACTTGGGGATGTGGCAGAGGGAAAGCCCACCTTTAAAATATGAGCAACTCAAGGGAAGGTCACCCTGCCCTGTGCCTGCCAAAGGTGAGCTTGAGATTTCTCTGACCTTAAATTCTGACTGTCTTCTGCTGCCAAACTGGAAGCTTCAGAAGTGAAAAGGCACAAACCGAGTGGTGTGGGCATATTTAATAAAAAATTGAATTATTAATTTAAGAGCAGGTGTTCCTGCAGTTCCTCCAGCTGGGGGATGCTCCAGGTCCCCTCCTGAGCAGCTTCAGTGCCTCTGGAGGCATTTGCAGCTACTTCTCACCCTCTTGGCTGTTGCAAGGTGGGATTAAACCACGTTCACAAAACTAAAAGCACCACTTTCTACGCCTCAAAGCTGCTTTTCTGCAGAGGGTGGTTGCAACAGCTCCTGCCTGCGGTGCTTTGCTGCTGTGGAGTGTTCTGCACCTCCTGAGCAGGGTGTTGGAGTTCCTGATGCCAGCAGGTGAGGAAGGAAAGGACTGGGAGGTATTCACTGCTATTGCACCTCATTTGTGATAGAGGTGCAGAGCTCCCACCAGCCCCAGGAGCCGGCTGATGGTTGCTCTGAAACCAAGTGCTGAGATTTTCCTGATGGGAACTTTTCCAGCTTGTCATGTGGGGAAATTTCATCTTGTCTGGGTTGGGTTTTTTCCCCCCCCGCTCACACTCTGGTTTCTGAGCTTTTATTATAACAGAGCACCGGCTCTTCTGAATATTTGATCAATGAAAATTGGCCTTTTGCACGGGTGCACAGTGCAATATTTTATGTTAGGGGCTGTAGTGAGCCCAGCCGTTCTGCAGAGACAGGGATTCTGCAGCACAGTGATGAAGTGGGAAAGGTGATGTGAAGTTCTCACGAGAGGAAGGAAGAATAAAAGGAAGGAGACCGTGGCCAGACGTGTCTGGGTTTTGCTCCTCAGCACAGCAGCTGCCTGGCAGTCCTGATGTGCAAGTGCAGCACTGAAACACCAGATTGAACCAGACAAATCTGCCCTTAGGACAAACCTCCGATTTATTGACATTTGTATCAGCATGTGGTGATGTAGAGATAAAGAACCCCTGGAGAGCTCTGTGGCATTTTTGTACCAGGCAAGCAGAAATTTTGGGATGCAGGCAGCAGCAGCTGGGACGGATGGGTATCCTTTGGTTATCCTTCTCCCTCCTTAGAAAGCAAGAAATGCCTGGCTTAGATAAAATAAGTGTATAAATCACCACAAATGTGTGCAATATTTATGGTACTAATTCATAATGTTGGATTTATTTCCTGCCTGGCAAGAGAGAGGTGGTTTTTTTTTTCTGATGCCCTCAGTGGCTGCTGCTTCCCACTTTATATCACTTGTTGTCATTTTTTATATCACTTGAAAGGCTACGTGTGAAAGTGGAATTTGTCCCAGCACGTTTCAGTGCGGTTAAAAATAACTTTGGTGGTTGTCCAGGTTTATTCCTGAAGGAACAGAGGGTTTTCTCTTGGAGGACTGGTTAATTGGGACTCTGTCGAAAGGTATAAGTCTATTCCCAGATTTTAAATGAGTGTTGTGAAGGACTCAGTAAGGCAGAAGATGAAACAGGAGAAAAATGCAATCCTAAACTTGGAAACTGCGCCCGGTTTCTAAACTGGGCTCTTGTGGGGAAGAGCTCAGGGAGATAAATAACCTTCCCTTGAGAAATGTGTTCTGCTGTGTGAATTGTGATCAAAACTCCTCCCATTTGGGTGGGGTTTTTTTTGCCTTTGTGAGAAATTTGTGGTCCAGGTTTTCTTTGGGCCTCGATGCTGAGCAGTTCTGCTGCTGCAGGAATGGGCACAGAGCAAGGCTGGGGTTGGGGAAAGTCATCCACCTGCAGTGCTTGTGCTGCCATTTGTAGGCAGCTGTGAGTGAGCTGGGGTGTTTTGTGTGGGTTTCTTTTTTTTTGTAATACCTCTGGACAAATTAACATCTAAAGCCTGGGTTATGTTCAGACGCTGTTCTGTGAGATAATATTCCTGAGGCCAGCAAGGCAGCACAACCACGGAGGTATCAGGTTAAACCGTTTTACCTTGAACCCCAGGCATGAATTATTCAAACTCCCTCATTAGTATTCGTCTGTATAACCTCACTTGTCACTCATCAGAGGTTACACTTTCCATTCTATGCCCAATTCTTCTCGCCCCTGTCTAGACCTCCCAAACCCTTGTATTTTTTAATAAGCACTGAATTACAGGGGCACAGCTCACGGTGCCTCCTCCCCTCTCTAACTTCTGCTGGCGCTGGAGCTTTTAGTTCTTATCCAGCACAAGTTTTTATAGAAAAAGAGAAAAAAGCAAACCACAAAAACATGAAGAAAAGCAGAACACAGAAGCAGCTTGCTGGAAAGTGCTTGTTTGTTCCAAGGTTACCCTGTGCAGCAGATTTGGAGTCGGGCTGTGCAGACTGGAGTGCTTTGGTCCCACCAGGTCTGGAGAGACGAGGAGTCTGGAGGCAGCAGTGAGGGACAGGTTGGTGGCCAGTGATTGAAGCAGGAGGTGGTGTGGGAAGGGAGGCACAGATGGATGTGCAGGTGTTCAGCTGCCGAGGGCTTGGTGGGGAGCTGGGAAACTTGAGACTGTTTTGCTTTAAGGAGTTGCAAGGATTCAAACGGAGCAGCTTTCACTCACTGGGGTTTGTTCCTCCGGTATTTGGAAGCTGTGTTTCTATGTTGCCTTATCAGATGTGTGGGAGCCCCTTCTTGCCAAGTCCTCAGGTGATACAAGGATGCTGCAGGGGTCAGTGGGTGCTCCCCAGAGCTCCAGCATGACCCTTCCTGGGGTTGGCAGGGATGGATTTGCCTGTCTGCCTTCTTGGCTCTTGTTTTGGGTGCTGTCTTTCTTTAACAAACATGAGCATTCAGGAAGGAGGGACTTGTGCCCAACTGCTCCTCAGGGACTTCCCAAAGATGGCAGGGAGTGCAGAGGGATTCAGTGAGGAGCAGGGAGGCCCAGCACGATGCAGGGGAGCAGGAAGGAATCTGTGCAGGGAGGAGCAGCAGGTTTTTGTGGCATCCCATATTGCTTGACCTTAAATGCCCACCCCAGGAACATGGTATGGCCGTGGGAGCAGTGCCCTAAGCAGCTGAAAGGGGACTTTCAGCTGGCTTTCCTGGAAATCCTGATGGCCTTTGGACACACAGAAATTCCCCAGGAATTTGGCAGCTACAGGCACAAGGGGAAAAAAAACCCCTTGTCTGAAAACAGCCAAAAGGATAAAGAGAGAAAACCTGCATTTTCCGTGCCCAAATTTCCTTCAGTACCACTCAGTTTCATTCTGAATCCAGACTGAATGCAAGTAGTGCATCCAAGTTAATTACAAAATTAAAACATTTTTAGGAAATAATGAATTTACACATGCTAAGTGCAAATTGTTTAAAGGTCACTGGGTAAGGACTGTTTAAAAATCTATTAAAGATCTTGCATCTACAAGACTGTGTGATCAAATTGTTTGCTCATTCGGCAGCAGCTTCTCCGAGTTACTCAGATTTATTCTTGGGGAAAAGGAGGTGGAAGGGGCCTTTCCAATTACTTATTTTAACATTTCATTTCACCTTTATGGCAATGTGGAAGCTGATGACCCAGCCTCGATCGCTATTGCAGTGCTGACAGTGATGATTATGAATCCATAACGTCTGATGGAAAAATTCAGTCTGCTTGGTGTGACTGGTTCTTCCTTCAGCCTGTTTGTGTCCTGGTCTGAGGCACAGCAGCCCTAAGCAGGGGCTTCTTATGCTTTCTGCTGCCAGATCTGCCTCTTCTCCACCCTGGGCTGCTCCCACAGCCGGAGCAATCCCGGTCTCTGATTGATCTGAGAGGGCCATTGCAACCTTGATGATTCTTTGTGGATGTTCTTAATGGTATTAGGGCAGGACAATTCCTCACAGCAGGAATTTGGGCAGAGTTTAATATCCCCATTGCAATGGTTGCTTGGCTGCAGTGCCCCAGGCCATTCCACTCTGCTTTTCCTCTCCCTCCACCACTGATGGAGCACAGCAGATGGAGAGGGGGAAGCAGGGACCAGCTGGAACCTGGGAATTGCTGTTCCCATTACCTGCAGTTCGAACCCACCACGTCCAGGTGACTTCCAATTGTTTCCCAGGATCAGCTGCTATTGTCCTTGCTTCTCTGGCTGAATGAACCAACACAGTTTTATTAAATTAGCCATTTGTTATGTCTCTTGTACACCATGGAAAGCAATTTTGGAGACTAATGACTGCAAGGCCCCTCACAATTGCAGGGTGAGCTCTCCCTGCTGCAGACAGTCGTGCTGAGCACAGTGTCACCAGTGCTGGCATCAGGGGGGAGGAGAGGACAGAGCACTGGGGACATGCAGAGCCTGCCCTCCTCAAAACCACCTGAACCCAGCTCACACGTCAGCAGGAAGATGTCTCTTTCCTTGAGATCAGGCCCTGAAAGAAGTCATGTTAGTTTTCCTCTATCTCCCAGCCCACTGTTGTTGCTCTGTGGAAAAGGGGCTGTGGCTGTTTCAGTAGAAGGGTTCCTGACCCTGCCAGCCTCCCCAAACCTCATCTGCTAGGAAGGTAAACCAGCCAGGGTTCAAGGACAACGTTCCTCATCTCCTCCTTTTATGGTAGAAAGACACCCTTGAAGAGGACAAGAAAACACAGAGCAAAAAGAGAAAAATATGATTTTATAAAAGCAATAGGTGGAGGGAAGGTTGGCAAACCATGTGGTGAAGTCAGGAAATGTCTTTCCTTGAGGAGAAGGGAGGGAAATACATGCAGCTCTGGAGGAGGTGGCAGCAGATAGGCAGCATTTGTGCTACTGGAGCCCATTGGTGCTGACATGGAGCTCATTTGTGCTGACATGGAGCTTTGCTCATCCCCCCTTGGTTGCCCAGCTCCTCAGGGCAAGGCAGGACGGTGCAAGAAGCAGGTGTCTGCCAGCCCCTGCACTGCTCTGCTCCTCCTGGCATGATATGAGCCGTCATCCTTCTTCTGCAGCACCCATGGATCAGCTTCTTCTATTCCCAGCAGTCTCCAGAGATGGTGGCTCTGAAAATGATGCCTTATCCCGGGTCCTGCCTCTGCAAGGAGGTGGAGTTACAGCTGGCACCCCTTCCAGAAGGTCACTGGGCTCCCCATCTGTGGAGGCACTGTGATATTTATGGGGCACCTCGCAGCATTTCTGTCAGGATCCTTTCTCCTAATAAATGCATTAGAGACTTTGAGCTTGGTGCACAAGAAAGATTATAAAGCCTGCCCAATAAATCTGCTTGTATTAATTCAATGGCTCTCTTGTGCAAAGCCTTTTTACTGCTACCAGTACCCAATAAACACAAAGCAAAGCCAGAGCACGACGATATTTTGGGACAACTTGTGGCTGATGTGTAATTCTGAGGAGGCCTCACAGACAACATCAGCCAAATCACAGCAGATGTTCAGCCCTAACAAATGAGGGGCTTTTTGCTGTGAGCTGAGGCAGAGGATGCCTAGCAGTGCTCCAGGTGGTCTGGTGAGCTGTTTCCAACAGAGGACAGTGTTGCACAGTCACACTGGCTGCTTCTCAGTTAGGATTCAGAATCCAAAGTCATAACATTATCCAGTTTAAAAATCCTGGCCCAGTTCCTTAATTGGGCTGAGTTCGTTCCTGTGTCTTTTTAAAGCCTTGCAGGGCAGTGTTTGACCCTGAACCTTCCTGGCAGTGGGAAACACTCTGTGCTGGGTTCTCTGGCAGCTCTGTCTGCTGCTGAGCCTTTGCCCTTTTTGGTGGGTCCCATCAAATCTCACTGGCTCACAAGGGCCTGGGAGAAGTTCAGGTTGAATGACCGGTTCAGCTCCTTGAGGTGACCTGGTCTGAAGTCATCAGATCGCTCAGGCTGGCGTGGATCACAGCCCACCCCTTCGGGCCATCTGACTGCTTTGCCTAACAAATTCTTTGCTCTTGAAAATACCTCAAGTGTCCTTCTTTTTTAATTCTTCTGGGGCATTTTGACTGGTCCCTTTGCTAAAGTCTTTGGTGGGTTATAGGGAAGTGGTTTGCACCTTTGTCCAGGGAGGTGTGCAGTAAACATTCAGGGGGCTCTTCCAATTCCAACACCCTTTACAAGGCTGTGTGTGATTGTCAAGGGTTGTATTTGTAAGGGAGGGTTTTTTTCCAGTTATGTCTTCCACAGAGTGCACTGAGAAGTTGATAAATTAGCACCAGATTGCTAATTTAGGAGCTAAGTTCTGCGTTTGTGACTCTGTGGTGTGAACAGCAGCCTCTGTTCCGAGTGCTGGGCTTTCACAGCTCTCAGGAGCACGGTGGGTCCTGCTGCTGGAGGGTGCTCATCTCTCTCAGAAAGTGAGCTTGTTCTGAATATTAACCAGGAAACAGTTGTTTTTCCTTCTGGGAAGAGGTTCTTGCAGCATCCACTCACCCTGGAGGGATGGGCACTTGTCTGTGCCATCAGTCACTGCCAGAGACACCTGGCAGGGGATCAGAAACTGCTTTCTTACCATGTTCCATAGCAGAGTTTCTTTTTTTGGCTGTAGTATCAGAAAAGTAGGGAAAATCTCTTGACAAATTGGGCAAAATAGATGCTGCCAATAAACCCCATAAGCAAGAAAGCCTTTATTGCACCGTGAAGCCGCATTTTATTGGTGAATTAATAGGAATAACCAAACTATTTTAGTGGCTGCCTGGGAACAGTATATTAGTAGCAGTATTAATAAGTGTGGAGTGACAGGAGACTTGTAAGAGTGGGAAAATGAGATACAGTATTTATCCCCAGTGCAAAATCTCTTTTATTATTAAAGACATTGGGTTAACTAGGGATAGATTTAATACTTCAGCTCTGTTTTTATTGGATAATTAGCAGTGAGCAATCCCAACCCTGGGACAAGGACAGAAATGTGAAAATCAAGGAAGTCAAGAAAGGAGGGGAAAGAAAAAGAAAATGGGTATCAGGTTTGGGGGTTTGCTCTATATCTTTTTACACAGTCAGCCACAACATTAAACTTTGCTGGAGCAGGTGGGAGAGGAAGGATTTGGGTGCTCCTCCTCAGCCCAAATCCCTGCCTGTCCCTGAGATGAATAGGAAGATTGGCTGGTTTACCATTGAACATCTCACCCCTCGTAGCTCATGCAGGTCTGATGCAAGGCAGAAAGAAAAAATGCATCAGCTGTGTAATGGTAAAGGTCTGTCTTTATTTTTGCTTCCCAGATAAAAGCAGGTACCAAGAATAATAAATGTAAGATGGGATTTTCATAGGATCAGAATAAGATCTAAGTGCTGGGAGTGGAAGTTTGGAAAGGCTCTGGAGATGTTAAGGGTTGAGGGAGGGCGTGTGGGGTGCCAGAATTTTTTGAGGGGTTGGAAATGTAAACCACCTTTCCCTGGGCTAATTGTGCAGAAAAAGAGCCTCGTGCTGCAGTTCTCTCTGCAAAAAAAGGGGTGATTGTGCAGCAGAACTAACATTTACTGCCTGTGGAATCTGCTTATTCCCCCCTATTTTTTATTATCAGCAAAACCTTAATTACAGCTCACCCACCACCTTCTGCCTACGTTTACAAAGCAATAAATTCTCGGTGCCCCTGCGCAATCTGCATCTCAAACAGTGCTGGGCTGTGCAAGGGGCGTTATTGATTCTTGGGAGGAATTACAAGGGCATTTGTTCCAAGGAAAATGGGAATGGAGAGGTGTACACGTGTGCAGGCCAGGTATTAAAACATCCCCCCTCTCGAGCAGCACTCGCTTGTCTGTGCTTTATTGAGCAACACAACTGCAGGTTGGAAACCCGGCACAATAATTTTGGAGTGATTGATGGGGAGTCGGGAGGAGCAGGGGCAGCAATTCGGACTGAATTTGATTCCTTGCTTTCCAAAACCTGCTGATTTTGTTTATTTTTCCTTTCCCTGGGTTGTAGGCCTGCTTAGAAGTGGAATGCAGGAAAAGATGGGCGCTTAATGATTTGAAAAGTAAATGAGAAATCACTTTGTAGTGTTTAACTAATTTTTTTCTCTGTGAGTATCAGGAGCAGATGTGGCTGTGAACAGTAATTAAAGGTGGAATCAATGGGCTCTTAGCTGTCAGGAAGGAAAACATAGCCAGAAATGGAGTGAATGAATTATTTGAAAAATACCACCTGTCAGATCACTGCGAGGCTGAAAATACCTACAACACAATTCATTAAAGGAGCCTGAAAGTGAAAATGTGCTGCTTCTTTAAGGTCTGTGTTAATTTGTCACTGATTTTCAACGACCTAATGAAAGCAAGAGTGCTGCAGCATCTGTCTGACCTCAGATGATTTATTTCTGTCCCATTCATGCAGTATCTTCTGCTTTGATTCTGAACCCCAGTGATACTGTGAGGGTTACATTTAAGGATTTTTTTGAGGATTAAGTTGAAGAATTTTTCAGAATTCCCAGGTATTGCTGAGATAAGAAAGGCTGGATGTTTGGGTTTGTGTTTGAGAGGTTTTGTTGTTGTTGCTGCTAATATAAGCTGTGATTCTTGGCTGTGGCACTAGATGGTGTTTAACCAAGCAGGAGAGGGGAGATAAACTGGAATTCCAAACAGAAAGTCAGTGGGGTTAAATAAAAAAGAATTATGCTTCAAGTGTTATCCAGGTGAGTGAGTTATGCATTCTTGGCTCCAAAAATTTGTCTGAAAAATTCAGGTTTCAGTACCCCCTTTGCTTTCAAAATCAATAGCCCTGGCATGAAACCTGTACTTAAAAACAAAAAGAAAAAAGAGAGCTTACATTCCAGCTCAGCCCCATCTTCAGCCCTTATACAATCAACAATAATAAAGGAATAAATCTAACAACACACCTTATGGATTCTGAGAAAATGAAAAATATCATGCCTTGTTCCCCTGAGGAATTTCAATTTATACTGACTCTTAAACAGGAGGAAGATGTTTCTCAAAATGAATGATGCTGTCCTTGTCCAAAAGGTTCCCCTCAGTGTGCATGGTATATATGGGAGCATAAACCCTGCCATAAAGCAGGGCCAGGTGCAGTTCCAGGCTCTTCCCTTCCAGGGGAGGCAGGAGTGGGATGCTGTGCCTTCAAAGCAATGACAGGACATGGGGAGCAGACTTGGAGAAAAATCCTCCCCCAAGTAATAACAAAAACCCCCAAAACAGCAGGGAAACCTCACCCATCACCACCACCCCTCGTGGGAACCGTCCCTGAAGCGGTTCAGGAGAACTGAGAGGAGTCTGGTTAATACAGCACACTTTGTGTACAAATAACTCCTGCAGGGTCTTATCTAGGGAAACCATTCACAAAGATCACACACACAGTGTTTCATGTGGCAAGCTGAGGGTTTTTCCCCCAACTGTTGATGCTGTTTAACACCCCCTGTGCCAGTGCAAGCCCCAGAATGCTCCGCTTTTGGTCGATCTCAAACAAAGTTCTGAAGCTCTGATAAAAACCCCAAACATACACAGTATTAATAAAAAGTTAGGAACAAATGAAGGGATCCTCCTGCAGCTTTACCTTAGCCCTAAAATACGTTTGTAGTGATAGAACTTGCAGCTCTTCTGCTTTCATTTGGGTTTAGCGTTACCAGATGTTTTCAGAACCCAGCAAACATTTTTTGCCTTTTGTGGGTTTTTCCAATAGCCCAACTCTTCCTGTGCTGATGCAAACCACATCCCAGCTTCAAAAGATCCTTTGTTTAATCAACTGATTCCTCTTCTTTTAAATTTCATTATTGGTTTACACATTTATGTGTGTTGTTTTGCATTACTTTTATCAAGCCAGCGTTTCTTCCCCTACAGCTAGGACACTGGAGTGATGTATGAAATTCATAATGCTCTTTGATTAATATTAAATGTGGAGAACAAATACATTTGGAAGGTCTTTATCTTCTGATAGACTCAGTTGTTTGAGGTGCTGAGGCTGGGGCTTGTGACAACTCCCCGGGGACACGTGGGGTGTCTTCCTTGTTTTCCAAGGCTCAGTATGATTAGTGAGTGTTCTCAAGTTTTCTCAGTATTCCTTTTTTTTGTTGTATCTCTAATATTTAAGGCATTTCTTGGCTCTTTAATATATTAATTTTGTAGTTTCTGCTTTTAGTTTACTTTTGAAAGAAGAGAGCTTGTGATTTTTAAGGCTCCATCCACCATTGCTCTGTCCTTCCTGATACAACAGAAAAAAGGCTCCTCGAGGCTTTGCAAGTCAAGATTTGCTTTATGTGCAGTATCATATTAAGCAAAATTTTGCCCCAAATAGTAAACAGATATCTATAAAAGCTCTGCTGTATTGCACTTTAAATTCATTTCATATTCAGTTTTAAATAAATTTCTTGTTCCATGTTAAATTGATTTCACATTTGTGGGGAATGACAAAAGTTAGGAGGTTGAAGGTATTTTTGTGAATGAAAGATATACTAAGTACGTATGAAAAGAAATGTAATACTTGAGGAAAGTTCCAAAATCTGTTATTTTCTGGCCAGAAATCTTTTTCTCCTGCTTCCAGATTGCTCTGAAGGCACTCAGTGGCATTACCAGCAGTCATTACATATTTCTGTTATGTCTCTTCTGTCTTTCACAGACTTTCTTGGCATTTTGTGTCCAACTGTTTGCTCAGTGAGATAAGAAAAGTGCTGTAGCTGTGAGTAAATATTCCAGGCTTTCAGGAAACCCCGAGGAGTTGCTGAAGAATGGCACGACGTGGGATTTGGGAATACAGCCCATTTGTGCCGGCTTTGAGCGGGGCCAGAGGTTATCAGGGAGGAAAGAGAGGACACTCAGCAGCAATAGGGACTGATGCTTTCACTGTGTTGGGCCTTGGAGGAGCTGTGTTGGCTGTGGGGAACCAGCAGTGTCTCTGTGAGGTGGGACTGACCTTGGACGTGGTTGTGTGACATTTGGTGCACACCCTTGTCCGAGGCAGGGGGGTCTGTGTGTCACTGCCTTGTGCTTTAATTAAACTGTGTTAGCAATTACAACCAACCAAACCCAAAGATTGAGGTAAAACCTGGATGTGTTGGAGGGACTGGGGGAGAGAAGACCTCCCTGTGCCATAGGGAAGAGCTGGAGGCAGGCTGAAATTTGGGGATGCTCCCACCCATCCTTTCATCTCATGGCCAGTGTTGGACCCCAAATTGGTGGAGCTTTCAGTAAAGGTTCATGAGATGAGAGGTATCAACTGTTACAGCAAATTTCTTGTTGTTGCTCACCTTTGCAAGTTATTTGTAAAGAAAAGAGCTTTCTTTTTGCCTGTGATAGAGTTACACAGCCAAATCAGTGCTCAGCTC
The DNA here is from genome assembly GCA_035583135.1 of Lophotriccus pileatus. Lineage (NCBI taxonomy): Eukaryota > Metazoa > Chordata > Aves > Passeriformes > Tyrannidae > Lophotriccus > Lophotriccus pileatus. Next base: position 7,703,842 of record JAWWES010000030.1, on the reverse strand, counting down.
CTTCCCTGTGCCTTAGCCTCCTGCAGTTGTCTCTGCTCCACAGCAAAGGCTCAGGCCTGCATGCATGGGAAAATAAAACTTGTTCCTCCTTCAGCTTTATTATTCAGTTCTGCCCTCGCTGCTAAATCAACAATTTGTTGGTGTTTTACACTTGGAAGTTGGGATTTTCTGCTGAAAGTTGGTTCCATTTCTGTGGGCTTTTGTTTTTATCCCCCCCTTCTATTTTAGTTGTTTGAAATGGCTATTTAAATTATTGATAGGATCTTAAAACTGAGCTAATTCACTTCAATTTATCCAATAGACAAAACTATTTATAATTAACGGAGAAGCAGAGGTCACTTCGGTGTATAATAGCTGCCAAGCCAAAGGAATAACAATTAGGCAGTTTTTTATGCTAAGCTAAAAATTATGCAAGGACTACCTTCTGGATAGCCTTGAAATGATTAGCAAGAAGTTCAGGTGGCAGGCTCTGGGGAAGGAGGGAAAAAATTCCAGGGAGGGGTCTCAAAAACTGTGCACTTATTTATCTGATTAAACTGGCTATGTTGGCACTGGAAACAAACGATCTTTTAAAATAAACCTTATCTTTAAATCACAGTGACAGCAGAAGCTATTGTAAGAACATGACCATACATAATTGAAAAGGACAAAGGGTGAGGGTTTTGCATAAGAAGAACAGGGCTGGAGTGGCGGCTGGCTTCATCTGTCAGGGTTTGCTGGGCAGTTCCGAGGGCTGTTGGTGTGCTGGAGACCTCTGTGATCAGTCACAGAGCCTTTTGTTTGCCCTGAGCATTAAGGCAGCCAAAAAATGTCTCTCAAATGTCCCCACCACCTTGCTGTGGGTTCCTCCGGGGCTCGCGTGTTCTTTGAGGAAGCCAGAAGCGAAGGAACGGCCTTGCTCACACACGCTGGCTGGGCAATGTGCTTTTATTTGCACAGCATATTTTATTAGCTGAATGAAGGAATGGTTGAAAGGAAAAAAGAAAAAAATAATGCAGGCTACAACCCAGAGTTATTGCAGCAAAGCTGGAAGGAGCGTAAAAAGGAGCAACAATTGCATAATGGAACGATAAAAAAGCTTCTTTCCTTTTTGTGCAGGACATAATACCAGCTCACAACACAGTATAATTAGATTGCCACATCACCCCTTGTAAAACCAGAGAGAAAAGAAATGTAGGGGTGCATTAAAACTCCTTTCATTTTCTAATGCCTTTAGAGAGCTATTGGACATAGAGGACTCGCTCTGGCAAAAAGCTCTAGTGAGCTATTAGGTTTTTAACTATTTTATAGGGTTTTTTTATTGTTGCCAGGCCTAGTTTTTCAGTACAATGACTTTGTCCTCTCTCCCCTTTCCAGCCTGTCGCACATTTATCAATCTTACAGATAACATTCACTATAAAGATAAGTCCAGGCTCTTATGAAGCACTGTGTCCTGCTGACATACCCTTCCCTCCCCCTGCCTCTTTTAGTGAGTCTCACATGACTTCTTTTATCTGATGATCTTCTGATACAAATTTCTTGTGTCAGCTCCAGATCCCACAGACAACAGGAACAAAACCCTGTCATACAAGAAGTGGACACCATCACCTCTGAGCCAGGTTTAAGTGGAACACAGCAGAGGAGAGCAGAGACTTTTTGGGTCAGAAGATGACCTTTCCTAAACAGTTAGCCACGAGCAAAGCCCACACTCCTTTTCCCTATTAATTAATATAAATGTTTTTTTCCTCCATAAAGACTGTAAGGCTAAAATTGAGAGTGATCAGAAACGAAGGACTGAATGTTGAAAAACAATTTGATTCTCCCAGTGAAGCTGAGGAAATTTACTTCTAGAAAAAAACCAGCCCTTGCCAAGGACAAACGGATGCAAAAATCCCTCCATTGCCATGGGTTGATTAGAATTGGGCCTTTTCAAAGCAAAACAATATTACTTATTAGTGGACCTGCCAAATTTTGTCCTGGCTCAAATTTTTTAAAATCTGTGGAAATGTCAGAGCTGCTCTGAGCGTGCACAGCTGACAGTGATAAGTAGTGGGCATCTCTAACCAGGAGTTTTCAAATGCTGCATAGGGAGTGCAGTTGAATGAAAACTTGCCAACTGATACAAGCAAGAAAAATGTTCCTGCTCAATGCAGTGGAAAAAAAAGGAAGTTGCCACTTCCTTCTGTTTATGGTTTTTATGGCAGTGGGAGATGGAGGCTTAGCTGGGAGTTCAGGGTTGAGCAGGAATGCCACATCCATGAGCCCTCCAAGGCTTCCCAGGCAGTGGGGAGTGCAGTCCCAAGGGTACCCTGAGCAGCAGAGAGGATGCTAACCTGGAAGAGAACGTCTCTTCACATGTCCTAGTTCAGCCCTCTGCTGTTTAATCAGTGACTGGTCTCCAGGGCAGTGTTCTTGGATCCATGATGGACTAATTCCTGTTGCTGTAGACAGAACAGGACAAGCCTGTCTGGTTTCTTCCCCATCCATCCATCCTGAACACTGGCCCTTGGGAGCAGAGATGAGATTTGCTTCATGGCAGTGACTTCTGGGGGCAAGGCTGGGTTGCCACCCCCACCAGCCTCCCAGAAAGGGTTCTGTGACTTTTGCTTGGTCTCAACAGCGGAGTTCACAACACTGCTTTGGCACTAATGGAGACCTCAGCTGAGCATTTCAGTTTGGATCTGTGTTTTGAATTGGAGATCAAGAAAATCTGCTCTTCAACCCTCCACGTTGGGTTTGTTACGTGAGCTCCACGACTTTGAGCAGGTGAACTGTGCTGAGCTGGCAGAGCAAGGCTGGACCACGCAGTTCCAGAGACAAGACACTTCCAGCTGGCCTAGGCTGACATGATCTGTATTTTAAATTAAATTCAGTGCCACTGATATCTGACAAGACAGTGTGAGGCACCTCTATTAGGCTTAAGTTTATGCAAGTGCTACACGTGTATGAGTGTACCTGCATGTATGATATGCTTTTTACATATTGATGTGTGGAATATATCTGTCTCTCCATCCCTTCTACCCCTGTTAAAGTTTATTTTACCCAGTGTTGACTCTCCCTGCCTGCAGTGCAGCAGGTGAATGGTGTGTTTGTAAACATACAGAAGAAAATAATAACAAAGATGATTAACAAGAAGTCATGTTAAGCCTATTCAATATTTATTTATAGCAGCAACAAACCTCTTGGGTAGCGAGCAAGTTTCACACGCCATTATCATAAGCAAATATTTACAGGGTAAGTACAAAACCAGGTGGAAAACTGTATTCCAACATGAGAATCTATCCTGGAAGTGTGTCCTGCTCTGCACAGAGCAGAGGGGATGAGCAGAGGGGCAAGAGGACTGGGCTATGAACAAAACTTGAGCAATGTGGTCTTAGAATAGAGTAAAATATTTCAGGTGGAGGGGACCTTCCAACTGAAAAGCCTTCATGTGGGTAGGGCTGGAAAGGAAAGGCTTCAGTTGTAAGAAGGACAAATCAGGCTGGATAAGGAAGGAAAGAGAAAAACAACAAGCAAAGAGCAAAGCAGAAAGAAGAGCCAAAGCTGTTGGACATCAGAGGGGTTTGCCCAGGACACAGAGACAGGGGTGAAGAAGACACTTGCTTTTCTCTATAGAGAAAAATAATGTATTACCCAGGCAGGGGTGGGATCTGGCTCCTGTTTTTCCTCCTGTTACCTGTCCCTTTCACCAGCCAGGGCCACCAAGGTCCCCGAGTGACCCAGCAGTGGCCAGGCCTGGGTTGGGTGCGTTGGTCCTGCGGGTGAGGGGATGCTCTGAGAGGCTGTGACTGCCTGGGAACAGAGCCAGTGTTCCTGGAACAGCACTTGACACAAGAGCGAACACCAGACACAATCCAATGAAACTTTAAAGTGAAATGTCTCTTAATTGTTCAGCGGTCACAACCTCTCTCCATCAACCCCCGCCTGACGAGTTTCCCTTCAGCCCTTGCCTGGCCAAGCTAAAAATCTGAGCTTTCAAGCATGAGTGACGAAATTGTCAGTGCTGTCTGGCTCTGTGTGAGAGGACACGCTTCTGCTGCGTTCAGCAGCTCCTAAAAAGAGGAACCTGCTCGGGTTTGGGTCAATTTTTCTCCGTGCTGACACTTCAGCAGAACAGGAAAGGGTTTCAGGAAAGCAGCTCTGAGAACAGGCACCAACATGTTAATTATTACAGTCTTTCCGCTCTAAATCACAGAAGTTTACCCAGACCATAAAGCCCGGTGTTGCTGGGTGATCAGCTTCCAGAAGCAACCAAAGATGACTTTTTTATTTATGTTTGATGTTTCCTGCTAATTTAAATGTCACCGCTCATATCTATGTCTCTGTTACCTCAAGGGTAGGCTACTCAAGTGTGAACTGTAATAGTGCTGCATCTCAAACACACTTGCAAAGGTACTTCAATGTGGAACGCCTCTGTTTACATTAAAATGATGTATTATTATTTATTATTTATACTGCAGTAATATCCAGCAGCTCCAGACATCTATTAGGAAGCCTTTATGGTCAGAGCAAAACAGACCATGAACTAATGTCCCTACCCCTGCTAACTTCCATCTGTAAGCAAATCCAGCCATGAATATATCAGCATGTTTTCACAAAAACCAGATACATCTGTGTTGCAGCACTGAGTTATTAGTTTTAGTCGTACAGCTGCCAATGGGGTGAGATTTTGCTGCACAACAGGCTTCATCTTCCTTCTTCCACGCCAGAATAACCTCAGGCAGTCAGGCTCGGGGCTACTCAAGTCCGTGAGACAAAGAAGCTGAAAGAATATTTATTGTTTGGCTTTTCAACTGGCCTTACTTGGTGCAAATAACAACAATTTGATCACAGAGAAGCCACCTTGCCAGTGTCCTGTGAGACTTCGGGGACATTACTGATGGAGGAGTAGTCCTTGGGTATTCTCTGTCTCTCCCTCTTTGTTTCCTGGAGCTGAAAGGTTAGAAGCCCACACCACATGGAACCCTTTTAGATCTATTTACCCAGGGATGTTTTTTCCCTGCTCCAGACGTGTCCAGGCTGATTGGCTTTGACAGGGCAGCCTCTGCCTCTTCTGATGAGAAGGGCCCTGTGCTAATAAGCTAATATTCTCAGTTGCGCTCATAAATGATGCAGTGATCCTAACAGGCATTTCAGCTGCTGCCAGAAGTCCCTGATCCATAGGTTTAAGTGCACTCACAAATGCTGCAGGGACAGGGAAGGTTTGCTTTCATGTCAGGGAGCAGGTGTGGTCCTTTTCCCTCCTTCCACGCATCCTTTGCTGAATGAGCTGTGCTTGTCTGCTGTCCTGTGGCAGGGAGGAGGAAAGCAGTGGTGCTGGAATGATGTTAGATCTGTTTTGCCTTGAATAATACGGTGAGCTGGTGTCATTCTGGCCATACTTCTTGTACCTGGTGGGTGGAAGAAACCTTATATTTGATGAACTTGTCAGCATCTCAAGCAAGTTGTGCTGCCTGCTGCCCGAGCTGGGCTCTTGCTCCCTCTTAGTATGGTGTAATATTGTTGTTTGGCTTTCTGATAACAAAAAAAGGGAGTTATTTAAAACCAATATTTGAGCTTGTTTAACGTGCATCTGTTCAATTTGCAGAGATGTGTCTTTTCCTGAAATTCCATTTGTTTCCTTGACACAAAGACCTTTCCTTGACAGTCTTGGCAAAAGCAAAGCTCTGCTGAAGCTGCCCCAAGTCAAGGCTGGTGTCTCCAGCTTCCCAAAAAGCTGTGCAGAAGTTGGAGAGCAAGAAACTCTTTGCATCCACTAACTGAACTGGAAATATGGGGAGAGTGGTGTCTCAAGGATTCACACCCACACCATCACACTCATGCAAACATAAGCGAAAAATCTGCCTCTCCTCACTTTTATCATCTCTCCATTAAGCCTTCTCTTTCTACCTCAAAAAAAAACATCCCCACCTGCTAACCTGGAGCCTTCTGGTTTGTGTGTTTTCCTGTTGACAAAAAGCTGTATTTTTCAGGCTGAATTGTTGGCTTTCTGCACAGGAGCAGATCAAGGCATGGTTTGTTCCTCTGTTCCCTTTCTGCCGCTCGAGCAAATGCTTGTGTTTAAAAGCCTTTGCCTGAGCTGACCCCAGTAAACTCACCCTCAGTATGTAAGAGGAGCTGTCAGCAGTGCTGTGTTCCTCGTGTTTAATTCAGGAAGGCTCATCCATGTTCTGAAGGGCTGCACTCAGTGCAAGATTCTATGATTCAAGTCCAACTCCTTGCTCATTGCAGGACCGCCTAAAACATCACGTATTTTACCATGAGGAAGAGGTTCATCCCTCCTTGATCCATCACTGGATGGAAACCAGTGAAGCCTAAAGGAGATGCAGCACTTTAATTAAATGAATAATATAAATGAATTATTTTCATTCTCTTCAGCCCAAAATTTCTAAGGATATTCAGCTTATGCAGAGCAAAGTCAGATATTTGAGACGAGCACTAGAATAATCATGAGTCACATCCAGTATCCCCCTGGTGCTGCTGAACCATCACTCCTAAAATGCCATATCATGCCCAAATTATCCCACAGTCTCACTGTTCCACCACACCATCCCATAAGGAGCTGTGCAGGGAAGAAGCAGGGAGAAGGATGACAAAACACTTGTGGGAGGACAGAAGACAAGGCTACGAGTAGCAAAGAAATCCATGATAATTTGCAAATTAATCAGCGAGAGTGACACTAAAAAGCCTTTAAAATCTCTTTTTTCCTCTTCCCCCCTCCTGCTCTCCCCAAATTTTCACATAACAAACTGCATTTTGAATTAGATAAAAAAGATTGTTTTGTTTGTTTGGCTTTTTAGGTTGGTGAGTCTTTCAAAAGCACCACAAGTGTGTTGCTAAGGCTTTTAACTCCTGTTGGCTTTAATGAGACTCAAGCATCGAATCATTTTATGTCTGGGGGTTATTAAAAAATATCTCTTTGCATCACTAAGCACCTTAATGTCAGTGGAAGAGATTGGGCCCATAAGATGGTAAATATTCATTTGCACAGTCTGTGTTGATAACTGGTTGTTTTATTGGCATGGGGGTAAAAAAAGTTATTTCTTAAAAACCTCTTGGCAATGGGAATAAGGCTGTTAATAATGATTGTTGTAGTGATGCCCTGATGGGGAGACACCTTTGTGGATAACGTCAGAGGAACATCTAGAGGCAACACATAGTGGAATTAATTATTCCTTGATTTAATAGCTCGCAGATTTCCTATCCAACAGGCCTTGAACCCACAGGAGCAAATGTTTGTCTCCATCTGCATTTGTAGATTTCTTGGAGAAGATCATCTTTAACTAAAAGACAGGAATAACTCCATTGAAGTTAAAAGGAATAATAAGCAAGGTGAAATCCCCAGCTGATATTTTCTTCAGAAAGGCAAAGCTGAGCAGGTGAAGGTTGGAGTGGGTAACTCATGAGAGGGGCTTGGGGCACCTCTGTGCCAGAGGTAGGACTGCCACCCTCCCCTGAATGAACAATTGTAGCCAAAGCTTGTAGATGTGCTGCTTTTTCTGTGGAGGCGTGGGAAGCTTGGGAAGGAAGGAAAAGTGAGATTGATTACGGGCTTAAAGACTTGCAGCACAGATTGGTACTATAAGGCAAAAACCTCATCAGCCAGAAATGCCTAATGAGGAGAAAGATTCTGGCCTGGTGTTTGCTCACGGGGTGATTATGAAGCTCTGAAACAGCAGGGCTTTATAAAAACCCAATGTACTGTAAGATTAAACAGCTCAAGTATTTCCTGCATTTATCCAGAGGCATTAATGTCTGGATGCCCTCAGAGTCAAACCAGAGGGATTCAAGCTGCAAAAAAAACGTAAAGCAAAGTGTGGAGAGTTTGATTTGATGTGTGAGGAAATATCAGGAAGGATGGAACTCAAAGACCCAAATCCATTTGGCTTGTTTGGCCCAGCAACATGAAAACTTTGAAGGCTGCTCTGATGGAGAGCAAGAGTGAGGGAAGGACTTCTCACCCCAAAAGGTGATGCTGTGGTGGCACCAAACGAGCATAAATGAGCTGTGAATGAACAGGAGCTGCAATGGTGCTGGGAAGACCTGGCAGGGCAAAAGAGAAAAGTCATTTCAGATGATGTTTGTCCCAAGTGATGCAGTTTTGGCCTCTCAGGGGACAGAGTGACCCAGGAGAGTCCTTCCAGCCTCGTGTTTCTGACTTTTTTTTTTCCTCTCTTGATCAAGTACAACGTACCCTCACTTATTATTTGGATGACTTTGTCACTGTTTGCAAAGTAATTTAATTTGGGTAACTGTTCAATAACCACAAAAACATTCATGAATCCTGATTGTTTGGTAGATTTCAGTGCCGTAATCAGTCAAATAAATTGTGTTACACCTTGGTGACTAGACAGTAAAGCACCAGTTCTTTGCTCCACAAAAAGTGACAGAGATTTTAATTGCATGCTTGAAAGGTCTGGGGTTGTTTCTGAATGAATGAATGAATCTATTAGTGCCATTGTCTTTGACTATAAATGCTCTCCCATAATGACAAGGCAAAGCTATTACTTTCCCTTGCATGGATCTCTCCCACTCCTGTGTTGTTCAAATTGTTTTCCATCAGTGGCCAACACCGCATGGAAGTGGTGATCTTAAAAAGCAAAGTGGAAAACTAATGTAAAGTACCAGTGACCCTTTCAAAATTTAAATGATTTTCAGTTTATTGGAGGCAGAAACCTTCACCTTACCCACACCTCATTCCCTGGCTGCAGAGACAGCAACTTGCATGGCTTTAATGTGAAGCCTTATTTATGCTGGTGGGTTTATTATACTCGTGGGATTGGTCAGCTTCAGGGATCAAAGCCACATTCCCTCCTCAAAAATGAGGAATATATATTATCTGGCTCAATCTGGTAGGATATCTTTGCAAAAGGCAATCCCTAATGCCCAAAATACTAGTGGAGAAAACCACTGGGAAGAGTATTTGTATCAAAGGCAGTATTGTGTGCTTTATTGCTGACAAAATACCCTGTTGCCTGCTGGCTGCGTGGTTCTGAATCTTGCCTTAGCATCCAAAGTCTTTTAAGACATTTCTCTGCTGGTACAAAACCCTGTGATTCGTGGAAATCCTGGCTGTAGGATTTTCTGTGTGTGCTGGACAGCTTGGCCAAAATAGCTGGAATAAGCAAGGGTTTATCTTTGCTGGTCAAAAAAAAAAAAAGGTACATTTTTCACTTCACAAATGTATGTTTAATTTAAAATAATAAGTATGAATGGTGCCAACACGAGAATCGCCCTGGAGGCTGGGTGCATTAATTGCAGTGTCTTGACTAACACGAGTTTATTTGTGGTAAGACTGAAGTGCTCTTGCTGGAGTCTGTGTCTGAGTATTTTTAGGCTAAAAAGACACATTCTTTTTGTTCAGTCATGACAAGCTCCTGCTGTAGCCACAGTTAATGTCAACCAAAGAGTGCTTTGGGCACAGTTATTATTTATATCAGTTCTGCAAACAGTCTCTTGCTGGCTGCTGGATCTTCAGTGGGGATTTTATTGATGCAGAATATCGTGCCCATATGTTATGCCTGACTGGAACAGTTTTATAGCCAGGGGTTCAGTGTCCCAGTGTGAGTGAGGGGGCTGCAGATGGAGTGAAGTTATCCCCAGGTCAGGGGTTTACAGGGAGGGTGAGTCTTGGGCATTAACCAGAAAAATGGGTGAAATGACTTCATCAAAGTTCAGCTGCTTTCCATGCTGCACTGGGGTTGGATTCCTGCTGCTCAGTCCAAGGTTTTCCTCCTCTTTGTGCCAGACTCCATAAAACACATTAAGATGTCTCTCTGTGTTAACACAAAACTCAGCAAGTGACTATCAGAGACCAAAGGTAGAGCGGAGAAGAACGGTGAGAAGCAGCTGTATAAGGACAGATCATTATTGGCATGGAAAATCCTACAGCTGAGAATAATGGCTGGGGAAAGAGGGGAGGGAGGGATTCCCATTTAATAATGTTCTGTCTGGGTCAAAGGGACAGACAAAAATTTGGAATTAATCTTGGGCCTATCTGAGTACTCCTCTGCATATTTAGGAGCCTTAAATATGTAGATCCTGCTCCCATTACTGCAGATTTGTGGGGTTTCTGCTCTCATTTCTGCCTTGGTACATATATATCCTGAGCCATAGCAAGCCTCAAGTTACATCTTTCATTCTTAACTGCACAAAACCAGCAGGACCAAATGACTGAAATACAGCATTTTGGAACAAAAGCTTCCTCCTCCCTCATTTTCCTCCTCCATGACACAAGCCAGTGGCACAGAATTATTATTTAGAAGGATATCACCTAGGAAAGAAATCCTGTGACCCAGGGAGGTGATCTCTCTGTGGCACAAAATCGGTGCACCAGGGCGTGGAGTCACATTCCAAATGTGTGATGATGTCTTATCTAATAAGATAAATTAATTCCTGCACAAGAAAGCACCTTGCTGTTTGCCAGGGGTGTTGATAAATTCCCACCTGTGCTTCCTTGTGTGAGCAGAAAGCAGACAACAAGAGAGCTAACAAATGATTCCTCTCCTCCAGCGCCTCGAACATCACTATAATGACGGGAAAACAACGGCAACTTCCATAACCATCATGAAACGGCGGATTTACTGTCATGTTTCTCGTGGGACCTAATTTAAAAGCAGTGCTCTCAGAGAAACTCAGGTCAAGAGTAAAGAAGAAGGAGTTGAGGAGATCTAGTTTGACAGCTGGAATATCACAGAGCATGCCAGGTTAAACTCGGAGGGCTTTGTGGAGGAGGACTTGTTAGGGGGAAGGTGCCTGAATCCCAGCTAACTGGAAATAAACAGCAAAGCTTTGCTGTCTCTTTGGGTGTAACTCCCTTACAAGTGCAGGCTGGAAGTGCAGACAGTTTTGCCAGAAAGGCTTTTATGAAAGACACAAGTCTTACCCTTTTTGGAGGAAGAAGTCCAGGGTTTTGCACTTGGGTCAGCGAGTATATGGTGACACCTCTTTGAAGAAAACTAAACCTGAAGGCAGAGCATCTCCCCATCTGCTGGTGTCCATCTCTCACAAGGGTTTCCCACCTCCTGTAACTCACATGAATTAAGACATCATCTTTCTGCCCAGTGAGGTCTGGGTCACCCAGCAATGTTTATTCAGTACATCTTCTGGACTTAGACTTCAGAGTTTAAGCACGTGCCTAAATAAGGCAAAAAAAAAAAGTGACCTCTTCCCTTCAGGTTTCTGTGTAAGATTCCTTGCAGACTCTCCCCAGGACTAAATTTGGCACAAGCATTTGTCAGAGGCACAGCAGCTGGTTTTCTTTCCCTGACTTCTCAGAAAGGACGGGCAAAGAACATACCCTTTGGTTTTAGTCAATATTCTTAACTTCAGAGAGGCAAAGAGATATTCTTTAGCTGCCAACTCCTTGCAGTTTGTTTTAAACTTTTGCAAAGGTCGTGGAAGAGAAGAGATGGGGGGTACCTGCAGGGAAATGTCTCTTTTTTAAAGCAAAAGCTGGAACCCACAGGTAAGGCTATTTTTGTGGATTTTTCTAACAGAATAGTGGTTTTAAACTCCTTTTATATTCTGGATTTTATTTTTTTTTTATTGCTAAAGGTAGCAGATCACTTCAGCAATATTTAAAAAAAAAAAAAAAGCCCCACAGGGTCTTTGAATTAAATGCTCCTTTTGCTTTAAATGGTTCAAGACTTTGAAATAATGAATGGTGAGGCCTCCTATATTTGAGAGCTTTGCTCTTTGAAGCATCACTTTTGTTTTACCACCCAAAAACGTCCTCTGGGATCCTGAGAACACTTTTACAAAGCACGAGTCCAAAAGTCACCTGTTTATGGCAAAGCTGCTCTCCAGAGGAGGGCAATAAGTGAAACTGAAGTAATTCACCTCAAATAAAGGTAAAAATAGACACAAATATTATTAAGGCTTGAATAAAAGATTAAATGTTGCCAGGCTGGAGAGGGGGAGAGCAGAGGATAAGGAAGAGAATGGGGATCACAGGCAATAGGACAAGAGGCAATGGCCTCAGGTTGTGGCAGGGGAGGCTCAGAGTGGATATTGGGAACAATTTCTTCGTGGAAAGGGCTGACAAGCAGCAGAACAGGCTGCCCAGGGCAGTGGCTGCGTCAGCACCTCTGGGGGGAGGTAAAAGGCGTGTGGATGTGGCACTTGGGGACGTGGTTTAGGGGTGTCCTGGCAGTGCTGGGTTAACAGCTGGACTTGGGGGGCCTTTCCCACCTAAACAATTCTTTGACCATTAAATAGCAGGATCTCACCCTCCAGTTATTGATACTGCTCATTTTACAAGCAAACAGTGTCAGCTGTGCAGGGTGAGCCCTCTCCTGCTCCCATCAGCAGAGGGGCTGCCCCAGGGTGCAAATAAAGACCACGAACATCAGAGGCACTGCCATCCCATAACCAGGAACCGCCGGCTCTAATTGACCCACGTCCAGAACAACAACTCACACGAAGCTGACAGGGCTCACCTGGTCATTACAACATAAACCTCTGCCAAACCTTTCAACAGCAGAAATGTAAAAAGCAAACAATATCATGTGGGTTTTATTTTTTTTTTAAAAAAAAAAGGTCAGGACAGTGCTATAAAATAATTGGAAGCTGAGAGCGCTCCTTGTGATGCTTTACAGTCTGTAAAAAAGGTGGTGTCAAACCTCATCTTTTCTGTGAATTACATGTCATTGAGAAGTATTTTTGTGTGGCATATTTGCTTGGAAACATCAGAAGTTCCCGTGGGTTCTGATCCACAAATTCAGGAGTTGCTGCACGCCGCTGGATTTTCCCACCTGCCCAGATGGTGTTTTCCCTGAACAAACCTGTGCTCAAGAGCTGCCTCAAGCTGGTGGAGCTAAAAGGAGTTTTTCTTCAGCAAAGCACAGTTTTGCTGTCTTTATTCCTGCCATTTAAGTGGAGTAGCAAGAGCTGCTCTGCATGACCCAAATTTCCTCCTGGCGAGGTGGGGCGAGGGGAGATGGTTCTGCCCGAGGAAGAAATAGCTCAAGGCAGGCCAGAGAGAGAGATGCTCTCTGCCACTAATGAAGCCAAGCTTAATCACTTGCTCTTCAGCCTTCAGTTCGGGCAAAGGCCATCAGCTTTGGCATGCACAGCTTAAAAATAGTTCCTCTGATGTGCTTGGAGAGGGACATCCAACGCCGGGGACACGGAGGAGCCCCGCACACACCTCCTCCTGCAGAGCCCGGCCTCGGGTCACCAGGACTCCTTCCCTCTGACCTCCTCTGCGTGCTCTGCTCTTACATCTCGTTGTACAGGCACTGCATTTCTCACATAAAGAAACCCAGAATGTAACATAAAAGTCTGTTTTTCCAAAGAGACATTTTTGGCGCCCCGACAAAGGTCGGCTGCTCGTGCCAGCTACGCTTTGGAAACCTCAAATCCTCCAGTGCCATGAGAGTGTTGAAATATGTTTTCATGCTTTTAGACACTTGTTTATTTGGGTCTTTTCCTTTGGCTGCTGCAGAAGGAAAAAGATTATTTTGAGATTGGTTTCAGGCCTTAGATAAAGCCTTCTTGGATATACGGGTTTGTTAGTGTGGTGAGTTTGGGTGTTTTCAGGCTTTTAGTCTGTGAGTGTGAATTTTAAAACTCTGGAGCACTGGAATAATACCCAAATGGGTTAAAAACAACAAAAAAGGGAGATTTTTCTAAAGGAGGATGTAATCCACAGCTATTATTTAAAGTTTATATTTTAATTAGAAGACAAAAGTAATCCCATTTTGTGTTAAACTGCGGTGTAATGAAAACTGGAACACTTGGCTTTGTGTTTCTGGCTCAAGGCTTCTGTTGGGAGACTCCACTCCCAGCAGATGACCTTGTGCATTAATGCCACGTTGAGCAACATCTGGATTGAATGGATCCCAGGGACTGCTGTACTTCCAGTGTGCCAATCACCCTTTGAAGAGCCAAATTAAAATGTTGTTGACTAATAAGACCTAATTTCATCATCCCCATGTGCTAGAGATGAATGAGCAGGGTAATTAGACTAATGCTGTCAGTGTCTTCAGAGGAGAGCTGGTTTTAAGCAAAGCCAACAGAACCTGAATAAGAAAAGAATTGGATTTATGGGCTTTGGGATGTAGATTGGATATAATTTTTTTATGATATTTTGGTGCAATGCTAGTGATAAACAGCGAGGTCCCACAAAGGATCAGGTATAGGAAGGGCTTGAAAGGCAGATTAGATTTTGCCACCTGCCTGCTAGGTGTGTGCAACAGCTCTGCCCCCCAAAAAAGTTCTTTGCAAATTAACTTAATTAGCAAATGACCTACCATTAAAGTACAAAGCTGTTTTGCACCCAAGGAATTTCACTGACAGGTCTCAAGGTACTGGAACATTTTTATCTACAAATCAATGGCCCAGCTCCCCAACACTTGTACTATCAGGTGATCAAAGCTGTGATAGCACAGCAATCAGTCACAGCCTCAAGAGCACAATAGTGGCTTCTAATGACACCAGTGTTATCTGAGATTTGCAGGACCTGATCAATTGAACCAGACAGTGGTTGGCAATCAATAGTTTTCTATCATTACAGCAGCCCCATTCCTACTGCTGGAGCAAGAGGTTTGTCAGCATTTTCATTTCATGCATTTTTTGGGGGTTTTATCCACTCAGAGCTTTGAAGTCAAACTTGATTTACCAGCTGTGTGCTCAGAAGCTGGATCTGCTCACATCCCAAATAGCTGAGTGGGTTTTTTTTTAATTACTTTTTCATTAAAAATTATTTTTCTGCATATCCAAAAGGAATGCTAATGAGCAACTGGCTTCTTAGAATGGTTTAGATTGGAAGGGACCTTAAAGATCATCCAGTTCCATCTCCTCTTCCATGGACACCTTGCACTAGACCAGGTTGCTCTGAGCCCCATCCAGCCCAGGCTTGGACAGCATGTTTTTGGGGGAGCATGGCAGAGGGGACAATGCTGCCTGAGGGCTCCAACTGCTGTTGTCACCATCAGAACCCAGGGCAAGGTGGCCCATATTCCACAAAATTGCAGCCACCTCAGTTGCTGCTCCATCTGTCTCCCGTGTCCATGGGTGTGCTTAGCTCAGGATTGGAGGATGGAGTTTAGAACCTTGAATTTTGGCATTTATTTTATGAAGAGTCCTGTGCAAGTAGGGCATGACATGAAAGTCTTCTCAGTCAATATTTTTCAAAAATAGAAGCCAAAACCTGCCTCCTAAATCTGCAGCCAGGCTCTTAAACAGAATGCCTGATTTTCTCAATGCCTGATTTTCTCAATGCCAAGCCCCAGCTTGCTCCCATTAATTGGATACTCAGCAGTCTTGAAATCAACTATTTATGAGCTGAATTATGGATTTAAGAGCTTTAACTTCAGATTTCCCTTTCCATCAGCCCAGTCTTTTGTCATGCTTGTGTTGTTAGACTTGGTGTTTGGGTCATGCTGCGTGCCTGGTGGAGACACTCAGCCCCTCTGCTGCAAACACGGGCAGTTTGGGCTCTGAGGCTGCTCTTACCCTTCCCCACAGCTGCTGAGCTCAGCAAGGGGGTGTTGTTTTGCCCCTGTGCCCAAAATAGCCTGAACATCCCCTTGGGGCATTTTTGTATCACCAAGTAGGGGCTGGAGTGGGACTTTGGTGATGACAGCAGCTCTGCCAGGAGCAGCTTCTCCATCAAATTCAGGGCGAGGTGATTGGGTTCTATCAAGCTTCCATCAAGCTTGGCACTGTTGTCTAACAGGAATAACACTCTCCAGCAGAGAGGAGGCTGATTCTGGGCCAGCAGGTGGGATGGGACCCATAAGTCACCATCAGCTCCAAAGTGGCTTTTTTGCTCAGCACACAAACCATCACCTCTGTTTGATGGGAGCTAAAGGTCATGGTCTGCTTAGAAGACCACTGGAAAAAATGGTTCTTATTACAGAGGGTCATCTACTTGTCCTGGCTCGTTAAAAAAAATAACGGGTTTAGGATCAGGTTGCCGCCTTTGTCTGGATGTTAAACTGCTGGCCAGCTGGAAAGCTGGGTGCCCTGCTTTCATCCATTAGTTTATTGTGTAAATAATTCAGTTTAATGCTTTCTCGTGATCTCTTGCCGTCGTTGCAGTTTGCTTATCCCCACAGCCATCAATTTAATCACTTATTACAGCTGGATTTGGGTTCCTGGCTGGATATTATTGCTGGACTCCCAGACAGGAGCATATCTCTTTATAAATCCTTTATCATATTTCTAGAGAAATATATTATCTCCTTTGAAAGTAATTGACTTAGTCACTGCACAATTAGTTTATAGGATTTATTAATGCAAGTATTAAAGCCAGCTAACAAGCTCTGGCAATCCCTGTGTGGATTTTAAACCACAATACAGACAGGCATAATAATAAAAGGAAAACTTTTTAATATTCTCCTGTGGGTGGAATCCTGGATTCCCTACATGTTTTACACTGCCTTCAAATTAAAGTGCCTGCCAGCAGTTCCAACCCTGAGGTCTTCACTCAGTTTTTAACGTGGCTGCTTTAGGCAAATTTTTATTGCCTGTTTGTTTGTTTGTTTGGTTTTTGTTGATTTGGGTTTGGGGTTTTTTGAGGATATTTTCTGTATTTATAAGGGTGGTATTTGAGAGAAATGTATCTGATAGGACTTTCCCTGTGTTTAAGATGACATGATTAAGGGAATTATCTATTATTTGTGGAGCTGGGTTTGACCCTGGTTGTTGCTTTAGCAGAGGTCAATACACCTTGAAAGGAAAAGGAGACTGAGATTATTTAATCAGAGCAGACCCAGAGCATGGAAAATTATGATTCCAGTGTTATGTTTGAAAGATTTGTTCTTGCTCTAGGTTTATGTATTCATAACCTTTTATGTGTATATATATGTATATACACACACACACACATAGGATAGATTAGAAAAATAGATTAAGAAATAATAAAATAAATGAACCCCCCAAACCCTAAAGCCTAAGCTTCTGCTCACCACATTTTTTTTTTAATTCACAAGGAAATTAGAAAATGCAGCCTTTTTATCTTGGAGATTCTTACTTGAGGTAAAATGGCAAAGATGAGGTTTTCATTGCAGGGTTATTAGATTTGGCTTTATGTGGATTCAGCTTATAGGAATTAGAGTCCCCAGCCCTGTTTCACACAGACCGAGCTGCTTTTTATTTTTCACAGCCCATGGATGTGTCCAACATGTTTTCCCTGAGAGCAGAGGGTCTCTGTAGGGGTTATTGAGTTGGTGAAGCTGTGATTTCCCTGCCTCAGACACGTGTTTGCCCTCCCTCAGAACCTTTCCTGCAGGTTTGTCCAGGGAGAACGGGTGCTCCCAGCAGTTTTGGAGGTGCTTTGCCATATGTCATGATTGGAGATTTCTGACTGTACTCCAGGTGAAGCATCAAATTGATTTAAATTTTCTGTTGAGAGATGGGGAGTTATTTTCAGAATAAAATTTTTCTGTTCTCCCTTTACTGGAGAGCTATTTTCACAAAAAGATAGAGGAGAAAGTGCTACTGGAAAAATAAGTGCAGTTTTTGAATGGGAAACCAGAGGATTTATGTTTATATAAATAAACATCGAGGGTAAGTAGGCCATTAGTTAGAAATTTCAGTCTTTGAATCAACATACACTGAAGAAATGACTGAAGTTATAAGCATTAAACCTAAATAACAATAATTCAAGTTCCATAAGCACGGCTCAGTCTGTGTTTTAGAGCTTCAGGTTTGGAGATACAGGCTGAAATTCTGGCTGGGCTGAAGTTTAAGGCAGCTTTGCCATCACTTCCCTGTTGCCAAAAATTTCACCCCGAGGAGGCTGCTGTGAGTGAGAGCACAGGATGGTTTTCCGTGGCAAAGTTGGATTTTCCCTCTCGTTAGAGGACTCGCTTTGGAGCAGAGTAATAAATGGGGATCTCAGCTCTTTGTAACCCTGAAAGGAGGGGAGAACCAAAGCTGGTTGTACTCCTTCATTGTTTTCTCCTTATACTGAATAATTGTATTTGCTGTTTGATGGAAACAGAACCACGGGATGGTTTGGCTTGGAAGGGACCTTAAAGACCACCTTGTTCCACCCCAGCCATGGGCAGGGACACCTCCCACCAGCCCAGGTTGCTCCAACCTGGCCTTGGACTGGGCTGGGGCAGCCACAGCTTCTCTGGGCAACCTGTGACCCTCTGAGTCAAAAACTTCTTTCTTCCCTATATCTAAACTAAAGTCAAGCTTGTCCTGAACCCCCCTCTCACAGCTGCATCACTCTCCTAAAGAATAATAATTCCCTCTAAAGAAAACAGTTGCTTCTCTGGACAGTGAGCTGTCATCACATGCCTTAAACCAAATTTGCACCTGGGTTATGTTGACAAGGCCAATTTATCATTATTCTGTTTACTGGGCAAACACTGAGCTGTCTTTCGCTGGTACTGTCCTTGCTCTTAAGTGATCCTATCAAATTTTAAATGATCTGCATCTATTACAGTTTTGGCAGCATCTCTTTGCATTATCCATGGTGAGTCTATTAACCCTCTCTAAATGCAGCTACTCCTCTCTTAATTTCTGAGTCAAACGTCATTATGAAATCACAGACCTGCATGAAGTTCAAAGCCAGAAAAATCAGTTGCTTTGGTTGTTTTTTTTTCTCATCGAGTGATATCAGGAGAGATTTGTTCTGTATTTGCACTGACATTTACCTACACACTTCTGCACCAATGAGTTGTGATTGCTGCTTTCTCTTTACATGGAAACAAATACTGCTGCAGGCACTAATACAGTGAAAAAGCCTTATTCCTTGACTTCTTTCCTGCTTATCTGACTTCTTCTCTAAACTTAAATCTCCTAATGTAAACTCTAAATCCTGCCCTGAAAATAGCCTGCCCTGCTCCCAAATCCAAGGTGATATACACGAGTGAGCAGTTATTTTAAATGCACATGAAGGAGAAACGTGCTCCAAGGTAGAGAAGATTAAATGTTAGATCTCCGTGTTGTTTTCCTCACCCACACCTTCAGGAATTGAG
>JAWWES010000030.1:7663518-7680380 GCA_035583135.1 Lophotriccus pileatus | reverse complement strand
CATCCCATCCCATCCCATCCCATCCCATCCCATCCCATCCCATCCCATCCCATCCCATCCCATCCCATCCCATTTTCTGTTCAGCTCTGCATTACAGGCCTAAAGCTGCTATTTTCTCTCCACAGAACTGCTCTTTCAAAGTTGTCCCAGAGGTTAATAATTGTACCTCTGGGGATCTAAGGTTAGGGATGTGATTTTTCTGTCAGCATAATAGTCTGCTTAAATTCATGGATTCAGCCCTGCATTGGGATCAGCAGAGAATATTCCCAAGTGCATAACGAACAAAACCTGTCAATAAAAATCAATATAATTTTCAACTTATGAAAGACAACTCTTTTGCCTTCACCTGCTTTGTAGGGCTGTCACTCCCTCCTGTGCCTAGTGAATATAGATCTTTTTTTCTTTTTACTACTTCTTTTTATGAGACAGCAAAACAAAGTAAAGACTTGGTTATTTACCCCTGGACAGTCCAGGGAGAGCTGGACTGCTCTGACACAGTGAACACTATTAAAGCAGGCGATGTGAGCCTCTCTGGGTGCTCACCACGCTCCTGTAGCTGTGGCACACTGAACCAAGAGAAAGGGGGTGCCTTTTCCAGGGGCTTTTTCCCCATCTAGGCTGATTTAAGCTCACCTGCTGCAAGCTGAGACCTGACACCCCCTGGTGCTCATCACATCTGACCCCTCCTGGGGCTGGCAGGGTGGATGGAGGTTTTCCCACCACCCAGCACTCCTGTGTTTGCCTCAGCCTCTGTTTACCTGCCTCTGTGTCTACCTGGAGCTGTGTGTTTTCCTGTAGGCAGTCAGAATTCAGCTTTCTTGCCCTTAGAACATCACTGATTTATTGCATTCGTGGCATCTCTCAACACTGCTTATCTGGGGCAGAGTGAGGTGCTGGGGGGTATCTGCGTGGCTGGGAATTCAGAAGGGCTGGGAAAAGAGGCACAAGAGGGACAGGGAGGTCAGAGGTGCTCTTGGCAGGCAGGGAGTGAACTGTTAAGACCATAATTAATTGCTAGGACTAACCTGGAGCTCTAAAGGGGGGTGGGCACTCTCTGCCTGTGAGTCCACGTTGGGATCTGGCTCCGAAAATGGGCCTGCTGGTGTCCATGGACCTGAGGAAAACGAGAGGCAGCAGAGCAGAATTTCCTTGGATGTGTTATGAAGGTGGAAACATGGCACTGTGCTGCCTGTGCTGCCCCTGAGCTGGCTGGGGGCCGGGAACAGGAGGGAGATGATTTCTGCGTCCACCCCGATAGCGAGGACCAAAGCCAGGGCTGTGTGCAGCAGTGCTTGATGTGGCTCACTGAGCATTTCCATTCAGGGCTCCTGCGAGGCACTGAGGGCACAAACTAAATCCCTTCTGCTGGTACAGGGGTTTTCAGCTCGTGACTGGAAAAATGACCTTCTGGATCCAGGGGCTTGGTCGGGATGAATTGTTTGTTGGTCCAGCAGTGCTGGTGGGGATGCAGGACGCTGGGAATAGAATTCTCCACTAAAAAAGAAATAAGAGGAGCAGCAGAACAGCAAACCTTCTGGTAAAAAATAACTGTCAGTCTTAACAACAGAATGTGTATGTACCCCGTGTTCTTGCTTATTAGAACTATCTGAAGTTCAGCTTTTCTCTTCTCTAGAAGATCGACGTGTCAAAATTCAGCAAAAAAAATTAGAAATCTCAAATGTATTTGATGAAATATTTCCATGCAACTAAAACTTTTTTTTCTTGTCAGTGAAGTTAAAATATTTCATTTTGATTTCGGAGTTTCAGTAATCCATATGTTAGTTTTACCTGGAATTCTAAGCTGTTGCTCTGAGAGGCACACTCTAAGTGGCAGTCTACTTGGAACTGGTGATCTAATAATAACTTGTTTCATAATTGTAAATTGATATTCTAATTAATTCTTTTTATCATTAGTACTTTAATTGGCTCAGCAATTGGTGCTTGGTTTTCATGTGTGATTGGTATTCAAAGAGTCCTTTGTAACTGATCCCGAATTCTCTGAGGATGGAAGACAGGGCTGTGGTTTTGGGGTCTGTTCCTGTTTAGATGCCAAGTTTAACAAGAGGAAAGAGCAGAGCCAAAGCACCAGGCTCTTTTTTTTTTATTTATTTATTTTAACTTTTTTTCTTCTTTTCTATTTTGCATTTGTTCTTAGAGAGTGATATTAGAACAGGGACTGTGCTTAAATGACATCTAGAAAACAGTCCCCTCAAAAACTCGCACAGGTTGCAGTTTATTTGCTTTTCCCTATCCAGCTTAATTCATCACAACAAAATTCATCTCACCTCCTGCCCCAGTAAAACTTAAATGACCCCTTGAATTCATTGCTGCCTCCCCCCTTCCTGCCCCCCAAAATTATCCTCTATAAAACACCAGAAGGATCTTGCTCCTTGCTGAAATCCTTTATTCTGTGCTTGGTTTCAAGCCTTTGGAATAAAATGGAGCAGGACCTGGCTATGAAGTGAACCTTAATTCAAGCAGACACATTTCCCTCTCGAGGGGCACACGCTGTCCTGAGCAGGTTGTGTGTTGTTTTAACCTTTCATACGAGTTTTTGCTTCAGTGCTAGACCTGCAGCTTGGAGTGGAGCACGAGGGAGGTTCCCTCCTGCTGGGTGATGCCTGGCAGAGACTGCCTGGGATGCACAGAACTAGGGGAAAAATGCCTTTGAGGAGGAGGCTTCCGAGATGGTCCATGAGGATGGCAGGGGCTGGTGCAGCTGGAGAAGGTGTGGGGGCAAAGATCTTTACCAAAGGCAACTTGCAGCCCTTTTTTTTTGTTGTTGTTGTTCCTTTTGATTAATGTAATGAACTCAAAAAATGCAAGTTTAGAAAGCGCCCATCAAATAAATGGCATTTCCTTCCCTGTTTCTGCAACAGCTCCTGATGAATTCCAGCTGAGTGGATAGAGGTGACAGATAAATTCTTAGGCTGAGATTGTAGGGCAGGTTTTGGTCAGGATTGCACCTGTGTAACACCAGTAGTGCCCTGCCTGTGTCAGAGAGGGTGGGAATTCAGCTGTGGCGTCTCTCACATTGGGAATGAGCCAAAAGCCAAGGCTCCCTGAGCTGTGTGTTCAAATTCCAGGTAGAGATTGGAGGTTTTTCATAAGGACTTGCCATGAAATTCCAGAAAGACAATGAACATGAGATAGTGCACAGTGTCATCCTTGGAGCAAAGCCTCAGCCTGGCACTACCCTTGCAGAGACAATGTTTCACATCTTCCTCGTTCTCACTCTGGAATCAAAGATTTGTAAACTTCCCCAACCGTGAGAAATCAAATGCATGAAAATGTGTGCCTTTATGAATTTTTATGAGCCATGTGAAAAGCCAGTCAGAGATGAAAATGGTATTTCCTCTCCTGCAAAGCAGCCCCCTTGAGGTGTTGCCCAGAGGTCCCCGTGGTGCTCCTGAGGCATCCTTTTCCTCCTCCTCCTCCCTAAAATCCTGTCATCAATGAATGCTGTCACGTGGCTGGTTCTGGTGGGTTTTGGTGTCCTCAGCTGGAGGGTCAAACGAGGGGGGCACAAGTGGAGGAAATCCCATTTCAGTGGTGGGTCCAGAGGTCCCCAACTCAATCAGTTTGTATCCTGTGATCTCTGGCTGAACGTTACTGACTAAATGCCAGCGTGTCTCAGCCTCTGCAGATCTTTGCGACGGCATAAATGTTACTGTTTAACATGTTGCTTATTCTGAGCTCTATTATAAGTTTCTATTTTTAAAGTTACTGAAATCAAACTAGATCAGCTAAAATTTAGACTACTGAGACAACTAAAAGAAGATTTTATTATCAGTTATTACTGTAGCACTGAGCTTTTAAGATTCAATTACTGTTTTACTTTGCTGCTGACTGCTCCTACAGCCTTCACCCATTCTGATTCCACTTCTCACTGGTCCCTTTTGGTTTCCCTTGTCTGCCATGTATTGTTTCATAAATACTGAGGAGAGCTTCCTTTCAGCAGATAGACAATGAGTGAAAGGAAACCCTTGGGAATCAATCAAGTTAAAAGCACAGAAATGTAAGGGAATACCGGGAAGGATAAACCTCGTCACGTTAAAAATTTGTTAATTAATTCAGGCAAAGAATATGGGTTGGAAAGGGCTTCTCTGAGAATCCTGAGCTTGATTTACTGCATTTTCTACAAGCTACAAAGCTAAACCTCCTGGCAGAGTTTACAGCATGTCTGTGTGTGCCCTCAGCACTGCACCCCACACCTGTTAGTGTTGACTTGTTTGGGGCTCCCTGACCTTCTTCTCAGCTGTGAAGGATAAATGAGTATATTTAAAACAACTGGAAGGAAGAAAACTCCTAATACAGTTTGCTCCATGTTCTGAATAGTTTGTGTGGCAATAATCAAGGTTACAAAAGGTTTTCTCCCAGCTATTCTAATAACCCCACTTTCTATGTAAATAAGGAAAAAGGGACACAAGGTCTGGAGGGGATTCAGATCTGCTTGACTTCACACCTCAGCTGTGCCAGGACTCATGCTGGGATGCAGAAGTACAAGAAAAGGCAGCAAGGCTGATGATAACCATCACAGAAAATCCTCCAGGAGCCAATTCATCACCACGGGCGTGTCTCGCCCTGCGCCGAGTGTCACCGCACGGCCCATTCATCATTTCTGTCCCAAAACACTGAACTGGAGGAGGCAAGGGGTGTGTGGGCACTTTGCTGGCTGGCTGCTCAGGGTGAATCCTGACCTACATGCTCAGAGTTACCCCAGGGAAGCAGAGTAGGAAGGGAGTGTGTCCAGCCCTGAGAAGGAATCACTCCTTCTCCCGATAAGGGTTTCTGAGGTGCCAGCTCGTGATGATGAACGGCGTGTGCTGCAAACAACTGAAGATTAATTAAAAAGAGAGAGTTACCATGCTGCACTATTTCATAATGCTGACATTCTCCTTGAAATATGTACAACATCTGCATGCTGCAGTTCAGCCAGGCACGAGGCATCAGTAAATATCTGCTTTGAAAAATATAACTTCTTGATAAATATTGTGTTAGAGAGGATGATGCTGGTGCCTGCCTGTTGGGTAGCCCTGCAAGACAATATTCAAATTATGTGCTGTGCTCTCTGCATGTGTTGCATCAATTAGGGCTCAGTCCATCTCCTGCTGAAGTCACTGCTTTGTCTGTACCATGGCTGAAGCTTTTACCATCTCCCTCTGTGGGGTTCCCATCCTGAAAGGAGCCCAGAACAGCCTTTGGAAAAGAGCACTTTCTCTCCAATCCCACAAGCGTTTTTTCCATCAATATCAAATTAATTAAAACCTCAGTGATCAATATCCCAGCCTTTGTATTAGTTTCTCTTATCTAATTAACATGTGTTCTTGCTCTGACTCTTCCTTTTGCCCAACAGGTCTTAATTAAAGATTAACAAATCAGCTGAAATCAAATAAGAGCAACTGAGCCAAAGTGAAAATATGAACTTGTAAAAAAACCTTAATGCAAGCTTGGGAAAATTATCTGGACTTGTTTTGGTGGGGGTTTTTTTTTGGACCACTTATAAAACAGCTCTTCTTCATCTCATCTCTGTGGAGCCTGAGAGTGTGGGGAGCAGAAGCTCATCAGTGCTGAGAGAGGCTGCTCCAGCCTGTTTCTTCTGATGTAAATATTGGTACTGAGCTGCTGTAGCTACCAGGGCTCACACAGGAAAATATTCCACTGTTTGTTTCCCTGAAGTGGATTCTCTGAATGTAAGGAGTGATTTGTTTTGATTGAACAGGGCTGTCACAAACCCAGGCGGATCCGCGGCACCTGTCAGCTCCACACAGCGATGGGAACAGAGAGCCCAGCCTGGGGAGAGAGGAGAGCAGAGCTGGGGGTGGAGATTGTGACAGAAGGGACTGCTAAATTGTCATTAATGTTCATTAATGACTGGGAAACGTGAATGTGTGGTTTTGCTGAGGTTTCTTAGCCTGACTCAGCAATGCTCCCAAAGGATGCTGAAAACTGAGAAAACCCTCTTTGTGTCTCTTGGACAACTTCAAGGCAAAGGCCAGTGCTTCAGAACTGCCTAACAATGAGAGCTATTGGGGATGCCAACCTCATTTCAGATTTTTCCCCTCATCTCATGCTGCACAGATAGGAGAGTTTGAACCTGTAATGAGCACAGAGAGCAGTTTTCCTGAGGCTGGAAGCTGCTCTCTCTGAGCCACACAAGGTGTTGGTGGTTTCACTAGATGCTGAACTTCTGGAGACCTCTGCCCTGCAGAACAGCCACTGCCTTTATAATTGGTGTGCAGATGTTCCCAGCTGGAGGCAGTGCAGGTGGGAGATGGGCTAAACCTGCAGCTGGATTTTACCCCCCAGCATGAAGAGCTGATCCACACAAATGCTCATTTTTTTATCCCATTATTTGAAGAATCAGATCCCTTGGCCATTGATAACGTCTCTCTCTTCAGCTACACAGATCCAGTGCCAAGAGTGAAGCTTCTGCTCCTCCTGCTCCTTTTTTAACTTGTTTTTTTTTCTTTTTTACTTCTCTGACTGAAAGCAGCAAAGGGATAAATGTGTTGACAAGCAGTAGCTCAGCAGAGAACAAAAGTGGGAGAGAACAGCTTGAAAGAGGTAATCTTCTCCTGCATGAGAAGCAAATGCACATGGGAGTGAGAGCTGAGCAGGTAATAAAAGGACTTTTGCCTTTAATGCATCCAGCTCCTGGTATGCAAGCAGGAATGAAAGGAGGGAGCAGCTCTTTCTTACCCAGCCAGAACAAGCAGCTGACAGCATGGGCTGGATCCCTGCAGTGCTGCTGGGCCTGCCACGGGCTCTCTCAGCATCAAGCCCATTCTGAGTTACCAACTACAGGAGACAGATGGAAGCCTTGGGGTTTTTTTCCCTATTTTAGTAGGTACATACTACTGGGAACACTTTGCTGTGAAACTTGCAGCAGTAAAACAGAGAAAAGATACAGGTGCTTGATGGAGCATCTCCATAAGGAAACAATGGCAGGGGTCACAGCACCAAGCAGGATTTTCCACACACACACACACTCTGTTGTTTTCCATGATTGGTGGGTTTTGTTCCCTGAGATGGACCTTTGGGATATAGAATTTATCCACCAGCATCACCCATAACTTCCCTGCTGTCTGCTCCTTCCCTTCCCACCTTCCCTTCCCTCTCCACTTCCCCTGCACTCTTAGGAAAAGGGAGATAGAAGTTGTGTCTTACAGGGATTTCCAGTTTGTGCTGAGACTGTGTCCTGCTTCAATTAGAAGGTGGTTTCTCTGTGTTTACAGGGGCAAGTAGAAATGAATTGCTAATAGCCAAGCAAACCCAGAACCCCTGGGAGAAAAACCAGCTGGGATATGAACACTGAAAGAAAAATTCACACTGGATGTCTCTGCCACTGGGGGTTGTGCCAATACACGAGCCAGGTGTGTTTGGAAGTGGCAATACCTGGGTCTAGCCCTGGGCACCTCTGACTGGTCCCTAAATCCACTTTTCTAACCCATTCCTGCCTTTTTTTTTCAATCATATCTGCTTCTCTTGTCCCACCCTGTCACCCCCTTGCCCTCCACGCCAGTTAAATGTTCTGCAGCTTTCGGAGCTGGCAGGTGAGAAAACCATTCTCACACATTACTTTTTTATTTCCTCCTCTATTTCATTTGGTTTCTAAAGAGACTGGATTTCCTGCTCTGTATTTTCAGTTTCCATTGGAAATGTCTCCTTCAAACAACCCATAAACATAAATAACATTGTGCAGAGCCTGGCAATATATCTATGGAAACTCTGAGATGTACATGCAAAAAATGTAACTAAAGGGATTTTTTTAAACCCCCCATAAAACATAATGTGATCTTGCCATTGATTCAGAATTATGCCCACTCCTTCTCCAGAGCCCCCAGGGCCAAATTTAGATGTGCAAATCTAATAAATTTCCATGCAAATAAGTAATTGCTTGTAGAGTTACCTGTTTAGTGCCTGCAGCTTCCTTCCCCCAGCAGAGCTGGGGCAGGGAGGGTGGAGTGGCACTGAAAATGTGCACCAGGGCTTTGCTGTTAGTGAGGTTCAGCATGCAGTGGTTTAAAGCTGTAGTTCAGTTGGGATAACAGTTTGTTGTGGGTTTTTGACATTTCCCAGGAGTTTCAGCTGTCTTTGTGCGGTCTGAAGGGTGCTCAGGGGTGAAGGAGGTTGCACCTCAGCTGGTGGTGGAGAAAGGGGCAGCAGCAGCTGTGAGAGCTCAGCAACATCTGCACAGGATCAAAGCTGGGACTGCTCTGATGTCAGGGGACACGGGGCAGTTCTGGGGGGGCAGTTCTCAGCAGCTCTGCAAACCCCAGCAGAGATGGACACCTGCGTCGTTTTCATCTGAACTTTCATCTGAAGGCTTTCAGGTCTTCGTTCTGTTGCAGCTTTCCAGTGACTACAGGGGTGACAAGAGAGCAGGAGAGGGGCTTTGAACAAGGGCATGGAGGGATCAGACGAGAGGGAACTGACAGAGGGCAGGTTTTGATCAGACAGAAGGAAGAAATTGTTCCCTGGGAGGGTGGGGAGGTCCTGGCACAGGTTGCTCAGAAAAGCTGTGACTGCCCCGTCCCTGGAAGTATCCAAGGCCAGGTTGGACAGGCTTAGAGCAACCTGGGATAGTGGAAGGTGTCCCTGCCTATGGCAGGGGATTGGAATGAGATGATTTATAAAGTCACTTCCCACCCAAATCACTCTATGATTAGTCTGTGATGATCTCTTGAAGATTTCTGCTACGAGGGGGAGACCCAAGGCTGGGAGATCTTCAAAATAAGTGATTAACTGCTGATTATTTTGAAGGTAATTCAGACATCTGAAACTCTTCTGAAGGTTTAGGTATCTCTTCCCCTTGCACCAAATGGAAGTGTGACCTGGGAGGTCAGAAGGACAAAGTCAGTCATTCAGCTTGTCCCACTCCTCCTGTTTTGGAAAAAGCCTTGCTCAGAAGGCCCTTGCACAGCTTCTGTGCTCTTTAAGCCTTCAAAACAGGGCATAAGTAGAATTTATATAGTTCATGGACATTGGCCCAAGGGGGAATGTCACACCAAAGGCATTCAAATCTCTCTGTCTTCTTGGCTGGGACTTGAGCTCTTATTCTGTTTAATGGCATTGGTGAAAACCCAAGGAAATGATAAAAAAAAAAACCTACCTGGGTACAGAATCAGCAAAAACTCACAGTAATGGATGTAAGGCTTCTTTCCCCCCCTTAGACCTGGCATGTGAAAAGGATGTCAGCAGTTTGCCCGTGCTGAGGACCTGAGTGGAGCAGTGTGGCTGAAGAGGCAGATCAGTCATCCCTTCACTCTGCTACAACACTGAGAGTTATTTATTTAAGGAGATTGACATAAAAAAAAAAAAAAAGAAAGTATATAGCAAACAGATTTCATTTTTTTAATGTTTAGTTTAGCAGGATGGTGGACTTTAAGCCTCTAGTAATTTTCAATGCCTTAAATCTTTTCATTAATACCCAGCAAAGCAAAGCTCTTGGCTACATATAAAATTTGACAGGTGCTCTCAAGCCTGTGCACACTGACAGAGGGTCTGTGTTCCAGGCACCTCCTTGGTTAGGAACTGATGAAAATCTTAAACTGATAGGGAGAGGTAAAACCAGCAAGTTTTGTCAAAAGGATTTAACAAAAATCTTGAATGAGATCTGGAAATAATAATATATAAAAAAAAAAGTATTTACAAGCTTAAACAGCACCCTGTGAAAAGGTGATAAGTATTGTGTGGTTTCTGCGAGATTGAGGGGTGGTTTTGTGCTGGCTTAGAAAGAGATCCTATTCATCTTTATTTGTGCTACAGCTTCGATAGAATGGGCTTAAAAGGTAAGATATATATGAGCCGTGCTCAGTCTCCAGTAGCAGTGACAGTTTGATTTTATCACTGCCAAATGCAATATGCAGCTCAGCAGCCCTCCAGAAATCGAGATGCATTTGAAATGCAGGTGGAAAGGATTCTTTTATTATTATTATTATTATTTTTCCCCCCATAACAAGCAGCAAAGCACCTGCAAATGCTGTGCCTCTTACAGGCCTTGGGCAGGAGCTGCTGGAGCAGCTGCAGGGGGGATTTGTGTTCCTCTGTAGGGACGACTTTGGGAAATGCAGAACTGTGGCTTCCAGTCAGCGGGCTAGGGGAGCTAAAATCTACCTTAGCAGAGCATGTATCCTTGGATTACTGTTGTCCAGCCTTTTGGTCGTGTCAAAGCAGCTGGTGTGCAGATAATAGTCACTGCCACGGCTCTGAATGGGGTTATTGAATTGGTGCAAGCTCCTGGAAATTGAAGTGAGCACAGGCTTTCCAGGGAGCCTGAGAGGGAAGGGAATAGCAGAGCTGAGCCTTCCTGCTGTCAGAACACGTGCACAGACCTTTGGGGGGAAATAAATATGTTCCCATCCAGTTCCCTTAAAACTGAAACCTTCCTCTTGCCAGCTTTGAAACAGGTAAAGGCGCCGTCGCCTCCTGAGAGGGAGACGTTGGGAAGTGCCAAGAGAACCGCTCTGAGATAAAACATGGGGCTGTTTCAAAACCTAATTTTGGAAATGAAGCAATTTGGATTCTGTTCTTGACTCTGGCCCAAACATTCAATTATAGAAAAGTTATTGGAAACCCAGTAAAATTTCCTTTTATTTCGGTTTCATGATACATAAAATGGGAATAAGCGCCCGGGTTCTTTGATACTGTGTTAAATATTAAGTGACAATATTATTATAGTCAGTCTTGGGTGCCTGTGAAGCATGTGGAAATCTCTGAATATGTGGCTGTGCTTTTGCTAGGTGTTAGGTAATGCTGATGTTGTGAAGCATAAGCGAATAAAGAAAGGGAAATAACAACTCTGTAAGGTGTTGCTGATATTTGCTTCACATGGGTATTTTAGGTAATACAGCTCAGAGTGTGGATTTCTGGGAGTAAAGATAGCCTAAATCATCAGTGCCTGATTTGGGCAGGTGTTTTTTGGGGAAATAAACAAGTTTTGGACTATGATAAAAGTGAAACCTCCAGTACCACAAATATCTCCAGCAAGGCAAGCACCGCATGGACCTGCAAATATACCACGACCTTCCAAAGGGAAACCCTCATCAACCCCCTGTGGGTTTAATGACTGATGGCATGGCAGGGGGTGTGGTATTTTACAGATTGCAGCATCATCAGAAAATTATGTTTCCCAGCTTTTCCTCCCAGGAAAGGAAAGCTTAAGTGAGTGAGGTTTCTGCAGGGAGCAGAGTGTGGTTTGGACAGAGAAACTCATTTAATGCCAAGGCCAAGAAAATCCTGTTTAAGTTGGGTATGTTAAATACTCTTGAAATGGGTAGAAAGAGCTTGAACTGAAGGAGCCCAGAGCGGCACTGGCTGCCAGCTTTAGAGAGAGAGACACCTCCTGGCACTTCAGTTTAACAGAGTCCAAAAAACTGGGTTTGTTGGCGTGATTGCTCTTGGTGAATCTTCCTTCAGCCCTGAAGGTTGGAAGTGATGATCCTGGAGGTCTTTTCCGACCCCAGTGACTCCATGATTCAAAAAAATTGCAACCTTTTCCCCCAAACATTTTGGCCTTTTCATTCCCTTATACCTTGGAGCAATACTGATGGGGAAGCCGTGGAGTTTGCCTTTTTGCCTCTCCCTTCTGGGTGTTTATGTGCCATGGGCACAGGGATCCCTATCCCAGCAGCTGATTCCATGCCTGCTTCCTCTGCCATCACCTCACTTCTAGATTTCACTGGTTTTTGGGAATCTCATTTACAGAAATACGCTTTTCTTCTGAAACATTATTTGCAGGGCTGCTATTAAAATCTCACTGCATTTATATTTTTGACAGTGTGAACCAAATTGCTCCTAATTCCATTATGCTCTGTATATCACTGAGTGGGGAGAGTAATTCTGGCATATGCTAATGCCCCTTGGTTTACACACAGAAAATGCTATTCTGGTAACAAAGTAGTGAGTATGTTTTATAATGGGATATATATCATCAGAAATGGAACACTGGTTTTACAAAATATTTTAAGAGGAAGGTAAATTAGATCATGAAAAGTGCATAAGGGCCATAAATTATGCAGTAGCCTAAAGAATTATTATAAAGAGATTTGGTTGTGGCCTGATCCCATGAAACCTTTAACTGTGGCCATTAAAATAAACCATATCAACTGCTCACAGCCACAGAAGATTTATTGTATCCCGTGGAATGGTCACCTGAAACTTCGGAATTGCATTCGGCGTGAAAATAATGGTCCCCCTTAATTCTTGATGCAGATGTTTTTAATGAGTGGTATTAAATGGGAAATGGTGGCAGTTTAAACTGGAGTTTTTATAGTTCCCTCTCTTGACATTCAAAACATTTTTCCCTTAAGAGGTGCCTAGCATTTTTAGAGGGGAAAAAGCTTTAATCTCTGATTTAGCTTGTGAAAGATGCTTGGGGGTGACAGGCTGAAGTACATGACAGGGAGCAAAGGATTCAGAACCATCCTTGGGTGTCGTGAAAACAACTTCAGCTTCCCTCCTGTCTAAGCCAGACTTCTCTTCATCTTTCTCTCTACCTGTTTTTCTTCCTTCTAATTTGCCTTTTGTTTCTTTACATCACACTGGTTGTCTTTTTGCCTTCTTCAAGCTTATGCAGCCAAACCCTTCCCTCGGGAGGATTTCCTTCTGAGTCCGATCTTGGACCGCCCTGAAAACTTCTTGGTTTGGTGCCACATCCCAGCAGTGGGACAGGAATAGCCTTTAAATGGGATTCTGGGAGAATCAGCAGCACTTCTGTGCCTTCTCCCTGCTGGGATGGGGTCAGCAGGTCAGTTTTCCAACCTCACCGACTCATCCAGGCTGCAGGAACTGGGCTGGGACCGTGGAGCAGGTTTTGACAAACTCCTCACATTGTGGATCTGTGCTGTTACAAACTGGCTTAATTTCTATGCTGATGAGAGATTACAGTTCATGATTGGCTCCTCATTAGTTACTGATTTGCTGCTCCAAAGGAACACAGTGGTCAAGTTCATGTTAGTGCTTTGGCAGCTGGGCTGGAATTGGGAGACACTTCTCCAGACAGCACAGCGAGGAAGCACTGCTTAGGAAAAAGCAGAGGAAGGGACAAAATGAAGTATCTTTGAAAGAAATGAAATTAGATAATGATTAGTCATTAGCCAGGTCATTAATTTCTGGGCTATTTTAGGGAAGGAGAAGCCCTGCAGAAACGTGTGGAGGAATTGTGCTTAACAGTCCAGATGTCTCCGAGATTCCCACATCCTCCTGTCCCTGTTCCCAAGCTGGGATCAGCACTCAGTGTCTTTCTGGGTGGTCCAGGCTTCTGTTGAGTCTCTGTGTGTCTGAGAAGTTAAATCCTTAAGTCCCTGTAAGCTCCCATTAGTCACTGAAAATTGCCATTTCTGTAACTCCGCTCTGTGGCTTTTTGTCAACGAAGAGAGGTTTTAATGTTGCTTCTTGATCATCATCCCAGCGGTAGATAACATTATTATTTTTAAAGGTGTGTGTCATTTCAGTGGAGCTGAATTAGTGCAGAAATGGATCACAAATGAGCAGGCTTTGCAAGGCACAGATCCAGCAGCCCGCTGGGGCCACGGGGGGCATGTTCTCGGCAGCTTCCAGAGAGGGGCAACAATTTTTGGGCATCCTGGGGAGAAAGAGAATGTGTCCCAGGACTCTGAGCAGCCCAGATGGCCCTCAGTGACCCAGACCAGGTCTGCAGCCCTTGTCTCCAAGCAGGGTAGTTGTCACTTGGTGAGATGTGTTGGGTGCCACTGCAGAGGGCTGTAAATATCTCCTTTGGAGGCAGCTGCTCACCAGTGTGTCTGCATTAACCCCGAGCCATTTTAGACACAGCAGCGTGAAAGCTCCACCATCTCAACGAGGGAAACGCTTCTCTTCATTTCTGGTCCCATTTTTCACTTTTAAAAATTTTTTTTTTCCTCCCAAGTACATGGAGCAAAATCCCTTAATTTCAGCTGCGCTGTTTATAGTGCTACAAAACATCAGTGAGGGAAAATCTGCCTTTATGGGTGGTCACTCCACCTACTCTCCTTCCTTGGACCCTCAGAAATCCATGGGGAGAACGATAAAAAAATGAATGCTGGTGCCCATCTGCTGCCTGTTGTTTGGGTGCCTCAGTATCAGCAGGGAATCAGTCCTGCATCCTTGTACAAACCCTGTTCCCTGCACATTTCACACCCAGTGACAGCCTGCACAAACTTTCCTTGGGATGCATTTGGTTGTCTGTGCTGTGTGACAGCCCTGGCAGCTCCAGGGATTTTATCATTAGTCTCCTGACAGGGCTTGGGGTTTGTTTTTTTATTATTATTATTTCTTCTGACAACAGCGCTACGAGGCTTTTGTCAGGTTAGCCCAGTTTGATGTTAGTTGATAATAATTATACCAGTAATTAACCATAATTTTATAGGATGGCTATAATTTGTCTGTAATTACAGCTGGAATGACAGAAATACTTCCCTATTTTTAAAAGGAGAGAATTTTTAAAAATTCTACCCATCATAGTACAGGGGGGAAAAAAGAGCTTGGAAATGTTATTTCCAAAAGATTAAAGGCTGGAGGGCTAAAATTAAGCCTCCTATTATATTAAAGCCTAATCTTGTGATACTAAATCCTTTTGTGTGATTTTTGTGTATCAGGGGCTGACAGTATCAATGACATTAAAGCCCAACCTTTGGGTACTGACCTTTTCATCTCTAATGCAGATTAAGAATTTAAAGAATTTATGCAGGCAAACAAACCAACTTTTTGTTTGGAAACAAAGCCAGCAGGTGTAAAGTTTGGCAGGACTGGAGTGGTGTGTCCTCAGAATTTGTGCTCAGTTCAGGTGATGCCTTACAGTGCTTGGGGTGAAGGGAGTGGTTCTGCATGGCTCTGCTGGTGACTTAACCTCTGGGTCTGTAAGTCTGTAAAGTGTCCTCAAGCCTGTGGATAATCATAAATGTAATAATGTGAGGCAACAAAAGAGGTTAAGGCTTTCAGTGATTTTTTTTGGGGTGAACTGTATGAAAATGTCTAATCAAAATCAGGAAAAAAATCCTTTTTTTTTTTAATTATTTTTTTTATGTGCCCAACATCCTGAACCCTTGTAATCCAGAAATATTCCCTGGAAGTTTTTTAAGCTTTACCCTTGGGCAGATTTAACTCATTGCTTCTACCACGGAGTCCTCGTGTGTTTTCAGATTGGTTATTTGGTATTTATCCCTTCTGAGTTGGAAAACGGGTTCCTTCTGTGGGTAATTTGTTTTAGCCAATCCACATGAGTAGAAAAGGAGCTGAAATGCCCCAGAGGAACCAGTTCTTCCTATTGTATACATTGGATGTCACGTTCTTCTCCTTTACTCTTCGGGTATTTACCATCCAGCCTTACAGAGGGCAACGCTCTAAGTAGAGAAATGCTTATAAATGTCCCATTAAGCAGAAAAAAAGCCTCCAGCTAATCTTAGTGGGGCTTTAATTAATTATGAACTGCACAAATACTGTGTGCATTTAAGTCATTCTTCCTCCATGGCAATTAGGTCTATTATGAGCCTTTATTCCTGCTTTCTGCATATGGATAGACAAAGATCTGCTTAATTTAACATTAATTATGGATGTATGGACCCTTAGCATATTCTTAAGGATATATCAGCTAATTAGAGCTGTAGACTGAGTCCAGATACTCACTGCTCCTTTTCTCTCAGAGCTGCCCTTTCTCTCTTTCTCCCTCCTGGCAGAGATGGGGGAGGTCAAAGCTGGTCCAGCACCAACTTCCCAGGATGGAGCATCATCACCATCAGGTTTCCAGCAGCCTGCCCTTCCTTCCCCCCCCCTCAGCCTTGCTGTGTCCTCTGAACACCCTGAGATCAAAGAGATGATGCTCATCCAGCATCGCTGAAGGCCTGGCAATCCGGGGATGTGTGATCTGGCTGTGTATGATCAGACTGCACATTCATTGGGGGGTTATGATAAAGGAAATAAGACTACAGTGTGAAATGGGGCTGCTTTCCTCCTTGGGCACCTTCCAGCTCTGAGGCTGTAAGTGTCAAGCAGGAGCTCTCAAAAGCAACTCGTTAGAAAGGATTTGGGACAGGACTTCGTGTCTGCGCCTTCATTTCTAGAACACTCTCTGTCTCTCTGGCTTTCCCCTGTTTATAGCTATTTCTAAATTCTTAAAGACTACTCTGAGAAGAGAATCACTGAGGAGAGGGGTAATTGGAATTTCCCAGAGGGAATGCTTTAAAGACTCAACGGTTGGCCAACGCTGCTCCGAGGCTGCCCATCCCGCTGTCAGGGCTGCTTAACTGAAAGGCTTTCTCCCATCCCGGGCTGTCAGGCTGGATTTGTCATGTGGCATGAGGGGAAATCGATGAACTGATTAGCAGTGGTTGAAGGGGCCACTTTAGGAATTAGCACTGGTATGATTTCCGTGCCTTGCTTGGTGTTTTTGAACGTGAAGGATCACGATCAAGCACAAGCAGCTCCTGCGATCTGAATGCCTGGGTTTCTCCCAGGGAAAGCTTTGGTCCACTGTGCAGGAGAGGAGACAGAGCAGAAGGCTTTGAAACAAAGCAGACCAACCACCCCTCCTTCCTGTATTCCTTTCTCCTCTTTGTTTTAACATTATTGATGAAGTGACCAAAATGGTGTCTGGGCACACCTGAGAAATCAATGAAAAAGTAAATCTTAAAAAAATAAATCAGTTGTCCCGCAGTGTGAACTCAGATGTGACCTGGTTTGCTGTCCTGTGCATGCACTGCCTGAAGTACCTGGCAGGCAAGAGATGGCCTTGGCTTTATTTCCTTCGATCGGATTCTTGTAGGAGCTAATTTCTTACGAGAGGAAGAGGCTGCTCATTTTAGTCCTGCCAGCAGAACTCCTAAATCCCAGCTCCCTACGTCACAGCTCTTCCAAACCTCCGA
>JAWWES010000030.1:7644607-7654928 GCA_035583135.1 Lophotriccus pileatus | reverse complement strand
GTCCAACCTGGCCTTGGACACTTCCAGGGCTGGGGCAGCCACAGCTTCTCTGGGCAACCTGTGCCAGGGCCTCACCATTCTAAATTTAGTGCTTTTTGCATTAGTTCTTATTTGATTAACATAGAAGGATATATAAACAGGGAAAAGTTTTCCTGAGTGTAGGGAGAAATACTCTCTGCCCAGTATTTTTGTCCTACACTGAAAAGCACAAGAAAACTCTTTTGCCCTTTTGTTACTGGGTGTTTTCCTTTATTAACATTTGCTTCTCCCCTGGAACCCACACAAGGATGGGTTTCACTCCTATTATGTGGGAAAACATTCTCCATCCCACATAACCTCCACGTTCTCAGGAGGCTTTGAGAGCTTTGCCTGCTCATCCCTCTGCTCCCTGGCCGCAGTTGTGCCTCTCTCCTCTGGGTGTCTATGCTGCAGCACCGCTGATTTTCCCATTAATCTGAGGTTTGGGCAGGTGGTTACAGTCCTTCTCTCCAGAGTCAATGGTATAGATTCTTTCTGTGTGATTTTTTTTTTATTGAGGTAAACAAACAGTTGTAAGTAGGGACCCACCTTTATGTATTCCCTGAGTGGAAAACACAGATCTTACCTCATTTTGTGAACTTAGCACGTGCTTGATGCTTCAGAGGGTCAAAAGCCACTCATAAAAATCAAGCTGGAATTTCCTTCCTATTTTAAACTTGCACTAATATTTCCCTAATTGCTGTTCTGGGGACCTGTGAATGCAAATGGGCAGTTAGACATTTTGATTCTTATTAACACCCTCTGGTCTAGTAATGTCATGCAAATTGTCAAACCTGCGTGGGAAGATTAGACAAATAGCAGCAGATGCATTTTTATATGCTGTGTTATGTGCTTGATTTTTATTTTTTATTTTTTTTTGCAAAACAAATCTCTCTCGTGGGAGAACTGAAATACTTGAAATTCCTCTTTCATTCTTTTCTCAATACTCGGGCAAGAATGTTTTGGCACATCAGTCACGAGTAAATATGTCAGGGATAACTTAGGATCCGTGTTAGGAACACAGGCTGAGGCTCTAAGGGATCCTATTCTAAAACATGATCAGATTATATTTATTCTGGGATGAAAAGTGAGAAAGGAAGAAATGTGTCTATAAAATGCTTGGCATGGCAGAAAGTCCCATTTTGGAAACAGTAATGATGGGAATGACACAGAAATCTGTGCAGAAGAGCTTAAATAAGAGAAGGGGGTGGTGGCAGGACTGAGTATCCTGATCCTGTGAAAGTCCTTGTCACTTAGTACTTTGTTAATTTTTAAAACAAGCTCTTTCTCCTGTCATATCTTGATCTTGTGTTAGTAAGGTGACTTAGCTCCTGAGGAATTTCAAAGTTAGTTGTAAACTTAGGTTTCAAAGCTGTAGGTACAGGTACACAGGCACAACCCAGATAAACATCGCTTTCCTGACTGCTAAAGCACCAATTCAGAGGGAATTTCAGTAGCTTCATAAAAATGCTGGTAGAAATAGTTCAAAGCAAGCAAGCAAAAAAACCCACAAAACATTCTTTGTTTCTGAAAAAACATGTAACATGCTGGTATCTAGGCAGATTCCTCCTTTGTTTAAAATCAGACACAAACCACAGGCTGTAAGTCCTTAGAATATTTGGAGCCCTGGCTCGTGATCCACGAGCAGGGGCAGGAGCTGCTTGTTTGTCCTTTGGCTCAAGGGCTTTGTGCTGCAAGTGATGAGGGTTTAAATGGGACTGAGGAGGAGATTTTGCCCGAAGTAGGTCGAGGGAAGGAAATCTTTCCTGTTTGCCCACAGCCCATCTCATCCCTGGACCAGGAGAGACCGATGAGAAGCACCAGGTTGTGGCCCAACAAACACAATTACTGGGCAGTGTGTCTTCATTTGGGTGCCACGCTCAGTTAATAACCAGATCTCCACCATACTTCTTTATTGCTTAGGCTGAAGGAGAAAGTAATTAAACTTAATAGGTATTGCCCTTGCTCTAAGGCCACTATACATTTTAAGCTGCCAGCAAAAGTAATTAATACTAATAGAAGTCATGAGTCCTAAACAAAGACATTTGTATGCCAAGTAATCTACAACATGTACTTTTGGGAATAAATTATTTTTATTCTTTTACATCCTTGGGACCATAAACTTGCTGCTTCATGGGGTTCATCCTTTCTTCCTCAAATTTGTAGTCAATTTTCTTCTCTGTGTGTGTGTGTGTGTGTGTCTCTGGATGTCACTTCTCCCCCAGGGTTTCTTAAGAAAACCTGCCAAGTTCACCATAACTTTGAAAAAAAGATAAATGTTAACAACAGTGAATTGGAATGCAGGCAAGAATTTAAAATATGTATTTCTGTGCTGCACGTTCTGATGAGGCTGGGCAAGCACTGGGCACGGCTAACTGACCAGATGGCTCCTTGATATCCACAGGAGAGGGAGATTTGTGTTATCATGAGAAATAGGATGATGTCAAGATCTTAATGCAGCATCAATATCAGCTCGGCAAAGACACGAGTACAGCGAGCTGAGCTCCTCAAGAAAGCTGTCAGAACATGTTCAGATGTGGCTATATGATCTTTGACTCGTGATAGACAAGGTTTTGCTTAGAATTAGTGTCATGTTTTCCCATCATAAATCATTTTCTACTTACCTGCCAGTCAGGCTTGGCTTGGTTGGCTGCTGCCTGGGAACAGATCAATTCCTGCATGCAAGGGAGATAGAAATTGCTTCTAATTGTTTTCTGGGGGAGCCTTTAGATCATCCACATGAAACCTGAGCCTGCACAAGCCTTGGTGTATTTCCATGAATAGCCCGTTTCAATACTTTAATGACCCAATTATTTCAGTCCTCAAAGAAATGAACAAGTTTCTTCTACTCTTGCCAACTTCCCAAGGACAGAAAGCCAAGTACCCCATGTATTCTCTGCACTGTCAGAGTGATGCCAAGATAGCAGCCTGCTGGGTGCAGAACTCCCTGCAGAGCTGTGTTTGCTCGTGCTGAGCAGGAGAGACTCAGCACACCCTCAAGTCGTGCAGTGAGGGGAGAGGGAAACTCTCCCCTGCAGTTTAAAACCTCTGAGTGGCAAAAAGTGAAACAACTGCCTTGGGTTATGAACCTGAATCAGTGCCAGGAAGCTGCAGGTGTTTCTTTTGAGGCTGAGTTTGTCCAACTTCCAACGCTGAATTGTCATTATACCTTTTCCTTAATGCCAGATGTTCCCTAACACCAAATCTCCCTGTGTGAGTGAGTGTTTGCTGCCACTGTGTGCTGCCCTTGGGCCAACTCAGCGAGCTCAGCTCAGTCAGCTGCACACATGGAGGAAGCTGTGCTGTATTTTTGTGCCACTGGGTACATTCTGAGCCCTTCTTTCGGGCTCTGGGTCCTTCTTGTGATCTCCCAAGGCCGGGTTGGACTGGGCTTGGAGCAACCCAGTCTTTTGGAAGGTGGCCCTGCCCATGGCAGGGGGTTGGGATGAGATGAGCTTTGAGGTCCCTTCCATCCCCAAACTGTTCTGGGATGCTCTGATCATTTCCATGTCCTTCTTGAAGTGTGAACCCAGGAACTGAACACATTTCCCAGCAGTTTGGCTGTTGTTGCTTTGGGAGGCAGTGTTATCAGTCTGTGATGCTTCCTGCCTGTTTTTCTGGGAACTGGGTAAGGACAGTCAGCCCCCACTGGAAAAAACTTAGTGACAAATGCCCTTAATGTTATTTTTGGTAATATGTTCTCTCTGTACAGATATTGACCAAAAGGCCATTAAAAATTACTAGGCATCGAGGAGGTTACTGAAGGAAAACAAAGATCTATTGATTTCTTGCTTTACAAATATGCTATTTATCCTACTTAGCAGTCGCAGTTTTGCTGCCATAACTCTTGTAAGGGCAATTATCAGACTGGTGGAATTAGTTATGTGGTCAGGAAAGTCCTATGGAGGTGTGTGTGAGGAGAGGGAAGGAAGAGGGGGAGCAGTCCTACATCTGCTGAGGAGCTTCTCTTCCCGTGGCTGTGGAAATGCTTTCTGGGCAGTGGCTGGTGCTCCAGCACCTCCCTTTGATGTCTGAGTGCTGATTCAGAGCTATCAGTGGGAAAGGCTCTGCTCCCAGGGGTGCAGCAGTGTCCTCATTTACCTGGGGGATGTGCACATCTGGGTGCCCTCCCTGCTTGTGGAAACAAAGAAAGTGGCTCTCAAGAAATACCCTTCCAAGCAGGACAAGACCTCATCTTCGGCTTGTTCTTCTCATTCGAGAGTGCCACAGTGGAGTCTGGGCTTGTTTTTATCTCCCACCTCTTTTCTCCCACAGCCTAACACTGAAGTTCACTTTAGGATTGTTTTTGCAGTTTTCTCTCTTCCTTCCTTCCCTTCCTTTCCTTCCAATGGGGGGTCTTGAACATGATTTTGGTTTGTTCAGGAGGAAAAGGTGCCAAGAGAAAGTGGATGGAATGTGAAGCTCACTCTGCAGGGTCCCCCTGGCTCTGCCCCCACCCCCAGCTCAGGGCACTCTGCCTCTCTTGCTCCCTTTCAATTTGTTTTCTCCTTACATGACCAAGTTCCTTCCTAATGTAGTCTAAGCTTTTCATTTTTAAAGACTTGTCTCTTTATTAAGTTGCTAATTAGATTGA
Source organism: Lophotriccus pileatus (assembly GCA_035583135.1). Taxonomy (NCBI): domain Eukaryota; kingdom Metazoa; phylum Chordata; class Aves; order Passeriformes; family Tyrannidae; genus Lophotriccus; species Lophotriccus pileatus. Next base: position 7,650,316 of record JAWWES010000030.1, on the reverse strand, counting down.
ATAATTCAGACCTTTGTTCTGTCTCTGCTCCTGATGTCTGGCAGGTTGTTTCATTGCCTCTTCTCCACTTTCATCCTCTTCTGGGGTCTTCCTCTCCCTGCCCTCCCTCCTTGACTTTTCCTCATAGCTTGAGAAATTTGACCCTGCTTTTAATATCTCTGCTGGCATTTCACTTAATGATCCTATTACACATTCCTGAAGCCCTTTTCACTCAAGATTCTCAGGGCTCCACCAGTATCAATTAATTTCCAAACACCTTCATTTTATCATGCAGATTTTACACTTGGGTAAACTGGGGCATGGCAAAGTCAGGCAGTGCTCAGCATCACAGCACAGCTTGAAAAGCGGTGTGATCTTCAGTGCTGCTGAGCATCTCTGGCTGCTGGAGGCTTCATTTGTGGCTCTGGGTGGTAAAATTCAAGCCAGGGGAGATGAAATACTCGTGCACTCATCCGTTTCCTACATGTTGATGGGAAGGAAGGATCTCTGTTGGGCTCTGTGTTTGTAAAATGCACGGCCGAGGTTGGCACACCTTTAAATTGAGCTCAAAGATGAGCTAAAGAGTGCAGGGTAAAATTTAAGCTCCTCAGGTAAGCCACTCTTAGCATGTCATTTTGGTCTCTCATGCTTTATCCTGATCAAAACAACCTGAACACATTTATCAGGACAGAGCTGAAATTTGCCACTTCGGTACCAAATCCTTTCATGGCTTTTTCAGGTGACCAGCACTGCAGAGGTCCTGTTTTGATGTTCAACAAGAAGGACATACAAACATAAATGCCTTGCTCCTGACTCTTAGTTATTCTTTCAAATTGAATTAATGAGTTTTTGTGTCAATACAAATTAGATAAATAGCTGGGAGAACTTGTTAGCCTGTTTCTGGTGGTTTGGATTTTTTAGTTTACTAGACTTGATTATGCATTTGTTGACAAAGGGAAGGGAAAGAAAAAAATCCATCACAATTATGCACATTTTGCTGCAAGGCTTGAAAGGGCAATTTGGAAATCAGATGATAAAGTAGTTAAGCAGATCTATTTAAAAATGGCAAGGAAGCAAAACTCCTGCTTTTAAACTGTCAGGCAGATGTCTGTGCACTCGCTCTGTGTGTGTCATCAAGTTAAACAGCAAAAGAATCTTCATCTCTCAAAGTGTCCAGTTGATATCTGGACATGACATGAGGGATTCTCTTCTGATCTGTGCTACCCCAAGTGTGGTGGAATGTTGTGGGAAGCAGCTTGAACAGAATTTCCAGCTGTTCCCTCTCTCCCTCTCTGCTTGAAGCCACCACCAAAGCTTGTGGAGTGAGGTGAGCAGGGCACAGGCACAGGGCTGGTGATTCTGGATGCTGTGGAGAAGGAAGAACCAGCCACAGTTTTCCCCTCTCAGTTAAAAGCAGAAAAATAGGGCCAGCCAACTTCATCCTCACACTCTGAGATAACCCCTTATTTGCAAACAGTCAGCAATTGCCTATTAAAAGCTAATATGCAGCAAATCTTGTCCCAGTGTGGTGCCCAGATAACGAGCTCGTTCCCCAGAGGTTCGGTGTTGTGGTCAGGGAAATTGCTCCTCAACTGGGGCTTTTCAGCAGCAGGAGAAGGAAGTTCATGAAAATTAATTTGTCTCTCTGATCATTACCTTTCCTGACCGTTTACAGTGCCTGCCACTCTCCCACTGACAGCAGGTTTTGCTCCTGACCCTTCCCCAGCGCCTTCTGTGGAACTTCTCCCCGTGTTTCAAAGCTTGTTTTCGAGGTCTAACAAGGAGGGTGGCAGGACCTGAGCCAAACCCTCTGCTTGGAATCACTCAATGGAAAAGACATGTGCCCATTCATGCATATTTGATACATCCCTGCTAAAAATAAAAGGACTTTTTTTATCAAAGAACAAGGCATTTTCCAGCTGAAGTCAGAAATCAATCCGATGGCGCTGCTCTGCTGAGCTCTTGTCGTGCACCTTTGACTGCAGGGGGGCATTTCCTAAACAATGCCTGTAGAAAAGGAGGGTAGATGTTGATTTTCAGCTCACTGTGGGCTTTTTTATTTTTCAGTGATACCCTAAAATGATGGGAGTAGCCTGAAGGCAATGATGGGTTTTGCAAATCCTCCAAGATGAAGGACGCAGCAGAGCCTTGGAAAAACAACCCAAAACTTTCAATAACAACTATGAAATCCCGGGTTTTTCAGGAGCAGAGCAAGGGCTTCCTCTACAGGACCAGGTTTCCTTCCCCAGGCTGCTGTGAGTGTTTCTCTGAGGGCTTTGGGCAGCCCCAGGGGCTCCTTCATGTTCTCCTGGGTGGAAATGCAGCTCTGCAGCTCCCGGTTCCTTAATGAGAGAGCAAGAGATGCAAAGCCTTCCGTGCATTAAGAGAAAGGGAAGAGAAGAGCAGCATCCTTTTCCTTCATCTGTTAGTGTGTCTACTAGTCCTGAATTCCCTTCACCTGCACAAAGGGCTGAGCTGAGCCTTTGTGTGCACAAACAATAAATGCAGATAATTCCGCCAACTTTAGCACTTTTTCCCCCTTATTTTTTTGCATATTTTGTCTGAAATCCTAGTTAAGCTTCTGTTCTTGATTATTCCATTGTATTTTTGTATAAAGTAAAGGAAAAAACCAATCAGTTTCTAGTGGCTGGCTGGAGCAGCAGCATTGAGAGTGTTATCCTGGAATGACTGGTGTGCAGTTTAGAAGGTTGCTGGAGAGAGCTGTAAATTATGTCATGTGTGGTTCATCAATTATATAGATAAAACTGTGAAGGAGAGTGGTTTGTCAGAAAAGATAAGAAAAGAGGGACTGAACCTAGATATATATTCTGTGCTGATAATCTGGTCGGTTTTGGAAGTGAGAGGAGTCACTTGTGGAAGCCACTTAATAAATTTAATGACTATTGGAAGGGACAGGATAAAAAAGAGCAAGGATAAAATGTTAAGTGTGCTTGCAGTTGCAAAATCAGTGCCACTTTTCTTGGGGTTTGCTAATGGCTGTAGGTGCTGTCTGGAAATAAAGCAGAGGCGCTGAAGAGGATGGGGAAGGGATTCTGTTCCAGGGATTTTGGCAGGAGTTGGGGTGGCACTCTGGAGCTCCCAGGTGTTGTCTCAGGTGATCAGATTGAAGATGTAACAAGGTCAAGCACTTCCCCCCAGGGCTGTGTGTGCTTCCAGCTGGGAAACAGCACCAGAAAAATGGGGATATTTTTACCATTGTGCCAAGTGGCAACAAGAAGGAAGAAGGGGAGAGCAATTTGCACATCCCAAAAACCCCACACAGAAACCTTTTAAGGTTTCCAAATGAGCTTGGGATAGATTTGTTGGGATTTCTCCTCCTCCCTTACCCAGCTGTTCATTTTACCCTGTGCCCCTGGGCAGGGGGGAGGTGTGGGGCAGAGCCTTCCATCCTGACATGGAGCTGCAAAGAGAGAGAATAACCAAGGCTCTCTGCAGTAAAACAACCTCCTTCCCATCCAGCCCTAAGAAGAGATGTTATCAATGCCCACTGGCTTGTGGCAATATTTAAACATCTACAATTCCACAGAGAGAGAAAAATAGAAGTTGCCACTGCAGTTTGACCACCTCTGCTGTGTCCTGGAGGGGGGACAGTGGCATCCTCACCCATCCAACAAGCGAGACCTTCCCAGCTCCCAAGTCTGAGGGAAGAATTCCACGGGCAGCTTTTCATTAACAGCAAATGTGTTTGAGAAAATTCACTTCTGCTACAAATCTGCATGACTGGTGAAATTATATCAAGCTACGTCCTCAGTCAATTTGGGCTATTATTTGATTTTATAAATTGTATCAAGACGGTATTTTTCTTTTTTAAATTAAACCTGAGCGTTTCTCCTCCCTGTGCCTCACTGCTGGCAGAGGGCTCTCACACTGCAAAGTTTACCTTTCATTTGTTCCTGTGTAATAACCCATTAGGTCTGCTGAGAAATACCATGTTTCTTATGCAATGTCAACACCTACTTCCATTTGCTCTTTCTCTTCAGGAAACACAGCATGAATCCCAGATGCTGCAGAATCCTGGTGTCCTTGACCCATTGGAGTGCTCAGAGGAAGGATTCAAAGGGAACAAACTGGTATTTAAGGCTGTAAAACGTGCAGGGTTTTTGTTTTTCTTTGTTGCAGTGGTGAAGTTCACGAGGCAAAGGGGGCTTGAGGGGTGTTCAGCTGGGTCACACACTCTGTGTTGGTCCTTCCCAAAGCCCAGAGCTCAGGAATGCTTAGTTTCATTGTTTAAATTTCCTTTCTGTAGTTTGAATCAAACAGACCCCCGAGGTTTCCTAACACTAAATGATTTTCTCTGCTGGGTGGGGAGATAGGCAAGGTTAAACAGGGAGATCTCATCTAACATTTTCATCTAGGATGTTTACCAACAGGATCCGCCAGCGATTTGTTTTCGTCTCCAGCTCCCATCTCCAGATAAAAATCCACAGCATTTTTTGTGGGATGTGTGGAAGTCATGAGGTGCATTTCAGACACGTGAATAATTCAGGCACTGCTGCATGCTGCAGCTCATCTTCCCCGATACCGTAACACCGACGTTAAACTCACAGCTTTCAATTATTTATTGCCACGTGCTAATAAAACAATGATCCTGAGAGTCTCTCCCGGTCTCCTCCAGTGAAATCTCGAGTACTCTCTCCCAAGTTTTCACAGGAATCATCTGAGCAACTTGCTCCAAAGTCACTGCCAGCGATTCAGAGCAGAGCCCAGGAGTCTCCTCCCCTCGGCCCCAGCAGTGCCATCTCCACCCTGCTCGGGACTTGCTCTAAATTAAGTGTTACAAATTTTATATTTATATTGCACCATTTATGTTTTTAATATGATTTACAGGCTGAAATGTTGTTTCCACTGTTGGGAAGTCCCCTGAGCACCGAAGCAGTTAACTTTCAGCAAAATGCGCGTCCCGAAGAAGCGCCAAAACGCGTCAATTTAATTCCCAGGTCTCTGGATTTCTCCGGGTTCAACCAAAGCAGCACAGAGTGTGTTTTGAGAATTTTCTGGAGTTCATTTGCTCATTAGTTTATTTTGGATTTGAGCCTATGAAAACCCCTGTGGAAAGAGAACTTGGGTTGCACAGCTCTTTATATGGAAATTCTGCTCTTTTTAGGACAGGTAAAATGAAGCCATTTCTCACGTACCTTAGGACACATCAGTAAATGTATTATTTAATATGCACATCTTCCTATTCAATTACATTGAAAATTATGTGTACTTAAAGACCCTCATAAAACTGGTGGAGGAGAGAGCTCCTTTATGCCAGTGGGACATAGTAGGACATAAATACTCGGGAGTGAAATCCCGGACAGACTACAGATGTGGTGCAATGGGCTTATCTCCCTGGAGGACCAGTGGCCATTAACCCAAATTGCAGAGTTTGTTCTGTACTCCCCAGAGCTGTTGTATTAATGCACCTTTTGGGTTACCCCCTCAGGTACTCCTGGTGCTGGCTGGGAGCTGCAGAACTTGTCCTGCAGAAATTGTTCCTGCAGAAACTGTTCCTGCAGAACAGCTGCTCAGTGCTGTTTGAACAGTGGCTTCAGGCACAGCCCATTAAAGGAGTGCTCATCTAGGACAGGAGGGAATGGCTTCCCACTGACACAGGGTCAGAGTAGTTGGAAGAAATCCTTTCTGTGAGGGGGCCCTGGCACAGGTTGCCCAGAGAAGCTGTGGCTGCCCCATCCCTGGAAGTGTCCAAGGCCAGGTTGGACAGGG
>JAWWES010000030.1:7633339-7644259 GCA_035583135.1 Lophotriccus pileatus | reverse complement strand
TGTCCAAGGCCAGGTTGGACAGGGCTTGGAGCAACCTGGGCTGGTGGAAGGTGTCCCTGCCCATGGCAGGGGTGGGAGTGGATGATCTTTGAGGTCCCTTCCAACCCAAACCATTCTGTGATTCCATCTGTAAAGCACCATCACACAAACAGACACACTTCAATTTATCTCCCCTTCTTTCCTACCTGGCCCCATCACCTGAGTGGACCAAGGACAGTGAAGGGTGTGTGTTTCAGACACATGTAGAAATGGGCATTTGAAAGCCAGATGGGATTTTTATCTCCTGCTTGCACTTGATACTTTGTTCTCCCTCTTGTACAGTAACAGAAATATTAAAGAAAGAAATGACACCCACTCATCGTGACCCTTTTCCCTTTATATTCAATTCCCAAGCATTGAAATGTTCATAAAGGAATTATTAAATTTGCGTGTTGGGACCCTGTCTGTGAGTTTTGTGCCACTTTAGCAATAAATCAGTGAATTGTCCTGGGGGTTCACAGGTGTTGTTTAATGGAACAAGTGACCAAAGGATCTAAAAGTTGGACCTTCATGAGTTTTATGGAACGTTCTTGTGGCCAAGGACTTGGCAAAACCAGGAAGGATGGTTGTAATTGAGGTCTCAAAGACAAACAGAGAATCACAGCTCTAATAACTATTCAAGGTCCTTCTATCTCTCTAGTCCACACAGGGGTTTGGATGTGTATTTAGATTAAAGTTTTTCTCATGTGAATCTCTGAAAATTAACTATTTTTCAAAATCTGAAGATACTTGGGAGTACCCAGGGAACACTGAACCCCACGGGATGGCTTTGGTGTGGATTGAACCCACGGACCTGAAGGGAGCGGCTGGAGTCTGTGAAAGAAGGATTTAAGAGAAGAGGTCTTGGATTAGGACTTGTACATTAAATTTTTAGCTCAGCCACACACCTCATGTCTGCTCAGGCCGTTCCCTTTTTGCTCAAGCAGGATGGATGTTTCCAGTGGCCGGGGGAGGTATTAAGATGATAAATCCAGTGAGTGTTGTCTCGGGTGCAGGTGGCACAAACTCTCCAGCTCTTCGTGCAGAGATCTGAGGCCAGTGAGACAGAAAAGCTGTCACCTTCTGCTGTTTGTTTTTAATTTCACCATATGCAAAGAAAAGGAGGATTTGAATGACACCCTAAACGGGAGAGCGATGACATTGTTTGTTTTCCCGCCTCTGCTTTAATTTTTATTTGTTTCTTTATTTTCATATAGAGAGAAAACAAATGGAACTGTGCAATCGCTGATTTTTGTTTGCCAGGTGTGTGTAAAGGCTTGAATTCTGTGGAAGGTGCAAAGATTATTTTCTCTGCCTGTGCTGAGGGAAGGAGGCAGCTGTATCTTGATTCCTGCTGGGGTTAAAACCCTTCCCTGGGTGCCCCCCAGTTCTTCAGTATTTGAGCTTATTTTTTCCCCACAGGGCTCTGATTTTTCAGTGTTACTCTTAGTCCTTAAGTAACTTTCCGTGCATTTTCAACCCTGCTATCTTATTTTCCACATGCTAATGAAACTGGGGCTGTTTGTTACAGCTCCCTAATCAAACTTTAAAGCATCTGTGTGTTTAATGAGTAGTACTGCCAGTCTTAACTATTCAGAATGGCTGGATGATGAAAACATTTAATTTTCTCGCTAAGATATATACAAGTCAAAGCTTTGCTTCAGCATGGCACAATTAAATCCAAGTGGTCTATAGTTTTCCCAGACAGCAATAAACTTCTTTTAGTTTCTGAATGTACATCTTAAATGGAGAAAGTTGAGGCAACCAAAAACTAATCACAGTGAAGGAACTGGCTTTAAAATTCATGCAGAACAGAGGCTGTTCCCTGTGGCAGGTGATCAGGAGATGAAGGTTTAACTCAAGTGGAAGATCTGGTACTTGTGACCATTTTCCTGTTTCTTTTGTCATTTGTCTGTTTCTTTTGGTCATTTCAGACCAAATCCCTCTATTCCCTAATTTTACCTGTTTCTATGGTAATGTTTAAACCTCAGCATGGAGCAGCCAGTTGTGTTTGTCTTACCTGAGCAGTTGTTTTCTGTGTAAACTCATCAGTTGAGCTGAAATTCCTGCTTTTCATAGTTATTGTTGCTTTTCTTGTACGAGCACATAATTTTGTGTTTTAATTGTTTTTCCTGCTTGATGGAGATTGTGCACTCGACCTCTAGCAAGCACAGTTTTACAACCTGCCACACAGTTTTGGAACTTGAGATGCTCCAGATGGTCCTGTCCTGGCATCCCAGCTGGTGCTCAGGTGCCTGACCTGGGCTGCTCTGCTGGTCTGGCCTGGAGAGCCAGGACTATAAAAGATGAGACAGTGTCATTGCTGAGAAATGTCAGGGAGAAAAGATGAAAATAGAGGTGAGAGGCAGTTCGGGAAAGCAGAAGGGAAATGAGCAGGACAGGCACATTTTGCCTGGATTTTCTTCTGAAACAGACTGGAGGTTTCACAAGTTTGAGAAATGGTGTTTTAAAATATAATCTCTTCAGGCAAGAGGAGTAGATGGAGGGGGTTTCTCTGTGACTGTAAATCAGGAGCAGTGGTGGGAGCCAGCAGGTCCCAGATCAGTTGGGCAGGAGCTGAATTTCCTTTTGGAGCCCAAACTTCAAGCACCAAGGGATGTGTTCAAAGGCACAGATTGCAGCTTCGCCCCTAACTGAGATTTGTGCCTTTGAAAACGTCCTTCCTAAATTTCAGTGCAATCTCCCTGCTCCTGGTAGATCAGGAGGCACTTTATAGTCTCCTTTTATGTTCACCCCCAGGTAAACATGGGGGAGAAACACCTTTCATTGCTGGAGATTGCTGTGAAATGAAGCCACAGGATACTCAAGGCTTATAACCAGGATCTCTGAGTGATAATTGAAAGAATTTCATTACCAGGAAGAGGATATCATCCTTGACTGATGAGGGATATGCATGGACTGAACAGGCCAATGTGGCATCCAGGTCCTCCCCCATCCCTGACTCACCTGGGAGCCTGAATGGCTCTGTAAAACTTCTGGCTGATGGCTCTTACTGAGAAGGATAAATACAAGCTGGCCAAAGTTAGGATATTTAGATTTATTACATATAATTTTAGTTGATTTTTAGATTTTTTTATTCCATCTAAATAGGAGTTAATTCCCTCTAAGTTATTAAATATACATATAAATACTTCTGAAATAAAAGGATGCAATCGATGCAGCTCAGTAGTGCCACCAACAGGAGTTAATTCCAGATGGGAAGGACTGTCCTAACTACAGGAGATGAAAGATTTCTGCAGAACCTCCTGGGACTTCAATTGTGGAAGTTTTATTTGTGAGGAAAACCTGTCTTACTGACTGGCATCAAGTAACGTGTGATCTCAGTGTTGTCAGTAAGAGCCATCTGAGCTCCCTTTTGGGATGGTTCTGAGGAGCTACTAATTGTTGATGAGGAGAAGTGGTAGGTCCTCTGATTAAAGTGTTTAAAGTAATCTTCTGATAGAGAAATCACCCATTTGATATGAGTCCTTCTGTGATTACTGTAAGAGCAACTATTTATTGGAGTGACAGGGGTTTGCTGCTTTAGGGATTGCAGCACTCAAGCCCAGAGCTCCTGGACTGCAGCAAGGGCTGTAATCACCAGGCCACAGTGTGGATATTGCCCCTTTCTGCCTCTGTTCCTCCTTCTCCTGCTTCCCTCAAAGCGTCTTGTTTCACTTATAATGCAAATTAAAGTCCATTTCCATTTGTGAAATGAATCTTTGTTTCCCAGCCAGTCTTAATCAAAACCCCAAGCCGGGCTCTTTTCTGTAGTTCTCTTTGAGGCTGATTTTGGTTCTCTTTGAGGCTGATTTTGGTTCCCTTTGAGGCCACTTGCTGCCATTGCAAAGACCCCTCAAAATGCTGGGTATTTCAAACACCATTTACACTTGCTGGAAGACCAGAGTGTTTGAAAGACTTCAGCAGATTTATGCAATCCTTCTGCTGTTCAATTATGTGCCCTTGAACGACACACATTTACCATAGACCCTCACTAAAAATAGGAGATGCTTTTTGGATTGTTCTCCAGAGACTTCACTCTCTGGGAACACTTTAAGTTTCATGTGCATAGCTCTGCTTTTTCTCTTCTGTCTGCCTTTAAGTTGACTCATTATCTGCAGTTTTGCCACTGTTCAGGTTTGTGTCCCCGTGATTTTCCCAGCTTTGAAAAGACAGAAATCAGCTTTGGTCTCCCTTCCCAGTCCCAGTTTTGATGCACAAACAAGCAGAGCTAAAACTGGAAGTTACTTCAGGGAAGCATTTGGAAAACATGGCAGGAAGGAGGCAGCTCAGCCCCCTGGTTCCCTCCAGCCACGGAGTGACAGTTTCCACCGTGAACTTAATCCCTGTTTAATCCAATCTTCCCAAGCTAAATATTTCTTTTGATGTTTAAAGAGGAAAAGACATCATTTTCTCTAATTCTTTGTGTCAGAGGAATATATCATCTGGAGATGAAGCACTTTGTGTGTCAGAAGGCCTCCATCACCTATCGTAGCACTTTCCATCTTCCTTCTGTGGGCACCTCTTGCACCTCATGGTCCACCTGGAAGACATTCACTGCAGAAACAGCTGAATATAAATGTATGAAATTAACTTATAATAATGTCAGATGATGCCATGGATTAATTATTAACTATTAAGAGTGGTGCTGATGTTCTGTGCCGTGCAGGACAAGAGGTGGGTGGTGCTCAGAGTGTTCCCAGGAAACCCCACGAATGCAGCTGTGGAAATGATGTTGGGTTGTTCACCAGTGGCTTCCTTGGCCAGATTTGTTTTCTTTTCCCTGCCTTGCTGCTGTGGTTGTCCAAATTATACTGAGGGAGAAGTAGTACTGCTTTTTGGTCATGAAAGGTTAGGTTTGTTCCTAAAAGCTGAAGGACAAAACCTCCCTAGGTCTAGAATTAAAAATAAACAGGAACCAGAAAAATATGCTGCCTTAGTGGAAGTCAAGCCTTTTGTTTCTTGAAAAAAAAAAATATTTTAAAAGTCCCTAATATGATGCTTAGGACTTTTGGGTCTGTTCCTGAGTAATCTGCTCTCCACCCACAGGCATTTTGGATTGAACTTTTCCTGGTCCAAGTGCACGAGTGAAAATGAACCCCATGTTTTCCACAGCCAGCTGAACCATCTGCATGTGCGTGGCATTATTATGTTTTTGACCTCAAACTGCAGGCTGGGGATTGTTATTTAGAGGCCTGTCAGTACACTGACATTTAGATTTGACTTGCCTTGGTCACTGTGTGCCCTTTATTGATCAAACCTGCTGTACTGTGGGGAGGTGAGTCTCCTAAGCTATATATTGTATTAATACCAGTGATAAGAGAGCATCCGTTGGTGCTATTACTGATATACATCTTTAGCCCATTAAAATGCAAATTTTAAGGTGTGCAGCAGATAGAAATCTCTGCACCTTAAAGCACAGAAAAGGCTGGCTAATTATGACTCCAACTATTTTTCAGATAAGTGAGCAGTAAGTCATTATAAAATTCGTAATGTGAATCCTTTTATTTCCCTTGTCCCCTGACTATTGAGCTGCAGATAATCTCATAAGGCAGTCTCAGTTTCCAGAATTAGTGCCCAAGGGTTTATTCATTACTCTAAATTTGAAAGCAAATAGAGCCACAAAACCCAACCCATAGTGCCTATTATTTGTCTAAAGCTACATAAATATGTGCAGCCCCAAGATGGGCAGTTTATGTCAACGAGACCAAAGATCAAGGATTGTCTTCTTGTGTAACTATCAGATGCCTCTTCAGATTGCAGAGAGGATTTTTGGGTAGCCCTGTTTCTGGTTTCTTCTGTCAGCAAGAACTTAGAGATTTATGCCATTAAACATGACCCCAGGACAGATCTGAGCTCTTTGCCAGCCCAGAGCTGCCCTTGGAGGACAGAAGTTGCCTAAACCACCAGCACCCCGAGGCCTCCCAGGAAACTGAACTCCTCAGGATTTTCCTGCCTTGAGCACTTAACTCTGGTGAACTGTTCCACCCCTGCAAATGTGCCAGCAGAAGAATATGTTTTTATCATAATACAGTCAGAAGTTTCCAGGGCCATTTGGGCAATGGCATTTCTGTGTGTTTGAGCCTGAACATTGATTTCTGTACGTGTGAATACTCAGCAGGCAACGTGTGCTAGAGATTTCACTCCACCTGAATTTACTTTCCCACTGAAGTGCCCCTTGATCTGGTTGTCTGGTGTTTTTATAGTCAGTCCTGTTTGAACAGGGATGGCCCCATTGTGTTGCAGTCTACAGAACGAACACAGTTGCTGTGATTAAACAAAGGCACGAGAAAAACCCAACCTTCTACTTGGCAACTTATGATCTTCCCATTTGATATGACATTTGTGACGACCATTTTTCTCTTTTTCCCGGGTTTCAACTTTTTTTGGGGGCCTAGAGATTAGCTGTGTATGTGTTAAGCCAGACATAAGCCCTCAGTGATACGGCAGAGGGGCTTTGTAATAAAACAGGTCTCAATATTTGCTCCAAACCGGAGAGGAAACTTTTCTTTGAGTTAAAGTTTAGTTAACTTTCCCCACGTCGATTTTTCTTTGACTCTGTTTGAAGAGTCCACCTCCAGCTGGCTTTTGAGACGCAACCAAGATCTTTGAAAGATCAGCAGCCACATTAAAGGAAGAACAGAGAGCAGATCCAATACGGCAGGTTAAGCAGGAGAGTCGATGTCAGGGGCTTTAATTACAAAAATGACACTGTGTGGCTGCTGTACTTTGTGGTGGTTGTATGCAGAGCTGGAGAAAGGCAAGGCAGATAACCTCTGTGCAGGGTGCAAACAGGGAGAGGGTTATAAATGGCACTTCTTGTTCAGAGCCTGCTGACTTTGGGGCGCAGAAGAAAACAGTCCTGAACCCCTTTTCAGCGGGGACTGAGGACCATCTGTCATCAGTGTGGGTTTGGGGTCCTGTCCCACAAAAACACTGCCTGCCCCTGGGATTCTGTGGGAGCTGGAAGGCAGCAGGTCAGGGCTCCTTGGCCACAAAACGTTTGAACTCCTCTCATAAAGGTAAATTCAGTTCTGCAGGCTTGGAAAAGGGGCTCTTTAGCTCGTTTGAGGGATGGGGGGGCTGGAGGGAAGAAGGAGAGTTCCTCTGTTTAAAAAAAATGTTCTGTTTTTGGGGGATTTTCTAAATGGAATTGCACCAGGGCAGCTCCCCCAGCGGCTGCTGCCAGGACTTGGCAAGCACAGAACGAGCCCTTTGATGAAGAGCCCCTTCCCTGCTCAGAGGCCCTGCCTGCCAGGGCACCTCCTTTAGTGGGGAATTTCACTTTAAGATATCGAGCAAGGGAATAGAAGTCGGGGCAGCGAGGGGAGATAAATGCCTTTGCAGATTAAAACATAAAGGTAAGGGGGGAAAACCATCCAGAGCTCAACTCCACTTACACTCGGGTGAGTTGTTCCACACTTTGCACGTGGGCATCGCCTGGAGCCTCTGCCTGCTCCTGATCTGGGCTGGGACCAGTTCAGGAGCTCCCCCTCCACTGGTTTTGGGAGCATTTGACTTTCAGATTCGAAGTGCCTGGCTGGAATCCTGCTTTCTGAGGCCGGCCTTTGGCACCGAGTCACTCCGGGGTGTGGGTGGCATTTCTCTTTGTGTTAAGCTGTAGTGGAAGGGAAACGAGCTAATGCAGCCAAAATTGGCTTTTTCTGCCCCTGGCCACTTCAGATCAATGAAAAGATCTATGGAAACCCTCAGCCTGGAGAAAATAAAGAAAAAACAAAGGGAAAAAAGAAGACCTTTCTCCTGAGTGATCGTTTAAATCCCTCTGACAGCCCTGGAAATGGAATTTCACTTTCTCCTCCACAATTCCAGCCCAGATTGTTTACTCTTATCTGCAAACTTGTCTTCACTAGTTTTTCACCTTCAGTTAATTGATTGATTGCTGTAAGGTGGTTAGTTAAGACGATTGCAAACCCCTCTGGGTGCTCCCCAAACATTTGTGGCTGTGCTGTTACCCTGAGCCACATCCCCACCATAACACTGGCAACAGAAAAACCTGCAGCATCTTCCTACCTGTTGGTCTGAGTCAGTGTAATATCCCCACAAGATCTTTGGATGTAACAGATCTCAGGGCCAAATTTGTGCCAGAGGAGCTAAAGGTGACCTTTCCTGTTAAATAAGGTCTTTGTAATTTCAGTAGCTGAGATAAACCTTAGCAGGGCACAAGTAACATGGTAAAATACTGATTCCCACTGTGGAGGTTGTTTGGATGCGTGCTCAGTCCAGCACAGACTCCAGAGCAGCATCTTTAGATTAAAACTATAAGTTTAACTGTGTCTTAGCAGAAAGCAATTACCCAGGCTGAAATTTGACCCAGCCAGCAGAATTAATACCCCATCATTCTCGAAGAAAAGGCCTTTGGATATTTAGATTTCATAAGCAGATAGAGGACTGGGTTCATATCTCAGCAGAAAGAGACAAATAGTAAACAGGAGTAGCTCTCGCAGTTGGCTTATTACAGAAAACTATTAAGATGTCATCCTTTGTATGGCTGGTGCCACAATTCCCATCACCTCTCTGGCACTTTACAGCTTGATTGCAGATGGTTAACACCTTTGCCCATACAGCTATGATGTTTGCATGCATAATATAAAACATCTTGCCCATAAAACATTTTTTTTTCCTCTTATATAATTTGTTGTGCCTGCATACTGGTATATATTTTTATTCAATCTTTTACATATAAATGAGTTTTATTGAATAAATGTTGCCATTGTCCATTCACCACGCCATATTTTAGCTCTGTAACTTTAGTGACTTTATGATTCCCCCTCGATTCTATTGCAGTAACAAGTTTGTTTATTGCTTTTTAAATCTCCTGCACTGACACTGCGTAAAATTAAGGACGTGGTTAAATTCTTTATGGTTTGGGAGTGGTTTTAAAATTTCCCATTTCCATGAAGCTGGGTGCTCAGTGTCACAAATCAAACGTGGCTAGCTGGGTCTGAGCTCTTGGCAAGCTGCTGCCCAGTTTTAGTGCGAGGATTGAAATACTGGAGGAGCATTTTCATCCAGTTTTATTGGTTTTCCTTTTGGTTTACAAGTCTGTGTAAATCCAAGCTGGGAAACAGTGCAGGGGTGTGGCTGGCTACATTTGAGGATTTTCTAAGTAAAGCAACTCCTTTTCCTCTTGGAAGGCAGAGGATGTTTGTGTGTCTATGAAACACTGAGGCCAAGGCAGTGTGGATTTGAACAGGCTTGTCAGCTGCTGTTATTGACAGAAACTAATTACACAGCCCAGTCTCAGGGCTAATACATACACAAATAGTGTAACTATAACAGGAGAGGTCTGCAAACAATCAAAATAAAATGAACAACCACAGGTCCTAATCCTCCTCTTCCTTGAGTCAACAGGAGCTTTGCCTTTTGGTGTGACAGGTTGTAGAGGTATCCACAAACCAGCAGCAGCTCTGGAAAGCAATGGGGATTACTCTGTTCTCTGCCTGGTGGAGCTCAGGAGGGGACTGGAGTAAACTGGGGTGGGATGGGGCTGGGCAGAGCCCTCGTGTGCTGTTGGGGTCCATCCCATATCACACCAGGGCAAAGTCAGGTCTTCAGAGAAGAGAAATGTTGTGCTACGTTCAAGCATCCTGTTCTGGAGGCTACAAGGCTTTGTAGACCACTTCCAGGATCTTTTTATCACCAAGGTTTAGCACAAAATTAATTAAACTGTGATTTATCACAGATTTCCTAATGCAGAAAGGAGTTTGTTTTTTAAATAATGCCACACTGACTACAATTGTCCTTGTATGTGCAAGCACAAGGATGTATTTGTGTTCTGTGTGTACCTCAGGCTTTGATGTGGAGCCTTGTAATAGCCAAACTGTCCATTATTAAAGGAAAAATCAGAGACTTGGGCAAATGGAAGACTTTCAAACAGCCTTTTCAATAATGCAATGGGCACACATTTTGCCTCTTCAATTTTTGCTCTATTAAATGGGGGGCGTGTCCATCCCTTTGGCTGCAGCACTTGAAACTGGGGATACTTTGCAGCTTACAGGAAGATCTTTGGGGCTGTTTGGCTTCATTTTGTCTGTGCACTCTCCCAAGTGTAGCCATGCTGAAGGAATTGAACTATTACTGGAACCCTCTCGTACGCTTCCCCCTCTCCTGCAAGGCACCACCTCGCGGGGTCACGAGAGAGGACATGAGAGAAAAAATGAACCACAGCCCCTCCATTCCCAGGTAATTCAGGGTATTAAGGAAATAGAGGAGTTTCCACGGGAGTGAAATGGCAAGTAAATAGGCGGTGAAAGCGCTGGCAGGACTCCCACAGCCTGAAACCCTGCGAGGGCCTGACATAACTCAGGCACCGCTGAGTTACCGCGGCCGTCCCAGGGAAGGTCAGGGAGGCTGGTTACTGCCTGCACAGCAACAGAGGGGAATTCAGGGGCAGGGGACGTGTTTCAGGGTGAGATGAAACAGCAGGATGAGTGTGTCCTCTCTCAGCTGGGGAAGGAACGAGCAACGTGAGGGTTGGGACCTGATTCCCGACTGCTGCGATCTGACGGAGGGGGGAAAGAAAATTAACTCCAGCAACAAGGTGGGGGTGAGTTTCCTCTTCTGCTTCCCAGGAGCCAAACTGCGGCTTGCCAGCGTGTCTGGCTTGTGCCTTCTCCCTGAGTGAATGCTAATTTTGCCAAAGCAGCCTAGGGAGTTTTTTGGGTGCTGGGCTTGGTTTTTATGTGCCTTAACTTCAAAAACGAGGGCACTACATTATATGGTTATAGGTTGGATTCAAGTCTTTAAAACGAAACTAGGTGCATTTCAAAGCCTTGTTTAAAAAGAAAGAAAAAGAAAATATAGCTGCCAGTCTCCTCATCTTTTATACCCCCTTCTTGCCGCACTGTCTGCATTTCTTCCAGCAGCGCTTTAAGTGTCGTG
>JAWWES010000030.1:7617531-7631367 GCA_035583135.1 Lophotriccus pileatus | reverse complement strand
CGTCCTCACACAAATTTCTCACAGCTCATCCCTGTGACTGAGGATGGTTAAGAAGGGCAGTTGTGTCAGGTCTTGCCTGCAGGCTGTGGTACAGAATGAGAACTTGTGAAACTGCCACTGTACAAGGGACTGATCAAATCCCAATGACATCTCCTTCAAGCCAACAAATTTCTCCTCGGGCCAGTCAAATTTTGGAGTTACTGAATAACTTGTTTGAACTCTCTGTGCTTCAGAGTTTCCTGGAAGAGAAGGCAGCTCTGTGCAAATGGAGAGCAGGACACTGTGTCCTGGTTTCACAGAGGCAGCCCCTGTCACTTAGTGCACTGTCCCTGTTGGTTTTCATCAGGGCATTAAAATGACCCAATTTTCTCCTGCTTTGCTATTATCCTCCCTTGCTTATAGGAATTGGTGATATTTAAAGTCATCCTTCTTTGAAGAATGTCAACTGCTAAGACATCAGGACAGGTAGTGGAAATTTCTGATAAGAGAAAAGCATCCAAAAAAAAAGGGTTTCTGGACTAAGTGATGCAGGTTTCTCTAGGAAGGGTGCTTGGCTCACGTCCATGCCATGATGCACAGGGCTCTCTGCTTTCCAGGAGAAACAGGGCATGAACAGGCAAAGAGGCAGCAGCCAAAATAAAGGTGTGGGTGACATCACAGATTGTCATCATTACATCTTCAGACCTCATCCAGTACAGGAAAAACCCTGAGACTAACACTGCATAATAAATGCAATATAATCAGCTGCTAGTGTCGTCTACTTCTGCTTGAAATTTAAATGTTTTGGACTGAAGTTCACTCAATATATGCTTTTTAGAAAGGTTAATGTGTTCCTTACTTCCCCTTCCCCCTTACTCCATCCTGTATCTTAATGAATAACAGGCTTAATCACTGTGGTATCAAGATAGCCTTTTTACTGCCGTGCAAATGTTCTTTGGTGTATAATTTGTACATGCTTCACTCATCTATTATCATTGTTCTTTCTAAATGAGAAAATGCAAATGTTACACCAAGGGCCCCATCTTCACAGCTTACCAAATATGATTCCTGACAGCAACATGAAGTTGTTTAGCATAATTTTCCTGTTAATAAACTGCCAATTACAGTAATTTAGCTCTTAGTTTCCGAAGACCAAAAGGTATGTGATGATTTCCAGCGCCCTCCCAATTAATGTCTCGGTTTATTATTTTGGTATGTCTGAGAAAACAAAAAAACAGGGAGGACTCAGTTGTTTAAAGGTAATGCCAATGCAATTTCCTTTCAAAAATGCAGAAGCTTCTCTCATCTGAGAGGCAAAATGTGATTTTATGGGTGTGCAGTTCCCCTTGGACAGGCACAGTCACAGGTACAAAACACGAGAAACAGCATCAGAGGCATCTGTATTACCCAGGAATGTGAATCAGCTGGAAAAACTACCAAACTAAACTTTGTAAAAGTTCTTAGAAACACCTGCCAGCGATGAAAAACTTTTTTTTCTTCTCCCAGTTAACTTCTGTTTGTTGTTGAAATGCTTCCCAAACTCAGATGGTTACGCAGCACTTTATTAAAGTCAGTGGGAAATGCTGCAAGAGAAATGGGGAGGGAAGAATATTTAAGGAAATGTTTATAGTTGCTGGGAAAGATTGAGAAGAATTATGCTGAGAAGCAATTATGTTTTGAGCAGCTCTTCACATGCAGTCTTTTCTGCTCAGATCTGTTCTCAACTTTTCTTATTAAACGGAATTTGCATGAAAACAGAATCCTCGTTTCTTAAAGAGTTTATCTGCTCTTCCTGCTTATTTCCCATCTGCTCCTGAAATCGTCATTCTCCACGACACAACTGAACAATTTCTGAGGCAAGTCAGGCTGGTTTTTAATTGAGGAGTAAGCAATAGAGATTATCTCAGGAATTAAAGGTCCTACTTTCCATGCAAGTATCTCAGTGGATAAATGTGGGAAACAAATGAGATTGGTCTGGGGAAAAGCTGAAGAAAATAACCAAGATGGATGGAGCCTTTAGGATGTCTTGCTTTGGATACTGACTTTTCCCCCTCCTATTTGGAAGCAGCTCAAGAACCTGCCCTTTGTTTTCTGATCTTTTACCTGTTTCAAGAACACATTACATCTCAGTTTAAAAACAAACAGACAAAACAAACAAAACCTCACAAAACAATAAACCACAAACAAACAAATATATACTATTAATAGCACTTTAAAAAACCCAGCTCAAGATCTGCAGTATTTTTCAGGATACTTTTTGACTGGTATGAGATTAATGGAGATGGGGCAGTTTGTAAGTGGTACATTAATTTTAATCACTTAGCTCAGTTTGTATTAATGAGAGGGAAGTGGGTAGGTCCTACAGGAAGATGTACCTTAGAGGCATACATGGTGATTCTGCATTTTGTGTTTGAAAATGATTGCTAAGCACTGGAAATAAATGACAGCTGAATTTCTCAGATGGACACACCAACACACAGGGCAGGGCAGTGGTATCTGCAACCACAGCAGTGCCACTTCTCTGTTGAATTAAGCAAATTCTGAAATAAATCTGGGGAGTGAAATAATTGTATTTCCTCCCACAGAAGACCTTCCCCTGTGTGTACAGGGAGAGCACTGGGATATATTTGCCTGTGCTTTAACCAGGAGTGAGGGTTTATGAGCACGTTTTGGGGATTTTTTTCATACACTTTTTAATTTTTTTTAATTTATAGACTTAAGACTTAGGGCTCTGAGCTGTTTCCTTGCTGGCTTTGAAGCCAGTGAGTGCTCTTTCCCAGCCTGACCTCTCTCCCTGTAAGCTCACTGCCATAGCCCAAGGCTGGAAGAGCCTGACAAGGGGCTGCCCTGGAACTGGTGTCAGGATATTAAATGGAACAAGGAAAGAGCCCTAAGTTGGAGTGACACCCCTGTGAATCTGAGCAGGGGCACCACCTCTGTGCCCACCCCTGTGACACCTCCACGTCACCCAGCAGTGCAGGGCAGGCTGAGGGGCTGCTGCCAGCCCTGGGGTCTGTGCTCTGCTCATCAGCCAGCCCAGAGGGGATTTAACATGATGGCCTGGGATGAGCTCTCATCACTGGGAAGCCTACAAATGTTTGTAGTTATAATTAGGAAATGTTCTAACACTCCTATTAACCTGATTGATGTGAAGTCTTGGTTAGGCAGAAAACTGATTTTTCCCCAAGTGACTGCAATAGAAGATCCATTTAGTTTGAAATGGAACTTAAAAGGAGTGCAAATTACTGATGATCCCTGTAACCAGTGAACAAATGATTAGGTGGAAGAATGATTAGATGGAAGAAACCCCCAAACGAGGAGGTGTGTTATGGGAGGGTGACATTTTTAATCCTCTAGACAGGACCACAGCAGAGCCTGGATGGGCTCTCCAAGCCCTGTGCTCCATCCATCCCACCCCAGGCTGTGCCACTGACCCAAAGCAAAGCTTTTGCTGACACTGCCCCCTCCTCACCTGCTCTCAAATTTAGGACATGTCTGACCTAAAAGGGTGAGAAGAACCACATCAAAAGCCAGGCTGGTTTCACCAGAGCACCTCTACAGGTGTGTGATTCAGGCCCAGGCAGGTTTTTGCGTGGTGCTGAGCTGTCTGTGCCACCCTGGGTCAGTGCTATTCCCGACTCTGTACCGCCTTCCTGGCACCGTGAAGATGTGCCCTCCCTGACCTGACAGAGTGCTAAAGAGATCTGCTCTCTTTTTCGTGTCATTCTGGGGGAAAATGGCTGCTTTTCAGGAATGAAATGGTCTCTGTTCAGGTTTTCCCCTGTACAAATGCAGCTGTAGCTGCGCTCTGTGGCTCTGCACAATGCCAAGTTTCTGACTTAAAGAAGAGCTTGTGTGCCCAAAAGCTTTTTTTGTTCTTCAGGTGTATTCACTGGTTTAATAAAAGCTCGTAGCTCTCCATGCAAACCTGGCTGTCTGTGCCATGAATTAAACTCCTGTGTTCAAAAGGACTTGATGTTGACCTTAAAAACCTTGAAAACCTGTGAACATCAGGCAGCCTGAAGAAGACACACAGAGCCAGGGTGGATCATGGTTTACTTGTACACAGGCAAACAAAGTTCTGTAATATAATCAAAGGACAAAAATGAGCTCTAAGTAGGTGCAATAAAGCCACAATGACAGTTATTGGACAGCACTTTGTCCCATGATTATTTATGTATTAGTCGAAGCCACAATAATATTAAAGTCACCCTCACTAAACATACAACACTTTGTATTTTGACAGCACTTCATAAACATTAATGAATTAAGCTGAAGTAAACACTTCTCTGATATCAACCTTTCCTGAACTGATCTGCAAAGGCAGATTAAAGGCAATGAGGAGCACAATGCAGTTCAAGCACATAAAACCCATCACCACCTGTTCAGGACTTGAGGGAAAAAAGGTGTGGACCTTCTGTATGCTGCAGACCCACTAATGAAGTATCAAAAGTGACTTTTATGTGCCTTGTCATTATACTAATGCAGGGTAAGAAGGTGTAGGATAAAAATATGGGTCAGAAGGACCTTGCAAAGCTCAGGGAATCTGGACTTAGAGTGAGAGAGAAAATCTGTGCTGGGGGAAAAAAGGGAATTTTAGCCCAAGCTAATCTCATATCCCACTGGTTAGTTGTCAAAATCCAGGTGATGGCACCTTCAGGGTGTCTATTTGTGTAAAAATAACCCCAGGTGTGAGGTAACCAAGGCCCAGCAGCAAGTGGTGTGGTGAGATCAGCAGAGACAGCCAGAACAGGGGGTGATGTCTGGAAGGAGGGTGTGGAGAGCCACTCACTGGCCCTGTGGGTTTTGGCTTGTCTGAGTTTTGGCCAAGCACAACTCAAATATCTGAAAGTTTGTGGGTCTTTTTTTGCTGAACATGCAGGAACTCCTGAGAGCAGACTAAATTCCCCCAAAAATACAGACAACAAACTTTCTTAGCATCTTAATGATCCCTTTGGGAAAGCTGGCCAAGTCAGACAGTAACATTCAGTAAATCCTTGTTATCTGTGCTTGCTTTACTAATGAGCCTGAGTATCATATTTAAATCCCTGTAGCTGTGTCTCATATATTGGCTGCCACAAAAGTAAAATATTTCCAGTGAGCACTTGCTGTATATCACGGGCTGTGCTCCCAGAATGCCTCTGTTATTAGGGTGGTGTGGGCCTTAGAATGGTCTCTGTGATGGATAGGATGGTGGAGGGAAACATTTCAAACCCCAAATGTTACAGCTATTGGAGGGTCCATATTTACACAGGTCTGCCTCAGAAATATTCCTTTAGCAAAGGCTACATTTGATTAAGGGCTTTCTTTCCCCCTCGGATCAGGGCAAAGGCAGATTCAAAGAGAGGAGGAAAGAAAGAGAAAGGGAAGCTGGAAAAATATAATGGGACATTTCCAGTATAGCCCAGCTAATGACTGAGGATATTGTTTGGAAGCAGATGGATGAGACTCCATTTAGGAGGGGAATCTTTAATGATATGCCCCATTTTCTTCTGGTCAAATTGATCAACCAACCTCTTCCTGAAGGGTTATTTGTGGTAGGTTCAAATTCTAGGAATGAGCATTGGTTGGGCAAGGCTCTCCTTCCTTGATGTGTTTTGTTGCTTTTTCCAGCTGAATTAAGAGGAACAATTAGTTATTTGTAGACTGATGTAGGTCTGTGTCCCTCTGGGTCATTGGTGAAATCAACAGGCTCAGAGCTGTGCTGAGGTTGTGTCTGGGGAGCTGTGCTTGGACCCCTGTTCTGAGCAGGGGCTGGGACTGCCATGGGGAAGGAATAGGATTTTAGAGGAAAAACACCCCACAGCTTAGCAGATAAGTGTATTTTTAACTCCCAAGCTCTGGGAATTCTCCTAAATGAGGCGGAGGAAACGGCCCAGGGTTCTGAAGAGCCTGGCAGGGAAGGTGTGCTTCCGAGTGAATTGTTGGTTCTGAGAGCACAGCCTCGCTTTGTATGCAGGAGTTTTTATGTCCTGCTGCCTCATTATCTCAGTAACTTATTATAGTTTTATGTCTGTGTTGTGCTGCAAATGGACTGCCCATAATCCCTTTTTTATAGACTTAATCTGGCGGGTGATAAACGCCTCCAGAGTCAGCACAGCATCTTCCCCTTGCTGGTGGGGGCACAGTGGGAGCAATTCCTGGGCAAGCTGGAAACACCCCTCGTGTCTGTGTTTTAAAATCCCCTCTATTCCATTCTGACTGTAAATAGGTGTTGGTGCTGACATTTCTGTGTGAAATACAGCGCTGTGTTTACTTCTGCAAAGATCACCACCAGCTGTCCCAGCTGCAGTGTTCTGTGTGCACACTGTGATAATCTAATTAACATCCCCTTTGGAACCTGCAAGTTAATGTTGGACAAGACTCTAAAGCTGGTTTTTGAAGGTTTTGGTAGCTTAGGTACTTACTGAGACAGGCTGGATGAATTCTAGAAACTGCCTTCTCAAACATTCAGTGAAATAACTATTACAATTTCACATTACCTGTACACACAAGCCAGTTAATTTGTTTTCAGTGAACATTTGAACAAGTGAATTATTCACCCATCTGCAATATTTATCTTTAAAATGACTAGACAATTCAGCTCTGTGTGGAGATGTGCCTCTGTATGAATCCATAAATCCACGATCCCTGGCAGGACATTTTCTGCAGCAGCTGATGATCTATTTATTCTCCCCTTTCTTCTCTCCAAGGGTTAGCCCAGGCCCTCCTGCTTTGACATGAACTGCAAGAAAACAACTTGTATAATATTTAATCCTTCCTAGTTTGAATACAAAGCTCCAGCACTGCTCCCCAGCTCTGCTGCTTGTCAGGTGAGCAGCTCTCAGATTATTATTATAAAGCAGCAGTTTCCTGCTAATTTTTTTCCCCCCTCTCACACAGCAGAGGTAATGAGCAGCAGGGATTATGTGATGAGCTGAAATTACCGAGCTAAATGTGGAATTGCAAATGCAGGTCCTGTGAATGGTCAGCTCTGAGCCTGCTGGCAGAGGGAGTACTTTGGGGAGGGGGTGTTTCTTTCTGCTCGGGGATGCTTGGAGCTCCCAGGCACAAAGGGGGTACAGAGAGACATAAAATCACTGGTCTAGACCTTGAAAATAATCCTACCAATACTGCCTTTTCTGGGATTGCTCCAGGGCTGGCACTGCCCCTGGCAGGGAAGCCACTGGAATTGCTCTGTGTTTAGGTGGTCAATGCTTTTCCTGGAGGAAAAATAGGCAGAGAAGTACTGGCAATTGATAGTTACCTAAACTAATGGTTCAGAAAGTTGTTTCAGCAGCTTTGCCCTAAGAGAGCCTGGGCTTTAAGGAGCAGTGAGAATCTTATTTAAATGGCTTTTCTGTGTGGTCATTAATAAAGCCATTCTTTGCCAGGGAAGATCCAACATTATGTGCTTGAGGGACTCCATCATGTGAGCCTGGAGATTTGGGGCTTGATCTCAACTTGTAGGAACTAGAGCAGTTCCAGCCAACTAAGCAGTGATTTCCATAACCTTAGGAAGTAATCCTGAATTTCCATGTTTTTGAAGAGCAAATTTGCTGAAGCATTTGCTTAAGACACCCATTCTGTGGATATACCACCACTTGCTGAAATGCTGAGGG
The DNA here is from genome assembly GCA_035583135.1 of Lophotriccus pileatus. Lineage (NCBI taxonomy): Eukaryota > Metazoa > Chordata > Aves > Passeriformes > Tyrannidae > Lophotriccus > Lophotriccus pileatus. Next base: position 7,623,787 of record JAWWES010000030.1, on the reverse strand, counting down.
CTGAGCAGTTCACTGAACTGTGCTCAGCTTTCACCTGCAGTGAGTGAGGGTGACAGTGGCTCTGGTGTGTAGCTGCTGATACGCAGCAGACGAAGAACTGCACCTGAATTTCTCTCCAAAAAAATCTCTTCCTTCACATATTTTCTTCAGCCCTTTCCTGGAAAAAAAAAAAAAAAGAAAAAGAAAAGAAAAAAAATAAAAGACAGGCTTCTCTGTGACAAGAGAATTTTCTTCATCTGCAAAGGGAAGGTTGGATTTGCCCCAGCTTTAAATTATCCTGAAATGACTCACGGATCTTACCTTGAAAGTGAAGTGGTTCTCCACATTAAAGAGCCCTGTGAAGGAAGCAGCTGAAACACTGTAACCTGTTTCCCCCGATTTCAGGATTTAAGTTCTGCTAATGCATAGGTAGCCTTTGTTAATGCCCACGTGGAGAACGGAGTGTTTTACACTTGCACTTTAGTACCTGAAAGCGAGAACAGTGCAGCTGCAGTTGTAGTCACACAGCAGAAATGATCACACCCACTCCGGCTCTGACTGTTCAGTACCCACAAAATAACCTGATAGAGAGCAGATGAGTCTTCTCCACATGTGCCTTAGCAAAGGGAGAGTCTAAATCAAAATTGTCCTGGATCAGCCAGACCCCAGCTTTCTAACCTGTGTAATTTTGTTATCTGAGCTGTTCTCTCTCCCGTGCCCCTGTCCATGCTGCTCTAATTAGAAGGATAACTCAGGGAGCAGCATGACATTGCTAACAGGGACATGGAAGTTTTAGTTGAATGCCCAAATTAGCTTTGAAGTTTCCTGCAGTCCTAAAGATTTTATGGTAATTTTCCATTTCTGCATAGGCATATTTGCATTTTGCTAGACAGTTTAGCTCTAATCATCTGTCAGGTGTTGCCAGTCTGTCAGTAGGGTAGAGCCATCAGCTTGGAGAGCTTTTAATATTACCATGCCCACTGTCTGTAATGGGCATTGGGAAGCTGGCTCCCAAGTGACCAGTCAGCCCCAGGCCTCATTTGTGAGCCAGTTCCTTGTCCAGGGGGTTATCTCACCAGCCTCGCTGCTTTAGGAGCTCTGTTTTAGTTCCTGGAAATCCTGCCTCCAGTCTCACTCTTGCTCTCTCTTTCTGTCCCTTTCTCAGACGTTTTAATCAAAGCTTAATATTGATCAGCATTTAATGCCAGGCACAGAGGAAAATCTGCTTTCATGGAATATGAAATATTAATAAAACATTTATGAGGGCAAAGGAGAAGGCTGCAAACATCACGGCCAGCTCTTGCCTCCTGCTCCAACACAGGACTCAGCCATCCCTGCACTGGGCAGGGGGCTGGACTTTCAGCTGCATTAAAATTTGAATTTGACTTCTAAATCCAGATTTGGAAAAAATCAAGGGACTTACCACTCAGAAAGGTTGCCTGAGAGACCTCAGGTGCTTTTATCTCCTGTATACACAGGATGGTTTCTCAAATACTGGTGCTCAGAATTTTAATGTCAATCATTTTATCAAAGCTGGACGGGGTTAACGACTTCCAAACTCGTTTAGCCAGACATTTACTCCTGTTCTGCTGTGTGTTGCCCAGGAAAGCACAGTCATATTTCTAATGGTGCTGGTGCTTAGAAAGCAGCAGCTGAGCACAACCAGCCAAAGGGACTTTGACAGGTGAGGGCCCCCTTTGGTTTCAGACAGAGGTGGGCTTGCTGGAAGTGGCTCGTCAGGAAACTCTCAGGGTAGAACTCAAATGCTGAAAGGGCCTTCTCATTATTCTCCTGTTAGTTTGAGAACAAGGTGAGAGAGAAAATAAGGGTTTCAGGTGGAAAGAAAAGAGCCAGAAATTAAATGCAGATAGATCTGCTTGGGGGGGATTAGGATATAAATCAGATCCCATTGGCTTCCCTATAACCACAGCAGAGAGATCCCATCTGAGCTGCAGCAAGACAAGCAGTCCCCTCTCTGCTGTGTGAAGGTAACACAGAGATAGAGCTAAGAGAGAATGGAAGGGCAGGAAAAATGAAAAATAGAAGAGGAATACAGGATGAGAAGAGCAGAGGACCCAAAGAGAGGACAAGGAACACGAACATAATGAGAATTGCGTCTATAAAATACAAAGAGCTGAGAGTACTGTGTTGTGAGATTAGTTTGTTCTGGGTAGATCGTGGAGCAATTCCAGCAGGTACATCCAGCTGCTCTGGCTGCACAAAGGCCCTGCTGAAGGCACTCCTGGAGCAGTGGGTTTGATGCTCTCCTGGGTTACACCTGGCTTTGGTGTGGTTTATGCAGGTGTGCGTGAGGGAAGATGATGGACTCTCAGAGCAATTGTCAGCTAATAACAGTATATAAGAAAAAGAGGGCTAAAAAGATTATGAGAGCTGCCTAATCTGAAGATCTATCATTATACTTCAAACATCAGATCGTGCCAGGGAAAAAAAGCCACTCCTGGCTTCTTTTTCTCATGAACTTTGAAGAAGCTTCGGTGTTTACCAGTATCTGCTGATTGTTTGATCTTCAAGTTAAGTGTAGCCCCTGATAGATTTATGAGCTGCTGAAAGAAAGAGAAGCAGAGTGATCTTTCTCCCACACTCTGGAGTAACCAGAGATGCTGCAGTCTTCTAAATCGTTATTGCTTATTAGGGAAACCTTTGTTTTCGCTGCCGCTGGATGTCAGTTCATTCTCATTTTGCTTTCTGAGGACCCTCTCCATCAATGACCTGCAGTCTGTGGAAGTGCGAATATAAAGCAATTGACATGAAATCAATATTAATTCAGGAGTGGGTGGATATTTTTTCCCTCCTTTTGGAACAGGTATTTGTCAGGGGGTTACAGTCGGGCAGCCTGAGGCTGATGAGCTTCCACAGGCAGGATTCTGGGGCTCGGGGGGATGTTCCTGAGCAAGCACAGGCAGTGCCCTTTGGGCCACAGTTGTGTTGTGTGCTCAGCTACATAGTGAGATTAAATGTCAGCTTTGTCTTCTGGATTTTATCAAAACTGGTTGCTGCAGTTATTTCCAAGACGGAGAAATCAGTCGAAGCTTCACAGCTGTTTCACTCAGAAATCTGTTCAGCAACTGCTTGGCTTGGTCAGTGTTTGAGTAGAGGGGGTCTGGCCTGGTTTTATTTTGTTTCATTTTAGGTGGAAGTGAAGGTAGAGAAAAATATAGGGTTGTTTCTTTTGGTGGTGCTTTTTAAGTAGGTCTTAAGCAGAGTTTGTCACTTGTGAACTTAAAATCAGGGCTAGATTTTTAGATTGTCACAGCAGAGACATTAGAGCAAATTTTAAAGGAAAATCAAGCAGGTATTCTAGGATTTCACTGAGGTTTCTCCACCCATGAAAGAGGTCAAGTGGGAGGAATCCCAGGGCTTTGGGAAAGAAGAGCTGCTGTCTATGGATGGGTTTGGCACTGAAGTCACTGCGGGATGTCACGTGTTCATTATGCTGAAGGCTAAGCTAGGAACAGTTTCCCTTTTAAAGACAAGAATACACTATTTAATGCAGATTTGAAGCAGGTAACACTGAAAGGGCTGTGAGAGGAACTGGCTGAGCAAAGAGCAGTGAGCCAAACGATTTTAGAGGCAACATCCCTGGAGACTGAGGGGAAAAAAAGGCTTCAGTGCAGATAACAGGGGAAAACCTTCCAGTCTTTGACCAAGCAAACACTCAGACTTGCCAACAGAGGTTTGAGCTCATGAGGTTTGGGGTTTATTTCTAGCTTTAGAACTTTTAACCTTGAGCAAGTAGTTTTGTTGCTCCCGGCCTCAGTTTCCCGTGCTTGGAAAAGGCATTTGTGGGTCTGCCTCCCTTTGCAGCCCACTTTGCTGTGTCACAACAATGTTTAGCACTCTTTGGAGCATCCAGATACGGCTTTTCCAGTAGCAGCAGCCAGTGGGGGGAAAAGGCCCATCATCCAAGGAGGGAAATGATGGAGCATCTCCCTCATCTGCTGTGCAGATCTGCCTCTGAGAGGGATGGAGGAATGTAGTTGCCAGGACTGTTAATCTGGCACTGTTAGCCAGGTATCTATAAAAAAGTGGGCAAAAATGATGAATCATCAGTCTCAGGTGCTTGGCAAGTGCTCTTGTTAGAGGCTGTTTGCAATGGTCCGTGGCTTTAGTCTGCTAAGAGCAATTCTGTTCATCCTCTTGGCTGCCCAGCAGATGAGCAAAATTACTGACAGCAGAAATATTCCCAAACAGGGGATATTAAGCAAGCACACTGATGACTGATGTCTGCTGTTCTCCCAGTGGAGTTATCCCTCATGTGATTTAAGTTCACTTCAGTGACATTCCTGCCCTTGAGGATTTCTCTCCTCCTTGGCAGAGCTGCGTGCACTTCACTTGAAGTTTTGTGAGGAGCCTGCAGGGAGGATCTTCCCACTGCAGGGCTGCCTTTCCATCATGTCACAGGCAGCAGCCCAGCAGGGCCTTTCCAGTGACAGCAAATGTCACAAGTGTCCCAGTGCCTGAGATAATTCTCTGCTGGCCCCTTGGCTGAGCTCTCAGGTCCTGATGTCACCCTGCAGAGTCCTCACTGCCCTGAGTGGCCACATCATCTCACACTGAGGGGGCAGGTTTTGGCAAAGGGGAGTCAGACTGACTTCAGAGAGAGAGGCAGTGGCAGAGCCTGGGGAGGATCCTGAGCTCTGAAGTGGGTTTCCCTCAGAAACCTTGCTGGCTTTCAGGACCCAGGGGGGTGGCACTCGAGGGGGTTACCACAGTGTGGCTGTGAGGACGAGGAGAGGCAGGGGAGCTATTCCTGCCAAGGCACCTTCTGACATCAGTGTGTGCATCAGAGCCTATAAATAGATGAGGAAAGGAAGCTCACACAGTATCAAACCAGAAGAATGTGATGTAACAGCTTCATTATCATATTTATGTCTCCCTAATCACACTTTGCTGAGATCTCCTGCCAGCCTAGGATGGATTTCTGAGTAATAGGATCAAGTGTATTTGACCTTCAGCCGTTTTGAACACAGAGCTGAAATGAAAGGTGAGAATCGGAAAAGATCAGGAAAATTATTGCCTCAAGTTAATGCTCAAAGTATTTTCTCTTAACAAAACTTTCCTCCTGTAAACATGAGACCTGTTTTTTGGACTTGTGACTTGTGGCAAAGGGAGAGACAGGCTTCCTGCTTAAGTTACAATATTGACTGAAATGACATCAGTATCTGGAGTCAGAGGTCATCTCCAGCCCTGAAGTAACTTTGCCTTCTGTGCTCAGTGTTGGTTTTAGTCATTGACGATTTTGAGTGACAATTGTCAGAAAAGAAGTCAAATTCCTCCTTTGGGAAGAATCAGCTGCTGCAGCAACCAGCCAAGGAAGAGGAGCTGGTCTTCATCAAAACATGATAAAGTGAGACACAGAGTTTAGGAAGGGATTGTTTTTAACTTCTTGCCCTACTATGCTTGTCAGAGACTGACGGGCAAGCCTTGCTGGCTCGAAGTGCTGCTGACAAGACTGAAGGTGGATTAAGGAAGCTGCTTCTCCTGGGCATGAAATGATTCCGACAGTCACTAAAGAAATGTATTCCAGTAATCTACTGCCACTTCACGTGTGCTGCAGAGGACTGGGGATTGCTTCAGCACAACCAACATCTGCATCAATGCTGGGCACATTCATCCAAAATCAACCACCTCCCTTCTGCAGCAGTCAGAAAAGGGAGTTTTTGTAATTAGTGGATGTGCTTTTTTGGAAGGTGTGCATAACATTATTCTGCCCATTTCACTGAGTTCACAAAAAAAAAAGAAAAGGCATCTTAAGAAATTGTGATTTCAGATGTGTGCTCATACTTTGGTCTGCACTTTGGGCTCTCACACCAGCAGAATCAAACTCAGCTGAGTCTCAGGGGCTCACACCTGCCTTGGGTGAGTTCCCTCCTTGGGAAGGAGTTGGTTTTGACAAATTGGCTGGTGTAGAGCACTGTGACCCTACAATATGATACAGTTCCACCTAGATATTCAGGATAGCTGCTCCAAGAGGTCCCTGCCAAAGGGGCTTGTTTTGGGGGCTGTGAGTGATACCTGAAGAAAGTGAACAGGAAAAGTCATGAAGAGTCTTAGTGAAGCTTTTTTAGTCAATATTAGTCTTGCTCAAAGCTGCAGTAAGTATGAGCACTGCCAGAAAGATGTGCAGAGTTCTGGCTTTGGGAACCATCACTCAAAGTTAGTAAACAGTCCCCTGGCGGGATCAAAACAAGGGGCAATGGCTTCAAGCTGAGAGAAGGCAGATTTAGATTAGATATTAGACAAAAATCCTTCCCTG
>JAWWES010000030.1:7602487-7617449 GCA_035583135.1 Lophotriccus pileatus | reverse complement strand
GATCAAAACAAGGGGCAATGGCTTCAAGCTGAGAGAAGGCAGATTTAGATTAGATATTAGACAAAAATCCTTCCCTGTGAGGGTGGGCAGGCCCTGGCACAGGTTGCCCAGAGAAGATGTGGCTGCCCCATCCCTGGAAGTGTCCAAGGCCAGGTTGGAGCAACCTGGGCTGGTGGAAGGTGACCCTGGCATGGCAGGGGATGGAATGAGGTGCTCTTTAAGGTCCCTTCCAACCCAACCCATTGCAGGATTCCATGGTTCCATGGCTCCACTGCTGCTCCCTGCAGGCAGCCCAGGGCTGTGTCTGCAAAGGGCTGCTGAGGGATTTCTCCCAGCTGAGCTGGGCAATCTGTGCTCCCTGGGCAGCACCTCAAAGGGCTTCCAGGGTGGCTGGCAAAGTTAAAAACGCCTTGGCAGAGAACTACCAAGCTTTATCCTCCCCATAAATTTGTCCAAGGACTAGGAGTGTTTTAAGGCACATCAACCTGGAGAAGTTTTAGAGAGCGCTGGAAAAGAGCTATAGAGCTGCAATTTACAGCCAGGAACATTCACCTGGACAATAAGAATCCTGGTGCACTGAGCTGAAAAATATGCTGCAGTGTATGGGATTGGCTTGTTTGCAATAAACCACTAGCCTGGCCCATTTTATTGGTTTCACAGCCATTTATTGTTTTGTTTTCAGAAATACAGTATGTAAGCAAAACCGATAAAAGAGTTTATTACAGAGCGATTGTTCAAGAAGGGAGAGACCAATCAGAAGAGGTATCTCTTACAAAGTATTCAGTGGGTCTCCTGTGTTAGGAGACAAAATGGAGAGGGTTGAAGACCACCATGAGTTCTCCACTGTCTCTAGTGGGGCTGGATGGAGAGTTTTTCACAAGGCCTTGGCCAATTGCCTTGTGAGCTTTACTGGTGGGGGCTCAAATAAGTCCAGAACACAAAGCAGAAGCTGGATAGTCTTGGAACCTTTTTCCTCTCCTTTGTCCGTGGTTAAATAATTTATGTCAGTCTTTAAGAGCTCCAGAGCAGCTCAGCAGGAGTGTCTGGTGTATTTGCAAGAGCAATGTCACCACTGTGCCTGTTCCTGCTCAGCCTCTGGGCTCAGGAGCACCCAGTAAGGAGCAGCATTCCCAGTTCTGTGGTGTGGTGCAGTGTTCATCTGTCCAGCCCCACTGAAAAAGACTCTCCTCCTTTCTATTTCCATGTAGGTAAGAACAAGCAAACAACACAAACATAATAAACAAAATAAAAGTAAACAAAGTGAAGGACCAACCAAACAAAAGCCCCACCGTTTCCTGACCTCCCAAAGGGGTCATTTTTGGAGGTACAGAACAGTCATGGACTATGATCCCCAGCTTTGGACACAAAAGTTGGGACTATCAAAGCAATACTTCTCCCCAGAGGATACCTCTGGGAAACCAAATCCCTTCAGCACATGTCGGGCATCCCAACCAACTTTCCTCCTGCCCTGAATCAGCGAGGAGCGTTCTGGGTCCCACCTGCAGCCTTCCAGCAGCCTGGAAAGCTGTTTGCCCTGTCCGGTGTGGCCTTTCTGCTCAGCTGCCAGTAACTGAGCAGCTCTTCCCAGCACACCCACCACAGCTTCATCCTGATGCTGCAGGAGCGAATTCCAGGCGATTATTGCGCTGCTCAATGAGCCCGTTCGGGCCGCTCTGGAAGAGCAGCCTCGGCGTCTCACCCCGGGGGTTTAAATGGGCTCGTCCATCAGGGCCAAGCCTTGCTAATTCCTTTATTTCTGGTGGCATTTTAAATCACTGGTGGAAAGCAGGAGCTTCTGAGCAGGGAAATGACTTCCTGCCATTAAGGCAGCGCTTCTCACAGACCAGGAACACTGAAATTGATGTTCTGAGCTACGGCACTTGCTCAGGACTAAGGAATTGGGCTGGGACGAGCAAATCACGCTTTCAAATCTTAAATTTCTCATCAAAGGATTTGCTTTCAGCAATGGGTTTTAGCAGTAAGAGGCTGTTGGGGCTTTTTTTATTATTTTCTTTTATTTTCTGGGGTTTTTTACTCAGTTTCCAAACCCATATGCAGTTCCCTGTTGCTATTTCTGTGTCTCTCAGACCTCTCACACACCAAACCCATGCTTTAGTACACTCCTCCCTGCATACCCACATGCTCTGGTTTCTTCCTTCTCCCTTTAATTTCTTTAGCCTGTGAGTCAAAGGTTCATTACAATCAGGAGGGAGCAAAACACTGAACCTTTCAAAGCAAAATGAGAGCTTTTCTTTTGAAGAAATAATCTGCATCGTGGCAATAATGAGCAATTCTAAGGAGTTGGTAGCATTTCAACAACAGCACCCCTATTGTTTTTCTCTGTAGATGTTAGATCACATTTTGGAGGACTCCTTTATAAACTACTAAGATCATCCCTGTAGAATGACAGATTTCCTGACCTTTTTCCTCTTCAAAGCATTTTCACTGAGCGTGTTTGTTCTATAGAATAATTGTTGGTAGCACTCCTGAACTCCAGGTACTTCCAGTTGAACCTTTGCTGAGTGAAGTTCTTTGTTTCCAGAATGTGAAAATCTCTTGACCCTGGTTGAGTGCCATCAGAAATTACTGTAGATGGATTTCTTTATAAATATTGTTGTATAAATAGAAATTTATTGGAAAGGCAGGAGAGAATGATACAGCTCTTTCCTTGGAGTGATTTTTATGGGGTTCAGAGCTTTCCATGCATAGGGGCAGGAGGATTGTGCCTGGAGAATAAAATTGTCTTCTAAAAAGAGGCAGAGGTTGAAAGCAGTAGAAAGAAGAATTATTGTCCAAAAGCTCTTATTCAAGCAAAAAATCAGCTCTAGATTTTATTTAGGATACAGCCAAAAGCTGACAACAGGCTGAATATGGATGGAATTTTAACATGAGGTTTGTTGCACAATGAATATATTTTAACATCTTCTTTGCTCAGTATTATTAATGTAATTGGAAATTAATTCACTGATGTAACTTGTTTACCGAAGTCTGTTAAAATCACTCAGCATCAGCACTACAATGAGCTGTGCTGTGTTGGTTCCTGATGGGAGAATTTTCGTAAATCTCTTTTTTTTCCCCTTGATTAAATTCTGCAACTAATGGATTCAGTATGTGTTTGGGATTCTGCTATTTTGAGACCTGGAAAAAAAAAAACAAACAGATTTTTCCCAATGGCTCGTTATGAACCGTTGAAATTAGTCACAGCACACTGGTGTTTTTAAGACAGAAAGATGAAGAGGTTGAAGGTGAAAGAGCAGCAGACCCTGCCTGGCTACAAATACTGTTTTACTTGGTTCATAGTGATAGGTCTTCACCCGACTCACTGCTGCCTAATAGTACATTCAGCAATATACTTTTTAAAAGCTAAATTCTTCATTGTTGGTATTTGAGGAGGACACAGAATTAGGCATGCTGAGCTGTATTTATTAGCAAAAAAGTGATTATTACTACTGACCAATCTGCTTTTTAATGATTCAGTGGGCATGTGTGGTTTTTATAGTAATGAGTATGGGGCTCTTAATCAGGTGATCTGACAAGTGTGCAGTTTGCCTGGAAAATTATGCTGGACTGAAAGTGGTTTTATGAAGAATAAAATAGGGGAAAGAACCTATAAAATGCTGGCATTTAGAGGAGAAAGAGTCAGGGAGTGCTGAAGGAACACCAGTGCGATTCTTTGGATCAGTCACCTGTATGCAGATATTTGGCCAACATTCCCAGTTAGGATCAGGGTTATTTTGCACCAAAGTGAATTTCAGGTCTGTCTTTTGCTGTTTTCCACTGAAGGCCAAAGGAGCAGGAGCAAAATGCTCTTTACAAGCAGAAGGCTAATGTGGTACAAAGAAAGGCCCCTGTAAAATCAGATGGCTTCAGCTCCCTTGGGCTCTGGGGGCACATTTGCCTCCTCCTAGTTAAAAAAGAAATACTAATTTTTACTTTGAGTGTGAATTTGTCTCATTTTTGACCCACTCATGTCCTCCTAAGGCATCTCAGTCTTTCTACCAACCTGCCCCACTTTCTGATGCTGGGCTTCTCTCGCTTCACCCCCCTGGAAGGTGCCTGGGCTGAGGATGGGGATGGGGCTCGTGGGCTGCTGCTCACACTCCTCACGCTCTGAGCAGGTCTGCACACTGAGGAAGTCTCTGAAATGAAACAGCTGATTTACAGCTCGTGCACTGAGGCTCCCTGGAGCCTCCTGCTGACTTTGATGGCCTTTGATCAGCCACCAACGAGTCACTGTCACCAGTGACCTTTATCAGTGTATAACCTGAAAAATTAATATATTACTAAAAAATACATCAAACCTTCTCTTTTTTTGATTTGCCTTTATTTAGCAATCTCTCTCCCTGCCCTGCTCTCTCTGATAGACTAGGAAGTACATTGTATTTCGTTCTGTTGATGCAGTTGTAAGTGGGTGTCCAGTTTTGAGGTTCAACTTCAGAGCTATTGGGTGCTTTCCATTCCACTTTGCTTTGTAAAGAAAGCAAACCAACCCCATTTTTAAAAGAGTGATCCAAATAATTTCTTCATGGAGGACTCAATGTGGCAAGCAGGTAGATAGGAAACTCCCCAGGGAGCAAATTTTAGGATTGATAGTACTGTTTTTCAAATTCTGGTGTAAGGTCAGAATTAACACACCAGCTTTTGCTCTGTGTTCTACATCCCCTGTGATGAATTTCAGTCAGTGGCTGTTGTTTCCCAGGTCATTCACCTGCTGAAGTCTGATCAAGGGCTCATGAGGTGCATGGAAGGAGCCCCATCGAGCCCAGGGTGCTTTGTGTCAGCTCAGCTCAGCACTGGGGTCCTGCTAATTGTGCACAACTTCATCTAAGCAGTGGTTTTCTTGGTTTTCACAAACTTTCTTCTGAGCCCAAGGCATTAGAATCAGGTGAATTCCCAATGAAGCCATTGAAAATTGTATATAAATAAAACTGTTGGAAACTATAGTTGTCTGTGACAGAGGAAGACCAGGTATATCTATTCCTTTTTCTCCTTCCTACTGCTTTCCCCTCTTCCCCAGCCCATATCCAGAATACTTGATTAGAACTTCAAGGTAAGAGTTGTGTTTTCTTTATTTGCTTTGGAAAAAAATCACCAGAAATGACAGACAATGAAAACAATGCATGAGAGAGTTCTGCTCTTAGAGAACTAAATGGAGCAAGGAGGCAATTTCGACTCCAGTCTCACTTTTTTTCCCCCTAGGTTCAGTATGATTTTTATATTGTGCACTGACCTCATACAAAAGGGGGTGTGTGAAGCTGATAGAGAATAAACACCATCAGTGAATCAATATAGGTGCACTAACTCCAGAAGTAAAAGTGCATTGGAGAGAAGCAATATTACATTATTTTTGTATTGTCTGCAACACCTGAGCCTCGAGTATCATTTGGAAATACAAAAAAGTCCTTTTATCTATTTTGTGAACCTGAAAGGATTCCCTGTCTATCTGCTCTTTGCCATCAAAAGCTGTTGTCCCTGATTGCACAGTAGTTTGTATTGTCTTCTGTAAAGCTCTAAAATGACTATAGATTGAATGCCTCAAGTGAGCAGCAGGTAAGTCAGAGCACATTGTATTTCTTTCCAAGGCCTGGGGGACAGATGCATCACCCAATACCATCTTTTCCCTATATTACAATCACAGGGTGCTTTAGTGCTTTTGTTCCCCAATGATGAAAATTGCTCTTCTTTTTTTTTTTATCTTGAAAGCCACTTGGTTGTGTGAAATTGGTGTAGGGATTCTGTGAAGTTTAAGCTGATAGTTAATCATTGATGGCACCCCCAGTGGACCTTCCCAGCAAGGAAATAGCTCAGAAACATTGCCTGTGACCTCCACCCTCACAGACCAAACTCTCTCTGCTGCTGCACTTGCTCACTCTGATAAAACTCGTGTGACTACCCAAAACTGGGCTGTCTTATGCCAGGAACTAAAATAATTCAGAAGAGTAGATGCTTTATGCTCTGATGAGCTCGAAGGCTGACAGGACAAGACAGCCCTGGGTGTTTCAATAATCTCATGTCAACCTATGGATTTGTAATTTCTTTTTTTTTAAAGAATGATGGAATGCAGTGTTCAAATGTTAGGATTCCTTGTACAGTTTAATATCTTTTTAGTCTTCTAAAACACCTGGGTTGGAAGTAGGTGATCTTTAAGGTCCCTTCCTAACCTCTCTGGGATTCTGTGATTCTAAAACACTGTTTTCTAGGGGGAAAAAAAAAATCAGTGGTGCAGTGAGGATTTCTACACACACAGCCCGGGAAAAACCAACTCAGCTTCTCCTCTAAGCCCCCAGGGCTGAACACCAAAGCCAACATCCAACTTTTTGCCCCTACAGTTGGAATCTGTAGCTTTCTAGCCCAGGTTTAAATCACACCACAGAGCATTGCCATAACTGACTGGCCCTTTCATGAAACATTCCAAATATTTACAGCTGCAGGAGGTGGGGGCTTTGATTTCAATATTGATTTTGAGGTACTTTAAATACTATAAAAGCATTAAAAAAAAAAAAAAAAAAAAGCATGTTGCTGGAAATTAGAACACTTTTAGCCCTGGGGAGTGAAAGATTCAAAATTAATCTTTATCTAGGCTAGGCCAAATGAACTCCTGGTTTGCATTATTCGTTGGGAAGGTCAGCCATCGTTCTTTCCAGCCTCAGATTTTTGAGATATTCCTTGTTTTCACATGTCCTGGTTGGAATAGCTTTTCATCAGTGGCAATTTGGGAACCAGTCTCACCTGCAGAGGTGGCTTGTTTTTATAACACTCTGGGATTGTGTGGAAGTTTTGTGGTACAAATCAATAGGAACCACAAGAGGGGGAACTGGGGATCTGATAATTTTATTTATGTAGAGTTGGTAACCAGGAATATTGTGGGAATTAATAGATTTTAGGAAGATGTTTGTATTGCTTTCATTGTGGAGGATGGGGATGCCAAAGAACACAGTTTGTGCTGTTCCTGGAGGTGCTTAGCAGCTGTCTGGATTTTATTCCATATTTCAGCTGTACTTTGAAAACCTTCTCTCTGCAGTGAATGGTTTTGTCCCAAAGTACATCTTCCCCCTTCTTTGCAAACCTGGCTACTTTTCTCCAAGTAAGAATCTATTATGGCAATTAAGAGTTGCTGGTAGCCATGGAAATAATCACTTTTCCTGACCTGACAAAGGTGGTGTTCTGCTCTCCTGCATCTGGGCTTTTTGGCTAATTTCCATGTTTCTGGTTCAGCTGATGCAATGCTGTTATTGCATTTCTGAAGGCACAGGGCACGAATCAGTGAGAGTGGTTTTTGTGAACAGCACAGGAGCTGGTCTGTGGTGCACACACAGCACTCACTCACTGAAATCAGTGCTGCTTTCCTCACCCAGGGACAGAATTTGTCCTGTGCAACAGCTGAAAAAACTGAGCTGATGAAGAGAAAATGGGACCTGCACGGGGAGAAAAAGGTTGATAATCTGTGCCACGGAAAATCAGATGTGGAAAGTTCATCATTTAAAGCTGCCCCAGGTCAAAATAAATAATTCAATCCTCAATTACATCCTTACTATGCAACTACCTCACCAGGTCTTTGTGCAAATCAGTCCCTCCACTCTTACCATATATGCATGTGTACACACAGATAAATACACTCATGTAAAATCTCATGTCACAGGAATGATTCACTTTGATTTATCAAGACTTGTTTCGTGTCCATGAATGGTTATCTTGCTGGACCCTTTGCACTGTATGATCTCCCTGTAGCCCCAGCAGTAAAATAAGGGTTTTCAAGTGTGACTTGGTTGGATTTCCTCCCATTCCCTGCATGTGTGGTGCAGCAGCATGAAGCAGTGCCAACATGAGAATTAACTAGAACAATAAAGCTGAAAACATCCTTTGCCAGGAGCCTTAATTCACCCTCACTTTCCCTTCCCAGGATTGGCACTAATAGGCAATGACTACTTCTTAATTATTATTTAAGTTTAGTAGCTGATTATTATTGCTAAATGATATGAATACTTTCAGCTGGGGTTGGGCAGAGAAATCACTTAGCATTTCAGGTTGCTGGATGGATGTGTTTGCAAACATTTTGCCTGGCACATTTATTTAGGAAGAGCTGAAATCCACATTTCATGAACACGCTTTCTGAGTCCTTTAAATTCCCTTCCTACAAACATGTCAATTAACTCCAGGAAAGGCAGCAAATGTTTTTCAGATATGAGCAAAAATAATTTAAAATTTGGATGAATATGGGCTAATTTCTTTGCTTCACAGCTTCTTCAGTTTTATTTGAAATAGAAGAGTGTATGTTGAGTTAGGTAATAGCAGCTATGTTGGGAAGTCTTTGTCATTCAGCAGTTGCAGAAGATCAAGCTGAGGCAATGTGGCTTGGCTCATGCCACCTAATTTGGGGATTTAACTGCACCTTGGTTTTGGCATGTGCCAGAATTGCCCTCCTAGGACAGAAGAAGGCATGTTATTGTCTGGAGAAAATCACCTCCTTCCCAACTTGTCGTGACCTAAAATGCTCATTTTCCTTTTCCACGAACCAGAAAACTCATCTCTGTGGAACAGAAATTGTGTATTAACCACCAGCAGCCTTGTCTGAGGTGAATTTTGCTCCTACAGAGAGGCTCAAGCAATTAAACCTGTGAGCTCTTCCACAAAAGAGTTACAACACTCACAGATTTGCTTCTGATCTTTTCCCCTACCCCACCTCGACTTCCTCACCCCCCGACACACAGGATTGACTTCCACCCATCCCCGGAGCCTCTGGGACTGCCAGTGGACTTGGTTAAACTGTGATCATCATTTTTAGGCTGCTGGCCACACATTTGTTATGAAATGAAGTAACTCTCTTCACATGAGCTGTCAGACAGAAATTACTTTTGGGCACAATCAATCTAAATTCCAACTGGAGGCTTCAAGGTGAAGCCTCTGAACTTGGTTACCTGCTAAAGGCCCATGGAACCAGCCAAGCTTTTTCATTTGTAGCTAGGACAGTGTTTCTGTACCCCTGTGCTCTTGTTTCTATGTCAAAACTTGCATTAAATGCAAGAAATCCTGCATTTCAGGAGATTACCTCCATCAAAGGTGAGACTTCATTCCTTTAGGCCAAATTCTGCTCAGCCCTCCTTCTCCTGCTCAGAGCAATAAATGCTTTAAATGAAATCTGGG
Source organism: Lophotriccus pileatus (assembly GCA_035583135.1). NCBI lineage: Eukaryota > Metazoa > Chordata > Aves > Passeriformes > Tyrannidae > Lophotriccus > Lophotriccus pileatus. The sequence goes on along the minus strand of JAWWES010000030.1, from coordinate 7,608,308 downwards.
CAAACTTTCTGGCCCCGTGGCAGTAAAACTCGGAGCAGTGATCAAAACTGCACGTATTTATAACATTTCATTAGGCTTAAAATTCCCTCTGTTCTTCTCATGTGAACGTTCAGGATTTATCAAGCAACCGGAATCTTGTTCCGCTCGTTATAACATGTTCCCTCTCAAACCATTGGAGTATTAAGCCCGTGGACTGAGGCTTTGAGGTCTTTAAAGATGTGTGGGAGGTGCCTGAACGAGGGAGTGAGTGTCCATAAGCTCTGTGCAGTTACACACACAGAGATCTTTGCATCGGAATATTCCTCTTCGATGCCTTTTGCTTACACTTCATTTTTAATCAAGCGTGTTGAATGCAACCCAAAACAAGACCTTTACCTAATGCTGGGTTTAATGACCCTTTTAATACCAGCAGAGCTGCCTCCTTCGCTCTCTCTGCTGTTCCCTCCCAGCTTTGGAGCGTTAAACGTGTTATAAAAATGTCTTTCTGGTACGGTCCACAAATCCCCTGAAAGGCACAGAGAAGCCGTATAGTCACCCAGCATGAAATCAAAACCTAATCAATGCAGATTATGTTAGATTAGCTAAGCAAGTAAACAATTAGCCAAGTTAATGTTACCTACCATGTCCTTCAGCGCTGAGCAGATAAGGAATTTGTCTTCCCAGACGTGTTTAGTTCCAGCTCTTGTTGGTGACATTGCGGGTTGTTGGATGAATTTTTCAAGCTCCCGTCTCCTGTTGGGGTTTTATTTTCGTTCTGTTGGGAGTCTTGAACAAAAGGGAAGGAAATGTTGGTAGGAAGAGGGTTGTTCCCAAGAGGGGCTTGGGAATGAATTGTGGGTTTGGATGTGATCCCGTGATGCAGACTAAGGAATTGTCCTTAGGCTCGAGTCATCACCAGCAGCCAGGCTGGAGATCTTGACCATCTCATTCCAACCCCCTGCCATGGGCAGGGACACCTTCCACTGTCCCAGGTTGTTCCAAGCCCTGTCCAACCTGGCCTTGGACACTCCCAGGGGTGGGGCAGCCACAGCTTCTCTGGGCAGTGAGACTTGTTTGGGGTTTTTATTATTATTTTTGTCGCTGTGTGTATGCAAGTGTCTGATTCCTCCCTTTGACTTCCCCACACTGTTCAGGCCGACTTTGCTCATTGAGGTCACAGAGAAAATGAAATCAGCAGCTGGAATTCTGGTACAGGAGAACCTTCTCCATCACTCTGCCCTTTCCTTCAGTTCTCCTGAAACTCACTGCTCGGCTGGTGTGGACTGATGTGCTTTGATACCCACGTTGTGTCTGCACAGCTCTTTCCACAGCTTGGCATTTCACTTCGGATTTGCTCGGCCTTGCTTTCATTTCTCTTTGGGTTAAGACAAGCACACCAACAAAAAGAGTTAATTTAGCAATCTTAAACCAGTTTCAGAGCATCTGTTTGCTAATATCACTGTTACCAAGCTACAGAAAAACTGCGAGTCTGACTTTAAAGTTCTCACAGTAGTGCAGGAATTAAATTGAGTTTATTGGCCCAATTAATTCCCTGAAAACAAACATGATCAGTTTTTAGCTGCTGTTTCTACAGAATTGCTGATGAAATGGAATTCATCCTGTGGTTATATGTAAAATATTACAACTATCTGCTGTCATTAACACAAGCTGTTTCAACTCTTTTCAGGGAACAGAAGGGAGCAGATCAGCTCCTGGTCTGCAGCAGATGCCTCTTGCACCCTGAAAGTCAGAGGATTTCTGCCAGGTGGTTGCCACGACCCATCCAAAGCCTGGTGAGTAACTGTGGAAATCTGTGTGCTCTGATTCACTTCAAACAATGGGTTTGTGCAGTGACTGCACAGAACAAAAGCCTATCAATAATCAAGGGGTTGTGCTTAAAAAAAATGAATGGCTCTCAATATAAAATTGGATCTCCAGGTCTTCACTCATCCACTTCAGAACCAGTTCGAAGCTATCTGAGGTAATAAAAGACCTTGCTAAAATAAAAGACCTATCCAAGCTAATAAAAAACTTGACAGAGTTACTGTGTGTGATTTTGCAGGGAGAGGTAACTACTGCCTTATAGCCAGTTCATTGAGGACTAAGTACAGAGCACAAACACTGCCAGAGCTGTGGAGGAGGGATGAGTTATGGGTGGATCAGATACAGACACAAAAGTGCTGTGCTGGAGGTTAAAACCATTCCAGGGGCTGAAAGCCTTTGCTTCATAGAAAAGGATGTGACAATGAGTTTCATTTAAAGACTGAATTCATTTGCCAAGGGAACAATGAGGTTTTGCTTTTTTAATCAGAATGCAGACAAGTAATTTCTTAGGCAAGCAAAGCTCTGAGTTATGCTAGGGGAGATACAACGTGAGTAAACAGTCTTTTCTGTAATACAGCTATAAAATATTGTATTATACATATACATGAAATAAAGAAGTGATTGAACTTGTCATTTAATTGTATCATCAGATTTGTAGCTTGTGAAAATGTCAGGGAAAATAACACAGTACATAGGATGGGTCAATTTATTAATTGTGGATAATTTTGGAGCCAACTCCGGTCAGTGCTATTGTATTTCTTATTTATAAGTATTTACCAAGCTGCTTGGATAAATAACTTACAACCAGCACATTATTTTTTTAAGCTCTTTCCATTTTGATTGTGTCCTGATTGTCTACCAGGATCAGTGACTGGTCTCTGAGGTCACACAGCATCATTTCCACCTGGATGCCTGTTATTTTTCCAGTGGGAGGGTAGCCTTTGGCACCTGGCCAGTTTGAGCTCTTTAATGATGTGACATTTGTGGCACCAAATATTTGTAACCTCCCAAAGAACAGGAGACAAGGGTTCATTTATTAAAGCATATTTTTCTAATTCCTGCCCATCTCCTTCCAGCTCTATTACAGCTGGCTTCACTTGCTTAAATTGAATCCCAGAAAAACTCCAATTAGACCAGTTGAACTGGGGGCTAAATCTTGGTCTAGTTATTAATTTTCACTCCCACAAAAACTGGCAGTTTTATATGAATAAGAAGGACTTGGGACTCAACCCTGTTAACTAACAAAGCAAAAATCCCAGCTGAAGCTTGAACTGAGCCATCAATACATCCTCGAAGGTTCTTGTTATTATTATTTTTGCCAGGAAAGACACAATGACTGGGAGGTTTCTGCTCATAGAGGAGCAATATTTGCATCTCTGCTCTCAGCAAGAGTGACACCAATAAAATCAACTGCCCCAAATAAACCATGTAGGTGCCAAACTCCCATCAATCCACCCAGTGTGGAGCAAATCATCTCTTGGGTGAGGTGAGAAGACATCTGGGGGCCTGGAGAGTGGGGCAGGAGGAAAATGGGAGGTTTTATCCACCTCACATGGGAACGAGGCTGTAAAAATAGGCTTTGTCCTGGTCACAGAGGTCTTTTATATCAAGTTTCATGAGGTTCATGCCTTGACTCCAGCATCCCTAGAAAGGTACAGACCTCTAAGACTGGCTGTATTTCCTCTTTATGCTGTGGTTTTTTCAAGTTTCAAGCTCTACTTATTTGCAGAGACTCGTTTGTGTGTTGCTTGGTGAGCCTGGAGTGAACAATTTTCCTGGTTTTCAGATTTCAGTGTGGGGCTGGAGGCAGGGACAGAATGTTTAAATGCAGGTATTAAATGGTACCCATTGCCCCAGGGGAGACAAGGTTGCAAAATCTTCATTAAGGCCATGTGGGAGGCAAAAGAAATAAAAAAGGATTCATTTCTTCATGTTATTCATAGACAGGAATACATTGTCTTGGATATTAGCTGTGGGTCTTCTCCCCTGAGATCTGAACACACTGACAGTGAGGAGTTTTGAACAGGTTCCCAGCCAGTCGGGAGTTACACAATACATGAAGAAGGTGAGATGAGAACAGGGACTAGATCTGTCCCCATTCTCTATTTCTTCCTGTTAAAAATGCATCAATATTAAAAAAAAAAAAAAAGCCAGAATAGCAGCAGATTTTCTAACCTGTCAGAGGAAAGGGAGGAACGAGATATACACAGCCAGCACTTGACACTAACTTCTTCTTTTCCACCTGAATCTGAGCTAATAGGAATAAGAACTATTTTTTCTGCCCACTGACCCAAAGATATGTGTTATTGTGCTAATCCACTTCTGCTGGTGTGGAGTGCTGGTCTCTGTGGGTTTGCTGCAGAGCCAGAAATGAATTACCCGTCGGGGTCAACGAAGCTCCTGCCCGTGGTTTGCACAGATGTAGCTCTGTCACCCCCCCACAAGTGACAAGTGCTTGCAAGAGCTTCCATACTTCACCTTTGGAGTGTGTAAGGACTCAATTCACCCCTGGGAGAATCCTTCTGCTCAGCCTCTGGTCCCTCCTGCGGTGCTGTGGCTGTCGGTGCCTCCTTCACCCCAGCCCCGGTCCCTCCCTGTGAGCTGTAGTGGCACATTTGCATTGCAGCACAGATGCACCCGGTGTAACACCACACATAACTCTGCAGAGCCAGCATCTGCTCCCATGAAATGCTGTAGAAATATTGTTATTGGCTCCAGTAGGCCTGGGAGCTCGTTTATTTATTTTGCCTTTCTTTTTTCTAGAGATGGAGTGACCTGTCTGAACCAGCCCCAGCTCTGACCCACGGGTTTGGTCACTGAGCAGTGAGAAGTCACAATGTGTGACTTGCACAGGTTTTATGCTTCCTTCCAGGTCACTCTCTATTATTTTCAGAATGGGAAATTCAAAGATCTGAAAGCACCTAATAGGTTGAGGGAGACGATGCCTTATAAAAACGTTATTGCTATTGACTTTGCGGAAGATTTGATTACAGCGAATTGGCAGGGAAGTGATTTAATGCTAAACATTGACAACTGTAATATCCAAGAGTAATCCTGAACAGTAAGAGACAAGAGAAAAAAATGCATTTCCTTTTATTGCAAGAGAGGCTGTTGCTAAAGGGATAACAGAGACTCAGTGTAGTAACTACTGAGAGTGATCTGTTTGTGTTGGAAGAGTTACACTAGAGTTTTGGCCAAACATGAAACATATATTAGCAAAACAATCATTCTATAAGCGGCTGAAACAAATCTAAAAATAATTTTTTTACCCCTTAAAACATTTTGTCAACAACTGCTGCAAATGAGTTGCCATAAATAAGGCAAAACAACCGAAAAATCAATTGTCTGCACAAGGTTCCAAGACAGATCTGTTGGAGCCATTTAACACCTTACATTCTCATTGGTGTGTGCTTGAGCCTTAAGCATGAGGAATTTCAACTCCTGGCTCAAACTGTGGTCCCAAAAATTCTCTGTCAAGCTCGATTATTTCCCCGCTTTCTCTCTCCTCCGTTGCATTTTGTCCCAGCCAGAGATTTATAACCTGTTGTTTCAGCTCAGCTCGAGATTTTGCTGCAGCACAGCCAAATAGCTGTCCACAAGAAAGTGAAAATCTTACTACAGTTCCAACCAGAGACTGTTTATCTTTAACATACAGCATTCTGAAGCCTGATGTCCTCTGGTTTTATGAGCTGTTCGTGAGGGGTGCTTAGCTGGCGAGTGCAGCATCTGCCACCAGCTCCTCGCAGCTTTAACAGCCTGAGTGCAAACTTCCCAGCCAGGGCACAAATAACATTTTACAGGGCATAACAGGTGGGGTTTGCTGTTCCCAGGCTTCCAGTTCCTCCAGGATCCAGGCACTGCAGCCCTGCACAGGATGAGCCTTTCCTGGGCCGAGGGGGAGATGGGACCTTGGTGCCTGCCCCTCCCTGGGAAACCATCCTTTTCCAGGTAAACCTTTCCAGGTAAACCATCCTTTTCAGCCCCCTTTCAAGGGAAGAGGAGGGGCTGTTGTTGTGGT
>JAWWES010000030.1:7572514-7585798 GCA_035583135.1 Lophotriccus pileatus | reverse complement strand
CTTCCACCAGCCCAGGTTGCTCCAAGCCCTGTCCAACCTGGCCTGGGACACTTCCAGGGCTGGGGCAGCCACAGCTTTTCTGGGCAAGCTGTGCCAGGGCCCCCCAGTCAATAATTTCTTCCCAATATCTAATCTAAATCTGCCCTCTTTGCTTGACCCCTCACTGGAGATAAGGAAGAGAGTGCTCTGAAGGGAGGGAAAAAAAATCCCTGGCATGATAATCTATTAATGGGAACAGACACTTCTTTATTAATTTGCTAAGTGAGTCAGGACTGTATATTTAGAAGTGGTGCAGCAGTTGGGCTGATCCTGAGAGCAGCTCCCTGGAGACCTGGGGTGTGCAGAGGTGGCAACTGATTTATTGTGAGACCCACTGAGAGCCCAGCTGCAGGGACTGGCTTTGGTTTATCTGCCTGCACTGCTGTGCCTCCCACAAAGTGTCTGCTAAGGGGGTTGCTACAGGCCAGCAGTACAGGAAAATTTGTGGATCTGGATTGTTCTTCTGCTTCTTTTGTATCTGATGCATTAATTGGTGTTTTTTTGGGCAAAGTCCAGCATGGTAACTTCTAGTCCTAAGAAGGGCTGTCTTTTTGACTAAATCAGTATTAAAGGGCAGGAAACTATTGCAAGGTTATCCTGTGCTTGAGGGCAGTTGGTACCTGTTTGGTACCAGCCTTGGTGGTCCGTTTTCCATGTTTGTGGTTCAGAGTTTAGGAACAAAAAAGGATGAGAAATGCAAAGCTGTGGACAAGCCTCTAAATACTGAATTCACAGGGCAGCTCAGGGGGATGGAGCTCTGTGACAGCAGACACTGAACTGCACTGCATTTGGGGTTGATTTTGTATGTCCTGCTCCAGGTAGAATTAGTTCTCACACTCGATGATGCTGGGCTGGCTGGTCTTCAGGAGGTGCAGCTTTTCAGGGGCTGCATGGCCGGTGAAAGGCAATGCTGAAGCAAACACATAACATTGATTTCCACATAACAATGATCAGGCACTTCAGCTACAGAACAGAAGGACCTTTTACTCTGTACTCAATTGACTAAACATTAAAAAGTAGGAAAATAGGTGCTGAAAGGGAACCTTGACAAATAAAGCTGTTGTGTTGCATTAATGAAAAGCTGTTTAAAGGGGTACATGAGGAAGCTTTCTAGAAGGAATGGAAAATCCGAAACAAATTTTTCCCTTCAAAGCCTATGATTTATGCTCTGATAAAATTAGATTTTTAGTTAAAGGAATTTGCAGCCATTAAATGGTGCCCGTGAAATAAGTCTCATTTATAACCATCTGCTTTATGGCCTCTGCAGAAAAGTGTTCCTCAGGCAATGCATTCGAGAGCTTTAGTGTCATTTTTATCAAAATAGTTTGGTTCTCTACTGGTAACACTATTAAAACCTCTGTGTGATCTTTTTTTTTTAACTTGAGAGCAGTATCTTACAGCACCAGAAAGGTCTCTACCTGGACCTGATACCTTTTTGTGCTGTTCCCTAAGCCCTGCTGTGGTTGCCAGGTATTTTCCCATTTTTCTGTGTACTCTCCCGAAATCTTGAGAATTCTCAGTGCCACTGGTGTTTTTCTTCATGGAAGGGATATTTTTGGGGGGCACAAATGGGAAGGGGTGGCTTGAACTGACCTCATGTTCTCCCACTGCAGTTCTAACAAGCTTTTCCTCTGAATCCTGCATCTGGGTTTGGGTAGTTTATATTCATTAGAGGTTGTAATTATAAAGGGAATAGAGTAAAAGAAGGGAAACTTTGAAGACCATCCTTTGTTTTTCACGATGTCTGCGCAGACATGGAAGTACCAAAAGGGTGTTTAATAATCCAAGTGAGCTGACGCTCGGATTTTATTTTTTAATAGAGTCTGATTGTCTATTTTCTTTTGATCAATATAATAGTTGTAATTAGTTTTAGTGTTTCTGAGCTTTCAAACTGTGGAGAATTCAAACCGCTTGTTAAAGGGAGGGACTCTGGGGAACTTGAACAGTACTCTTCCCTTTTGTGTGTCCTCCATGTACACAGGATTAAGGATAGCAGCTGTGGCTGAGGGTTTTTTATCCTGTGCCCCACCTCTCCAAGTAATATTTTGAAAAGCTCTGAGAGGTCCCTGGAGTAAAACTGGCTGTGCAGCTCGGGAGCTTTGCTGCCTAAAGAGGATAAATGCTTTGAAGTCTCTGCTAATCCTGAATGCCAGTTTACATATTGCTCAAGATCACTGAGGTAGCATCCCACAGGGAATAATGACAGTGTTTTCATGAGCAAATACCCATCTTTTTGTTTATCCCTCTCACTTGACTTGGAGGGTGCCAGGGAGTCCATTTCTGCTGTTCTGATCCTGCTCTGGGTTGGTGAAAGCTTTGGTTTTGAGTCAGCTTGTGGACACATGTAGGGAGGAGAAGCAGCATCTGGGGTGACAAAGGGGTGACAAAGGGCACAGGATGAACTGGCTCTTCCCTCCTCAACCCCAAATCTTTGGTGTAGTAATAATAACCCTTCTAGCTGCTACCTCTTAATATCAATAGAAGGGGAAAAAATCCATTTTTAAAGCAAAATGTTGTGGTTTACAATGTAACTCATCACACAGTGATGAATCACTTTGGGTATTATATTTATCCATCAAATATCTGTGGACAAACTAAAGTGTGTGCTTGTAATTACTCCTCAGTTACTCACTGAGCTTTAGAGCTGCTTCCCTGCATCAGTGGCTAATGTTTCGTTCATCCTGCCTTTGAACAATTCTTGTATTTCATAAAAACCACCACAAAAGAATTCTCTTTTTCCTTATAGGACTCCAGAACGTTTGAAGTTACAAGAAGAAAAGGTAGGAAACCCAGTTTTCTTTTGGAGAATGTGTGTGTGTGTGTTGGTGTTGAGTATTCTTGCAGTAACATTTTAAAACAAGCCTGAGTTTACACACTTGAAAGGTTGTGCTGCTGGGGGATTTCCAACAGTCTGTGCCTGGTGCTTGTCTGACAGCTCTTGGTGTCACAAACTGTACTTTGTTTTTCAATGAAAAGCTGCTCTTTTAGCACAGAACTGCTGGTGGTATTTGGGGTGCGAGTCAAGGTTTGGGCGCTGGCAGGGGACTGAAATGGCTTTAAACTGAAGGAGGGCAGGTTTAGGTTGGATCTTGGGAGGAATTATTGACTGTGAGGGTGGGCAGGCCCTGGCACAGGTTGCCCAGAGAAGCTGTGGCTGCTCCTGGATCCCTGGAAGTGTCCAAGGCCAGGTTGGACAAGGCTTGGAGCAGCCTGGGCTGGTGGAAGGTGTCCTGTTTCAAATAAGAATTTCTCTCCAAAGTTTCCTTCCCAGTCACCAACACCTCTGAGAACTTAAATCCAGCAATTTTTGAAATCAGGACTGAGTTTGTAGACCATGTGGGTGCTTGGGGAGCGTTGCTGCAGGGCAGTAATGGATTTGGAGAGCAGTGTCTCAGGATACCACGTTTCCAGGCTGAGTGGAGCTGATTTCTTGTTGCCTTCACAGGATGGGGAAGACTTGACTTTGACTTGAAAGGCTGAAACCATGAGTTTTTTTAAGAAGTGAATGCAATATAATGAACTTCTCTGTCAGAGGCTTGTTAGACCCAAGGCTGGTGTACAAAGAAGGGGATGGCAGTTGGGGGAATTAAGATGTGTAGATAAATTTGGATGCCCAGCCAGGCAGTCTGTGAATAATCCAAGCTGCCTGAAGAGCTGCAAACTCCTCAGAAGTCAAAAAAATGCTAACAAACGTGGTAAATACATCTTGGCCACAAAAGCCTGTGGATTTGCTGAGCTACCTGGGGATTTTCAGCAATGATTATGTATCTTCTGTGGAGTTATTCCTCAATAGTGCCTATAAAATAATTCAACTAAAGGCTCTTTCACAAACCTCTTCAGTATTAAAATATGCACTGAGCAGATGCCACTTGGTGCCAGGAAAAAAAAAAACAAAACACAGGAGGGTCAAAATGTTTATTATGCAGACAAAAGGATTTATTGTAGATTTTGAGATATGTTATGAAGTGATTTTAATATTCAGGCCTTTTTTTCCTCTCTAAAATGGTAATTTTTGTAGATAATGGTTTTTAGCTGAGGAAATGAGATGATAGAAAAAAGATTTGAGGGTGGTGGTTCATCCTTGTTTGGTTCCCTCGGTGGAAGGTTTGGCTTTCTCTCCTGAAAATCTTTAAAACTTAAAAATACCTAACAGAAACCCCCGCAAAGGGGAGAGCTCAGCAGACTTACTCTCTGCCTGCTTTTATTATCCCCTGCTCCTGGATGATCCAAGATGATTACAAAAAGAGCATTTGGGGGAAGGAGGGGGCAATCCTGGTTTACATTCCTCAGAATTTTTCTTTGTTTTGGGACAAAAGGTTCGAGTCCTTTAGGTTTAAAGCAGAAGCTTTTCTTTCAAAGGGAACAAAGCCTTGATTGTTGTCAAGTGTGAAAACACTTTCTCCCTTTTTTAGCTGTGGATGAGTGTAGTTAAACCGGGAGGTTTTGGGCTTCCAGAGTGTCAGGATTACATTGGCTGGAGAAATTCTGAACCTGCTCCAAAGCCCATTACAGTCAATGAATGGCTTTCCTTTGACTTCCATGGGCTGGGGATCAGCAGTAATTACATGATCTTTTAATTGCTGTGGTATGGAGGGGAGATGCCTCTCTGACTGCAGCTGGCAGCCCCCTTCCCGTGCTGGATGGAGACTGATTTCGCTCTGAATTGAAGTGGAAATGGATGCAGGGCCATTCTGTGTCTGGGGTGTCTAACTGGTGTGCAAATATTTTTTTCTGTTTTCCCATTTCTGCCTTAATCCTTCTCCATTCTTTGCTCCATATGGTTAGATGTGGTGTCAGGTGCACTGTGCTGATTCCTGTGCCTGCCCTCAGTGCACAGGGGAGGGGGGCTGAGCCAGAAGGTGGATAACCTGCACACCTCCAGCAGCTCCCTGGGCAGTGCAGGAGAGCAGATGGGCAAGAGCCAAACAGGAGTGGGGAGCTGGGAAAAGCAGCAGTTTGTGCTGGACACAACAGGCATTTACTGAAAAGGATGAGTTGTAGAGTCATAGAATGGTTGGGGTTGGAAGGAACCTTAAATATCATCTCATTCCAACCCCTTTCCATGGGCAGGGACACCTTCCACTGTCCCAGGTTGCTCCAACCTGGCCTTGGACACTTCCAGGGATGGGGCAGCCACAGCTTCTCTGGGCAACCTGTGCCAGGGCCTCCCCACCCTCACAGGGAAGAGTTTCTTCCCAGTATCCCAGTTAATCTGCAGAGCCTGCAGCAGGAAGGGTGCATGTCAGATTGGGACCCAGTTAAGGAGTGTCTGTGGGTGTGTGATACTTCCCTGTGCTGTCAAACAGACCACACCACTTACAGATGTAAAAGCCACGTACATTTGTGTCCATCCAGTTCCCCACATCTGGCAAACAGAGCCTCCAGTGGTTTCCCCAACTATTTTAGTGGCAAGAGCACAGAACCAACTCTGCAGCCTCTGGAGCTGCCAAGTGTTGCCGTTGCTGTTGGCAGTGTGGGGCTGGAGGATGCTCAGGGCTGGGATAAGTTGTCTGCTGAGTGCAACTCTGTGCCCAAGCATCTGTAGAGGCTCACGAAGCATAAAGAGCCAGGTCTTCAGTGCATACAAATAAGCAAAGCTCTGCTGGGTTAATGGACACCTTTGTTTTTTACTAGCTGAGGATCTACCCCAAGCACTTAAAACTTTTAATTTGTTTTTGTGTTGCTTGCAATCATCCATTCAACAAATTAGTGTCAAAAGATGCTTTGGAAACCGTTCAGCCAAGAAATGTTCAAGCAAATTGCTTCTGCTCTGACCATATAATCTTATTAAATGAGATGCAGCTCTAGATTTATTCAGGCAGATGACATCACGCTGCCATAAAGATATGAACTCAGACTGTCTGGTTTGAATTAAAAGGCTGGCACCCCTCTGAATTTTCACAAGCTCTGTGGTGGGGGTATCCTGTTTGTACATATTTATTATAGATCCTCATTGTTACACTGTATTTCCTAATCACAGTGAGGAGAAATAGTGTGTAGTTTTCTTTTTCCCCTCTGAGCTTTCCCAAGTTGCTACAGGGTTATTGGAAAGGAATTAGCAATGGTAGAAGATCCAGCCAACAGCTTAGGAAGTTGTTCTCAAACTCTTCAGGAACACAATGAAGTGGTTGTCTGTAATTACCTAAATCCCATACTAATTTCCCATTCTGTAGGGTTTTTTGTCTATTGCTGGAGTCCAGTTGATTTTGTTCCTTAAGACTTGGTCAAAACCCACCAAAATCAGTGGCTGTGCTTGTGTTTCTGTTTAGAATCAGCTGTGCCCCCGGAGTCCTGGTTGTCTGTCTATCCCAGCTGCATCCAGATGATATGATATGATACAGATATCTGCATGTATCTGTGCAGTGCTGGGTGTTCAGAGGCACATCAGCTGTATCTTCAGAACATGCCTCAGAAGTTCAAAGGACAGGTTTTACATTAAAAATACCTGTTTTATAGGATGATGAGTTGACACAGTTAACAATTACTCAGTCAAAGTTTTGTCTCAGTCTGTCTCAGCTGCTTTATTTTCATAGAAATTCTTATTATCTCTGTCTTTTCAGGGCATATGTTGTCAGTGAATGGCAATCTGTTACCTAGGGAGGGATATTTGGGTCAAAATACTAATCTGCTGTTCAGTCCCTGTATTTTTGAGCTTGGGAAACTGCAGTTCCCTCTCTCAGCAATGGTGTTTAATTATAACTTGGCATATTTTGTGGCTGTAAGTGACAGGAGTTACCAGAGGGAGTAAAACCTTGTGGAGTGGGAGGAACCCCAAATAATCAACACATTAGGCACAGCAGTAAATTGAACAGTAATGCAAGTGCTCCTGGGCAGTTTCACTGTTGCTGTTGCACACACATGTATGGGATCAGTAGCTGCAAACACTGAGCAGGGGGGTTTCTGAGCTGCTCCTGGACCAAACAGTGCTGGTCCTGCTGGTCATGTTTGACTTAGAAATGCCTGGGTGCTCCTTTAGGTGGATTACTATGAAAATAAGGATCCCCACTGCAGAGTGTGAAGCTGGATGTGCCTGAAGGCATCTCTCCTTGTCCTTCTGAAAGCAGAACAAACTGTGCTGCTTTGGCAGCTGAATAAGCTGCCTGTGCTCTTGGCTTCTGACATCCCTTGGCTCCACAAGCTTCTCTGCTTTTTCCAGCTGAACTGGGCAGTCTTTTGGAAGATGCCACTTTGTCCTACAAACCTTGTTTTGGCTGCATCTTCATCCCTTCCAAAGCACTTTTCTGCAGCTGACCCAGAGCACTAAAGCAGGACTGGTTTGCAGTGGTCTTCTGTGACAACCTGTCTTAAAGAACAAGAGGAGATATTTTCAGACAAAGGGGCCTTTCTTGACTGAAGCATCCAGGTTGAAATCCACAGTGAGATTGGAAGGCACAGTGGGTGTTGTTTTGGGTGGTGAATTGCTCTTCCTATGTGACAGTGCCTTTTTTTTTGGCCAGCCACATAATTCTGCTGAAATGCTGCTGTTACACAGGACATTGCATGAGGCAGAAACCCCTCTCCTGGAGGAGAGTGGTTTTTCAGGGGGCCCTGCTTGGTTTGCAGATGTTTCCTTTGGACTTTACACTCCTAAGCAAGATTTCAGATCAGTAATTAGTGTCTGTCAGTATATTTTTAATAAGAACTTAGGAGCCTGTGAAATGGTCCAGTTGCTCTTGGTGCTTGGGAAAGAAGAATCTACTGTGTGTAAGGTAATGTAATTACTTTTGTAAAGGAGTTTTTATTATGCACCTAACTGCACATTTACTGTACTTGATAGACCCAAATAAAACCAGAACAAAATGAATAAGCCATTTTGGTCCATTGGGTAAATAAAACAGCTAAAGCATTTATAAATATGTATTTAGTCAGCAGAGCTGATTGGCTACTCTGCAACTGCTCCGGTGTCTCAGTAATCCAAGTTTAATAGCCTTCCATAAATATTTCCCTGTTTGTCAGGAGGCAGGAGTTATTTATCCATGCCATGCTGCTTGCTTGTTGTGTTTGATGAGATCTTTGGAAGAATATTAAGAGAAGTTTGTTTTGCATAGAACAGGCAATGAGTGGGCACGGTGTGTGTTCATGGAGTAGCATGAGAATGATCCTCATGTTTTGTCCTCTTCTCCTCCTTAGCCTTGCCTCTCTTTGCAAGTGGTATTTTTGTCATTCTTGCATTTCTGTGAGCAGGGAGGTTGGACCAGTGTGCTGGTTTTGGAATGAGAAGCTGGAGAGAAGGCTCGTGCCATTCTTGTAAGGACAGTTTGGGTTTTGCCATCGTGGGGATGAACTGGCCAGCCTGGGCTGCAGAGTTTTGTGCTGGATAAAGGACTGTCACACCTCCCACTGGGCTGCTGGTCTCAAAACCAGTAAGGAGCAAGTCCTTACTGTAAGGCACAGCATGGGGAATAAGCCACAGCCCTTACAAGTACATTAAATTATCCTGGAAGGCCTGACTGCTCCTCAGTACTACAAGCCATCTTAATTAGAGAGAAGTCTCACATAGAGGTAGCAATAAAGAAACAGGAACAGTAGAGAGCCTCTCTTTTCCATTTGGCAATATAATAAATGCTTCCTCTGTGGGGAGCTTTGCGTTTGGACAACAACTCTAAATATATTCCAAGCAAGTCAGCTGGGTTAGAGGCACTGCTAAGTGAGCACTTTTGGTAAGTCACACAGTCTGCATTGTCACTGGGTCATTCTAATGTGTCCTGGGGAGTGTGGAAATGCTGCTGGCGTAATTGGGCTCTGAGTGAACTTCAGAAAGATTCCTGATTGAATGTGAGGCAATGCTGAGAATGACTCTTTACCCTCTTTTTAATGTTCTCCCAATATAAAGAACATCACCAGAACAAATCCTGTCTGATCAGTGTATCAGGCATTGCAATTCCCTCTTCAAAGGAAGGGTGTTCATCAGGCCTTGTTTATTATAGCTGAGCTGTGTTCCCTCTGATTAGATGACCCCATCATCGTTCAGGCATCTTTATCTGAGCACCCGCCACTATTCTAAAACAGAAATAATAGTTGCAGCTCTCTCTTTGCTTTCACCTCTGCCTTTCCAGCAGGCAGAGGCTCTAATGTGATTATTTTGCAGGATGATGTTTGTTCAGTGGAGAGTGAGAGGCTGGTTGAGAGAACAGCTCTGCTGCCCTCGCTGAGCGCAGCTGAAAACATGGATTTTTCTCTTTGGGAAACCTGTGGGATTATTTTCAGGTCCAAATGTCACAGCAATTAATAGTAGGAACGATACAAGCAAAACACATTTTATTGTATTTATTTAGCAACAGGAATGTGAGGAAAATCATTGAAAGTGTCCAACTTATTTTCCTTTGCGTGGAGGAGCTGATATTGGCTCAGGCCTCTAACGGTGGAGTTTCCATTGCACTTCCCTGATTTTGTAGCAATAATTATCAGCCCTTCCTTAAACCCAAGGTGTTGTTCATTCTTCCAGTGTATTCCCACAGGACAGGAGGGAGCAGAGCAGCAGTGGGATTCCTCTCAGGGAGCTGGCTGGAGGCAGGGGAGCGTGCCCCCGGTGCTGATGTGCTGGTCTGGAGAGATCCAGCTCCAGCAGGAGAGCCATTAATACCCCACTGCTCTGGCAGTGGGAGCCAAGCACAGTGCACTTACTTAATTTAGGCATTAAATCTTTTCCTTAGCACAAACAAACACTCCTCTGCTGGCTGAAAATTCTCCTGGGCAGCTTTTGGGGATGGTGCTTTTGTCTGCAGGTCTGGCTCTGCCAAAGCCCTTGTGCTGGCTGGGGAGGGCTCTGCCTGTCTGTGCTGCTCCGAGGGCTTTAGGTGGCTGAGGAGTTCAAGGCAGTTGGCCAGAACTGCTCTGGTGAGTTGTCAGCTGAAATCAACAGGCAAAAACCCGACCCCAAACTAGATGGGATTTTACAAGTGAGCTAAAACCATCTCCAACATGTAAAGAGGCACCCCATGGCTTTGCTTCTGGCTAAAGTCCATAAAAGCAAGAATAAGATGAGCTGATAATTATGAAAACTGGGACTTGTGCTGACTTAAATACAACTAAGTTCTTTTACTGTTTTTGTTTACTTCTGGTGAGAAGGAATGAGTTCAGATTTTGCTTCTTTATGAACACAGATGATGCTGAGCATTGTCTAGGTCTGCAGTGAAATAAATTCCTCACTGTTGGATGTTACATGTGCTGCTGTAAAAATAAGTCTTATTTTCCACCTACCACCTGTACTGGTATTTCTTTTTAATTACTGGAAATGTTGCTGGTGCTACCACTGTTTTCCTACAGGCAGTGTCATGTGACCCAAAGAAGATCTGAGGTTTCCAGGAATATACCCATGAGCTACAGGTAAAGTTTTCTAAAGCCAAGGGGTTGGGTTTTGTTTAACAAGATTCAGTTAGTCCTTGAGAGAACACACAAACTTCCTTTTTTAAATTCAGATAAAAATCTGTTTTCTGTGCTGGTTATTTATCAGGCACTAGAATATGAAGGTCAAGGTTTGTAGGGAAAAGAAATACCTTTTACTGGGCCAACTGAAAGAGAAGGAAATTTGGGAAGCTGTTGAGCACAGGAGCTGTTCATCAGGTCTAGAACATTAATGGCAACTGTCAGATAGTGGATTCACTCCCTTTATTCTTGAACAGAATTTGCTGGTTTTAAAGTTACTGTAAACACAGTCTGTTTTTACTTGCTATCAGAACGTAATGATGTGTATTTGCCAGCTATTAGGATAAAAATGGCTTTCAGGTCGCCCAGCCTTATCTCCTTTGTCTTTTTATTCTTTTCAATCTTTCCTTTTTGGATGAAAAAACAAAGATGAGTTTCCTGTGGTGCTGACTGTAGGACTCAGACCAGAGCATGGGTGGAGTGGTGGAGTTCAGGGCTTTATGTGTGGATGACTGGGGGGCTCTTTTGCCCAGAGTTAGATCTTATTTGGGAGTTGGGTCATCAGAAATTAAAATCCATGGAGCAGATACTCAGCCCAGATGATGTCTGTCAGGGTGTGATGCTGCATTCCCAGATCCCAGGTCTCTGCCCGTGGATGCTGTGGGTGCAGCCAGGCTGCCAGCTGGCACTGAGAGCTGAGGGCTTTAGCTACAATTGCCTCCTTGTTTCTTGCCTCAAGACCTCAGTCAGGAGTTAGTAATGATTAATTCTGATAGGAGAAGTTAAAAAGTTATCACTTCTTCAGTGATGAGTTTTCCCCCTAAGAATTCCTTCTTCTGCATCCTCTGATAGGAAGAAAACACGTGAGAACAGGGTTTACTGGAGTGCAAACCACCAAAGCTGGTATGATATCTGAGGTAAAATCAGCTGAAAACTAATTATTGTAATATTTATCTTTATCATCACGGCTAGGCTTCGCGAACGAAGATTTGGGAAGGGCTCTCCCCTGCTGGTGACTAAAAAGACCAATGTGAGACAGACAAGTCCGGTTGCAAAAGGCACAGGGGAAAGACTCCTGGGCGACATCGATGATGGAGCATCGTGCTGAAGAAGATTGTGAACAGAGTTGGTGCAAGAACTCAGCCTTGCTTCACTCCACTGGTTATTGGAAAGGGCTCAGACAGTGCATCTCCATATCTGACTGGGCCGTGCTGGCCCTCATGAAACAAGATGATCATCTTGAGGAACTTTTGGGGACATCCTAAACCTTCCAAAACCTGCCACAGGCCTTTTCTGCTCACAGTATCGAAAGCTTTGGTGGGATCAACAAGGGTTCCATAGAGTGCTTTGTTGTGTTCCCTGCACTTCTCTTGCAGTTGCCTGAGAACAAATCCCGTGGTGTTGTGAGGCCACCTCGTAGCTGGTGAGGGTGATGTCGCTGGGCATGTTGTGACCTGAGGGGGATGGGGTGCGTCTGGAAATATTCAAGCATGTCGAGGATGCTCCTGAACCACATGTCCTGCACCTGGCACTTGCAGTTTTCTTCCATGGATAGGTGCAGGTGCTGCGGGACCCCAAAACCATCCAGGGTTTTAATCCCCTGATCTTGGGTTTAACCCCTTCATCTCAGGTGTAACCCCCCAAATCCTCTTTTAACCCCCCCAAAGCTGGGTTTAAGTCCTGACCTTGGCCTTGCCTGCATGTTGGAGGTGATCACATACTCCCTCCTGGTTTAACCCTATAAAACCAGGTTGAAGCTCTCACCTTGGCCTTGCCCTGTACGTTTATGGTGAGGACATATTCTCCCCTGGGTTTAACCCCCCCCAGCCGGGTTATCTTTATAGTACTATCACAAATGTCAATATCCTGTAATCTGCTAGTCAGGATGTGCCTTTTCCATGGGAGTGGTGGTGATTCCTTTAGGTCTTGCTGCCTGTCAGTGGGAGTCAGTCATTGGTGCTGATCCAACCCTATTGACTCTCAGCTCTAAATAATTCAATTTGTGTGCATATATTAGGCAAAAAGGCAAGAAACTGAAGCAGCAGAATGTCCTGTAACACTGGAGTGTGGCTTTGAGTGTTTTCCCTGTACTTGTGGCCACGTGAGCCCCGAGTGGGATGGGCTGGTGTTAATGAGAGGTGCAGTCCCACAATTACTTGTGTGATTGCATAATTATTTGTCTGAAAAAGATGTTTTTTCTTGTGGTGAGAAGAAAGCTCTTCTCTCTAGGAGGGACTAATGTGTAGCATGTTTTCAGCGTATCTGCTGGAGGAGGAAAACACACAGGACGGAGTTTCTGCTGCTGCTTCTTGCTGTTGTTTGTGTTTTGTGGTTCAGATTTAGGAGCACAGCAAAGGGGCTGGTGAGCCGTGACCCTGTCCCTGACATGCCATGTCTTCCTAAAGCTTTTGAGGAAGCAAACCAAAATCCCCTGACCTGGACTCTGCTGGTGCCCGAGAGGCTCCATCTCTTCTGGTACTTGCAGCAGCAGAAGCCAAGAAGGGATTTATGAGAGTGGTTAAAAATACCCCTATTGATTGTAGGAGCTCTGCTAGTCTCAGTGATTCCTCTGTGCACAAAACTCATGGGGTTGCTCTTCTGTGCCTTTGTCGTGGTTTGAGTGAGGGAAGTGTAAAGGGAGGGTGATTCCAATTGATCTAATCCAAGTTTGTCGTGGGTGTGCTCTGGGCCAATTTCTCTCACCCCCTGCAAAATTGCTCTAAGTTGAGAGAAGGTTTATGTAGGAAAGAGAGATCTGATTGGGGAGAATAATATTAGGGTTTATTACTATCAAGATAGAAACTAAAAAATCTGTATCTCATTATCATGGCCAGGAAGAGGCTCAGACAGTGCATCTCCATATCTGACTGGGCCGTGCTG
>JAWWES010000030.1:7519775-7572414 GCA_035583135.1 Lophotriccus pileatus | reverse complement strand
TGGGGTGCACCTGGAAGTGTTGCAGCATGTCAGAGATGTTGTGGAACCACATTCCCTGTATCTGGCACTTGGAGTTCTGTCATGGGTTTGCCCTGGGCCAATTTCTCTCACCCACCACACAATTTGTAATAGTTAAGAGGAGGTTTATGCAGACAAAAGACATCTGATCGGGGAGAATAATATTAGGGTTTATTACTAGCAAGATAAAAACTAAAGAATTATCTCTACAACTATTTTAATTAGGCAAAAGTACGATATATTTACAAAAATACCTCTTCACCCTTTGTATCAGTCCAGAAGGAGCAGTCTCTCTTTTCCACTTTCAAAGCTACAGGTCTTCCAAACAATTCTGCAGCAATTGAAAGTTCCTCTCTGTTATCTCCAGGACAGCAACTGCGATTCATCGCAGCTGGAACTGTTTGTCTCCTCTTCTATGTCGACCTCAGGGCTGGGGGTTACCCAGGGTCCTGTAAGGTCTTCCATGGATTGCAAGGGGACACTTGTTTTACCATGGATCTGCACCACAGGGTCACAAGGAATAATGGCTTTTGAGTCCACCCCTGTTCCTGTGGGTTCCCTTCCCACGGGGACAGTCCTTGATAGACCTCTCCAACATGGGTCCATCCCTCAGGCAACAGTTCTTCCATTCTCTGCTGTCCTTTAGGATCACAAATTCATCTGTACCAGCATGGATCAGTCTCTGAGATCCCAAGATCCCCCCCAGGCCGTCTCTCTCCAGCGTAGGTCTCTCTCCATGGCCACAGGTCTCCAGCAAGACTCTGTTTCATCTCAGGCCTCCCACGGGGTCACATCTCCTTCGTGCCCTCTGCTTTGGCATGGGCTTCTTCATGAGCTGCAGAGGAGGTTTTCTGTTCCCCAACCATCTTCCACAGGTGGCAGGGATTTTTAGTTTTCAGTCTTTTCCCTGCTGAAGGCAGAGTGAGAGAGAGGAGGAGAGAAGGAGTTCTCCCCACCTTGTGGCTTCTTCTCTCTCCTGCTGCTTCCAGCTTTGACCTTGAAGGCTGTGCTACCTCTCTGGCTGGAATTCCTTCTTCAGCTGGATGCCAAAACCATGACAAAGTTGCAAGTGGGAAAGCCAGGCACAGCTTTGGAAAGAGCAGCAAGCAGGGAGATGCTCCTTTGGGATGCTGCTGCTCCAGTGCTTTGTCCTGTATCAGCACTGCTTGGGCTGAATGTTTGGATTTACTGCCTTGGTGCGTGCCGTTTCATCAACAAAATGCTTTACTTTGGCAAGTCAGGGTGTCACCAATAAACCTGTTGTTTGGTCTTAATGGGTTTGGAGGCCCTAAGATGTATCTTGACTATCATGAGTATAATACCTAATTATTATTATTGTTATTATTACCTAATACTAATTATAAATAAATCACATTATTTTGAAAATAACAGGAGTTTTTTGTATGCTTTTGTTGATTATTGCATATTCTTGGATGGATTTCGGGGGTTTATATTGAATTTTATTGACTATTGGGTTTTTACCCTGAAAGCCACTGTGTTATCTTAATCACAGCAAGTAACCTTTCTCATGTGTGAAACTGAGTAAAGTTAGAAACACTGCGTGGGGTGGTTGGTGTATTTTGGTCTCTAAAATCAAGCTCTGTGTGTGCCAGGGATGTGCTTTGCTTTCTGCCCAGGTTCAGGCGATGGCACTTTGTGGGTCGGTGGCAGAGGCAGGTACAGGGAGCTGCTAAAATTACTGGTTTGATAAGGTCTACAGGAACTTTAAAGCTCTCCTCTGGAAGGAAATCATTGGCTGATGGAAAGTTGCTGGGATCCCCTGTGAAAGCAGCAGCAGAATGGAAGGGCTGCCAAGGACCCTGCTTGCTGCAGGGAGGGAAACGGGGAGGGAGGTGCAGGAGGGTGAGGGAGATCCCAATTTCTGTCCCATAACAATTAGAAAAGGTGGGAGGGAGGACTGAGTGGAATGAAAGAAAACCAAGTGACTAGAAAGGCCAAAGTAGGTCTAGCCTGGTTAACAGATCTAAATCCTGACTGACTGAGTTACTCCTGGAGGTGAGGCAGTGAGGCCAGGAGCCTGGGAGAGGGATTTGCTCCCTGCAAAACCTATTTACTGGGCTGGTGCTTACTGGTACTTTCCACTGTTTTTCCTGTGTGCATATTTGGAGCCAGTGGCTTTCCTGTTGAACTCAAAAGAGAAAAGCTTGCCATCCTTAGGAGCCCTCTGAAGGGAAGCCCAGGGATTTTAGCACGGCACGTCACATTGGCGTCCCTTCAGTGCTGAAAGATCGCTGTGTGCTCCTGTCTGCAGGGGATTCCTGGCCTCACTTCTGCATGGAAAGCTGTCCTCCTGCCCCAAATTTCCCTGAGCCATGGCCTTTGCCCCCAGGCTGAGCGTTGCTGGGGGGCTGCTGTGGCTCCCCAGCCTGCTGGCTCCCTCTCCAGCGGCACTGGCACCGCTGTCTGGGCTGTGCTGCAGATTTGGCCTTTAGCTGCTTGCTCTCCCCATTTGTTGATGGCTGGAGAGATGATGCAGAACATGCCAAGGGAGGCAGCTGTGTGCAGTGAATAATGATGAAATGCCTGGGTCGTGTTCTGCCCGAGCCAGGTTTGAGAGACAGCCTTGGTGGGGTCTGTGTCCAGAGCCTCCCTCGGAGCAAGGGCTGCTTAAAGGGAGAGAAAAAGGGGCAGAACTCAACATCTCAGCACCCTCCTGGGTTAGACATTACTGTGCCCCTTCCAACAACCCTCCCTTTCCACGCACAGAATCACAGAAATATTCAGAGTTGGAAGGACCCACAAGGATCATAAGAGTCCAACTCTTGACTGAACAGCCCATACAGGGATCCAACCCTCAACCTTGGCAGTATTAGCACCAGGCTCAGACCAGCTGGGCTGGTCTCAGGGACTTGAACAAATAGCACCAAGGATGCTGGGGTGGAATTAGAGAGAACTCGCTGTCAGATTGGGTATGGCTTTCCTGCTTAGCTGTGCTGAATTATTTTGGATGGATGTTCCTGTGGGACAGCCCAGCCTCCGATGGCTTTGTACCTTGTGATACACAGCTCTGCAGAACAGCTTCTCACAGCTCCCTCTGGGGAAGGCAGTGCTTTCCACTGAGCAAGAGATGAGATTGCAAAGGCTGCACTTACCTTCCTTAAAAACAAATAGAAAACATCTCAACAGCCTGGGGTAACTCAGGGTTATCCTGGTACTTCATAACAACTTTTTTTTTGAACAGAGGGAGGCTTTGTTAATACCTGATACTGGAGCAATTCTCTGCAGCTGGCATTTGCAAAATCTCTTCAGTTTTGTATTTCATTATTTCAACAGAACTTACTTATCCCTAAAGGTTTTGCTTTGGTTTGAAGGAAAAGCAGGTGTGTGTACGTGTGATCCAGAGTCCTGCAAGAAGAATACGAGTATGCACACTTGTTTTTTTCTTACAAATAGGAGGTTCAGGCAGAAAACAAGTCTAATTTCATGACTATCTGTGCTCTTCAGTTAAACCAAGAGACCCCAGATCCTGGGGGTGCAAGAAGCAGGGATTGGGAGCTCACACCTGCATCCAGTGTGAGGGCAGTGATGCTGGAGCCAGGGAGATGGGGCAGGAACCCACCTGCTCATCTTGGTTTCAGTCCTGCTTGTCCTGGTTTTCCTCCTGGTGCCTCACTGGAGGAGAAAGCCTTTACAGATTTCTCTGTGGTCATGGGCAATGTGGGAAAGGGCACGTGGTGGCTTGGGCAGGAGCAGATCACGAGCACAGCTCCTTATCTGCAGCTGGGGAAGATGTTACCTCGAATAACTCAGCCTGCTCTGCCCTTCTTATCTCTCCCTCAGCCATGCAAAATGTGTATCATGTCCACAGTGTCTCCCTGCTCGAGCCAGTTATCTGCCTCTCAACAGCTACTTATATTTCCAAAGTACTCTATTACTGCCTGGATTTGATTTATATATATACACAAACAGTTATTTTGCTGTTGTGCTGCTGTGTGTGGATGCAAAACTGCCTGAGCTCCCTGCTTTCCCACAAGCTCCAGCTCTCTGCAGTATTGATATTTCTATACATGGTGGTAAAATTAATTAAATTATGTTCTCTATTTATGAACTAGTTTATTACTTTTAATTATTTATTGCTGCTGCAGCTAATTTGATTCAGGCAATATTTAGTTCTGTTTCAGTAACTTTTCATTTTAAAAACAAACTGCTGGTTTGAATTCATTGGCATTAAGAACCCATTATTGATTAGTTTGGCCTCAGATTGGGTGATGAGGAGAGTGGCTGTGTGCCATGCTAAGCCTTCAGACCAGGGTGTTGACAGCAAGCTACAGTTATTTTTCTGGGAATATTTCTTTGGGAAGGCTTACAGGCGTGTAAGGAAGGTCAAAGCCCCTCAACAATTTCTGTGGCTTGAGCTTATCTTTACAGAAGAATAAAGAATACAGAACTGAAAGCCTGCAACACCTCCTCCCACTTCTGTACCTCAATTACAGTGTTCACACATGCCCTGCACTACAGAGCTTTTTGTTGGGGATTGGTAATTCCATCTCTGGTGGTGACACTGGGTCTGCCAGTGTGTGCGTCTCTTCAGTTCTGCTCTCCAGTTTGAAGAGCTTAATTCAAAACCTATTAAAATCAATTGGAAGGTTTCCTGTTTGCCTTGTACTTTATTTCATGCTGTAGCTCCAGTAATGACTGACTGACTTCTCTTGGTGTCGTTACTTTCTGCTGACTGTTCATGAATGAAAGACCAGGAGGTTAAAGAGCTTCTCTCCTACCCTCTTGTTACCTGGGATAAAAGCTGCAGGGCAGCATAGGAGGGGTTCAGGTAAATACACACTTTGCAGCTGGTGGGGCTGCACTGTCCCTGCAGAGCCCACAGCTCTGTGGTCTTTGCACCTTTCAGGTTGCTGTGGGATAAAAGAAATGTTGAACTTAGGACAACTAAAAGACTTCTGATCTTTTCCCTGGTCGCTCCATGTTGATCAGATATTCATACAATCATCCTGGAAGGAATTCTTCTCTGTGACTCCAGGATCTTGAAGACTTTAATGCCAGTTCTTCTGGCCTCCAGTCCTTTCTCTGACTATAGCCCTTCTCTTTGGAAGTGAAGAAGGCCAGCATGGCCCAAAGGTGGAGGTCTTGTTGGGTGGTCATCATGGCCACACATGGGGTTTGTTTGCAGCCAGTTTGACCATGTGCTGAGGTCAGACCTCTGGTGGGGGCTCTGCTGGGGCCCTGCTCCTCTCCATGGTCCTTGTGTTGGGTCTGGACAGCTGCAGTTTCACGTCTTTGCCTCAAATGCAGTGTGTGCTTCCCAACAGGTACAAAATGCTGTAGGTCCTCACGGTTCTCCTGCCTTCCAGAGGTGCAGGTCATCCTTCTGTCTGTTCTTCGGGTCTTTTATGGAGAAGTGAAGGGTTGGGGGAGGCTTTTGTGTAACCTCCTTCCTCTGCTGAGCATCCTTTATTGATTCTGTCCAACAGTGTGTTGTTTACAGCATATGCAGTGATATTAAACAGCTGCCACATCTCAAGCCAGAGGTACTGCAGCAATGCTGGAGTGCCTCTGTAAGCTCCCAGCAAATCCCCCTGGATGAAGGGCTCTATTGAAAATGTAAGATCATTATCACTAATCTTGAGAGTGGACCGATGCATTTAACATATATGATGATAAACTTTGAAACAAGATGATTTCATCTGGTGGAGCATCTGGGAATTGGTTTTTCATTATCACGTTTCAGAGAGTGAAAAATCTTCCTATTTTCTCGGAGGATTTTGTGGGATTAGCTGCTGCTGTTTGCTGTTGTGTATTCCTGCAAATGTTTGGATAATTATGCACATCTCTAATTCTCTCTGCATCCTTCTGGGGGTTTTGCTTGGCCTTCCCCAGTGATGTGCTGGGATGGTTCCCATCAGAAGGAAGGGAAAATAAGGAGAGGCTTCTCCCATGATCAGTTTGAAAAGTGGTCTGGCAATGTGGGCAGGGGTTTCCTGATGTTATTGGGAATAACCATCCTGCCTCAGAAACACCTGGTGGAGTGATTTGTGTGGATGGGACTTCCAGCATGAAAGGCAGTGGTAACTGTATGCTGATACCTTCACTGAAAGGCTCTGAATTCCCTTCTCAGCCCCTGCCAGCAGGTCCTGCTGTCCAGGCAGCTGCTCTGCCCACACCTTTGCAGAGGTCTCTGGTCCTGCTGATTGAAAATTTTGCTTCATGAAGGAAGGGCTTCCTCAGATGGATTTTGAGACAAGTGGTACAGACAGTCAGAAGTCACTCTGAGAATGTGTTTTTACCTGATCAGAACAGCTCATCCCAGTTCGGGTTTTCAAAGTACAAGACTGTTTTCTATTGTGACAACTGATCTCAGACTTTTCCATTACAATAAAGCTCAGTAAAGGCAAAACCAAAGCATCTAAATTTGAAATGACTAAAGACTTCATTTCATCAATAACCTTAGTTCCCTTTCTATTTGATACTAACTTCTGTGGGGATATTTTATTCTCTGTTTATCTGCCTGGTTGTCGCTCCTTATTTTCAGGAACTGAGCTAGAAAGGAGAAGCAGAGGAGGAGAAGGAAGAGGTAAATGGTGTGAGGATGGGAAGGGAGATGCTGGGAGACCAGTGCAAATTCTACACTTGGCTGAGCTATCAAGCTGAGCAGGGAGTGGCTTTTTGGGAGTGTGGAATCAGGCAGGTGTAAAAGTGGTGGAAGTACCATGTAATGAAAAATGCTCAAGTTCCTGCTGAGAAAGGACCATGGTAGGTTTACCATTTTTTTTTTCCCAAAAATAATCCACTTCTGGCCAGCCAAGTGTGTTTAAATTAGATCAGTGCATAAGGCTCTTAAATCACATTCCTTTACAGGGTGTTCTGAGGGGATTACAAGTTTTTCTTGTGCAATTGCTTTCCTGTTTCCAGAGGTAGCACAGGAGATGCTGATGGAGGAGTAGGCAGAGCAAGGTTTCTTGGGAATAAGGATACTCCAGAGAGTCTTAAAAAATGAAAGGTCAGTGGGAAGTTTGTTCTTGCTCCTGCTGAGGAGAGAAGATGCATCGCAGTGCCTGCCAGGGGCAGAGTTGTATGACTGGGGGAGCACAGGGTTCTGCACAGGAGGTCAGTGGAAACCTTCAGGACAGCACTGGGAGCCTGAGGACCTTGGGAGAGGATGCAAGAACATTTCCACAGTGCAAGCATTGTAGAAAACAGCTTGAAATCTGTCTTTTAGCAGTGCCCTCTTAGCCTCTGAAAAGACCATGCCAGTGGGGATTTTCATTGGGGTTTATTGTCTCTTTTTGGATAGAAATGATGCAGTAGCACAAGCCAAAACACTGACAGAGAAAGAGAAACTGGTAAATAATTTGAGCAATATGAGCACAGGATCTCTCATAGTTTCTTTTTGCCCACAATTCAAAGACACCCTGAGGCTGCTGCTCTACTGCAAGGTCTCAACCAGCCTCAGGTCTTGGTGCCTTGAGTCTTAATGATCTTTTCACCAAGAAGGTATGAGCAAAACAAAGTCTTTTCATAGACTTTTAAAACTTGATTATTTTACAAAGGTAAACTTAATTAATAGAATCAATTGACACCTGCAGTTGAACTGCCTAACACATTCTCTTTCCTCAGTTGTTTAACCTGTAGTAATTAATACTGATTTGCAGTCTGCTAAAGCATCCCAAACTTAGTTCAGCCAGGGGGTTTCTCTTGTAAGAGCACCAAGTTTGGATTCGATGGTCTTGGAGGTTTTTTCCAAGATAAATGGTACTGTGATGTAACTGTAACATCAATTCCAAATGGCCCACCTACACTTTTACCTGGGGAGACCCAAGTTCCAGAGAAAGAAGTGTTTAAGGTGCATTTCTAAGGTTACTAAACCTGATTGCACAGGGCCTGTCTCTGTGGCTCCACATGGAGCTCACTCATTCCTCCAGAAAAACCCTTTCAAATCATGTCAGAGTTGGAATTTTGGGAGCAGAGACAACAAGTGAAGCGATTCAGTGATTGAACACTATTTAAAACAGAGCAGCTCCTGTTATGCCTCTCGCTTCCCTTTTAAGCAATTCCATCAAGAGCATTTGAAATCAATGACTTTAAACTCCTCAGTGCATCTGCAGGTCTCAAGGAAGGAGAGGGGATGTTGCTGAAAATTTAAATAATGACTTTGGAAACCAACAGGAACATGAAATGAGTCCATCTGCCAGTCACTGCAGTCCCTGTGTGCAGAAGGGTTTATAATACACTTGGCAAGACATTGCCCTTGGTGACATTGCACGTGGACTTGTGCTGCTCTTGAGAAAGGTGATTTTTAGGTGGTTTTTCTTCTCCTGTAAGCACAAAACAGGTGATTAAAGTCAGGTGGAGTTTTGTGCTTGTACAGTGGCTTGATTATAATTTTTAAAGCATAATGGTTAATAAAAAAGATCAGAAGTAAAAGGGGATGTTAATTTTACTTGGTCTGTAATACTGGGGTAGTTATGTTCAATCATTTGTAAGACAGAAGGCTGTAAAATACATCCTGTGATGAGGTTACAGTAAAACCAAACATCATCATAAATAACAAAATCCCGCTGTTTATTTACTGATCTCTAAATAAGGTGTGATTGGAGTAAATATGATGGGAGACATTTAATTAAACTGAATGAAGGAGTGTTGTAAACCTCACAACACTGCAATGAAACCAGAAAATTAATGTGCTGGCAGACCACATAGTTCAGGCTCTGGAATGCATCTATGACTATGTTCTTTTGATGAATGTTTCAGTACCTCTGAATGCCTTCAGATTGATTCAAGGACATCCAAGTGCCAAAGTTCCTTGCCCAGCCTCTCCCAGGGCTGTTGTGCTTCTTATTTTCAGTGAAAACATTGCAAGGGAAGAATGTTTTCCGTCAGGAGCAAACTGGCTAATGCAGCTCCATAAAATGAAAATACAGTTTGCACTGGAAGGACTGATGAGTGTCCTGTCACAAATGTCAAATTGTCATGGGCTTGGTGGTAGAAAATCTCTTTCTGAGGGTTGCTTCTTTTCTCTTTCTGATATTTTCAATAAAAGTATGCATTTTACTTGATGCAGTATTTGCTGATGTGGTTCTGTCCATTCTCCTGTTTTATTTTGAAATTGCTGGATCCAGGATTGAGGGAGGATTCCTCCTGTACCACAGAGAGGAAGCCTTGCTTAGGCTGCAGCTCCTGTTGGAGTTATTATTTGGAATAGCTGATGAAACTCAGCCCAAAGTCTGCTTTGCTGCAGCAGAGTTTAGTTCTTGAGTGCTCCATGCAGAACTATTCTGCCTCTGTGAAGATCCCCCCTCCCTTTTTGTGTCCTTCTTTAGTTTTTCCAGGGTGATCCAATCAGTCATGCTCAGTTCCAGTTTCCCACTGTTGCAAAGCTGTTCAGAGCTTGTTGTTCAAGCTGTTGTTGTCCTGTGGCTCGAAGTGTCACCACGGAGGAGGGGATGTTTGATGTCTGACTCTGGGGCAGATGTCTGACAATGGGAACAGAAACTTGCTTTGCTGCTTTTCCAGCCACACCAGTGCCCAGTTAATGGGCAGCCCGTGTACAATCTGCAGAGCTGTGTTCATCAAAAATACCAGACTGTCTTGCTGCATACAACATATTTGGTAGGAGTGAGGATTCCCAGGAGAGGTGTCAGAACCGAGAGCGTGCCAGGCTGGTAAATACTGTGCTTTTGGAGGACTTTCTCCATAAAATGAGGTGGAGAGGAGTTGAGGTTGGAGAATCAAGTACACTGCACAGACAGATGAAACCAGAGGCCATTAAGAGCCTCTCTCTTGAAGTGCACTTTGTGAGAGAAGTACATGAAAATCCCTCCCTGCAGGTCTGTGACGGTGTTAACAGAGCTTTGAATGACACTGTGCAGCACTGCTGCAGTCCCGGGGTCTTATCATCCTTTTCCCATTATTTCCACTTCTGTGGGAACCTCTCTGTTCTTCCTGTATTTCTTCTGGTCATAGGGCATGTGGGATGCTCCAGGTGGGCATCCCTGCCAGGAAGGTGGCATCGTGGCACTGTCCACGTGCGGGCACACTGACCCGTCCCGTGCAGCCTTGCACGCCCTGGAGCACAGACAGATCTTGTGCCCAGCAATTAATTGCCATTTCTGTGCTCCCTCCTTGCCATTTCCCTGACCTGGACCAAGGGAGATGTGCCAGCCACACCCCTGGGGAAGCTGGGGAGCACAACTACTTGTTTGTCTCTCCGTGTGTATTTAAATGAGTTGGGAGCAGAGCCCTTGCCCTTGACACTTTATCAATACTGCCTTCATTAAAAGTTCACTTCTGTTCATTAAAGTGCCCTTTGTAGATGTAATGTGTCACTTCTGCCCAAGTGAGAAGAGGGTATCTGGAGGAGAGGGGTGGCTGCATTATTTCTTGATGTTGTGGATTCACAAAGAAATAGATGATATCAGCTCTAAGACTTCCCATTCTGTGCAAAAAGGAGTTGTTGGAGGTAGGTGGTTGATCATCCCCAAATGTAAAACTGGAATACCAGGCCCAAACTGCTGATGTGGTGTGTGCACATGCTTGAAGGAAGGGCCCAGCTTTCCCTGCTCTCTGAAGTGACTGTGCCTTGGCTTGTATTTATTAAGTTATGATAGAAATTCTTGGTGGCTCCTTGAGAACAAAATATAATATTAATGCTGGCAATTAACCCAGTTGTTCTACCATGCAAAAAGGTGCAATTTTCCTCTTAATGAAAAATTTAGATGTGCTTTGATCATTTGGAAAGCGTAAAGTAAACTAATGAAGCAACTTCAGGACACGAATTCCGGCGTTCTCAGTAGGTGAATACCCAGCACTGCTCCTCGTGGGCCCAGAGGATCCAACCACAGCCTCAAAATAGAAAGTCACAGAAGAGATTGCAATTAAATTTGCAGTGCATTCAAAGAGCTGGAAGGGGATGATGTCAGGCTTGAAAGTGTAGCATTTATTCTCTTTGCTGGCGCGTGCAGGCTCTTCTCTTCTCGATCAGAGACAGCACCAGCTCTCCAGGTAAGCAGAAGAGCTGCACACAGGTGCCTTCTGGTGCATCAGGAAAGCCCAGCAGAGGCTCAGGGTGTTGCTGAAGCAAAGTGCAGCACGTGCAGGAGGATGTCTGGGTGTGCAGTGCAGGAAACACAGTGCTGGGGACGAGGAATGACCTGCCCAGGGTGTGGGTTCATCTGGGCAGAAGAAAAGCTCGTGGGGTTTAAGTGACTCCCTCAGGAGTGTACCTGCTGCATCTGTTCAGGGGAACAAAGGATGGGAAATCACAACAGGGTTAATTCATTGCTGTGGAGAAAGTTTGCATCACTTTCAGAGAACTGTGAAGGTTGGAAAAGACCTTTGAGATCATCAAGTCTGATTTTCAACCCACCACGTTCATCATTAAAGCTCAGGTCTCATCCCCATCCACGCGTTTTTTGAACATTTCCAGGGGTGGTGACTCCACCACTTCCCTGGGAAGTCTGTTCCAATGCTTGGCAACCCTTTCTGTGAAGAAATTTTTCCTAATACCAAGTCTAAACTTCCCCTGGTGCAACTTGAGGCCATCTCCTCTTGTCTCTCACTCATTACCTATTTTGCTCTGTAAATTTACAGTTCAACTGCTGAATTAGGACCAAATTCTGCCAGAAATGAGGACCATTCCTCCCCATCAGCATTTGAGGACTGTGCTCATTTAAAAACCTTTCAGGAGATGTACAGATTATTGCTGCTGTGACCCTTGCAGCTGAGCTGTGAGTAGCTTCTTCTGGAGCTCTAACAACGGCATCAGAATCGTGAGAATTAATAAATGGACGTGCCAGCACAGCCCAAGGCTCTGCAGGCAGCCCGGGGCACTCCTGCCTCGTGAAGAGCAGCAGCATCAGGGGGTGTGGGATGGAAGTTGGACCCAAGGCAGGGTGTGACCAGGAGCCTCCAGGAGAGTCTGGGATGGAAGAGATGCCTGTGCTGAAATAAATGCTGCAGTGACTGAGCTGGAGAGAACAGTCCCACCAACAGAAAGAAACAACAAGTTGAGGTGCCAAGACAGGACAGAGGAACAGAGCAAGGAGAGTACAGTTCTGAAAAGGACAACCCATCCAAGGGTTTGTTTGTTGTTTTTTTTTTTAAATATCTGCATTGATGTGGATAATTGAAGGAGAAAAGCATTAATTGCGCTCAGAGGAAAGTGCCAAGATGTATTTTGAGAAGCATTCCAATATTTTGATAGGTTCTGGAGCGCATCAAGGGGTGGCTTGGTTTTTTTTCTGAGCTTGTCTTGACGTGAAGAGTATCTCTGCAACGTGAAAGGGAATTGTATCTCAAAGAGGCATCTCAGCTCACGTCGCCTTGACTGTCATTTTCATGCTAATGGGTTATTAGAGGCTGAGTTAAATTACAGGAAACCTTTAGGGTCTGTTTAAGGCATCATAAATATGAATATTGCTGTCTCTTCGTGCAACTCCATTTTTGTTAAGAAAAAGAAAAAAAAAGTAGAGCCACCATTTCTCTTCTACAGACCTTACTGGAAAGAATGATTAGTGTGTTAATTTATTTGGTGGTCTTTTCTGCATTCTGGAAGTTTCCACGCTCAGTGATGTGGTCTGACTTTCTGTCCTGACTTTGCACCAAGGCTGCTGGCACAAATCTGACCACTGGAGGTCTGGCTGTAAGCAGGGAGGCTGTGCACACCTTCTGCAGGAGGTGTCATTTGTCCCCCTTTGCCTTGGGGTGTCGGGACCCAGCAGTGTCAGTTCTGTGACATCTTCTGTCACTGGGCAGAGTGGAATTGGAAAGCAGGAAAACACACCTTCAGAGACAGATGAATCTTACAGAATTAGCAGAAAATGAGGAGTGGAGACCTGTTCTTTTGGCTGGCAAGGACAGTGTTCCCAGTTACTTATGGTCATTAATGTTTTTCTCTTGCTTCAGAATCGGAAAAAAAAGAAAACAAATTCTGTGCACTAGAATAGTCTGGGATGAGGAGAAGCAATCCACATGTAAAGCTTTAGCTCTTGTTTTCTGACCTCATCACTGTGCCAAGAACCCACCTGCCATCAGGCACTGCATTTTGATGAGATGTTTATGCATGAGGCTGGGAGGTGAAACCCACTGTCCTAAAAATCAGCCCTCCTGGCCATTGTCTGGGTCTTGCTCCTCCACCTTTGTCTGGCACAGCCCCATATAACAGTTCTGATGATGTGACTGGAAAGTGTAAAGGATCTGGAAGGATTTGTTCATTTTGGCTGCCTGTGGAAGCTTCTCTGCCTCGAGGATAACGTACATCAGTAACACTCCCCAGACAGCGACTGAGGGGAGTTCATACTCACGTGGCATTTTGAAGGGGCATGGTCATAAATTCCTATGTGGTTTTCCAGAGGTTAATATGAAATCCATGAATAAACAGCAAGCCACAAGCAAGACAAAGTGAATGGGTATCAGCATTCTGCATCCCCTTCCCTTCTGCCTCCTACTACCCCTCTTACTCCTGCTGGATTGCAGAGCAAGTGGAAGTTGGGATTCTCCATCAGAGAAAGTTTCTCACTCCTTACTCTGGTTTCTTTCACTTTATGCTGACCACGCTCTGTCTTCTAGAGTTTAGCTCTGTATTAATGGATGTTTGCTCATTCTTCCAGAAGTAGACCATGTGGGTGGTAAGAAGTTCTTTCAGAGTGCAGGTCGACACTCGCAGCAAAGCTCCACGCAGCGAGACTTGCCGGGAGCAAAATCAATTGGTTAAACTTTGAATATTTCAAAGGAGTTCAGTGCTGCATGTGAACAAAGGTGCTGTAAGGCACTCAAGCCGTTTTTCTGGCCATGAAAGCTGATCTGATGGAAAAATAGCATTGCCCAAATAGGCAGGAGTGAAGAATGCCACCCAAAACCTTATTGTTGAAGTGCTGCCCTCAGCCCTCTAATGATCCAGCTCAGATGCAGAGCTTTGATAGTGTGTAAACTGTTGTAACGTGACTGGGCTGCAGAGCCTGAAGGAGTGGATAATCTGGAAGGCATTCCCAGCTGGAATTAGCTGGGCTTTGGCAGGGCTTGGATCCCCTTGGGATGTGACCAGCACACATAACTGTATAGATCTGCAATTAAAAGCAGATTCAAATGCAGCTAAACACATAAGGAGAAGATGTGCACGAAGCCTGTATGTTTTTGCTGTCTGGTTTTTATCTTTGGTTGTAAGTGCAGTTGTATTCTTCTGAAATTAGTTATCCTGACCATGAAAATGCTGCAGAAAAGTCCCAGCCATTAACCAGAGCTGATTAAAGAGTGGCAAATGGATGCCACAGGCCATCAGGTTTTTGAAGACCGTGGTGAGGTGGCTTCTGCACTTATGAGAGTTTTCTCTGACAGCATAATGTTAAGTTGTGGCTCAATATTATTGCTTGGAAACTCCCTGTTCTGGTGCAGAAAGCAGAGTGTCCCAGCTGGGAGCATCCTCCCTGAGGAGGAAACTAATTCTCCATCCAGGGGTTGTGCTGTAAGGAAATCCCTGTTCTCAGTCTGGAAACAGAGAAACATGGAATGGTTTGGGTGGGAAGGGACCTTAAAGATCATCCAGTCCCACCCCTGCCGTGGGCAGGGACACCTTCCACCAGCCCAGATTGCTCCAAGCTCCATCCAACCTGTCCTTGGACACTTTCAGGGCTGGGGCAGCCACAGCTTCTCTCTCCTGGTTTTAGTTTCCAGGAGCAGCAGCTCTGCCCAAATCACAGGGGAAGTACAGCACAAAAAAAGGTTCTGGGCAATTAATTTTTTCTCATCCCTCTTTTCTATTTCCCTTTTTCATTGAGAAAATGCAACAGTTCTGGCAAAGGCTGCTGCTGCCTCTTCTGATGCTGATGGTGTCTGACACACCATTAATGTGGAGTCAGACATGAAAAACAATGCAGGGAGCATTGATTTGTTGTTTTCCAGGTTGGTTAAGTTCCTTCCTGTTGAGGAAAGGGATTTAAATACAGCTTGGCAGGCTGGAGGGAATAAATGCAACCAGGAGTTCTTGTTCCCACTGATATTAATGATGGAGCTCCCCCTGCTTTCAGGGTATTCTGGATGGGACCCTGATAATTCTTCCAGGATAAGAGGGATTTGGGGTTTCTCTTTAAAAAGTGCTGGTGGTGCTGAGGGGAATAAAGGGAGATGGAGGTCTTTGGGTTTTTCTTGGGTGACTGGTTTCTGAAGCTTCATCCTGACTTCTTAATTCTGCTCTGAAAGAGGGAAGGGAACAGCTCTGTCAGTGTTACCTGTTCCCACCATACCTGCTCCACTTCACTGCTGACACTGTCAGCTGAATCAGAGGGGGGAAAAAACACCTTTTCTTGTTGCTTTCTGCTTACCAAGTTGTGTTTCAAGATGAAATCAGGACGTGTCTCTTCATCTCTGTGCCACGGACGTGCTGAATCTGCACAGGGGAGATGTAAAAAAAGGCCTTTCTGACTCAAGATTCAGGCTCTGTTCTGATACTTCTTTTTTTTTTTCTAACACAGCTTAGCTAGACTTGCCAGCTGAACACAACAGGAAGGGAACAAAATTTAAAAAGCCCCTGAAAAATC
Source organism: Lophotriccus pileatus (assembly GCA_035583135.1). Lineage (NCBI taxonomy): Eukaryota > Metazoa > Chordata > Aves > Passeriformes > Tyrannidae > Lophotriccus > Lophotriccus pileatus. The sequence goes on along the minus strand of JAWWES010000030.1, from coordinate 7,556,893 downwards.
TGGTATTGCAGCATTAACTGCAGAAGAGTTGTGCTTAGAATGGTGATGGTGTCCTGATATGTGCAGGGTGCTGTGAAACCAGGTGATTTTTCATTTGCTTTGAGGATTCCTGCCTTCAGGTTCTCACTTGATTTCTGCAGAATTCCTCTGTTGAGAAGAGCTTTCCTGAAGAGCAGGAGCAGGTTGGGCTGAAAGCTTGGCTTGGGCTTTCTTCAAGTTTAATTCTGCACTTGTGGGTGGTGTCAGTTATTTTGTGCCTCTTCAGAGTCATCCCATGACTGATTGCAGAGGGACTGGTGACACAGAGAATGATTCAGCTGGAAAAGCTGATTTGCAAAGTGGGACAGCCCCACACCCAGTGCCTGACCCTACTCTGGGATCCTTCATGTCTGTGAAGTTTAGTTTTTCCACTGAAAAGATGAACCTGAGGATGGTGGGAGAAAGCAGTCACTGTTGCAGCTTGGTCTCCTTAAGGAATATTGACTGAAAGCTGGCTTGGATTGAATGATCAATTAATACCCCTCAGCGTGCACACACACACTGAATTAATTTGATAATCCCTTGTGTAAAGAAGAATATTTTTTGTTAGTTTACAACAAGAATAAATTATCCTATAATGGTAAATGTCATGCTATTGATCAAGATTGGCATCTCTAAAACTTGATACTTTTTTCCTTCCTTTCCTCCTTCCATTTTAGAGGCAGCACCTTTCACATCACGAAACTTTTCAAGGTGGGGTTTTTTTTGTTGTTTTTTTTTTCCTTTTTCTTCTTTCCCCTGCTGTTAGTACCGAGGAGTTTGTGCTTGCCTGATCCTTGCTGGTGAAATCCTGCTGCTGGTGGGGCGAGGTGGGGGTTCCCAGCTGAGGAAGGGGTGGCTCCCTGCAGTAATGGAGCTAATGGCAATCCAGCTGTGGGCACATCTGATGTTAAACTACCCTTATTTAAACTTTATGATGCGAGAGACTGCCAGCTCTCCCAGTTGCAGCCTATAAATTATGTCAATTGCTCATGCACTTTTTTTAACCCTGATTTGCCTTGAATTATGGATGACAGACAGGGCCAGAATTTGCTTTTAGTGTTCCCTGGTGGCTGTGTGTGTGCTGAGTGCACTGAGCAGTCATAATCTCAGTGTGTGCAGTCAGGGGATGTGTAACATCATTTGGGCTATGACCATATAGCTTGTATCTCACCCATTAAGGGCGTTCCAGCAGCTGAAACTCAGAGCTATTTGGGGGCAGGCTGGGTGCCTGGATGCCAGCTTTGACCTGCTGAGGCTGGGAGGGTTCACAGCTGTGAACTCCATGTCCCAGAGGGGTTTTTGAAAGCCACTGCCATGTCCCCTTTCAAGAGAGCCCTTCAGTGGGGGGATTAGAGCCTGTCTGAATAATAGCTCCTGTCTGTCAGGAAAATGTGATGATTGCCATGCTTTGACCTTTTCCAGCCCCAGTGGAGTGCAGGGGATGGGTTTGGCTGGAGCAGAGGACAGCAGCTCCCTGCAGAGGTGCTGGGGACCTGCCAAGCTGCTGCCTGGCTGGGGTTTGGCTGCTGGTCCTGCCCCTCAGCAGGGGAACCCTTTGGAAAAGCCTCGCTGCTGTGTGTGGGTGTTGTGGTGCTTCTGTAGAAGTGAGGCAGGCCACTGCTGCTTTGAAGATAATTTCCCCAGCATTTATTGAATAATGTGTGTTTTAAGGTGTACTAACAGCAGGTGTTTGTAAACCATAGGAAATAGCTACAAACAGTGTGTCTGCACTCCTGTTGCTTCATTTGGATTCCACGTCAAATTTAAGACTTTCTTTTCTTGCTTAAATATGAGAAAAGCTTCGCTCCCTGGCATATTGATTTTCCAAGCACTTTAATCAAACAGCTCTGAAGTTCTGCACTTCATTAAGTGATCTTTGGGAGTAAAGTGCAAACAGTTTGCTCTGGGTTGAACCTGTCCTGGCTGATGGCACTGGAAATGCCCGGTGCTGGAAGGTGTCAGGCAGGAGCTGTGCTTGCAGTGCAGGCAACAGAGCTGGGACCTGGGGAAGAAATTAGTGTGGTCAGGTGTTTACAGGCATAATTATGAAGCCTTATTAACACCAAGCATTGTACAACACGCACATTTACAAATAATGACTCCATAGTGTTGCCTGAATCATTGCCTTAGGAATGGCTGGAACATCACCTCGCTGCAGTAATGCTGAAAATTTAAAGTCTGCCATCAAAGCTGTATTTATTGTCTTCCATGTTGTTCTGGTTTCTCATTTTTCTTCCCACCCTGTTGTTTTTTTTGACGTTTAGGCATATTCAGACAATTACCAGTAAAATATTTTTGCTAGAAATACTCTGGGAGCGCTTTGGAAATATTGAACTGTGTCTCTTCACAGCTGCACTGCCACTGCCACACAAACCTGGAAAATACCGACTTTTGAGACCATTTAATGGGTGCAGTTCATTAAGAGAGCACAGAGAGGTGCCTGCAGCTCGGTCCCTGAGATGCTCTGTGAGCGCAGATCTCTCCCAAGGAAATCCCTTAATCCTTGGGTGAGCAAATCTGATGAGAATGTTCCGTGCTTTGTTGTGTGCTATGATCTAATTGAGATTTAATGCATTCTGCTGTGTCCCTGCTGTGGACTCCCTTTGGACCCTCTGCTACAAAGCTCAGTGATGGCAGCTTTTTTCTTTTATTTTCCTGTATCCCAATTTATGTCTTCCAAGACTTCCAGGCATTTTTTAAGTTTGAGCACTTGGAATAGTTGTGCTGATGGACAATAAGGGAAGAAAGGAGATCCTTGGTTTTGCTTTCAAAATGCAGTATTTGCTCTAGGAGGGTTGAGTTATGATTCTTTCATACTCCCACCCCTCTGTTTAATAACTGTGTGTTTGCTGCTGATTGTGTTAAGTACATCTGCACCTCACACGATGGTTTCTAATCCCACAGCAATATTTCAGTATAAAATCAATTTGAATTGCCAGTACAAATGTAGCAAATCCAGTGGGAGGAAGTCTTGGACGGCTTTTGGAGCCCAGAAGCTCCAAAGTAGTTTTTGGAACCCACAAAGCTGCCTGTGCCAGCTCGGGGACACCAAGCCCCTGTCCCAAGGGGTCACCTTTTCCTTCCTGATCACTGTTTCCACATAAAAAATACCAGAAAAATGGTCTTTCCTCTCTCCTCTAAACTCCATTCCTGAGAATCTGAGCCCTGTTTCTAATGGAGAGGATTTACTTGGGAAGAGATACTGTAATTTTGAAATTTTTAATATGTTTTACCCACTTAAATGGGCACTGTTGAGGCAATTATGGCTTTAAATGGGAACTTTTGGGAGACTTGACTTGCAGTTCAGGATGGCTCCTGCCATCACACAGAGAGGAGTTTGCCTTTTTCTCATTTTCCCTTCTTTCCCCTCTCCCTTCCTTGCTGGCTGGTCATTCACTCCATTACACAGTGAGACCCAAGGGTTTGGGGGTTATTTTGTTTTACTGAGAGTTTCAGACCTTTTATTTCCCCAAAATGGGCACTGTGCATGTTCTTCCACCTGAGTAACCTGAAGGCATCCACTGAGTGCCTGCAGGTCGTGTTGGAGTCAGTAAATCCCCCTCTGGGCTCCCTGTGGGTTCCTGCTCTGCAGCTGCAGCTCCCGTTGGGGAGGATTATGGACACGAATAGCTGGCAGCTCTGGCTTGTACTTCAGGTGCAGACAAATATTTCCATTGAGAAGTGCAGGGTTTTAAGTCAAAGCTGTGCTACATTATTTAGTGCAGAAAATGTTAAAATAGAGTAACACCTTTTTTTTTGTTGGTTTTTTTTTTGTTTTGGTGTTATTTGCTCTGTCTGCTGGACAGCCCCGGCTCTGAAGTTGTTTGAATCTCCCATGCTGGGTGTTAATGGGAACAGGAGCAGTTGAACACATGCACATCAATAGCAGACTCAGAAGCATAAAAATTGAATTTCCTCCTGCCTTTTCCTTTCCTGTAGAGAAAATAGGCCCCATTAGCACAGAGAGCTTTGGCAAGGTGGTATTTGCAATCCGAGGCTGGAAAGCAGCTGCCATCCCCGGTGTGTTGTTCAGCAGAGGACTTCACTTTTCACTGCTGCCAGTAATCCTATTTAGTGTGAGCACAAAGCAGCAGCTGGATTTTGGCTGCTGGGTGTGTTCTGGGTTGGGAATGGGCTGCAGGAGTTCTGGACCGTGCTGGAGCTGCTGGAAGGGATTCATCCCCTGGCCATGGATGGGGACCACCAGCCCTGCCCCAGCCACTGTGTGGCTGAGCAGCCAGGCTGGAGGGCATCCAACACAAGTTGTGTCTCCAAAGCAAATGTTTTGGGAAGTGAGCTTTTCCCCCTGGCGTTTCCAGCCGTCCCTCTCCCGCTGCTCATGGATTTGCTTTGCCCGCTGTGCTCCAGCTCCTTGTGCTGAGCTGCAGGAGATTCCATCTCCCCTGGCCTGTGGAGAGGCACTGCAGGGTCCTGTGTGGAGTTTGGAGAGTGAGAGGACCTGTGTGCCTTGTGAAGGGGCAGTACCAGCTGCTTCTCTGCTGATTAATTCATCACTTGAGCTCACTAGAGAAAAGGGCTGTGTCCTGGGCACAGCATGTTCCTATTGAATCTTACTCTTTGTATTTATTTATTGCCTTTACTCCTCTAGAGTGACTGTAGTGACTCTCATTGTTTTTTTTCTCTTCTGGTCAGTTGTCCAAAGTGGCTGGAGAAAACGCTGCCCCTCTTGCCTTTCTGCTGATCTGACTCCCCTGAAGCTGCCCAAGAGCTCCGTGTCCTAATCCAGAGGGACGAGTGGGACACGCTGGGGTGACAGACCAGGGAGTGTCATCAATGGTCCCTCCATTTTACCAAGAATAGATTTACTTCATTTCTCCAAGGCACCAGGGAATGAGCTGGGAGAAAAGCCCAGTTCCAGTCTCCAGTCCCAAACACAGTGCCTGCCTGTTCTTGGTTTGTGCCAGGCACCTCATATCTCTGCTTTAAACTGGTCCCACTGGTTTTCTGGGGCTTTCCTGGCGTTCATCTCACCTGTGCTGAGAAGGACAGCTGCCCTGGCAGGTGTGTGTGCACACCCTGTGCTGCTCTCTTGGTGTAGCTGAGCTGTGCCCACGTGGACCAGCCCAGCGTGTGCACCCAAACGCATTTGGTTCCACTCCCTTTCTCAGAAGGATAAAAAACCCCATCATGCTGCCTTTGCCCAGCGTGCTCTGATGTTGATGACTGATGATTGCTGCTTATTCCTGCTTTTTATCCCAAGCTTTTCCTCTTCTGCTATTAACTGTGCCCCTCTTGTTTTCATTTGGTGCCTTTGTGTTCGAAGGGAAGCAGTGCTCTGGCGATTTGATCAGTGGTTGCTTGTTTTTATTCTGTGTGCAGAGCACTTTCAAAGGGAAGGGAGTGAATACATGTACTGTTGTTTTCTGTCCAGCCTTTCAGACCCAGCTCTCCTCATCCTTTCTCGTGTGGATGAGTGAGGAGTGCTCCCACACCCACAGTGGAGGCTGCTTGGCAGCAGGATCAGTCCTGGATGGACTCTCTGCTTGGCTGTGGACCAGCACTGATGCCACAGAGGGGGAAAAAGCCCATTTCCCTCCCAAAAAAGGCAATTTCCTGAACCAGATGCCCAGCTGTACAGATCAAGAAAATTCAGATCAAATTAAAACTATCTGAAACAAAAATACAACCACTGCAGGAACCCTTAATTAGCTACAGATTTTCATCTGGTTTTCACCTCTTCTAAATTTTTTTTTTAGGTTGTCTCAACCTGAGAAACTGGTGATATATTCTACTCCTCAGAATTAAAAAAAAAGGCAGCTAATGTTAGCATTTTTGGTGCTAATGCTCCATTTCTGCACTGATACCCTCCGAGCCACTTTGAACATTACCTGAAGTTTAAAGGCTTTTCACTTTCAAAATAGCTTTTTAGTAGGTCTTTTTCATCCTCCTGCGTTATCCTTTCAGTAGCCTATAACTCTTCCATCAGGTAAATGCACTTTAAAATGCTTCCTTCAGCACGGAGCAAATACAGAGGGAGTAAAAGGTTTGTAATGCGGGAGAAATGGCGTTAATTCTGCCACCCTCCTTTGTAGAAGAGCACGGGGAGAAGTAACTGCTGGAGGGTAAGTGGGGATAAAAAAAGATGTCTTTTTGTTGAATTTAGGAGTTTGAGATGTCAATGCATGTACTTAACACTGCTTGGTGCAGGCTGGGCTGTGTGGCAGGACTGGGAGAAGAGGTGGAGGTGTTCTGGGGGTATTTATCTCAGGAGCAGGGAGAGATCTTGAAATCTGATGTTGAGGGGAGATAAATCTCCAATCACGTCAGGGTGATTTGCTTTATTGAGTCAAAAGTGAAATCCTGAGGAAGGGGGGGAGAAATAGATGTGCCCTGGCTTGGAGGAAGGTGTCCAGTGGGAGGTGTCCCTGCCCGTGGCAGGGGGTGGAACAAGATCAGCTTTAAGGTCCCTTCCAAACCCAACCATTCTGTGATCCCATGAAAAATGATTTATAATACCATCCTTTCTTCTGTGCCCCAGCACAGGAGTCACACATCCTTGTTCAGTGGTTGTGTGGTTGTAATTCTCCTGCAGTGGACCTGTTTGGCTCCTGCCTGGCACTCCTGTGCTCAGAATCTGTGAGGCTCTGAGGCATCTGGTTGGGAAAACATAAATGAAATGCCTTGGGGTGGAAAAATAATTGTGAAAAGACACTGTGCAGCCTCGAGAGTTTCAAGCTGGAAGTTTATGCTGATTAAGGTGTGATGCAGGAGGGGCACTAACCCTCCTCCATCAAGGAAAGTGGCCGTGAGTCAGACACACATTATGCTTCACCCAGGAGTAAAAAACCACCCAAACACAAAACACCTGCACTAACACAAACCCCATTACAACTAAATAGCTTTAATATTTTTCCCCCTTTTACTTCCAGCAAATGGCAGCTTCTACATAAAAACATCAGTTCTCAGAACAGCCTCACCAAATGAATCCAGTCCCTCGTTTTCACACAGCTCTCTGCCTTCCTTCAGGTGCAGCTGGAAATGACACAAGTGGTTCAAGTTGTATATGGATGCATCTACTGATAGATTCCCTCTGGAAGCTTTTATCCTTGTAAATTAATCTAATTGGAAGGAGGGGAGAGTAAAAGACTCCGTAGATTCATTGTCTCAACAGACCAAGCTGAGTTTCTTCTGAAATCATCATCCCAAAGATTCCCCCTGACCCCCCGCCCTTCATATCATGATCTTCCTTATCTCCAGTGAGGGCATCGAGCAAAGAGGAAGAAATTCTTGGCTATGAGGGTGGGCAGGCCCTGGCACAGGTTGCCCAGAGAAGCTGTGGCTGCCCCATCCCTGGAAGTGTCCAAGGCCAGGTTGGGCAGGGCTTGGAGCAGCCTTGGATAGTGGAAGGTGTCCCTGCTCATGGCAGGGGGTGGAATGAGATGAGCTTCAAGGTCCCTTCCAACCTGAAGCATTCTGCGACCCTGTGATTTCATTACTGTATGTTTAGGTTGTACCCTCTGCCAACCTAGTCTGGTGCTTTTACCTCTTCCACGTTTTTGAGCTGTGTTTTAACCTGGTTGTAAAGATGTGACTTCAGTGGTCAGGTTGAGGTGTGTGACGTGCCCCTCTCAAAGGATGGGAAATGCTGACACTGGCATTGCTGTGCTGGCACCCTCTGAGGCTTCCAATCCATCACCTTGAAGCCTCATGCAGTGGCACTTGCACAATTTGATGCAAGTCAGATGACTGGTTTGCATTCTTTTTTTTATTTAGAGCTGAATTCAAGAATAATGCAATAAGGAAGCGGAGTGAATATTAATTATAAAAGCTTGTTATCTGTTCCTCGTTCAACCAAAAATAAATAATCAGAATAACGTGGTTTGTTGTTTTTTTTTTGGAAACAAACACAATGATGAGCTGGCTTTCTGTTTCTGTTCTTTTTCCTCAATGAGCCTTGGAAACTGAGGTCTGAATGAGAAAATAAATAGGAAACTGAAAACATCTTTCTCTCCAATCTGAAATAACATTGTGTTTGTGTGTAAAGGGAAAATAGGCATACAATAAACAAATGGATTTATTTTCTGATAAATGGCCTTATTACAAAGTAATGAGTCGAAAAATAGAAAAAGAGGAGAGTTCTGTGAGACTGTAGGATGCTCCTCAGATGGGAACTGGGCGTCTTTTGGTTTTGAACCATTGTTAATACTGCGAGATGCTTCCTCACAGGCGTGGGAGGTGATCCGTGCGTGTCCCCTGCTGCTGCAGCACATCCCAGCACTCCTGGCTTGTGCACTTCGCCCTCCTCCAGATAGAAATGATCAAAGGGAGGGTAAAACTGTGAAAACTTTGGAATCAGATGCTGAAAAATAGGTGGAAGTGAGAGACTTGTGGCGAGGAGCTTTGGGGGCAGGGCTGCGGGAAGGTCTCGGTTCATGGCGAGGGTGGAGGAGCCAGGGGAGGTTGAGCATTTTGGGGGGGAAGGAGACCAAGCAAAAGGCAGAGGGCATGGGCAGAGTTAAAGGTTAATAATGCAGACAGCTGGGAGCATCCAGGCTGCTCAGCTTCCCTCCAGCAGCTCCACTGGTGATGTAATTGGAGAATCAACACAAAAGCAGGCAAGTCATCCACAGTTATTTTATTATTGGATTCCAATCTCCCCGTAGTCTCTGCCACAAGAATTTCACTGAAGGAACAGCAGAAAGAGACATGACACAAAGGATAAAAGCTCACTGAAAACAAGGAAGGGTGGAGCAAGGCTGGTCCTGAGAGTAGGAGTGAAGAAGTGAGGCAGGCAGAGGATTCATGAGTAAGATTAAAGGCAACCAGGCTGATTCTGAGCAGTGACCTTGTGGGAATTTCACTGCCTTCCTTCAGAAGAGCCAATCCTTCTGATACAGAGAGTTTTACCAAAGAAACCAAAGTGTTCATGTGATCTGTTCCCTCCAGATCTGAGAGTGTAAAGTTTCAGCATTTTTTGGGGCTGTGGAATACTGAGAATATTAAAAGCACGATCAAGACGTGCACACATGCCTGTGCATCTGCACGTTGCTGCTGCCCTTCCCTGGGATGCTCACAGCACTGGAAATGTGGGAAACCCTGAATTAAATCACAGAATCATGGAATGCATTGGGTGGGGAGGGACCTTAGAGCTCATTTCATTACAACCCCTGCCACGACCTTCCACTCCACCAGGCTGCTCCAGGCCCTGTCCAGCCTGGCCTTGGACACTTCATCCCTTTGATCAATGCAGGGAATACATTAATCTCCTGCTGACATGGTGCTGTTTCTTGGCTGGCTGGTTGTGGGACCCACTAGACAGTTCACAGGCACAGGCTGAGGTGTGATGCTGCACAGGTTTGGGTTGGTGTCTATTCTTGCTGCACAGGAGAAATGCACTCAAATTGCCTTTAATATGCAGTGCCTCTCACAGATAACTTTAGATAAACATTTAATAAAGAGCCATTTTATGAATTGCCTCTTTAGTTGCTCTTTCAAGAGGAGAAAAATCAAGCAAATTGTGCATGGTGGAGTTTCATGGCAAGGCTCTAAATATATATGGGCTCATATCTGGGTTGGTGTTTCCACTGCAGTAATCTCTGTAAATGCTTTACATAGTCTGGATCTTTTGATCTGTGTGTGTCTTTTGTCTCTTTGTTCCTCTTAGTACCCTCACAGACCACAGTGCCATCCAAAAATAATATTTGATGAAGCTTTTGATCTCACAGTGGTTAAATGGATTTGAAATGGGACAAAATTAGGCTAATTAAACCAGGAATAGCATAGTTACTTGTGATTTTCAAATGCCTTTTCATGGTATGACCTCTAATGGGTTTCAGAGTTCTGACAGATGCAGGAAGAAATATTAATCCCTGTTTTCAGACGTAAAAACTGATACAGAAAATGTGCCTGTAATATACTGAGTGCTTCCTTGGTGTTGTCTGCAGAATAACTGCTGGCTGTTATTGAACTTCTGCTGAGCAATTACAGTTTGTTTTCATTTGCTATTAAACTGCAGACACAGATTAAGCAGTTCTCTTCATCCTGATGTTCTCAGAGTAACTATTTCTCACAACCCTCCTTTCCAGAGCACGTTTTCCTTTCCTTTTGGGGTTGGTTCTGACTTTTCAACTCTGCCCGAGTCCTCCTGAAACGATGTGGCTGCCTGGGATATCTGGCTGGTTTTTGTTCTGAGGAGGCTTCCACATCATCCTGCCTTTTATTTAATGCATCTAAATTGGTGGAAATGGTTGATTTTTCACCCTCCTCTTCCAAGGCTGATGTGTGCACACACACAGAGTTGTCTCCTGGACCTTGAAAGAAAACAGTTTGCATCTATAGCAAATCATGTGCTTGGAGCACATCTCACTCTCTGTATTAGTCTCCAGGAAAGGTCACCATTTTTGCTTTACAAAAATAAATAAATTAAAACAACAAAGGCTTGCAACAAAGAATTGTTTAATATGGGAAAGGAAAAAAATGTTGGCAAGATGTTGGATGAATAGCTCCTGACCTCTGACATCACCCTTTGACCTCATGGAAGTAAACTAAGTTTAGGCACTGAATATTTGTATCCTGTCATAGAGGGTTTGATTTTATTTTTATTTTAAAACACCATTTACAAGGTGCAGCCTTGCTTTGGAAGGACTTGGTGTAAAAGCGTCCAGTTTTAGTCATAATCTGTGTAATTAAAATTTCTCTTTTTGGCTCCAGCCTGATGTAACATCTAAACTTTTCAGCAAGGAACCTGGATGTCCAGCTGCCTGCAGGAGCTCACTGTTACCTGAGGGCAAACTCCATTTTTACTTGTAAATGTAGTAATTTACATTTCTGCTCTGTATGAGCCACTTTGTGTCAGCACTGATATGATAGAGTTGGTTTTGCTGTCTGGTTCATCCTAATTGAAGCTTGTCCTGAACCCAACCTCCCTTTGAACTCCTTGGGAATTTTGCTGAAGTAAGGAATAGGATTGTATTTGGGAGTGGGGATAAAAAAAGGCACGTGAGGCTCAGTCTGATGTGTAACATATTTAGTGGAGTGTGAAAGGTAGATGAGGTCTCTGTCTTTATGAATTAATGTTCTCCACTGTGGCAGGAACATCTTAATTCTGTGATTAAGTCTTGCTTTGAGATGCAGCCTGTTAACCAGCCCTGTGAAATTCCTGAACTCAGGGATTTTCTGCCTGCACCAAGCTCTTGGTTTTCCACTGGAATTCCAGATTTCTCAGGGGCATCCAGGAACCAATTTGAGAAGTCAAGGGTGTTGAAACTGGGCTTGTTCTCCCCATCTTTCTGGCCCCAGTACAATATAACACCTCAGACTCTTGCCATGTTGAGTAAACTTCATTAGCGTGGAAAAGTGGCTTGTATTGCAAGATGATAAATTTTTAACCTAAGTAAATTACTTTCTTTGCAGCTAATAAACTGAATAAATTATGCCTTTTCCATGCAGTGCAGCGAGGCTCATAAATACTGGGAGCAGTGAGTTGGTCGTTTCACTTGATTAGCCTCCCATTTCTGATTTTAATAATCCTTGTAAGAGCGAGGAGCTCTTGTGATAATGTGTCCAAAAAAGCCATGGCAGGTGTGTTTGGTGCCCCTGGGGCCAGAGTCCTGGCCAGGACCCCCCTCCAGGTGCCTCTCGTGGTGTGTGGGGCTGCTCCAGATCCAGGAGTTACCTGCAGAACCCAGCAAAGCTCTTGCACTCCAACACCTTCTCCCCTCTCTGCTCACTCTGCTCTCTTGTTCCACAGCCTTCACTGTCCTGAGGTGCTCCTGGGGAGCTTCAGTTCTTCAAGGGATTATGCAAATAATAATTGAATTAAAGAGCTGCTGTCAACATGATGAGATTCTGGCAAAGGCAGCCCTTGGTAACACTCCTCTTGCAGACACAGATTTCAGAGGACTTGGATCAGGATTCCCAAATACTTGAATCTTCTCTTTCTGGCTGTTTGCCTCCCCCTGACCACACTAAGCTGTGTTTAACCAGGAGTTGTTCATCTGGGAACACAGAATAAATTAAACTCTGAACAGAAGGAGTGAGGCATAAAGGTAGCCAGGCTTCCTGGGGTTTCTCCGTGGATGGAGGAAAGATTAAGTATTTTATCTCTTTTTATAAGCTGGTGCTTAACCAAATCTTGGATGTGTCATTAAAAAACTTCAAAATTCCATTCTAATAAGAACAGTGTTTGTCTTCAATAATGCCAATTTTATATTAAAAACCAAAATACCAAAAATACTTGAGGCTCTTCAGAGGGTGTTTGCTGCTGTCAGGGCAGGGGGCAGCTGTGACCTGCCCAGATGTGGCCTGGTGCAGTAAATCAGAGCAGCCCACCTCGAAGCAGGAGGCAGAAATAACCTTCAGGGAGATGCAGGGTGCAGTCCTTGGCTGGTGTGAGCTCTGAGAGAGCAATTTTTAGCCATCAAGACAGCCCAGGAAGGGCTTTGCTGTAGCTGTAGCTGAATTACTTTTATGTAGACGATAATAGCCCTTGAAACTTGATTTTTAAATACCCTTCATATCAACAGCAGTCTCCAAAACGTGTCTTTTGAGGCACATGGTGGTGGACAAGCCAAGTGCTGCACAGATGCAGGTCCTGCCACCAAAAGGAGGAGGATGCTTGGCCAGAGCTTCCTCAGGTCCTTTGTGCTGCTCTGATCTACAGCAGGCACTACAAATAATATGGCCTTGGCTGTGAGGTCTCCCTGAGGCCCCAAAATTTGCAAAAATTCTGGAACAATTAGTGAAGTGAGTGAAGAAGAGTCAGACACTCCTTCCAGGGGCCGTACTTTTTGCACTGCTCAGAGATGCTTTGACCTTCTAGTTTATTACAAGTCAGGAAAAGTCAATATTTCTTAGCTTGCCAAGTTGGAGGAATTTTAATGAGTTATTGAGTCAAATAGTTAATCCTCCAATAACAGACTGTTTTCCCTTTCAGATTTACAGTGATAAAAACAAAGGCTTAATGGGGACCAGAAAAGGTGGGGTTTTTTAGACAGTTTGTGCACGTGCTTTAACCCCTTGAGCAGGAGCAGGTGAAATGGACCTTCAACACTGGGGCATTTTGGCATGAAATGCTGGGCAAGGCAGGGGCTGTTTTGGTGTTTGCAGGGGGAGTATAATGGTAATTATTGCTCTGAGTAGTGGCTTGTTTGGCAGTGCCCTGTCCTGTGTGAGTTATAATGATGTTCTGTGTAAGCCTTTCCGTGAGGAAACTCCATAAGCAGAAAATGTTATAGCACAAGGGCAGCTTCCTTACCCTTTTAATAGCATCAAACAGCAGATAGTACAATAATATTCAGAACATCATATCCAGGGAGTTCTTAAAAGCAGTAGAAAGTTCTTTTCCCCTGTGTGCCATTATTCAGTGTAGGGAGAGATACTCGTGGTGGCTTTTACAGCGGGAAGCATTTTCCAGTAACATCCCCTGGACTCCAGCGATGGTCTTTCTGGGGGGTTATATTTTAAAAAGCTCTCAGCAATTGTCTGCTGAGCTTTCCTTGAAACCTGTGTGTGTTTTAGCCCTGGGGATATTGTGATTCTGGGTGGAAGCCTCTGGCTGTGAGCTGAGCGTGGACAGAGCTGGAGGGCTGGCACTTCGGGCACTTTGGCCGGGTTTGGTGGCTGCAGGAGGGCAGGTTTTCAGAATGGCTTTTTGAGTGTAACTCAGTGGGGTTCAAAGGGCCACACATCCATCCCTTCCCAGAGCAGCACTTTGAGCAGGGCTCGGTGCCGCGCTGAGGATGCTCCCAAACCTTCGTGGATGCTCCCCAACCTCGGTGCTGCGGCCCAGGAGCGCGGTGTGGCGGGGCAGACGTGGCTCTGACGGGTGTCTCTGCTCTCCCCAGCGCCCTTGGGGCAGGACGGGCCCTGCCAGCAGAAGCTGTGCGGCCGCGGCAGCCGCTGCGAGCTCGACCCGCGCTCCGGCCAGCCCGAGTGCCGCTGCCTGCAGCGCTGCAAGGACACCTACCTGCCCGTCTGCGGCTCCGACGGCAGGTTCTACGAGAACCACTGCCAGCTGCACCGAGCCGCCTGCCTGCAGGGGAAGGACATCTACATCGTCCACACCAAGGACTGCTTCTTCAAAGGTAGGGCTCCGTGATCCCGGGGAGCGGCCGAATGGAATGTCTTATTTCCAAGAGCTCAGTTTTTCGGGGATGATTTATTCCAGGACAGCATAGAATGTCACACGATGTTTTATGCAGCTGTTAAGCCCCCGAGTGTCATCACCATGCAAAAAGTAATCAAGCTGGGAGCTGGTAAATAATTAACGTCGCTCTATGCGTTGTGTGCGCGGTAGTTTCAGCTTCCAGTGGAATAACTTTTTACAATCCAATTCATTTCAAAAGGCTTTGAACGAGACAGAGACGTTAAGAAGTAGTAGATGGTATTAACAAAAAGTTTGTTGCAACAATGAGAAACCAAATCCTAGTTGGGCAAATGACACAGCAAAGGGAAGGAGCTGTTTGGATGAAATAAAACTCTGTCCTCGCTCCTCTTAAGTAGTTTTAAGGACAGTGCTGGTTACCAGTGGGATGCATACAGCTGCAGCTCTTTTACTGGTTCAGTAGCACGTTTCATTATCATCATTGCACCAAACCACCAGTCCCTTGCCTCTCCCATTAATATTTTGTGTTCCCTGTACCATCCTGTCATCAAGGGAGACTGCAGGAGCAGGAGCGTGTGATGAACTGCCAGGGAATGGAAGGAGTTGTAAATTATTTTACTTCTAATGAGAGCCCTCATAAAGGCCTCACTAGAGTACATCTTGCAAGCTCATTGTCAAAGATGACTCCGTATACCTACAGGAAGATTTGAGTGGGTTGTTGCAAATATATCCAGTGACATTTACGTGATCAAATATGAAAATAATTCCTTTATCTTCAGCTCACTTGAGCCCCCAGGAGATTGGCTGTACACAGAGCCATCCATCACGGGTTCTTGTTTACTAACACGATGCTAGGAGAGCCTATTTAAGAAACAAGAATCCATTTGAAGAGTCTTATTAATATATCCTTGTGATACCCTTTGGAGATAGAAAAGCATTACCATTCTTGTGTCTCACGAGAGTTCTGGAAGCTGAGATCCATCCAGCCCAAAACTTTTCCAGCGGTCTGTAGGCAGTGCTTTGCATTGCAGGGCAAAGTCTCATCTGTTTTGGAGGTCTGGCCGTGGAGGGGACAGCAGAGCTGGCTTAGTTTGTCACAGGCAGCCTCTCAATTCCCCAAAGCAGGTAATTAGGTCTGGGATCAACAGACCTTGTATGAAGTTACTCATGGAGAGGGGTCACCTGAAGGCATATTTTGAGGGACAAGCACGTGAGCAGATCAAGGCAAGGAGGAATTTTTGCTTGTGATGTTAAAAAGGAGCATCTAAAAGGGACACTTGTGCCTTGCTCCTGGTGCTGGTGCTTCTGGGTATCAGGTGAGATCAGGGCGTGGATCAGGCTGGAAACTGCCTCCCCCTCTGGGTAAGATCCAGGAGGGCCCCTGCAGCAGGAGAAACTTTCCAAAGCAGGGGGGTGTCTTGATTGCAGGGACGCTCAGCACTCGATTCAGGGGATTTTCCTCCCCTGGCTACCAAAAAGTGTCTTGGGTTTTTCCATTCCGGACATCGCCCACCTCTTTACGGGGAGGCTTCTGGCCTGGGTTTGTATTCCTTCCTTATCACAGATGGTGTTAAAGAAAATGAGCTCTCATTGCAGTAATCAGCCCCTGCAGGGGCTGTGTTGTACCTAATGATGCACTGTCACGCTCTGATACTCCCCTGAACACACCATGAAATGATGGCAGGAAAGGAGGAGTTTTGTGTCCCAGTTTGGAGTAACCCTCCAACTCTTGCCGTGGAGCGCTGCTTAAATCTGCTTTTCAGCAGAATAACAGCTTTGTGGAAGGGAAGAAAGAAACAATCTCACTTCTCTTCCCACGTGAATAAATAAAAATGTACTTCACACCTCTGTCTGCAGAGATAACATATAGAAAGAAAGTTTCCCATAAGGGGGGAATAATCCCACAGAGTGGGACTCCACTGAAAGATTAGGTTTCAGCCTTTTTTCTGCTGTTCCTGAGGAACCTTCTGTGTATCCCTCTGTTTCAATCTCTCCTTTGTAAATCAAGAATGATGGTGGATCCTTCTAAATTGAAATTTTCAGTAAGCAATTAAGCTACAGGTTTTTAAGCACCATTAGAAGTGTAACATGAAATGTAAGAACTTTGGAGGAAAATCTTCCAAGGTGCAAAATGTACAGTCCAAGGATGAGTTGGGTTGGAAGGGGCCTCGAGGAGCCTCCCATTCCAATCCCCCTGCCATGGGCTGGGACACCTTCAGCCAGCCCAGGCTGCTCAGGTTACATCTGTCAGCAGGCACCTGAACCTGTGTTTTCTGTTTGCTTTCTGTCAAGTAGATGATTTAATTATTTGAGTACAGTCAGGCTGATGAGGGGGCTGCTTCATGGCTTTTTGTCCCAGCTGACTTGTTCAATTAAGATCTAAAATCCTGTGTAGAGCTGAGGGACACCACAGACTGCAGGTGTGTGCTCTGCCGGTTTGCCCAGGTATCAGCGACAAACTGGATGGCCTTAAGGTGTGACTGAGATCTCATACCCTGATTCTGAGCTAGGCCTGTCCCCAGTGAACTGATAAGAAAGCCAACTGCAAAGATTTGTTGTCTTTGGTGTATTTTGGGAAAGGATTCTTTGGTCCCTTAGCATATTTGTCAGATGTGAAGTGCTTTGTAAATACCGGTGGGTGGCAGGTACTGATGTGTGACCAGAAGCACTGCTGGATTTGTGCTACCTCAATACCTTGCATTCTGGACCAGCAGCAGCATTAGGAAGAGCAGAAGATCATTTTTCTCCAGGCAGATGACTGATTTCTCCTTGGCCCAGCCTGGGATGAAATGGCTCCTTGAAACCTGGAGAGCCCAAAAACTTGTGGAAACGTGGGTGAAGGAACGAGAGATCCCAGCAGGAGTGACCTCCCAGGCTTCATCCTGCAGCCTCTCTCGCAGCACAGGTCCCCAGACACAAAATTATAAATGCCTTCCCTCTTCCTCAGTCGACAAAGCAAACGATAAATAGGTGGAAAACTTCGCTTGGGAATTTGAAGCCCCCAGAGAAGTTCCATGAAGCAGAAGTCCTGCATCCAGAGGTCTCAGGAGAAAAGTCAATCCTCCTCCTAGCTGTTCACAGTCTCCTTGATCTGGCTGTCTTTCCTGGTAAGAAATGCACTTTGGTTTTCCCACAGGAAGGTGTTCTATTTAAGGCTTCTCTGCTGTGTGGAGGTTTTTCTCATTTTGTGTATTTTCACTGCTTTATGAGTTTCCAGAGTCATTTGATTGGAGTGTTGGTGATTTTTACTGGGTTGCAAAATACATGAGGATGAAGTGCTTTTGCTGTGAGCCAAAGTGGGGAGGAAAGAAGTTTTTCTTCCCCAAAAGCACTCCCAAATCCCATGAATACTGGAGAGATACCTGTGCTCATAATGACAATTGTCCCACAGATGTCCAGAACGAGCAGTTGGCCTGGAAATGTTCCTGTTTGAATAAATGCCTTGGATAATGCAGTTATATCATTTTAGCACAGTGATTTGGACTGGGCTTTGCTTTCCCATAGCAGTAGTCCTCTTTTTTTTCAGCTCTGTTTATTTTTCTTTCCTTTTGACTTTTCACACCCACTCTGTCTCTCCCCTCATTTTCTCTCCCTGTTTTTGGCCAGGAGAAGCTGCACAGACACCTCTCAATAGTTTTTCTTCCCTTACCCCCGTCCTTACTGCAGAACCATCACAGCTTTGCCCTTCCCTAGCAGTTTACATACATTAGAGAAATTCTGTTCAGAGCTCTGCTTTTCCATTTGCAGCATTTAGAAGTAATTTCTCCCTTTCTTACTTTCCCTTCCTGCTTTTTTTTTCTCCTGCCTGATCAGCAGTCTCCAAAGCTGCTCTGCATCAGCCAAGCCCCTGCTAGGGGAAGGCAGCCACGACTTGCCCGAGCTCATTCCTTATTTTCTGTGGTTCTGACATCCTCCCTTTATCCAGGTGGATTGGTTTTTTTTTTATAAAGAGCTCAGCTTTTCTTGCTGGGCTGTGTAGCAGCAGCTTTGTGCTGCAGCTGCTCAGATTGAGTTTGTGCTCTGGCATGAATTCAGCCCAGCTTAGTTGACCAAACACTTGAACTTTCCATTTTGTAAATGCCCTATACCTGTTACTTAATTCAGGGGTTTTTTTGTCCATTCAGTCCAACTTGCACCAAAGCTCTGATTTTATGAGATCTGACAGGGTTTTATGCAGAGAGATGGGGCTCTGTAAAAGCATCTTCATGTCTGCTATTCCAGGCCCATTCTCCTCCTTCTTCCCTTCCTTCTCCCCTGAAATGTCAGCACGAATTTTTTTAATACTTTGGTCCCATTGCTTAAAATAAATGTATTGGTTTGGGGGTTTTTCTAAGCAAATACCTGACAGTAACAATCCTCCTCAGACAAGGTCAATCCTGTACCCATAATAAATCATAATTTTGTGCAGATTTTGTACAGAATATCAAAAAAAACCCTCTCTGAAAAACTACCTGCCTTCCTCCTTTCTGTTACACACACAGTCTTTCATTTTCAACTTTTCTGTCTTTCCTCCAGTTTTCAAGGAGTTGCTTTCTAATTAAGGAAAATGATAATCTTCTGCACGCTGACAGAAAATTCTCTGTGCTTGAAGGTAAATAAATTACAAACTTGGAAAAGAAAACCCAACAAACCAAGCAGGCTGATAACTCATATCACTGCAGTAATCTCAAATAGATATGAATTCAGCCTCAGGTGGTGGTGGTTTATTTCCTCTGCACTTTATTTGTTGTTATTTCTGTGTTTTGTTACTTCCAGAAGTAATTTGTTCTACAGAGCAGCGTTTCAAAGCATCTCTGGGAAGGTGTTGCTGCTTTGCTCATTTAGTGCTTGCAGGACAGGCAGAGCTGCTCCTCTGGTGGAAGGAAATCTGCTCCATTTAACACTCGCTGTCTTTCCAGCTGGAAAGAGTCTGAGTGTGAACCAATGGCACTTTTCCCAGCTGGCAATTAATATTTGCTGATTGAAGTTTGCAGCAGTGCTGACAGGCTGCTTTGGTGGCACTGAGCTGCATTTGGGGCTGCTGGGAGGGAGGCAATTAATCCCTCTGGGAGGAGCCTGGGGGCTCCTGTAAAGATCATCTCAGTGTCCAGTGTAAATATATGAGGAGTTTAAAGAGTTCTAAAGAGAGGTAAGTGCTTTAAATAACGGAGGTACGTGTTTGCTGTCATTAGAACTGAATTCCAGAGGGATTCCTTTCTATTCCCACACTGTTTTTTCATCTCTCCCCACTTAAGTCTTTTGGGGAGGGATCAATTTTACCTGGCTTTTCAGGCTGAATCCTCTTAAATGTGATTGATAGCTTAGGCCTTATAAACAGACTGCATCAATCCTTGGGGTAAATGATGGAAATTCCATTGATTTATATGAGGATGTGAACATGGGACAATCCACTGCGAGCTTTGGTTACAGGAATGTGTAGGAATATGTGTAAGGTCTTGAAGAGTATTTTCCATGTTAAAAGCAAATTGAATGCTTACATTCCTGAAATCCATGGAAGGGAAATCTTGTCCCTCTACAAGTCATTGTGAAACTCTCCCTGGTATTTCCCTTTGACTTCCACTGGAAATTAAATGCCAGTAACAAGATCAGGGGAAGTTTAGGCACAAGAAAAAGACTCAAAAGCAGCAGGGAGCCTAAAGAGGTCCAATAAAAAGAGATCTAGCATGAGGTGATCGCAGTTTGAAGCACCCCAGGTTTCAGCTTGATGTTGTTGAGGGCAGAGAAATGAGATGCAGCTTGTTTAGGGTGGCATCTGCTCCAGGCCTGGTTCTGGTAAACCTTCACTGCAGTGCTTTCAGGAGAGCTGAGAGGTGCTGATGGAGGTTTTTTTGGTGCACAGCCATGGCAGGTGTGATGGGGATGGAGCAGAGGAGGCGGGTGCAGAATCGAAGGGAAGGGTGTCGAGCCTTGTGTTGACCAGTGGGAGTTCCTGTGCAAACTGTGGTGCTGCTGCCTAAACACTCAGTGTGTCAGGGGGTGTTTGCCTTTCTTTTTTTAGCTGTGTTTGTGTGCTGTCTGCACCTCACACATGCTCCTCATGACTTGGTGGCAGTCTGGACTCACTGGGTCCACCTCACTTTTCTTTGCTAATCGGGTTAATGTTTATTTGTACATTAATTTGGGAGCTTTAACCACACTTAAATATTGAAGAGCCTCACGTAGGAAACATTAGAGACAATCTTTGCTTTCTTAGTGTGTTGAATTTAGCATTAGCTCTCTCATCACTCCCTCAGCAACTTTCCAAGCTGCTCTAGGGGGTGTAACACTGGAGAAATGCCAGCAAAGTGGGGCGTGATTTTACAACGTCACGACTAAAAAGTGACACATCTACTGAGCCTCTGCATTGCTGAACCTCTTGCAGTCCTGAAAGGAGCTTGGATGCTCGGAAGTTTATCTGCTTTTTTTCCCAGCTTGATTATCTTAAAGGTCTTTTCCAGCCTAAAACATCCTATGGAGTGTCCCCATCCATGGTTTTCTGCTGGAAGGGAATGATAGCACGTGCCATTTCCCAAGTCGTTTCAAGTGAGGTAAAACAAACATTGCAGCACTTGGGAACTTAATTTCTCTAAAATTCCATAAAATGTATCAATAGAAAGATTGCTGATTTAATTAAGGTCCTCATAAGTCCCCTTTTGAGAGGTGACTTGCAGTTTGGTGCCAGGAGACTCTGCATGGGACCCTCCAGCTCTGTGCTAAGCCATAGTCAGGGACAGCCTTAATTTAATTATAAAGAAAAAAAGCCCCAAACCTGAGAGAGATGGAGAGATTGCTTTAAAAAGAAAACTGAAAAGGTTAAAAGCTAGAGATGAGCATTAAAGATTAGGATGATTAGATCCTGGTAAAGGGCGCTGCAAACTGGAGGAAAACAAATGGATAGAATAAATTTTAGGGCTGGGGAGACTCAGGCAGAGAGATTGAGAAGTGCTTTAAAGATAAAAACGACTGGCACTTGAGAATAGTTGATTAAAAGCTATTCAGCACAAATGCTAATTTTTCTGGGTGCTCAGTATAAAAATCCATGGAGCCAGTTGAAATTCCGAGTGCCTGGGAATACCAGCAGGCTGGATGCTGGGCATTCCATCAAGTGGCTGCAAGGAGCTTCCCCCAGCCTTCACTGCCTTCCTGGCCCTCTGCTCCAGGATTTAACAGGCCCTTCTTGCTGATGTTCCCAGGGCTGGATCCCACCAGAGGTGTCCTGTCATGGGTGGGGGTTTGTGATGGTGCTTTGGGGAGGGTCTCAGTGCCCCATCCCCTTGCCCAGTGCAGGTCCAGGTGGTCCCAGTGCAGGTCCAGGTGGTCCCAGTGCAGTTCAGGGATGCAGGATCCTGCCATGGCTTTCCCAGTGCAGGGTCTGATGTCCTGGCTCTTTCCTGTGAATTAGGACTGCTGATGTTGCTGGCACCTTCCTGTGGGGTCTGCTGCACTGCTGGAGCCTACATGTAAATCCCATTACCTCTAATTGAGTGGGGATCAATCACAAATTAAGGAGTAAGAGGAAGGTTTCCAGGTGAGATTTAAATGGAAGGCTTTTACTGATAATATTTTGCATTTTCCATCAAAGTGTCCTGGAATGCTTTACGAAGATTAATGAATTAGACCTCACAACACCTTTGCATGCCAGGAAAATAGTAATCCACCCATTGCAGAGGGGGAATTGCAGTCTAGAGGAGAACCAGTGACTTTCTCAAGGTCATAGAAAAAAAAATACCAGAGCTGTTGTTAAATCATCCCAGTTCTAGGCTCCCTGACCCTGCAGGCACAGGTCAGTCTTGTGGTCCCTTGTCCAACAGCAGCCAATCTCTTTACCAGAGGTTTTCCAGTGGAAGCCATGATGCTGAATTCCAGCCATTATTAGAGTTTGGTGGGTTTTTTTTAATTTAATCTAGAGCAAGCCAACCACTGTGAAAACATTTGGGGTGGGTATTTAGCTGTGTTGTGGTACGTAAGCATTTGGCTGCATCCATGGCCCTGGAGTTTGCTATTCATGAATATTTTAGCAAATTGGTTTACTAACAGGAATGTTGCCAGGAAGCAAATGATCCTGAATATTTGTAGAAAAGCAGGTTTAGCTTTGTGTTTGCAGTTCCTGGCTGTGGGAGCCTTATCTGAGCCCCATCTCATTTCCATGGGCTCAGTGCCCTCAGTGCGTGCACAGGTCGGATATTGGGAAGGAATCCTTCCCTGGGAGGGTGGGCAGGCCCTGGCACAGGGTGTCCAGAGAAGCTGTGGCTGCCTCTGGATCCCTGGAAGTGTCCAAGGCCAGGTTGGAGCAACCTGGGCTGGTGGAAGGTGTCCCTGCCCATGGCAGAGAGTGGGACTGGTTAAGAACACCTTCCCATAAGCAGAAACTCAGGGGTCAGCCCATCTAAATGCAGCTGGTCCAACCCTTCCAGCACTTTGGAAGAGCTCCCCATCCAGCATTTCAGTGAGATGCTCAGCACATCTGGAAAGCATCTGTCTCGGGCTCATAATTTGGCATTGTCATTCTTGCAGTGACTGTAAAACAGGGCCTTGTGGAAAATGTTTAATACTCCTGGACACATTGTGTTTCGTGTTAATGGTCAAATAGCTTGTTAGGTCCAAACTAACTGGCAGAAAATCTTGCTGAAGCTGTACAGTGTTGAGGAAGTAAAAGGCTGTTAAGGCAAAAAGCTCAGCCCCTCTGAACCCGGGAGATTTTGGCTGCATTTTTGCTGGAACAGAACTGCAAGCTAATGAAGGCATTTTGTGGCCCCACACTGGCTTTCAGCGGGGCTTGTTTTACATAACGAGTTGGGGAAAATTGGAGTGCGGTTACTCTGGGCTCACTTTAGGAGAGTGAGCAGGTTGCAGGCTGCTGTCCTGGGCTCATCGGTCACAGCAGATCCCTCTGGCTCTTTTCAGGTGGAAATGCTTTGTTTTCCTTTACCCGGGGCTGCTCCAGCCACAGCCAGCCCAGGAAAGCCTTGGGAGCCCTGCTCTCCCGGGCAGCTGCCTCCCAAACCCACCTCCTTTGGGGTTGATGGGGTCTCTGACAGGTTTTTTTAAGTCAGATTTCACCACTTTCTTAAATTGATTGTGATTTTCTAATGGATAGAAATTGTTCCAATGGCCACCTTTTATATAAGTTTTCAGAAACAGTGTTGTATTTTTTAATTATTTATTAACTCTTAAATAATATAAAATTATTTTTTAAAATTGTTTATTTTATTTTCTGCATTGGGCTGGGGTGTTTTTCATGTTATTGTGTGAACAGACATTTGGCTCTTCTATATTCTTCTTTTCAATCTTAGTACATTTGTCTACTTAACACTTCCTTGCAGTCACCTTTGTTTTGGGGGCTTCAAAAGAGATCAAGAATTGGAGGAGTGTTAAAGAAATGCTTCATTATCCTGTTTGATGCTGTAATGCCCCATGAGAGTGGATCTGGTTTGTTTGACATCTCATCTCTACTGCCTTGTCCACACGAGGGAAAGGCTTTGGTAACCGAAGCTCTGGGAATGTTACCCTTCTTAAATTAGGTTTCCATTCACAGGTTGTGTTTTGGGATAACTGTTAGTGTTTTATGAGGTTAACTTTATTTTTATTGACATTAAGATACATAAAATTCTAACTGCTATCCCCAAAGAACCCTTGCCAGTGGGGACAGGATTTAGGAAAGGAACAGCCTTGACTCCCCAAATCTTGTCTCCTTCCTCCTCAGAAAGGCTCCAGAAAAAGCCCATCCTTCCCAAGAAGGAGCTGGAGAACTCTGACATTTCAAAGTAATCAGGTAGAATTACTGCATCTCGAGGTATCTTTAACCTGTTTACTGACATTTCATTCCCATCATCTCATCATGTTCACTGGCTCAGAAAACCGCCTGGAGCCACATGTGCAAAGTGCTTCAAGTGGTTGGATCTGGGCACGTGAAATCTTTGTGTAAAATAAGATATATCCTATGTATCTTAGAATCCTATGGGATATCACAGTTCTTGAGGGTTTTTTAAGCTTCTGTGATTTTTCCCATTTGTTGATTATTCTACTTTTCTCCTCCCAACTTCACCCAAGTTCAGAACTGTGCCCGATGGCGAGAGGCGTCTGCGATCAATAAAGTTCAAAGGAAATGGGAATAGGGCTGTGAATGTTTGTTATTTTTACAAAAGAAACACCAATCTTTAGTTAAAATGCAGGAAGGGCATTTTTAGGGGCACAGGAAATTCCGTCCCAGCTCTGTAAATGGCTGCAGCTCGTCGTGTCCTTTGGCAGGACTGCTGCGGCTTTGGAATGATGGAGTTGGAAAACCTAAAAACTTGTTCTAAGGAAGGTGAAAAATAATCTAGCTTAGAGTGTTGAGGCAAATCCTTAAAACTGTTGTAAAAATAATGTTCTAATTTACAGTCTTGGTCTGCATGAGCTGTTGAGTGAGTAGGTGCTGTCTAAAGCCAAGCCAGGTGAGGTTTATCCCTGTGGAGACACTTGAAATGCTGAGTAAACAGGAGATTGATTTATGAATCAGCTTCTGTGATAAGTCCTGCCTTTCTGTGCTGCATGGAGTGTTTCTGAGGTACATGTTGGCACCTGAACTAATAATTTCTTAAAGGTTTAGAACAAAAGAAAGCTTAGTGTTCATGTGTGTCTTCTGCCCTGACTGGATGGTGAATACGTGGAGTGATCTTGGAGGGCTTTTCCAACCTTTATGATTCCATGTGAGGAAACTCCTGAACCCTCTGGAAGATGATGGTCTTAATTTTCCTTTCATCATTGTGTTTGGCTTGATGTTTTTTAGGGTAGGAAGAAACAAACCCCTGAATGTTTCATAACAAACAGCCCAGAATAAGTAAAATACCAGCTCTGAGTTTACTGCCGTGGTATTTCCATTGTCAGCTCAGTTTTCTTTGATGAGGAAAGCATGAGCTCAATCATGGAAAGAGCTTTTTGTCAGTAAGGGCTGTTTGTAGGAACTGGCCACAACAGGTAAAAACTGGGAGGGTTTTTTCCCCTCTGTGCCTTAGTGCTGTGAATTCTCCCCAAAGTTTAGCAGCAGGGAGGAGCTGTAAGGATGAGGGATGACCTGAGCAGGTTTGTGTCGTCATTCCCTGCTCCCACTGGCTTCCCTAAAAACTCCCTGAGCCCCTTCCCTGTGCTGTGGATACAGCAAAAGGTGCAGACAGGTGGAAAAATAGATGTTGTCAGTGTGAAACGGGGAGGAGGATGGACAAGTTCCCTTTTCTTGGCCGATTTCCCCTTTTCTGTGCGTTGTTCAAGCCACGAGGGATCAGCAGTTTGGATCCAGAGGTTTGATCCAGGATCCAGCTGTGAGATGGGCAGGCAGGGGGCATTGGGGGTGCAGTGGAAGGCCCCAAATAAAGACAAAGCAGGCTGTTTCTTTTCTGCTTGGGCGTCACTGACCCATTTTTAGCAGACTGTTTTGAGAGAAATTATGATTAATTGTGCATTTTAATTAGCTGTTAAATAGTTCCCTACTTGATTAATCTAATTGCTTTTTATTTATGCTGTCTTCATCCAAGGGAGAGCCTGTGGCAGTGCTGATTGCAGCCTCCCAGCTCTGGAGAAGGCACTGGGGAAGGGGCTCTCCCTTCTGCTCCCTTATTTATACTGTCAAGTCTTTGCATGGGTTTATGCACTGTAATTTTTTTCTCTTTATAAATTGACTTTTAAGCATCAAGCTGAGTGATGGAGACTTTGCACACTTAAAAAAGGCCCTTCTGTGCTGAATTTTACCCACTTTGCTCTCTGGTGAAAGGCCTGAGGGCACCCAGGGACTTTTGTCCTGGTTTTCTGTGGATGCTTTTCCCAGGTGTGGTGGTCAGATATTCTAAACAGCAGCACAAGCTTCTGCAGAACCAAGCCATGCTTGGGTGGAAAACCTTTTAATTTTTAGTTTCATTAAGTAATTTCCCCTCAAAACGGTGCTGTAAATTAATACCTCAGTAATAAAGTCCGTTGTTCTAAAACAAAATCAAAATTCAAACAGTTGAAGAGCATAATTTCAGATCGAAAATCAGGGGGAAGATGCAATTTATAAAAAAAAATCTTGTTTTGGAAGATTTGAGTGGGTGCAAGAAGGGATTCTCTGCATGAACCAACTGTAATAATTTTTAAATAATTGCTGTTAACACTTTTGGTGACTACCTAAGTGCAGGCTGACATATGGTGTGTCAGCACGAGGCCCTGATTTAGAGTTTGATGTTCCATCCCAGTTTCCAAGCTGCTGGATGTGAGTGCAGGACGCGTTATGCAAGCAGACAGGTGGCAAGGGCTCAGCAGCTTGGTGGGCAGGTGGGATGCTGGCCTGCTGCTCTCCACGGAGAACCCGTGTTTTCCTTCCACTCCTTGGCCTCTTTTCCCCATCTCCACTTTTTTTTTTTTTCCCTTTTTTGCTGCTTTTTTCAGCCTCCTGTGCTTTGCTGGGGGAGCATCCCCAGCCCAGCTCTCCTTGAGGGAGAAATGGAAATTTCCTTGGGCTTTGGGTAAAGGAGGAGAAGGAGGTCCAGTCTCCTGCTGTGCCAAAGATAAAGCTTCTAAAAGCTACAGGTGACATTGCAAACCACCCCTGTCAATTTTGCAACTCAGAAATGTCCTATTTATTGTTTTTAAGAGCAGGCACTTTTCCCTCTGTGGGTTCCAGGGCTGGCACACCTCAGTGACCATCTCTGATACCTTTTGTGTGATTTCTTTATGGGGCAGTTGCAAATGAAGATGCTGATGGCTGTCTTTGGAAGCTTCAGCAGCCACACATTTTAGGAAGAAAATACTGACAGTTTTCCCAAATTTCTGCCATCGGTTGGAAACAGCCTCAAAAAGTACGAATTGCCCCTACTTTGCAAAAATTTTCCAGGCAGGGAATCAGAGTAATGTAGAGAATGGATGTACAGTAATGCCAGGGAGTGCAGCCTGTGTGGAAACTGCTCCTGAGAGGGACAACTTCCACAAGTGCAGGGTCGTGCACACCGTCTAAAGCCTCCTTGTTTTAATTAAAACCTTGTTTTAATGGTTCAGCTTTAGTTGCTGGGACCCCCCAGCTCAAAGCCACACCTGAGGGCAGTTTGTGCTTGTTCTCCTGAGGACTTGTTGCTGCCGTAGATACTGGTGGGGGTTGTAGCTAAATCACATTTGTGAAGTGTTTTCCCTACATTAGGAGTTCAGCTCCAGCAAACTGAGCTGCAGGCTGGGACTGTGGGCTGATGCTCATGCAGGAGGCCCTGAGTTCTGCACCCCAAGTTCCCTGCAGCCTGAACAGGAGCAGCTGATGTGTCATTTTTTGCCCTGGATGCCAATGCCATGTGCACAGTGAGCTCACACAGAGTGCTGGTAATTCCCAATATCTCTGTAAGCCTCACTATAACAACAGAGCTTTGCCACTTGATCTGCAGGCTTATCCCAAATCAGCCTCTGTTAAAATGGAATTATTTGGCAGGAATAAGCCATGCTGGGGGGAGCTCAGTGGAAGGAGGTGGGTGGTCTGGGGAGCTGTTGGCTTTTCAATGCACTGATCCATCCTAGTAGCTGTTCCTAAATTCTTGTGGACACTGCAGTGCTTTCTCAGCTGGTTTATCTGTTGCCCTTCCAATAGCCAAGGGTTACCCCATGAAGGAAGGGCTTGGGTGTCCCCTGTGCAGTGAAGGCTCCCTCTGGGTTTGCCCATTGAACATCCCAAAGTTGGGTTTCTCCGGATGAGTTTGGGTTTCTCTCAGTGCCCCAGTAAAGGCTCTGCAGTCGGTCTGGAAGATTTGGAAGCCCAGCTGTGCTCACTGGGAGCGTGAGCTGGTGGGGGTGAGGATGAAAGAGAGTGGTTATAGATGGTGTCTGCTTATGTCTTTGATAGCTTGTAGTAAAATCTTAGCAGCAGCTCAGTTCACGTCATGTCTTAAACTGCTGGTGAAGTGAATACTGCTGACAGCTCTTGGGCACACAGAGCTTCTCATTTGAAGCAACCCAGAGGCAGAAATGAAACAGATGAAATGCTGGGAGCAGTGGCCTGTGTCCCCACGGGGTGTGCCACACGAGTGACACGTGTCCCGATGGGTTCGGGCTGGCTCTCGCTCAGACGCCTTCTCTGTGCTGATCATGAAAACGGTGCCCAAATCTGATTTGAGGTCTGGAAATGGGAAAAGCGATCTGGCAGCTGGAGTGTATCATTTACCTCCTCGCTTGGATTGCCAGGGGAAAGGCAGCAAGAGAAAACACCTCCCGGCCTTCAGCTTAACCCCCCTGGCGTGGGAGGCGCCAGGATGTGACCAGAGCTGCAGAGCTGAGTGTTTGCAGGGCAGTTTGCCTTTGGTTTGCCCCAGTGTGACATAAACTGATCTTGGGGAATTCCCCTGGCAAAGCACACACCCTGTGACAGTCTTGTTTGTCATCTTTTTTTTTGACCCTCCTCTTTCTTGCAGGTTTTCTTTAAGGAGAGGTGAAGGTGAAGGTGCATTCCCCCGTTCCCAGCTGTCCCTTTGCTCTGCTGGGTTCCAGTGTTGTGTTATTTCATAGGATTGTTTAGGTTGGAAAAGCCCTCCAAGATCATCTGATCCAGCCATTCCCTCAGCACTGCCAGGCCCACGATCCAAGTGCCACATCCACACATCTGTTAAGTGTCTCCAGGGATGGTGAATCCACCTCTGCCCTGTTCTCCCCAGTATCCAACCTAAACCTCCCCTGGTGCAACTTAAAGCCATTTGTCCTTTCCATTTCCAGGGATGAGGGCTGGTTGTCAGAGCTGAAGTTTGAGCTGTGTTTGCTGCTGTAGATCTGTTAATCATCTTGTTGGAGGCTGGGCTGAAGTCAGGCTCTGTCACTGAGAGCTTGTCATTAGCGCTGACATTATTAGAATGCCTCATTCCTGTTTCAGTAGGTGTTGTTTGAGATATGTAATAGAAAAAGGGACTCTGTACTGTGGCTAAAAATACTGCAGAGCGGTGTATTTATGGCTCTTGTTGCACTTTGACAGTTGTGGGTTGTTTTTGTGCTGGGAAAAAAAAAACCCCACGTTCTTTCTTTTGTATTTTATGAAGAATTGGTGACATCTGGTGATCACTTATAATGAGCCCTCTCAGGAGTGCCGACAGAAATAAACCTTTTAGCGGTAAAGGTTTGTCTGGGAGAGCGCCTGCAATTAGCACCTGATCCCTGGCCGAGGTCGGGGCAGATGCTCTGCTGGGAGCTGTTGCAGAGTGTGGAGCAGGTTGTTCCCTGGCTCTCGAATCTAATGGAATCAAGGCCTGTCCAGATGAAAAGGGCAGCGCTGGTGCTCTGCCCCACGGGCAGCTCTGGGGAATGTCGGGGTGGGGGGTGTTGGCAGGGTCTGAACGACCCTGATGAGTTTGGTTCAGTTTAGTCATTTGTCTTTGAAGTTTAATAAGGCAAAAGAATGGGAAGAGTGGGAAGTTGGTTTGGAGTGCAGAGGGGAATTGCTGAGGAATTGATCAAAGTGGGGAGGTGATGTGCCTGCTCCAACCATCCACACCGTGCTGGGATTCCCAGCTGGAATTGCAGCTCTCAGAGTGTACCTGAACATCTGGCAGCAGCCAGAGGGGCTTTATTCCTCTTGAAATGCTGAGAAAATTGGGGTGGTTCAGCCTGGAGAAGAGAAGGCTCCAGGGAGATCAGGGAGCACCTTCGGCAGAGGAGAGCTGGAGAGGGACTTGGGACAAGGGATGGAGGGACAGGACAAGGGGGAATTGCTTCCCACTGCCAGAGGGCAGGGATAGTTGGGATATTGGGAAGGAATCCTTCCCTGTGAGGGTGGTGAGGCCCTGGCACAGGTTGCCCAGAGAAGCTGTGGCTGCCCCATCCCTGGAAGTGTCCAAGCCAGGTTGGACAGGGCTTGGAGCACCCTGGGCTGGTGGAAGGTGTCCCTGCCCATGGCAGGCGGTTGGAATGAGATGAGCTTTAAGGTCCCTTCCAACCCAAACCATTCTATGGTTTTATTGACAGGATGATCTGCATCACTTGTCTCATACCTTGCTTTTCTTAACAAACATCCAAACTGTTAATACCTTTCTTGGCACTCTGATGTGGGGCAAGTTGGGTTGTTCTGTGAATCTGAACAGTAAGGTAGCCTTTTAGGATCTTCTAAGAGGAAAGAAATATGTTGGCCTGACTGTAGAATTTTGCCTGGTGTTACTGATAGTGGAACTGTCTCTATTCACACTGTGTTGCCTTTCTTTGCAAAACAAAGTAAAGTTTCAAAATGGGTTTCTTTTTAGTGCACTTGAAGTTGCTTTGACCTTGTAAAATGTTTTCTGGTTGGTCGAGAAATTCGCCTTTTTTTTTTATTTGAAGTTATTTTTACTGGGTGAAATTCATGTCTGTGTCAGAAGTCTGATGATATTTTTATTTTTTAAATAGTAACTTTGCTTTTAAAAAGCAATCATTTTATTAAAAAAAAAAAACAACACTTTGAAGAGAATTACTATCCATGGGTTAATTAAAATAATTCATTGAAAATTCAGAGTCTGCTCTGAATGACTCCTTGTCTCTCGCTGTGCTCTGCCTCTGAGCGTTCTTGTGTTCTTAAACAAACAAAAATTAGCATTCAGGAAAGGGGAAAATACCCCTCAAGTAAATTGTACCCATTCTGTGCAAAGCTGGTTTTATTGAAGAGAATTTGGCACGTCAATTCATCGAATGCAAGTGCTAAAGGTGGGTAAAAATAGATAAGTTTCCTGAATATGATGCAGCTTTCAAGGAACGTGGTTTTACCTCAGCTTTGCCCACAGCACTGTGAGCTCTGTCTGGGGGGCAGAGAGCTTGTGGTGCCAACCCATGGCTGCTTTCACTGAATGGGAACATCTGCAGGAATCTTTGCTTGGATTGATCTTTCCCTCTGGCAGTGGGAAGCCATTGGGTGGACACTGAAGTATTGCACCTCTTGCAGGTAGGCTGGATAGCTGGTCACTGAAGTGCTTGCCTCTATGTTTAGTTTTAATTTAAGAGTATTTGGTGATCTGTTGGCTCCATGGAGTTTTTTATGAGTTATGATCACTGGTATTTTGATAAGAATATACAGATAGGCATGGGATGAATAAGGCCATTTCTCATTATTTCTATCCACTTTGATATGCTTATATTATCATTTCAAGATGCTAATTTGAATTTAATACTGTTTAGAAAACAAATACATGTCCAAATTGGCTCCAGATGTGATTCATTTCATTTGGTGCCTTTCAAGATGTTTTTAACAGCTGATGTATGAGTGTGGTGGGAGATTGCCAAAACAGATGCTTTTTGTTTCAAGTCAAAGAAGCAAAAACTCTTCATCTAAAACAAGAGAGGGTTTTTTTTTTTTTTCCCCTGGTGTTTAAAAAGAACCCATAATTACATATTTTAATGAAAGGAAACTTCTTTGGGCTCTGCATTCAAAACAAGTGTCAAACACGAACAGTTCTTCTGCCAAGGCACATTCATTGCCAGGGATTGCCTGGGTTAGGAGGGTTTGTGCTGGAAGGGTGACAGTGTGACCATCTCTCCATGGCAGGAGCACAGCCACCTCCTGAACGAGCTGGAAAGAGATGGATCCCTGCTGAAGAAAACCATACAGACATTGCAAAGGCAAAGAAACGAATCGAGCAACTAAGTCCAAACCAGGTGCTGGGGATGTTTTGAAAGCTGCTGACTCTGATTCCTTGATGCCTTTTTTTGCTGCAGAAAATACTAATATTTCCCTTGCAGCCTGAAACACAGCATTAAAGGAGGAGAAACTCATAAACTTGCAGTACAGTTCCGTTCCTGGGATTTTTATTTTTTAATGTAGAATGTGTTTTTGTGAGAGTTTAAACTTTCCCAGTGAACAATTGCTCACTTGCAAAAGCAGATGTACATCCCAAGCTTCGCAGCTATCGTGGATCCAGCAGCCAGCTGACACAGTTTAGGGCACAACTTTTGGGGACAAGGCTGCCAGTGCTGAATTAGCCAGCAAGCAGCTCCCCTCTCAGACCCAGTGGGAGTCTGGAATTTGATGTTTTCATGGTTTTGTAGTCAAAACCTTCAGCTGCACTCTCAGTCCCATAAAGCCTGTGTCAAAGTGCTGTTAAAAGGTGGGCTCAACTCCTGCTCCCCTCCACCTCTTGACACAAATTTGGGGTATTTTCGAGCTCGTATTGGAAGAGCTGAGGTGCAGATGAGCAATAGCTGATGACGTTGAAGGCAAGGGATTGGTTTGGTGCTCGATGCTGAGGCTGCTCCCATTTTTATTCACTGGTGCAACCCCCACAAGGCTTGACACTGTCTCACAGCGGGGCCATCGCAGGGGAGTGATGGAGGATGTTGCTGGTGACATCCTTCCTTAGAAATGGTCCTGATCTGTCAACCTGCTCATTGCCAGGGCTCCTGCAATTGGACTTTGTCAGCGTTTCACTCCCTGAAGGAAATAGTGTAGCTGCAGTCTCTGCTTTTACGACTCGGTCCCATCTGCAGGTACTCCTGCCAGGTGCTGTTTAAATGGGTCATTATCACCATCCTGAACGGTGCTATTCGGTTTTTATCTCAGGTTCTTCTCTGCTATTCATTGCATCCCTCCCTCGGAGAGGAACGGCCAAGGCAGCACGTGGGGAGGGGAGTACCAGGGAATGTGGCATCAGCCTAATGTATATTAACATCTTCCTTTCTGCCTCTCCCTCGCTTCCAAACGTGTGCCCATGGAGAAAGGTGCTCCTGGGGTTTATCTTTTTCTCAGATAAAGCTTTTCTAAATGTCTTTCGAGGAGTTAATAAATCAAAACTGGGAAAAACAAATTGATTTTGGTGCCTCTCTGGCTTCTAATAATGTGTTTGGTTGGTTTGTTTGTTTGTTTACGTTCAGGCTTAGCTTTCTTAAAACATCTTTTAACACAGAATCACAGAGTGGTTTGGGATGGAAGGGACCTTAAAGATAGTCCTGTTCCAACCTCCCTGCCATGGGTGGGGGAACCTGAAAGACCACAGAGA
Organism: Lophotriccus pileatus; assembly: GCA_035583135.1. NCBI lineage: Eukaryota > Metazoa > Chordata > Aves > Passeriformes > Tyrannidae > Lophotriccus > Lophotriccus pileatus. Next base: position 7,523,908 of record JAWWES010000030.1, on the reverse strand, counting down.
TCTTCTACCTGGCAGGCAAATTTAATTCTTTTATAAGATGTAATGAATAGAATGAAGCAGTTATTCCATAATATGCCACAAAGCTCCCAAGACAAAAAGACCCTGATAAAGCTTGCAGGGAAAGGCTGTTCATTAGCAGGAGGAGAACATGTGTGGCTTTCCTGGGTCATGGCTGAGTTTGGAAACCTCTGAGTTGGCTTCTGGTGGAGTTTCAGATGCCCAAAGTTTCCTGTAACAGCTTCCTCCAGGATGGATGGATGGAGGGAACAGCAAAATCTGTGGGCAGGGAGTGGAAGAACTGTAAGCCAAGGGCACTAAGTAAGACTTTCAAAACCATGTTAAAAAGGTGAGCCAGAGAACAGTCTGGGCTCCTTGTGTGTGGTGGGAAACAACAATCAGAATTCCAGTGAAAGTGGCTGCTCTGCTGCTGTTTCCCTGGGCTGTTTTCCCGTTTCCCTGGGCTGTGTTTCCAGTTTCCCTGGGCTGTGTTTTCCAGTGCATTTCTGTAGTTCCTCCCTGGGTCTGTAGCACAAACCCCTCAGGCTGCACAGATTGCCTTGCTGCTGACCTCGTGCCCCCCTTAGCAGAGACCCACGTGTGCAATCTTGCCAGATTTCTGGTTTTTTAAAAGTCAGTGGGTTCACGCTGCTGCTACAAATCCACTCACCGGTACCACTGTCCCCTTTTGTGCCTGGGTCACTTGCAATCTCTTTGAAATACGAGTTAGACCAACGGGCTGTTGGCTGGTGTCTTTGGGATATGAGGATACAGCCTATTTTTTTTTCACAGCTGAAAATAAATTTATCTCACCGCCGTAGATATCTTTTCTGCTCGAGTGGCTGCGACTCCAAACATTTTGTGGCGTTACAAATCGGGGCATGCGAAGCATAAAATTGTAGAATATCAGTTTTAAAAGTTTTGGGATGTTTGGCTGCAACTGTATTAAAAAGAACAAAACTCAAGAGGTTTCTTAACTTGCTTGGATAAGCTGGAACTGGGAGCTTCGTCCCATTAATGTGACTGGCCACAGCTTATCAGAGGGCATCAGCCCACACAGGGAATGGTTAATTTATTTTCATTCTGTGGATGTGGATTCAGACAAAGCTTATCAAAGGATGCTCTGAATCTTGTGTTGTTTTTCTTAGAGGGGTCATTCCAGCCCGGGGAGATGAAATTACCAAACTTGTACCTCACACAGGTTGGAAATTAAACACAGAAAATGCATTTATTTATTTATTTGTTTGTAAGCACAGACCTTGATTCCGGTTGTCTTTCCTGTGCTGCATTTGGGCAAGACCATGTGCAAGCTGAGTGGACTCTCCTTACTGTGGAGGCTTTGCAGGTGTTTTAGCAACAGACCCACATGATTAGAGAAGGTTTCACTGGGGAAATCGCTGTGTGTTATCAACAAGCCTGATTATCTCACAGAACCTGACCTGTGGGGAGGGCTTACTTACATAAAACTTAATTACATCACTTCCCCAGAGCACTCAGCATCAGACCTTTGCTCTCACTGTAATGCCAGCACTGGGAGGGGCAGTGAGTTATTCCTGCCTTGAGCTGCAGGTTAAGCTGCATTAGTCTCCTGAAAAAGAAAATCACTTTGGGTACCCTGTTTCTGGGAGTGCAAGGCATGAGCATCACTTCTTCTTTCAGAGCCCTCAACAAATAGAATTTATGTCAATAAAACCATGTTAAACTCGACTTACTGTTATCAAACTGCCTCTGTGAGCAAAGAGCAGCTAAATCTGTGCAGCATTTTAACATCCTGCTCTGCTGCAACATTGACTTTTAATCTCCACTGTAATAAACCTCAGAGTTTCATCCTCTTCAGTGGTTTGAGTTTCACTTGTGTCCTGTGCTGAGTGGGCACAGCTGGGTGGGGTGTGGATGAGCAGTGTGGGAATGAAGGTTGGCTGTAAATTGGGAATAAGTCCAAGTCCTTGTGACACTTGAGGATCACTGTAGGGGTACAGAGTTGTGTCAGTTCCTCAGAGCCCTGGGAGCCAAGGGGTGCACTGTTTGGGTCTGCCACTTGTGCTGCAGTTAATGCACTTGAAGTAAATATTGATTGTTATGAATGTGAAGCACAGAATGAAATGAAAAGATTTTCTGGGGTGGGAAGCAAATTCGTGGTGGAGGGTCTCTTAAAGTGATGTTTGGGAAGGAAGGGGTTAAGGTGGTAAATATGTTTTGGAGGGTGTCCTGTAAATGGCTTAAACTCCTTCTTTTGGGTGAGGCTGGAGGAGTGGGAGGAGTGGGTTTGCCACGGGAGAGGCAGTCCTTGGCCATGTGAGAGGTGGAAATTTGGGGAGCCCCTTTCCTTAGGGAGGTCTGCAGGGAGCCTGTTGAGGCTGACATGAGCTGAAGCCCTGCAGGATGGGACAGAAGTGGCAGCACCAGCCCTGCTGTGCCAGGGCAGGCATCTCCCTGGGGAATATTCCTCCCTCCATCCCAGCTCTTAAACTGTGCTAATTCCTTTTCATACAACGCTCTCCTGGATCAAAACACAGTGATTTATCATTCATGCTTTACCCTGGAACATGTCACTCCCGGGGCAGAAAGTCTTCAGGAAAAAAACATGTTTTCATCCCCTTCTTTCTGTGTTAAGAAGCTTCTCTCTGTACTTCAGTGACACAGATAATGAAAAATCCCGCTGCCGACAGTCGGTGTGGGGATATTGTTATCTTGACAGGCCTCCAGCAGATCTGCTCCAGAACTGGTACCCTGAACTGCAGAAAGGTTATTTGCCTTGTCAGTAGCAAAGCACTTCCAGTGCTCAGATAACTGTCCCATTCATCATCCATCATTACAGGGCTTAGGAGAAAATATATTTAAAAAAAAAAATCCCACAAAGAAAGAGGGGAGGAATTCATCCCCAAAATTCAGCCTGTGGCAGTGCTGAGCTTTTACTTATTTGTTCTGTTTCTTGATCTGCTGCATCTGCCACTCACAGCGTGGCTTTAGAGTAGAAATACAGATCTTGTGGTTTGTGTTGCTTTGGCTCAGGAAGGAGGGGAGGAGGAACCAGTGTGGGTTTGTGGTGTAAGTGGCAAGTTAGAGTAGATGTGTTTGAGTTTTCCTCTCTGATGGAGCCCTGAGAGCCATAAATGCTGCAGCTGCCTCTGCAGGCAGGTCCAGGGGTGTAGCTGGGTTGAACGTTTTGGTCGATTGGGCAGGAGGAATTGGAGCCCTCTTTTGCCCTGATTGTCACAGGGAAAGGATGGGTTTCATCACTTTATGTAGCTGGGACATTCTATCATTGGGTGGCAAAATTTAACTCTCCACTCAGGAGAGTTGTCTCTGTTGGTTTCTGGAGTGGCATGCACTGTGTATGACACATTATATATATATATATATATACACACACATGTAATTGTGTAATTATAATAACAAACACCCAAATATTCTTTGGCAAACCTTTGTATCTACTACAGTGGAGTAGTTTTGCCCTCATCAAAATCCGGAGGAGAAAGCAGACTGTCCTGCATACATGTGCATGTTATAAATGTTTCCCTTTGCTCTGTTGTTTCTGGACCAATTTAAGAGTTTTCTGCGTGAAGGGTTTTTTTTTTTTCCCCATTACAAGTACTTTCTCCCCCTTGTGCATGTTTTCCTCTTTAGAAGCTAACATTTCATAATTGCAGGAATGCCCTTTAGGGTGTGTGTTAGGCTGGTAATGAGATGCCTGAGAGGTCTCCTAATGACATCCAACAACAGGCACAGCACATCGTTATCAGACCGTTCCACACATCCCTGGCAATAATAAATACTCCTGCTTACTGTAATTACACATATTGTCCTTTAGTGCTCAGCAAGAGGATGCTGGAGACTCCACAGTTCAAGAGCAAAGTGGGGAGTGCCCTAAATCCTTAAATCAGCTGTTCCTCAGAACGCCTTGGACTGTGAGGGCGTGGAAGGACACACAGCCTGGGGAGAATTAGGGTGTTTTTCCTCCTGCATTTGGATTGAAAATGTCACAAGAACTGTTTGCCTGCTTGTGCAGGTCCCCTCTGCTTGCCCTGTCCTAAACATCACACACCTCCTGAGCGGGGATGTTACTGGGCTCAGAACTGCTTAGAAAGTTCTGTGGTAGAGGGTGAAGCTGAGCTGTGGCAGATCCTGTGCTCTCG
>JAWWES010000030.1:7508814-7519675 GCA_035583135.1 Lophotriccus pileatus | reverse complement strand
TGTTACTGGGCTCAGAACTGCTTAGAAAGTTCTGTGGTAGAGGGTGAAGCTGAGCTGTGGCAGATCCTGTGCTCTCGTGATAGAAGCTAGAGTGTCTCCAAGCAGGCAGCAGGAACACCTGTGTACAGAAACACCCAACAGAAGAATTCGTGTTCCTGCCTGCATCCCTCCCCAAGGCTGGTGTGGGGTAGCCTTTCTAATACCCCTGGCTGGCCCTTTTTCCCGTGCATACTTCTCACAAATAAGAGTAAAAAAGAAAAATACCTTCAGCAGGGATTCAGATTCCTGGAATCCCAGGCACTGAGTGACAGAGGAGCGTTCCTTCTGACAGCAGAGCCAGTGTGAGTTGTTTGGGAAGGTGTTTCAGAGCTCAACAGGAGCAGCAAGATTTGCATTGGTGCCAGAGGACTTGAACGTTTATTAAAGCTTCCAAATAACACATCTGCTATCTGCAAGTATTTGATAGATGTACCAGTCAGCCATAAAAAAGTGAGCATTGCTCGCTTCCCAGAGGAATCCAGACAATTTTGCTTTCTCTAACAGGAATGAGGTAGAGGATTGTAAAATGTCAAATGGTAGAATGTGGAGCGTCACTGACTGAGGCAGAGACAGTGAGCAACCATCCTGTTTGTGTAACAAAAGCATGGGTGGTTTGGTTAATTTAAATTATAGGATGCCTGCATTAAAGTAGTAAGGACATTTTCCATCTAGAAATGGGGAGTCAGAGTTGGCTGCAGGGCAGAGCAGGCCTGGCCTCCTGAACTCATGGACTGATGGACCAAGACTCTTCTGTGTAGCTCTTGAAGTGAAGAGCGACTGAAATTAATCATCACTGCACAATAATTAACTCTTGCAGATCGTGGTGACAGGTGGATGTGTCATACATGGCTTCAGGTGCTTCAAAATGGCTAGAAAGATTTTATTTGATTATTTATTCTCCTCCTGTCCTGCAGGTTGCTCACAAATAACCTTTACAAAAGCCTCACTTTCTTTCCAGGCTATTTCAGTCCCATGTTTCTCGATCACTGAATCAATTCATTACAGTGTGAGTTTGTTTTGGGTTGGGATCTCAAGTACTTAGACATTCTTAAGCTCATTTTGTTGTTACTGTTAAAACAGCTGCAAGTGGGACTTTTTCCTCTTCTTCTCCCCTCCTCCCTTGTCTGCAGCTCAGGATGCAGCATCACTAATTCAGCTTAATAGTTTTTACAAAGCAAAACAATACAATCTGAAGTGAAAATATAATTTAGGGAGAGTACACAACAGGCATGAAGAGCTGAGTGTGCGAGAGTGTGTTTGTAAGATCAGTCTCCGTGTGGAGTAGTAGATTTAGAGGAGAGCAGGCTGTGTTGTGAATAAATTAATCATTAGAAAGAGCCAGTTTTGGGCACAGGACTCATGCATAATTCACTGGGGATTTCTGTTGTGTTTACACTCACCAAGTAGTTGAGATGAGCCGTGTAGGAGTTGCTCAGGAGTTGTTTGCCCTGACTGCGTCCTGTTCCTTCTTCGTCTGCGCTGATGTTCCTGACATTGTTTCTTCCCTCTGGTTTTACAAACATTTTGAATTTTTTAACACCAGAAAACCCCAGTTAATACTCAGCAGGCAGCAAATATAAACCCAGCAATCAGAGCAGCCTCGTTTGCCTCTGGTATCACACAGAAGGCTCTCCCAGCCCAGGCATTGCTGGTGGTTACATCTTCCTTATGCTGAAGAACATTTGGGAATGTTGTCTGAGTGCATCTTTGGGGTGTCCTGGTGGGATGAGAGCAATCAGCCACCATAACCTTGTAGTACCAGGGAGGTTCTGACCTGCTCTGAACTCTGGAAAAGCCACCCACTGCTGACCAAAGGTTCTTGCAGATGTAGCCATGGTCATTTTGTCACCCATCATGGGGATCTTAAAATTCCCAAGCAAGAATAAAACCCCCAGTCCTGTAGAGGGTGAGCTGCCTTAGTGAGAGCCTTGGTATCCCACAGCTCATCAGAGAGGACAGGTGAGACAGGAGATGATCCCAACAGCAGAGCAGGCCTGGGAAGGTGACGTGTGAGATAGGAGAGTTACGGTTTGATGTCCCGGATAAATGCGGCACAGAATTCAGTAGATGGAAATTGAAGGTAAACAAATTAAAAATAAATGTGTTTGCCCATTGAGACTAAGTAATCATTTGAAAAAAATTGCTCTTAGGTGCTTAAATCAGGGCTGGAAGCCTTGCTAGGAGGTGTGCTGCAGAGCAAACAAATTACGGGGCTGCTGCGGGGAAAATCTCGTTGAGTTTGGTGCAGGGGGTCAGTGTGCACATAATCCCTCCTGGCTTTAAAAATCTATAAATCTGTGGCACACTGCCTAGGTGCTGATAGGCACTTGATAAATTACATTTGCTGTGTGTTTTCCCACCTGAAAGCTTCCTCCTGCCTCCCTCCCCAGGGCTGCTCCTGCTCCCTCCCAGGCAGGACACAAATCTAGGACTTGCCTTTGGACTTGGCAAACCAGGTTGTAATTCTTGGGCTTCCCAAGGAAGGCTGCAAATCCATCCATCTCTTGCTGTGCACTCGGGGCTGAGGCATGTGATTCATTTAGGTTTATGCAGTTTGGAAGGTAATTGTTTGAGGTAGGAATGGAGTTCTTGTTTATGGAACTGGGAATTAATATTCTCATGCTGTAAGTTTTTAATATGTTTTTAAACCTCACAGAGTAATAGATGGGTGCTTTTTCTTATAATAAAATGAAATATTGAAATAAATACACACCGAGGAAAGCTTTAACTCTTCCAGGTTGTAAATGTCTATTGTTTAATAGTATCCACTTCATGGCTTATATTCCATTCCATTTCTGTGATAAATTTGGTGAGCTCCCAGTCGCTGCTAAATTGTATATGGATATCTGATAAATGTACGTCTTATTAGTTGAAACACATCCCTGGGATAAGCAAGTTAGTTGGGGTTTTTATTGTTAATTGAATTTTTTCAGCACAGGAGGCTGCAGGATCTTCATGAATTTGCATGATGTTAAACATCTGCTCCTCTTAGCAGGGACTGTACCAGAGTTCCATTTCACCTGGAAATTCAGCTCAGGAGTCGAACAGGCGCTCAGGCTTTGAGGGTTTGGCTGTGAGTGAAGCAGGAGGGCAGGTGGTGCTGTGATGGGAGCAGGAGGACATCAGCAGCATTTCTAAATGTCCCATCAGCTCCCTCTGTGCACACTGATGGTCTCTGGAGACGTTTGGAGGCAGCAGAACGCTCCTGTGTTGTTTTCAGGTGTTACAGCAGCACTGCCCTGGGGTTACCTGCGGTGAGATTGCTGCTCAGCATGGCCTGGAGCTTCATTGCAGGCTTGCTCTGGGTCAGCAGAAGTTCAATGGCTGATACAGTGAAGTTTTACAGATTAAGATTTGGGTTAATTTTTATTTATTCATCCTAGATGAGTTCTCTCTGGCCTAGTGTAGAATCACAGGATCATTAAGGTTCAAAAGACCTCCAAGATCATCAAGCCCAGCCTTTGACTGAACACCCCCATGCCACATCCACTCGTGTTTTGAACACTTCCAGGGCTGGTGACTCCACCACTTCCCTGTTCCAGTGCTTAGCCGCTCTCTCAATGAAGAATTTCGTCCTAATATCCAACCTGTGGTACTTCCAGCCTGTAGAAATCAGAGCTAGGAGGGTTCAAAGCTCGCAGATGTCTCTAAATTGCAGGAAATGTGTGGATTTCACAAAGGTGTCTCCTCTCCCTTTCTGCAGCTGTCATTGCTCAGAGGAGGCTGTTCGTGCAAATTGGTGAGGAAAGCAGGTCTTTTCTTCTTCTTTCCAACCACACAGGAAAACTAGGAGGGTAGTCCATCCAACCTGTGCAGAAATCAGCAATTAAAGGAAGAGGAAGATAGATAGAAAGAGACAGGTAAAAAATGGGCATGGAGGAAAGGGGATTTGCAAGGAGACCCCTGAAGAACCGAAGTCATCTTTAATTTTCCTGTCCCCATGTAAACCTGCTCTGTGGAGCCAGAGAGGCCACGAGGCAGCAGAGCCAGTGGGGTAAAGAGTTCACATAATGTCTCACTCAAATTCAGCCAGCTGATGTTTTGGGACCACATTTCCTCTGTTCAGGCATGCCAACACTTTCATTCTGTATGCACGAAAATGGGCTGGTGCTGATGAGATGTTTTGCTGTAAATGGCACAAGAATTAAGGAGCCCCACTCAGAAGTAAATTTGTGTCCCATAACATTTTAGTTCAGTCGTTTTCTTATGCTTCTAACAATGCCAGATAAAGCCTGAGTGAAACACAGAAAAGGATGGGCTGTTTGAAAGCAGAACTGTGTGTTTGTGCTCACAGCTCCTGTCAGGACACTGCACACCCAGGGCTCTGGGATGGGTGCTCTGGGGGTGTTATCAGAGCTTTTTTTGCTATTTAACCAAGTACTGACATTCCCAGTAATCACTGCGTTGTAAGGCACCTTGCACAGGAATATTTCACTGGGAGATTAGTTTTCCCATCAAAGCAAGCTCTGCACTTGCTCAGTTTATTTTCATTTTGTAACCTGCATTCCTTTGAAGGACACTTTCATCCCCAGCCTTGCTGTTCCTCTCTTATCTGCTTCTGGCTTCGAGATTGCTCAGGGATCCTGCTGTAAAAACCTGCAGCAATTCACAGAAACCGGGAGTGAAATTTTTAAAGAGGGCAATTATGGAGGGAGCTGGATTAATGACCTGTCATCACAATTTAGCCACATTCACCACTGACCTTTCACAGGGAGGATGCTCTTGATAAATGCAGTTCATTACTGAGTTCTGACATGAAAACAGAACGGCATTCTGTGTTTCTTGGCAGGCTGATCAATATTTTATCTGCCAAAGCATGCAGAAGTGCTAAACAGGATGAATAACGTCGCTGCTGCAAAACTGAGCGAGGAGCAGCATTGGTGGGAGTGAGCAGAGCGTGTAAACCTGGCACTTGTTGGCCACACTTTAGCAATCAGACCTTCATATGCTGCATTTTTCTTCTCCTTTTCTTCTGTCTGATCGTTTTGCTTTGCCTGTCTGGTTGGTGTTGTTAGTTTGCTTTTAATTTGAACAGTGCCAGGCTCCCTTGGTTTTAAAATGCTGCAAAGGGATAAAAAGGGCTTGTTTCTTTGGAAATCTTCCCCTACACCAGACAAGCTGCAGGGGTAGGACTTGGGGATGGAGGGCCACTAGAGGCTGCTGCTAGAGGATGTCTTTAATTTCTAAAATTTAAGGAGAAATTGCCAGAAATCCCTGGCTGTTGAGCATGGAAAGTATAGTGGAGTTTAATCCAGAGAGCACTGAGAGCTGCACTGAGAGGGTTGTTTGAAGCCAGCAGCATTTTCCTCTGAGGGCTCTGGATCAGATGTAGGGATGTATCTCACAGGAGGGACATCCCCAGCAGAGGGATGGGAACACAGGCTGGTGCTCCCTGATGGAAACCACAAAGCAGAAACAGAGGTGGAAGCAAGCTAAATAGATTTCCTTATCTCCATTAGCCTTAGACACATCTCTGGGTTTAAGATTCGACTGAAAATAAAACTCCAGCTCAGCGAAAAATATTATTGCAGTAGCTAAAACAGTATTTATAGGAGAATTGCAGGATTGCTTGATCATGTTGGATACAGCAATCAGTTTGTCTCTTAAATGAGCCGGTGATTGAATGAAAGAAATTTTCTCATGCTGCCTTCACAAGCCATCAAATGACACGATTGGGGGAAAAGAAGGCAAGAATAATAAACACACCTAATAGCAGCTGAATAGCCTTATTTCTCCTGTAAAATGAGGCTGATCCCTTGTGGCACCAAGCGCTCTATGGAGGTGGTTTAGAGGGAGGGAATAATTTATCAGCTGCTAAATATCCCTGAGCAGTGAGAAACTCAAAACTAGAAGGGTCTGAGTTCAGGGTGGGAAATAAGCCTTGTCTTGCAGTTCTTGCTCAGGTAGCAGGAGGGCACTGACCTGACTGGTGAGCACATGTCCAGCCTCTGTGTCCTCTCTCACCTTCTCAAGTCATGGTGCTTTTGAAGTTGTGAGCACAAAATATGAAGGGTGAAAAAAAAACCCCTTGACAGGAGATGGGTTTGCTATCAGAGAAATGCCTCCCACCTGGAATTTTAATTGAGTTTTGGTTGGAGTGGGACCAAGAGGTCCAAAATGTTGCAGCTCAGCAAGAATAGGACAGGATCATTAGTTGTCAGTGTGCCAGTCTTCTGTTATTTTTCAGAGGAATAATGTTTGGAAGTCTTTGGGGAGCTGATCTACAAGGGTATTGTCCCTGAGGTTCTCTTTGATTTAATGCAACAGGATTGGTGATGGCTTTAAAATAAAGGTTTCCTTTAAAACTGACATTACACAGAATAAGGCTATTTCCATTGTGGAGGAATCACCTGTTGGAGGTGAGGGCACAGGGTGAGCTCTCAGGGTCAGCAGGGCTCGGGCTGATTGCTCCAGCCAAGCTGGTGTCACTTCAGGGAGAGTGGCTTGGGGGCTTCTCCCTGGTAATAACCTTTCTCCCTGGTCAGGGGCTGAGGAAAGCATTTATATCATCCTGCAGAGCACAGGCACCAGTGACACCTGCAGAGCACAGGCACCAGTGACACCCCAGCACAGCCCTGCACTGCTCACTGTCCTGCCTTGGGCTGCCTGTGAGGATTCCTTGAGGTCAGCCCCACGTTTGGCACAGGGTGACACTCAGAAGCACCGCTTCTGTTTGTGGAGCTTTCTAAAGATCAGCTTCCCCAGGTTCATTTTTCACCTCACAGCCACAGGGCAGGTGAATTTATCCATTCAGGAGAACGCGGAGCCGATTTAATATGTGTGGGGATTACAAAGCTGAGCGTGGAAGTCTGTAACTGAAGCCCTATAATCTGGAAGGCAACATGCTGGAGAGCAACCCTGACAGCAGGATTTAGAAAAACTGCCAGTTATTACTCAGTGTTAACGAGTGCAGCAGCTCCTCACGTGCAGAGCTGCGTGGGGCTGGAAATGCACACAGAAGTGCCTTATTTTGCCCTTCAGGAGCTCAGTCCTTCCCAGAAGATCAGTGCAGGTGGTCAGTGATGGTGTGTTGTGTTCCAGGTGGCTCCTGCACCATGGCAGACTACAGCAGGCTGAAGAGCATCCTGCTGGACCTGCAGGCGCGGCGGCAGAGCCCCCCCGGCAGCCCGGCCGAGGACAGGGCGGCCCAGAAGCGCCTCCTCATCGAGGAGCTGTTCAAGCACTTGGATCTCAACAGCGATGGCCACCTCAGCAGCTCCGAACTGGCTCAGGTGGGTTCGTTGTTCGGTGGAAATGGAATTGCGGAGTGGATTTCCGCTCTTGAGTGTGTCTCAAACATTTGAAGCTCCTCTTCAAACACAAAACGTGGCAGTCTTCCAGCCCCATCCATGCTCCTGAAAACAGACACTAATCCTCGCTGCTACCTGTCATCTTCTGAAGTATTTCCAGTAGCCGGCTGGGGGAGAATTAATTTGGATTTTTTAGGTGCGTGTAAGTTAGGCAGAAAGCTCTTAATTCTCCCTCCCTGCCTTCTGGCCTGTGCATTAGCATGTAGTAATGTGACAGCAAAGCTGGAATGATTTTCAACATGGTTGTTGTCCCAAAATCCCTGGGCAGCTGCTGAAATGTGGATTAGCAGAACTTGATAGAAAAGGTGAGAGCTTGAAAAAACCTGTAATTTGTAATTACGGGCAGGCTGTGCTGCTGGAATTCATCTCAGTGGTCGAGTGAACCAAACAGGCAGCCCAGGCACTCCATCCAGGTACTCTGTGTCCTCAACGTGCTCTTTGCACATCCAGACCTGGGAAAACAGGCCTGTAAAATGTCTTTTCCATTTATTATGTCATCCATTAGAAGGATTAGAAGCAAATGCCTTTTAAGAGCCTTTTGGAAGCCAGTCCCTGCCTGGGACCTGTTCCAGTTTCCATAGAATCATGGAATGGTTTGGGTTGGAAGGGACCTTAAAGCTCATGTTGTTCCAACACTTTCCACTGACCAGGATGAACCTGCTCCTGCCTGAGCTCCCTCCTCTCTGGGACAGTCTACATTTTAATTCTCAGGCTGTTGACACGATGCTCAGTGCCTTGCACACAGTTCAGAGTGTCACTGTAAATCCCCTTGCATCTCAGGGCTGTGAATATGTACAAACTTCATCTGAAGGCCAGGAGGTTTTCATACATGGTGGGTACAGTAAAACACTTTTATCTGAATTCAAAGCCAGATTTTGAATAGTGGCCTCTAAGTGTCTGTTCTACTCCCCATTTTTGTTGCCCTTTTTACAAAAACCTTATTTTATCAGGATATTAAAACTCAGCTGGCATGGAAATAAAGGTTTGGAGCCTGCAAGGCATTGCATCAGGAATAATCAATGCCCTGCATTGCAAAGGATTCCGTGTTGGAAGGTCTGCCTCAAAGTGCTTTGCTTGCAGATGTGCTTGGAGCCAATGTCTCCCTCTCAAGAGCAGTTCTTCTTTTCTCATTGTTACCAAAATCCATAACTGTGCCTGAACATCTGGAGCCACCTCAGTTTGATGGAGCAGAATAAAGTCCAGCCTCAGCCAGGAGCCTTCTAACCCCACGTCCTCCACACAGGGCTGAGCTGACAGGGGGATCACCCCTCAAAGACACAATAATGCCTAGTAATGCAGAATTTGGATAAGCCAGGAATGCTTTTAATCCTGAGCTGAGCAGGCACTGGCCTTGGCCCCCGTGGTGGGAGCGTGGCTGAGTCCTGGCCAGGCTGGGGCCAGGCTGTGGGGCAGCTCTGGGCTCTCCCCAGCCTTCACAGTTTATCTGTAGCATGCCAGTTCTTGGCTTTTCTCTTTAACAAGGTGATTTTCACGTGCTCTTACAAGATCAGTTTATCCACCCAGGTTTCAAGGCATTTTTTTGGGGGTAATGAGCAGTTTTCAGTTATCCAGGTTATAGTCTAAGCAGGGCTTTTCTTGCCTCGTTAGGTAGATTTGTGATTGATTTGCATTAGCTCCTTAATTTGAACCTCTCTGCAACTTTACCATTCCCCTAAAGATGGGAATTTCATTGCCCATGGGCAGAGGCAGCTGAGCTGAACGTGGTGCAGTGGGATCTTGTTCTCTCTGGCTGCTGGATGAGCTGGTGCTGCGCATTTGCTGTGTTTTATTTAAAAGAAAAATAGTCCCTTGAGCGCTATAACCTTGTCTGCAAGGAAAAAAAAAAACTGAGGCAGGTAACGTGCACTGCTGCAGAGAAAAGGAATTTTTAAGAGCTGAAGGTGGATCTTTAGGAGGCTCCTTGCAGAGGGATTCGCCCCAGAGGAGGAACTGGAAGCAGAGTCTCTCCAGGGGTGATGGTCCTGCAGCACCCACTTGTTTGTTCTCCACAACAGAATTGCTTTGAGCAAAAAAAAGTGTCAGCAGATGGTCCACTCCCCTCTGTTTAGAGCTGTTTTGCCTGACTGCTGGCAGACCTATCCAGTATTATCCCTCTGGACCTGGCAGTGAAATTCCCGTGTAGTTTTGCAACCATGGATATACAGGGCTATTAACAATGGTGGTAACTGGGTTGTTATTTTTATTTAAACCTTTAATGTATTTTAAAGTTAGCTTTGTAAATCTACTAAATGTGTTGCAGCTGAAGTGTTTTGCACTTGGTTTTTTTTCTTCCCTGACGTGAAATCAAAAGGACTAGTAAAAACTTGTCAATCTTATGAATAGTTAATCAATTGTCAATACAAACACAGACAAAGGGAAATTTCCATCTTCAGAAGATTGATCGTGGAAGTTATGGTTGATCTCACTTGTATTGAATATTTTTACTTGCTAGGTGAAGGGTCATTTTTTTAGCATTATTACTTTAAATTACTTCAATATAATGGGCCAAGACTAGAATAGTAAATAAAGGAGTCCCTGGGCTACAGCAAAAAGCCTTCCTGTCTGGAAGATGCAACATTTCAGCAGTTTCCTTCATGTTCTGCAGTAAATTCAGAGGACCCAAATGAAGTGCTGAGAATACAAAAGAAACAAACCATCAGGGGCTGGAAAAGCGCATTAATGTTGAGCACACCATCCACTCTTTCCCCGTCCTAGTCCCAAAAGCAGGGAATACAATTTTGTCCTTACAGAGGAGAAAGGCAAGGCAGACCTTCCCTTTTCCCTGTTGAATGTTTATTTTTCAATACATTTGCAAAGTGAAAATGCATTTCTGTGCTGCTGAAGGAAGAGTCTCACCCCTCACCAGCCCACGAAGTGCTGCAGGAATGTGAGCATCAGCTGTGCCTTGATACAAAGCAAGTATGTAATGATAGATACGATATATAGATATATATGAAAGCCTGTGCCCTCCATTCCACATAAGATGTCTTTTGCCACAGCTGATGAAGAAGGAGGCGCTGGCAGACGATTTGTTGGGCTGCACCCTGGCAGACCTCCTGCGCTTCGACGACTACGACAGCGACGGCCGCCTGACCCTGCAGGAGCTCTACACGGCCTTCCGTGAGTGCCTGGCCCCTCCTGGGGTCTGGGAGGGTTGCAAGTGTGTGGGGTTCATTGTTTTGTGGAGGTTCTCGTTGAGGGAGGTGAAGAGATGGTGGTGGAACTGGCCAGGTCTGTCGAGCCGAGCGTGCGGTTTGAGTAACCCCGAGGAAACGAGGTCGAGACCTGGCCAAGGGTCCTGTGGTGATGTAAGTTTGCTGTGGGGAAGGTGTTTTAGGGAATATTCTACCTGGGAATGATGTGTTCTGCATTTTGGTTCTGTGTTAGTAAGTACGTTCCACTGGGCAATCTTGGTCCATGTCTCAGCGCTGTTTGCAAGGATCTGTGGATCACAGAGTGACTTAAGCACTGTCAGAAAACAAGTACTTGTGTTAGCCCTTTTCTCTTCATAA
>JAWWES010000030.1:7491240-7508714 GCA_035583135.1 Lophotriccus pileatus | reverse complement strand
CAAGGATCTGTGGATCACAGAGTGACTTAAGCACTGTCAGAAAACAAGTACTTGTGTTAGCCCTTTTCTCTTCATAAATTCAGCATTTGTTGAAGTCCTTCCCTGGAAAAGGCCCCACATTGTCTCCCTCACCTGGGTGATGGAGAGTTTTATTGATGCCAGTTCCTTTTGGGATACCAAGAAAGAAAGGCAGAAAAATGTGTAGTTATTTAATGATCAGGATGGGGAGCTACAATGGTTAACACATTGTGGTTAAAATGAAAGCAGGATTCAAGCTTTGAACCTGTTGAGTGCAGGAAAAGGGCCAATAACAAGCTGGTTGTGTCTTAATCTGGATTCTTTTCTAAGGAGAGTAATGTCACCTTGGATCTGTTTGAGTCACATATGCCTTTAGTTCCACACAGCACACTCAAACCAGCAGGCATACAGTAAACATAAAATCTCATATATTAAGGAGGCCATAAAGTGAATTAACCCAGCTATAAAGGCTTGGCATGCAGTTATTTGGGAGCATATTTGGATCAATGGGTTCTCAAAGTCACCAAGTCAAACCTAAATTCCAAGAGTTATTTCTATGAGGTTTTTGGTTCAGTGAATTTTAAGTAGGCAGTGAAAATAAGACAAGTACAAAATATGAGCCAGTGAATAGAGATAGTATTGATAAACTACAAAACTACTGGAACAAAACCCAAGGTGTAACAATGAGTGTCTGCCAAAGGGATTTTGTATCTGAAGAGAATTGTTCACCATCTGAAGCTGAAAAGCAGACTGACTTCTCCATTTTCAGTTTTCCCAGCATCTCCTCTTTTATCAAGAGCAGGTGATGCCTCATCAGCTTTTAATTTAAACCCAAACTCCATTGCTTGCAGCTTTCCAAATTGTGGGCAGTCTGGAAGCAAACTTAGTCCCTGGTCAAAGTATATTTTTTCCCTTTGTGTTATTAAAAAGTGTAGGGAAAAAAAAATCTGAAAAGTACTTCAAGCACTTTGATTTATGAACATTTTGTTTGTTAAATCCCTGCTTTGTTCCGAGCCAGGATCTGGCTTGCAGGGGTTGAAAGGTGCAGCAGACTGCACGTTTCCCCTGTTTTTTGCCCTTTAGAGTGATGATTTTGTTACCTGAAGTTCACCCGAGGCTTGCACTGTGGCAGGCTGGCAGCAGGCTGTGGGGATGGCTGCTCAGCAAGCTGAGTAACATAATTACCAGAATTCAGTGGCTTCAGAAAGCCTCAATCTAATTTATCCTCTCAGAAACTCTGTCACATCTGTTTGGGTGCCCCGTGCTCCGGTGGAGTGTCGCAGTGTTGGAAGGGTTTGAGGATGACCTTGATAACGTGAAGAGCTGTCCAATTTGTCATTGCTGTGCTGCCTTGGAAGCTGCATTTCAGTTCAGAGAGTCTCGTGGCCTTGCTGTACCTCACAGAGCCACAAAACCGCCTCTCTCTCTCACTCCATGTGTGTCTCTTGCCTTCCCCTGACCTCTCTCTCCAAGAACCCAAAGGGCATTTTTCATCCCCATCGTGTTGATTGCCTGTAAATGAATGAAAAGTGCATGATGAGAGAAAAATTCAGTGTTTTACCTTTTCTGAGGTGTGGTTTCACCCTTGCAAGCACTACATCTAATAGGTGTAATAATAATCATCATACACATTTTAATGCACAGTTTTGGATTATGGACAGAAACAGTGACCTTCCTACTAAAGCTGTCATCTCTCTCCTGATTTTCTGAGAGTTCTTTTGTTCCTTAATCCCAAGAATAGAACTGTTAGGAGTTTTCTTGAGCCCGTGGGGGTGACTAGAAATATCTGTTGACACAGGATTAAAGTGTCCCTCTTCCAATTGCCTTAATCACACATGAGTAATGCACTGGCAGCTCTGGTGAGAACCACTTGTAGGGGCCTTCTAATTTCTCACGGATAAATTTTTATTGGCTAAGGACTCTCAGGACCATAATTAAACCTGTAATTTTTAATATGATGATCTCAAGATTCTCACGTGCCAGCAGCAAATCTGTTTGTCTGTTGTCTTTGTCACAAAGATTCAGGGGATGAGTTGGTTGTCACGAGAGCTAAAGCAGAGCATGTGTCTAATTAATCAGCACAAAGATGGTCTGGTGAGTTGGCAGGCACATCACCCAGCTGAGTCATGAGCTTCAGGAGTGCTCAGATGAGTGGTTTTTGGATAGAACTTCTGGAACTGTGTCTGGCTGGAGGTCACTGGAATTAGCCATGTCACTGCTGGCATTCCTGTTGTCTTCCCTGATGGGCAAGTGGCAGGTTGGCAGATGTGAAAGCCCAGCTGAAGGGAGAAAAATCAGTGTAATCTTCTGGATCTGTGTCATCATCAATGTGGGCAGGTCAATTTGTAAGACAGATATGTCAGAGAGAGGGGAAACATGCATTCCATCAAAATGCCTTTCTCTTGTCAACATTGTTTAGCTAATAAGGAGTTATTAAACCAACAATAAAATCCCCTTAAATTCTAGCTCATGGCCCATTAGAGTGCTCTCCTGGTTCATATCTGGGCCAAAACAACCCACGGAGGAAGTCTGAAAGAAAAATACTGAATTGTTATTTTTCAGTCCAGACATTATTTCCCCTGGTCTTACGTATAAAAGTTACCTGCAGACAGAAAATTTCTGTTTCTCTAAGATGAGAGTCGTGTCATGGGTGGATATATAGTTATCCAAAGAACACAAATATTGTTTAGCTGGGGCATATTTCTTGCAGGAATGAATGCAGAAGAGGCTGCAGGATCAATGTGCTCTTAACTCCCCCCTCACACTTTAAAATAAGTTTTCTTTCCTCCTTGATTTTGTTTTAGGTCAGAACTTGCTCTTCTTTTTACTTGCCCTTATTATTTACCAACGAAGCACAAGGAGGAGATGTGAAAATGAGCCATACTTGCAGCAAGAGGTCAGGGACGTGCTGGGTGACAGCCAGGGAGGGCAGATGGTGCCAGCCCAGTGCCCTGGGGCTTTCCCAGCATGGCCACTGGGGAGATCAGAGAGAAGAATTTGAATGAACTGGGTGAAAAAACGAGTTGGGAGCCTGGGCTGGGCCCGGGTGTCAGGTTAATCACTTCCAGGGCAGTGAAGCAGCGTTGGACTGGCTCCAGATTTACTGCAGTGACCCTAAAATCTCTGGTAGCTGTGTAACCCACAGCCACAGGGTGTGCAGGAGGGAGCCATCCATCCCCCCCCCTGCAGCCATCCTCCAGAGGCTCATTAGAAGTGTGGAGTCTAAAACAGATCTGGTTTGAGTTGTGCATATTTCTGGTTCCCTGGAAACTACTTCAGGGCAGGGCTTTGTCATTGTCATGGTGGGGATTGGTGCTGGCTGGGGAAAAGCAAAGCTCTGCAGCGAGGGAGAGGGAATGAAACCCACCAAGGGACTTGTTGGGTCAAGGGGGAGAGGGAGATGTTGGGTGGGGGAGCTTTCAGCAGTGCATCTGTTCTTGACAGACATCTCAGGATATCCGACTCACGATATTGTACAAATCTCATCCTAAACAAGATGGTAAGGATATCAAAGTACTGTATGAGGAAAATGAATACCCATATTTGCTATCTGTGTGTGTATATGCCCTCCATGTACGTGCTGTGAGCCAGCTTTTCCAGCAGCAACTGCATCTGTCACATCCACACTCAGAGAAAGTGTTAACTCTCCTTCTTGAAGCTGCTCTCGATGGCACAGCACCCGGGGTCGGGTATTTGTTGCTGTTCTCTCCCAGCTGGATTGGTCAAGCCCAGATAATTATACTGGACAAGTATATCGTGAGATAAGGTGTTTTGCTTGCAGTGTTTCCCTGAGCAGTGCTGTAGCAGCAGTTCTCTGCAGGCTCAGATCAGAGCCCTGCAGTATCGACAGCTCGTGCCTCTCCCGCCGTAACCTCCCCGCTCGGTGATTCTTCTTTCATGTTGCTGCAGGTGTTGGTGCAAACTTGGAAATAATTCATTAGCTTACCAGCATTGATTGCTTCTCCTGTGAGCAATGAGATACCCCAGCTTCAAACACGGCCGAGCAGGCAGGGGAGCACCAGCCCCTGCTTTTGGTTGGAGGGAGGGAGAGAGGAGAGCTGAGCTACTGGGCAAGAACCGAGGCTGCCTTCAGCTGGCCAGAGCAGCCCACTGCTGATTGCCTTGAGGGTTACTGAGGAGGAAGCAATTTATTAGGCATTTTTAATTTATTTATTATTCTTTTTATTGCTGTCATCGCCATTAGGAGTGTGTTTATTAACACTGATTTAACAGCGCGGTCCTACAGCAGAAACAAAACTGAAAGATAAAAAACATGGAGGGAAAAAGCAGAAATTGAAAACTGTTCAGCTTGATTTCTGCAGCAAGAGCCAGCTGGACAGGGATCATGGGAAATCCCAGCAAGATCCAAGTTCCTCCAGCAGTGTTTTGTTCCCAGCAGCTGAGCTGTGACCCCGTGCTGGGTTTTTAGGGGTTCAGGAGGGAGCTGGCAGAGCTGTGTTGGGGGTGTCTCGGTGAGTTCATCCTTACTGCGTCTTACTGGGCAGGTATTTTTTAAATGTGGAAAATTTTCTTGCTTGGATTTTCTCTGTCTTTTTATTTTTTACTCCCTTGGCATCAAAGAAAGACATTCTGCAAAGAAAAAAAAGTTGATTTCTTTTTCTCTCCTTTTTTAAAGCTCTTCTCATTGTGAAAAACTTCTGAGCTTCAAGTCTAGAATGTATCTCAGGGCTGCAGCACAGTGCCCTGCATTGTTTGCAGTTCCAAAAAACCAGTGTCAGACTCAGGTTTGTTGGGTGTTCTCAGCTGTTTTGCTGCATTTTGAACAAAGTAGAAGGTATTTTCTCAGAGGGGGGGAAAGAAACAAAACCAGAATTAATTTGTAGCAAGAAAGACAAATTTAATGTGAGCAAAAAGGCTTCAAAAACTAAAATATGGGACAGTTTCCAGTGTCCCAGGTTTCTCCAAGCCCTTTCCAACCTGGCCTTGGACACTTCCAGGGATGGGGCAGCCACAGCTTCTCTGGGCAACCTGTGCCAGGGCCTGCCCACCCTCCCAGGGAAGAATTTCTTCCCAATATATTATCTAAACCAAATATCTGTCAGTTCATATCCCTCATTTCCAGAGATACCATCTGCAATATGTCAGCAGGCTTAATGTGTAAAGGCTGAATAAGAGAAAGTGATTTAATTACAAGTTGTTATTGGAAATCCATTGTCTACAAATTGCAAAGAAAACTCACCAGGAGACAATGTTACTGGTGATCTTTTGTGGGTGCATTGATTTGTTAATCTTGGTTTGAAATGCCAGACATTGCCATGTGGAGCTTCAGAGGAGATGTAGTACAAACCATATCCGATGTCTGCACACAGTCTGGCAGCAGTGGGATATTTAAATATTTATAAGTACCTCTGAGTGACTCACTAAAAATGGGGAAAATCATAATTCAAACACCCAAGGCTTCTCATGAAGTCAAAGTGTGATATGGTCTCATCCTGGGCAAGCTTTCCTTTTCTTTTATTACGTACAGCCCAGGACATTTTAGCTGCTGTTTTCCTCTTGTTTCTGGTTTTCTTTCCCTGTTTTCCAAGTGTGGAATTTCTAGTGTGGTATTTTCCTTTTGAATCTGCCTTCACCTGGGGAGAGCTGCTGTGGGTGGTCTCTGCCCTTTCAGATGCTTTGATCCTTTCATGGATGCTTTGAATTGCTTCTCCATTGACTTGTTCTTCGTCTTTTCTTCAACTGGTTGAGCAGATTCATAGTCTTTAAGGCCAAAAGCATTCCTTAATATATTTAAAACCCAATTTTCTAATGCAGGCTCAGTCCCACCAGAGCTGGTGCAAAGGGTGAAACCTCCCACATTACCCTTCCCCTCTGATACTACCATTCCTCACCATCCAGACAGGGATCGTGCTGGCCCTTGGCTGCTGGCCTGTGTTTTGTCACTTACTGACCCTTTTCCCAGGATCAGTGTCAGCTGGGATTTCTGTGTTTATTCCAGCTCTTAGGGGAGATGTTGAACAGATTTGGGCTTTGGATGACAGCAGAAACAGCCCCATTTGAGTGGATCAGCCAGTTCTTAGTTGATTTAGGATGTACTTTATTGACACTGCACAGCCCTACAGAGCTGCAGCGCTAATTTTGCAATCAAAATGCCCGAGCAGCCATCAGAAAATTACCAAGTACAGTACGTATCCCCAGTGCAGTGATACAATTTATGGAGAGCCACAGCTGAGATGTTTTTATTTCATGTTCTTCACAGGAGAAAATCTCCTTGACAAATCCGGGATGCCCAGATAGAAACTTGAAAAAAAAAAAAAAAAAAAGAGCAGTAGGAAATTGAATAAGCTGAACTCAAAGGTTGGTTCTGCTTTAATACTTCCAAAAAAAAGGAATAAAAAATAATAAAAAAAAAGGTGCCAGCCTATAGAGGAAAGTAAAAAGCTTTGGAGATGCTTCAGTGGCATCAGGATATAAGATGAATTTCTGCTGTTGCCAATGTCTGCCTTTAGCACTACCATAAAAAGCTCGTTCTCGAGTTTCTTGATGATCAAAACTTCAGAAAGAATATCAAGAGCCTTCGACAGACATAAATCACGGGGAGCTCAGCCCTGCTGTGCCTCCCAAGCAGAATTCAGAGCAGAATTTTGGTTTCTCTCTCTGCAAACCAGGAAGTTCAGGCACCTGTAGCTTTCCCCACAGTCCAGGCACTGATATTCCAGCATGTTACCAGAAACTTGCTGATTAGAGAAGTAACTTGTGACTGTGCTATAACAGAAAAAGAAGTGTGAGACGTGTGTGTGTCTTCTTAATTTGTCCTTCTGTTCATCATGCAGTCCTGAATGATGTGTTAGTAAAGGTGTAGTGTCCTGCTGGAACCCAGCACAGCCCCAAAACACTGCTGGGGTGGGATGGAGTGCAGAGGGGGTGGAACAGGGAGTGGGAATGTCTGAGATTTCACACCAAACAATGAGCAGGGTGAGAAGAGAGAATGAAAATATCCTCACCCTGGGGTTTCATAGGGTCTATATACACCTTTTAAAATATTAAATGAATTGAGAAGACCAGGGTAACATTTCAAATCCCCTTTCAGACTGTATTTTGACATGAACTGTGTTTCACAGGGTTTTCCCACATCCTGATTCCTTGTAGTGTCAGGGCAGGGCTCTGGTCTGATGGAGTGGCTGCTGGAATTGCTTTCAGGAACAGACTGATTCTGAAGTTTCTTCTGAAAGATGCTGCCCAGACAGACTCTTCCTGTGGTTTTGTTCTCCTGTCTGGCTCGGTGACCTGGTTTTCCATGTCCTCTGTGCTTCATTTTAATCGTGGAATAAAATCAGCTTTCCCCAGTGTTTGGAGCTGCCACGAGTGGAGTCATCCATCCCACCCCCTTTGCTACCCAAAAATCCCACCCAAATTAGCTCGACCTTGATCTGTGAAACCCAGGAGCCGTGGCCAGTCCTGGCACTGCGTGGCCAAGTTCAGGCAGTGTCTCTGCTTTGTTGGTTTCTCACAGAATCACAGAACAGTTAAAGTTGGAAAAGACCTCCAGGATCATCAAGTCTGACCTTTACAGCAATACATGCATGTATTTAATGTACATATATGCATATTTTAATATCACGTCTCGCAGCTATCATGTGATAGCTCTTACAGGTCGATTTGCTGCACAAATGTCTCACCCTTACATTCTGCTCACCCCCAAAAGGCTGTTGATCTCAGGAACCCACTGCTGGTGGGGGAAAGATGACATTATTTCTGCCAGGAGAATTCAGGAGCTGTGTACAGAACCCTTGGCAATCTGGTGAGAGGAAATAATCTGCTGCTGCTGGTCCAGGCCAAATGTTGGTGGTGGTCTCTAACCTGCCCAGTAGCACAACCCTCTTGAATTCTCCCTAAATTGGGAGTTGGAGGAAAGGCACTTGCTATGTTTGTGACACAAACTGTGTCACCTGCCACTCAGCATCTTCCCAAAATCCTGGTGGTTTATCTGCCCAGGGAGGGTTCCTCTGGAGGACAACTGTTGGGGCTGTGAGTCCACATGGGAAGTTATAATTCCTTGCAGATTACAGCAATGAACTTGAAAATGAACCATTGGCCAGGGCCTGATTGGCAGGATGGGAATCTCATTTCTTTATTGTTCTTAGAATGCTGATGTGCTTCTCTTTAACCTGCTGGTTCTGCAGTGAGAAGTTTGGCTGCCTGTTCAGGACACCTTGGCTGGGGTGGGAGGCACAAACCTCCCATCCTGCACATCTTCCTGCTGCAGGGCAACCCAGATCCATCAGCAGACTAAACCAGCTGGAACCAAAACTCCCTTTTTCTGCCCTGAAAACCCAAACACGAGCTTGTCAGTAGCTGGCATCTGTAGCTGATATGCAAGCATCACTAGATGGGGTTTATGTTCCTGTAGGACCTGCAGGCAAAGTTCTTTCAGAAGGAGTGATAGCATCTGGTTCATTTGGTCATTACTGATAGCAGAGGCTGTTGCCTTGAATCTCTTCTCTTCAGGGGACTGCTGTTTATTGTAGCTACAAAAGGAGCTCTGTGCCAGATTCCCCTGCAATAAACAGCATAAAAGTCTGCCCTGCCCATCCCTCGTTCCTGTAGCACTCTGGTAGCCACCAAACTCATCTCCAACCCTTGGACCAGCCCATATGGTAATTTCCAGGCTTAGGAAGGTATGAAATGCACATGTGTTCTGCCTGGTTTAGCACATCTCCACTTGTTTTCATGCTAATTATTGTTGGATTTTTTTCACCATTGGTAAATATTCAGTGCACGTGTGTCCCGAGCTAGAGTGGCTTGGAGTCTGCTCAGAGCTGTAATGCATCTTCTGGCAGGTCTAATAGAGTTGTGTGGCTTTTAATGCAATTTGCTAACCAATCATCTGCTAAAATATGCGATGTATATGAGGCTATATTTGTTACAGAACTGCTATTATCCTCCTTATTTTGTTTTAAGATGTATTTTTATGAACCCATTCACTCCAAGATGCATTCATGGAAAGCCTCCAATATGTTAATGGGTATTTATTGAATACCTCAGTGTAATGGGATGAACAGGCACTGTGGATTGTAATTAATGCATTGACACCCCGTGGCTGTGGCTGAATGGGAGATGAAAGCCGTTTGTAATGGCCAGAGTGCGCGTTCCTCTTGCGGCGCTCCGCAAACACCCGCCGAGGCAGAGAGCTCTCAAAAAGAATGGAAATGCCTTTTCTTTGCCAGGCAGGAGCTTTTTGGCAACAGCAAAACATACTGACGTGGCAGAAGTGCAGAGTGTGGGCACTGGAGGGGCTGCTGATGCTCGAACTCCTCCGGAGAGCGGCACATCCCTCCGGCACCGTCCGGGAAGGAGGGCGATGCTCAGGACATAAAAGAGCAAACTCGGCTGCTGCCATCCAGGTGAGCACAGCTGGAGTCTCCTCCCTCTCTCCCCTTCCACCTTCCCCATATCCTGCAGCCTCACTGACAGGGGGATTTGGCTCAGAAAAGAGGTTTTGTAACTTTCTCAGACGCGGTGAGAGTAACCCACCGACTGCTGCGATGCATCAGCACCGGTGGCCTCTGACCAGAATGCATCAAACAAATTACATGAACTGCAAATGATGTGCTTTGTGTTCCAGCACTTAAACAGGGCTCCAGCAAACACCAAAACCCACAGCAAAGAGCTGCTTTTCAGATTCCACTTTCCAAGCCCTGCAGTGAGGCATTAATACAATTATGTCCAAAGTCTGTTGAGCAGATAGAGGTAATGAACTGTTGGATTCCTGCTCTGTGAGAGCTCTTTAACAGCAGACATTGGGGAATAAAAGATTTCCCCTGCACCAGGCATCGTGTGTCCAACAGCTTTGCAAGTGGAAAAAAAGAGAGTGGCAGGTTCCTTCATTCTTCTGGCTCTTGGGAGTGGCTCAGCAGCTCTGAGCCATCATTGATCAGCTCTCTTTTTGTTAAGCATTAGGCAAGGGAAGACCTGGCAGGTGTAACTTCTATTAAGGAGAAAGCAAGAGGGAAGGGAAAAGGAAAGCTGGGGGACTTGGTACCCCTTTGTGCTGAGCCATCTCCTCCATCCCCCCGAGGTGCAGATCTTCCATCAGGCTTTGCAAGTGCCCCACGAAACAAAAACTGCTTCAAGAAGTGTTAGTTGATCCACTAATTTCCTATAATGAAAGAAACTTCAAAGAAATCAACAGGGCCAGTGGCAAAGCAATTTCATTAGGTGTCTCATGTCAGCCCACTGCATAATTTACCCTGGGGATTAGATAGAAGGTGCTCACAGAAGAGGCTGAAATACCTTGTGAAGCAGTTACAGACTTGTGGGGATGTTTGACTTGCTGGGGTTATTATTGCTGTAGTTATTAGTTTTTGTGGATGGTGCCCCTTAGGAATTGGGTTGAGAGGCCCAGCTCATTTCAAATTCCAGCATCAGAAGCTGTCAGATAAGGGCCATTTTAGGTTGTTTGAAATCAGAGATGTGTCTCAGCGTGGAGGAGGTGACTGGAGCTGGGCTCTGGAAGTGGCCCAGTGGATGCTGTGGGTGTTGTAACACTGTATGGAGGGAGACAGGAGGAGTGCTGTCTGAGCCTGCTGTTTATCTTGCAATTGTCTTGTGAAGAATTACCTAATAATCAGAGTAACCAGGATGATTTTGCTGTGCTGAAGTTTTATTTAATTAGTCTCCTGGGTGGTTTTGCTGTCAGAGCCCAGGTGAGCCCTGGGTTGCACAGGGCTCTGCTGCTCCTGCTGACCTGCCCAGTGCCCAGTCTACAGCAAACCCAGCTGGGCATGACTTTGAAGTGTGTTATTTCTTGTAAATCTCTTACCTCTTGTATCAGGTTTGTGTTTGAAATACAAGTCCTGCACACTGAGAGGCTTTGCCTGTTCCAGTTTTAAGGTGGTGTAACAGGTTGCCCAGAGAAGTTGTGGCTGCCCCATCCCTGGAAGTGTCCCAGGCCAGGCTGGACAGGGCTTGGAGCAACCTGGGCTGGTGGAAGGTGTCCCTTGGAATTGGGTGATCTTTAAGGTCCCTTTGAACCCAAAACCATCCTGTGGTCCTTTCACCTCTGGCAATCTAATTTATGTGCTGGGTCTGTCTGGCTGAAGCTCTCAGTTTTCAGAGAAGTGTTTGTTATGTGGGTTTTTAGCAGCATTCAGCTTTTTGCTTTTCCACCCTCCAGAGATGAACTTTTCTAAACGCTTAAAGGCAAAGATCCCCTTCCTGCAGCCAGCAGCAACTGTCAGAGTTGGAGCAGGGCTGGTACCTGAAGATGCCCCTTGCTCAGGGAGTTCTTTTGTGGCCAGGGATGCCCAGAGCTGTGGCCCTGGCAAACACGGCTCCCCTCTCCACGACACTGTCACTCACTGCTGCCAAGGGGTTTCATGCTGAGCATCTCATTTTCCCCCACTCTTGGACAAAGCCTTCTAGTTCAGATGGAAGCTTTTGAAGAATTCTTCATTTTCACTGTGGCTCTTCCCCAGGATCTGACCTTGCCATGCCCCCAGAGCTGCTGTGGGAGTGGGGTCTGTGGCAAGACAGCCACACTTGTGTGTCACACACGGGGACTGGAGGCACTTTGAAAGGGCTTAAGAGATGACTGTAATGCTGAGGAGTGATTTACAAAGTGGCTAAAGGATCATGCTCTGGATTTCTAAAAGCAATGTGTTTGTGTAGGTGGTTTCTCTCAAAGCCTCCCTTTTGCCAGACACAGAAATAAACCACAGGACAGAGGTGCCAGATTTAAATGCCTTAATTTCATTGCCATACATAAACACAACCTAGTTGTGATCATAACCTAATTGTGGTCATTAAAGTTATAGGCCCCTGGACCATGAAAGGTATTTTTTCCAAGAGAAGATATTGTTTGTTTTTTTAGAGAAGAATAAGCCAGTGGTGAGGAGTGGTGAGAGGAGGGATGGGCAAAGGGGCAGGACCCGTTTTCATACCTGTGCAGGACTGTTGGAGCAGAGCTGTAGCACATTGGAGAGCTGGTGGCAGCTGCACTGGGTCCTCCTGCCAGCTGAGGTTCCCCTGACTGTGGCAGGGTAATATTTGTGGTATCTGGGAAGAGCCATATCAGCCTCTTCTGCACCTAAATCTGCTCTAACAGTGGCAGGAGAAGATGAAGGAAAGATCTGTGGGAAAAAACCTCTGAGGCAGAACTGAGTAACTCTGCCCTGCAGAATGTGGGACTGTCCAGCCTGACTATCTCCCAGAAAAATAACATCTCTTGTAGAACACAGCAAGAGAGGGAATGCAGCAGTGTCTGTGCTCCAAGGCTGTGTCCTTAAATCAGTGAACCTGAATTTATAGCAATGAACTGCCTGTCACTTCCCTTGTAGGGGATTTTTTTTAAGAAGCAGCAATATTCCTTTACATCACCTGCCTTGGCAGGGCAGTGCAAACAGCGAGTCTTTTTCCATCATGTTACCTGGCTGGAAACAGCAAATAAGGATTATTTTATTTCTTCCTGAGCAAGCTCTGGTGCAGGAGGGTGGGGAGGAGCCCCCATCTCAGCTGGGCTGTCTGGAAAGGCTCAGTCTGGGACCTGGTGGCAATATTTCAGCATTGATAATTAGGTAGCTGTTTGCTCCAGCCCCTTCCCAGCTCCCCTAAAATCGTTGGGTCTGTGTCTTAGTTTCAGTCACGTTTGATGAGAGGCAAAAATTTTAAATGTGCCAAATGTCATTAAAGGCAACTGAAAAGGAAACAAAAATTACCTTTTTGTCCCAGCTGAGGGAAATAAGCTCCCTGCCTGGAGACACTTGGGGGAACACACTGATGAGGAGGTGCTGCCAAACCTCCTGCAGGCAGAGAACATCCTTGGGAGCTCACATGTCTTAGCTGCCAAAGTCAACCCACCTTGGACTGCTGCTGGATAAAAAAAAAATCTACTTCAGTTGCAGTGCTGGGAGAGGCTCCTGCATGAGCAGATGCTCAGAAGTTTGTTGTTAAGTTGCCTTCTCACTGTACTAATTTGGAAGCACAATAAGAGCAGAATGCCTTTGGTGTGACCCCTGTTTTACTCCCCCTGGCAATCACAGGAATCTGCTGCTCACCTGTTCTGATTTCTTGAAAGATTTCCAAGAATAAGGGTTTGAGCAGCTCAGCCAGCCCAGTTTAACACGTTCCAAACCCCTCAGCTCTGCTTTGCTGTCGTTGAGGGTTCGGATTGGAAGAGGTTAAATCAGCGTCAGGCCAGGGAGGAGGATCCATCTTCCTTTAAGCTGTCTCTTCACTTGCAGAAGCCAATAGCCTGAGCAGCATCCTAGCTGGCTGAAAACATGAAATCCCATTTAATTCTTTTGCTCTCCTTACTTGCAGACACTGTAATGTAAGATAATTAATCCTGCTGCAGCTTACGTGGCAGTTTGCAGCCTCGTTGGTATTGCTGTCTTGCTCCAAGTGGAGAGAACTTGCATCATTGCTTAACAAATTGACTGCTTCGAATTATTTAGAGAACTCATTTCTCTTTTAGTCTATTCTTTCCTTAGAGGGAGGAAAAGCTTTCAGTAGTCAGCTTTTTATTGCATCTATGGGCAAGCAGAAATGTGTTACGAGAGGACATAGAGTTTATCTTTATTTGCATAAAAATAAACCCAAACTGTTTTCTTCTTCCAGCACCATTTCCCATATTTTTCTCTCCTCAAAAGCAGCAGGAGAAAAATAAAGCAAGCAGAGTTATGTTGAATTGGTGGTGGTTGTAACATCGAGGTCTTTCACACCACAGGACCCTGAGGGCAAGAACCGTGTCCTGGTTGTTCAGATGGGGCACAGAAAATACTGGGAGCTGGGAAAACCAGATGACTTTGGGTATTGCATTAAGATAAACTGCCAACAGATGCTGTGCCGTGTTCTTGGAAGCTGACAGAAGTTTTTGAGTCATCTGAATTTGTTCAGAGCTAGCACTGTGCAGCAGCACATTCACACTTTCTGCATCTTCTTGTGCAGAGAAGAAAGAGAAGACTGGAAGTTGGAAACCTGGTTCCCTGAACCTTTTGGGTGGGTTCAGTCTGGCTGAAGTAGTTGAAATGATTACAAAACACTTGTTATTTCAGTACTTCTCTTTGGTTAATATGACTCTTCAATACAGGTGTGTGATATTCTGGCATCTTGAAGGTATTTTTCTCCCTAAAACCAGTAATTTTGGGTAATTTCAGGTAGAACACGGGTAACAAGTGACCCATGGAGCCTGTGCAGCTTTTTTTGAGGATTTTTATATGTCTGGTAAATTTTTGCAGTTGCTTCAGTCAGAGGACTGCATCTCTCAAGGGCTGTTTGTGCCTGCCTAGAAACCAGAGAGAATAAACACATACAATTGTTTTGATCAGGGCTGTGGTGACAGTGTAATTAGGCATTCAGGCCACTGCTGCCATTTTCTATTCACTTATTTAGGGTCTATCATCCCTTTTGCAAGCCTCCCTTCTTTACTGCTTCATTAAACGCTGTGGTCTCCTCCCAGCTCCCTCCCATCTGTGTTTGGATGGATAGAACAGATCCTGTTAGCTTTCTCCTGGTGATGGTGGGGACCAGAAAGTCATTTAAACATATTTGGCAGGCCATACATCTTAATGCTCCCCAGTAATAATTCAGCAGAAAAAAACTCTTGTGACTGCAGGCTAAATGAAATTAAATTAGGGCTTTGGGCTCCCTGGGGGCCAGAATCCCCTTGCTTGATGTAAATGAGATGGGCATTTGAGCTGTGCAGCCAAGCTGGAGGAATGATGTTCAGGGTTCTCTGCTGGAGGGACGGGGTCTGAATGCCCCTGGGCTGGCAAAAATGCAACAAAAGAGGTACCCCAATGACCCCCAGTGCTGGTGGCTGATGTGCAAACCCTCTGGGAGATGCCAGCCATAGCCAGCAAATCCAAATCTGCTTTTCCAACAGTAAAAGTAAAGGAAAGAATCCGAGAGCAAATGGGGATGACAGGCAAGGGTGTTTCCATACCAGGGAAAATCAAACATGTTTTCATCACCACTGTTGCAGGGGGAGCACCTGAGGTATAAACAGGGCACAGACATTTTTATTACTGTGCCATCAAACCCTGCCCAGGGAGATTTAAGGCATTATTGCTGGAGGTAGCAGTCAGTGTAGTCAAAAAGCATCTAACCTCAGTGAAGAAATTATCTAAGCTTCTTGCTACAGTAAAATTTATTTTGCCAGCATTAAATAAAAGGGGAGGATGCGTGTCTGGGGTGGGAGCCCTGCCACTCCTACCACGCTCTGTGCTGCTACCTGCTGTCACCAGGCTTTCCTCTCAGCTGTAAACTTCCCAAAGCAGCAACTTCTTCTGGCTTGAGCCACACAAATGTGGAGTGTGGAGTTTTCCTGAGGTACAGGCAGTGTGTGTCTGGGGTGAGCAGAGGGATGCTGTGCTCACTGTGATGAAGGCATGGCAAGCACCCAGGGCTGCCAGCAGCACATGCCAGGTAGCCTCTTCCACACTTCTTTTTGCTGCCATGAACTAATTTCTAGGATTGTGCTGACAGTGTTCTCCTTCCACTGAAGTCTCTCTCCATCACCCTGTTCTCTTGGTTTCTGCAGTGATTTGGTTGCTGTTTAAGTTTTGATCCACTTGTAAGAAGCTCCACGATGGAAAATCCTGCCTCCTTGCAGGTGTCAGGTCTCATGTCAGATTCCACAAGAGTTCTGTAACAAGTGTTTGTCTGGTTGTAAAAAAATCCCGACAAAAACAACATGAAAACCCCACACAGGCAGAGCCCTGAAATTGAAATGACAGCAGAAGACAACAAGGGTGTAAGAGGAGAGATCTCAGCTCTGTTGTCGTTTTAGAAACTTCATTATCCAGTTATGGGGTTGATATTGCTATTGATTTCACATAGAAAACACTCCTGTGCTACAGGGAAGTGAGTTGTATAAAACCCAAACACAGATCACTGCAGGAGTATAACAAGGTGGTGGTTACAGCTTACATTTTCAGTGAAAACTGCCACTAATAGATAGAATTCTGTAATGAAATTGCTCCTTAAATGAATTATTATTCCAGAATTTTCTGATTAATATAAATCCCCTATTATGTCATACTCCAATTAAATTAGACAGGATATTATTTTACGTGAGATTGTAATTAACTAAGCTGGAATTTGGCCAAGTATCCATAATTTATACCTGGACTGAGAAAAGATATATGAGAATTTTAATATTTATGGTTGATTGAGAACTACCCACATTTCTCATTCATCCAGAAGACAAAATTTTGCCTTCCATTCACTGTTTTGAGTAAAAGGGTGAAGTGCCAGTTTCCAGGCATTATATATTGAGTTTCAAAGTCGGGGGTTGGTTTGGGTTGGTTGCTTGATTGTGATTTTGGTTTTAATTGATGCAAACACAGCCTTTGCTGGAGAACTCTCAAAATATCTGCCTCCTTTCTTAGAGGTTAATAAGCTTACAAAGAGGATTTTGAGGAGT
Organism: Lophotriccus pileatus; assembly: GCA_035583135.1. Lineage (NCBI taxonomy): Eukaryota > Metazoa > Chordata > Aves > Passeriformes > Tyrannidae > Lophotriccus > Lophotriccus pileatus. The sequence continues at coordinate 7,492,309 of JAWWES010000030.1, read as the reverse complement.
TGTGAAATGGGAAGAACACAGTGTATTTTGTAACTCAGCTTTAAGTCATTCTAGTCACAGGTTTAACACTTACACAGACCAAATCTGTTATAGAGGAGTATAAATTACTGCACAAGGTGGTTGGACCGTGGTCTGTTCTCACAGGCTGGCAAGCCATTTGTGGAGCTTTACAGGACTTAATAGATTTGTCATGGACTTAACATTAATAACAGCCTAATGCAGTTCAAAGCTGCCCATCCTCCTGGGATTTGATTCCTTGCCTGGCTCTGCAGGGGTTTGCTGGGCAGGTTCAGGTGCTCAGAGGAGGGAGAAGGACTGTGGCAGTGGAGGGGGAGAACTCTGGAGAACTCCAAAGCTGGTGTGAGTTTCCTGGTGGTGTAAAAGTAGCCCCTTGTGCAGGTCTGGAATGGAAAAGTGTGGCAATGCCTGGAGTTCCATTTTAGGACAGGGTTAAATAGGGCAGGTCCAAGCCATGAGATGTGCTGGGCACAGCAGAGTTGGGGTGGATGTGACTTTTAAAGTTCACCTCCCACTAGCCCAGGTTGCCCCCAGCCCTGTCCAGCCTGGCCTTGTCATCTGATAACCTCACAGAAAAACAAAAAAAAATAACCAAGGCAACACTCAAAGATTGTCAACAAAAAACCCTCCAAAATGTTAAACTTGTCAGTGCATATTTGCTTAGGTCCCAGTGAGGAAAAACCTGTTGGTTCTTGCTGTGTCTTTAATAAAAGCAAATCCCTTTCTCACCTGGCAGCTGTCAGCAAAGGGAACTTCACCCTTCAGATTATCATTTATTGAATCCTGAAGAAATTGAATTGTTCACTGTGTGTGTGTCAGCTGCAGTTTGCTAGAACACTTCTGTCCCTCCAGGAATGGGCTGATTGCTGTAAACATGGAACTGATTTAGCCTTAAATTCTGGAAATTCAGGTGCAGTCCTAGAGCATGTGCCTTCTTCCTTTCCCTTTAACGTTGTCATAGAGTATTTATTAGAATATGAGTGTATGGTATTGACTGCCCACCACTTATAAACCAGATCTAATTTAAAAGATGAAAATATATTTTTAATTT
>JAWWES010000030.1:7469558-7491140 GCA_035583135.1 Lophotriccus pileatus | reverse complement strand
ATATGAGTGTATGGTATTGACTGCCCACCACTTATAAACCAGATCTAATTTAAAAGATGAAAATATATTTTTAATTTAAAAATTTACGAGTACAGCTTGCATTAACCACTGCCTTTTTCTCTCCTGATCTCCATACCCCTTTATTTGTAGTGGGATTTTCAGTCCCTTCCATGAATGGCATCAGTGTGAGCTGTTTCAGAGCTAGGTGGTCTCATCCCTGCACTGCACTGGGCTCGTTGTAATGCCTGGATTCAGTGGAAGATGATCTTTAGTAAACAGCTCGTGGGGTTCTTCTGCAAATATTTTACATGAGAGAACACGACTGTGAAGCTGCAGGAAAGGAAGGATTCGTGTATCAGACCTGAAAACCAGATAAAGATTCAAATCCTTTCTCATTCAACATGACACCATCCTTTTTTTGACTCTTTAGTGGTTGTGGGAGATAAGTGTTGTGGCAGCTGCCTGCATGGGGTGAGAAGAGAAGGTGGTCAGTGGGAGTCCCAGCAGGAGGATGTTCTTCCCAGGGTGCAGGGGCAGGAGCAGAGCTGGATGCTCCCTGCATCAATTAAAGGGCTCAGCAGGTGCTGCTGGAGCTGCAAAGGGACCAGCTGGGGCCTCACAGGACGTGGGCAGAGACTTCTTTCTTGGGAAATGAGGATATTTATACATTTCTTTCAGAGAACTTCAGCTCCTGGCTTTCAGGGAGAGATGGAGCAGGGGACTGATGGTTTAGGGAGGCTGTTTTCTGCTGGCTGGGAGCAGGTCAGGCAGGGCTCTCTGTTTTGGAGAGCAGCAGCGTGTGATTCGTACCTGGGGCTGTCACAGCCTGTACCTGGTGAACAGAAATGCAGTCAGGCTCTGTCACACACCTTTGCCAGCTCTCAGGGCTGGGGGGGTGTTTATTTAGGCTTGAATATCTAATACAGGGATGAGCAGGGCAGAGAGAAAACATAATCCCAAAGGGATGAGGTTAAATGATAATGGCAGACGTTGGACAGGGTGTTCTGAGACTGACACTCCCCTTGGGGCTTTTTTGGATGGTGTTATTTGGTTTATTCGTGTGTGCTGAATTGTACTGCTCTGTATTCCCCACTGGCACAGGCTGGTGACCAAAGACTCCTACTGTGATACCATCTCAGCTCTTCTGAGATTTCTTTTTTTCATCTCCCAACTTTGTTTTTCCTCCTGGCCTCCCTTGGACACCGAAAATAATTACTGTGATAGAAAAAAAAGATGGTTTAAGCCTCTTGTCTATTGAATCAGCAAGCAGATTGATTGTGTTGTGTGAGGATCAGCAGTGGAAGTGGGAAGTTCTGGGTTCCTGAATGCCTGAATTAACACCTGAGGTGCTCTACAGCCAGCTGAAGAATTCAGCTGCAGCACAATAATTATGTGTGTGTGTACATTTCTGACAGTCCTGTAAGAATTCCTCATGTTAATACAGCAATCCTCCACACTCTTCCAAGGCATTCTGTTCAGAGCTTCTGCACAGACACAGCTGTGTTTGTCTGCCATGTCCACGGCACGTGTGTTCTGTCAAAGGCTTTGGTGATGTGGAAACAGGAGCCCTGCAAACAAAACCAGCTGCCCCAGAGGACTCTGGCAGCCTGCTGGTGGTGTCATTTCGTGGATGAAATGCTGCAGAACTTGCAGGAAAAATTGGGTTTTTTCTCTTTGGGAAGGAATTCTCTGCCAGGTTTGGATTTCAGGCTGTTTTCTCCTCATCCCAGCCCCGGGGGTGAGAGCCTGCAGTGTAACCCCCTGCTCCCTCCCTGCTCATTCAGTCCAGGACAGAACTGCTGCCATAGGACCCTGGGTATTTTTCTTATCTCAGGAGAAACATTGTCATTTGGGGTAAATATTATGCTGTTGCTAATGGGTTTAAAATTCATTTCAAGTTTTCCAATTACATCTTTCATTTAGTTCATGAATGTGAAATGACACTGCAGAGAGCAGAGCTGGGCACGGGCACGTGCCGAGCTGGAGAAGGTTCTCCTTCCCCATTTTCCACTTAAACCCACAAATTTAATCAATGAAATGACAGTTGCTCTTGTTTACTGTGAGGCTGAAATCTTGGTGTGTCCCTGCCCCTCCTGTTTTATGGAGAAGAAGGTAAAAAAAGAGATGGTCCCTAATGGCCAGTCTGAGTTGTGCTGTGCTGACCTTGGGTGGTGGCTGGGAGTTGTTCTGGAGACAGGAATTCTCTGCCATGAACAGCCTATTCTCAATATCTTGTGTTTCTGGCCATTTTTTCTTGCCCATGCATTTAGACATCCAGAAAGGACATGGATACGTGGTGGAGGTTCAGAAACATGAGAGCAGGTTTCCAGTGGCTTCTCAGTAGGAGATGGAGATCTGCTTGGGCATCCCTGAGGTTTCACAAGAGGTGTTCTTCCAAATAGTTAAAAATAGAGTTTTGTTTAAAAATGAAGAATAAATGTAAATAAATAACCAGATGAGAATAAATAGCCAAGCCCGGGGGAAAATAGAAATATTAGACCATCCTGATTTACAATTCTGCAAATCAGGTTCTGGGGGTACAAACCCAGGAACTGGCAGGGGGAATTCCCAGGGTATCTTTGTCCCAGCTGAGGATAAAGAGCTGTGCCATCTTCACATGAGAATCCCTGGTGTTCAGGGGTTTATTCTGCAGAGAAATCAGAGTTCTTTGTTCAGTGCTCAGAAGGAAAAAAATGCACGTCAGAAAAATGCTTTCACATCTTTATTTTTCATTTGTGCGTGAAAAGGATCGATGAGAACAAATGCTTGGTGCAAACATTACAGATGATAAATTATTTTGGATATCTTTTCTCAAAGCATAGGAAGCACCCAAGTGCAGCAAACTATCCCAGTGTCTCAGGCACTAATAAAATCTCAACACAATTCTTAAACTCTTGGTTCTCCCCCAATTTAAGGCACATAGAAAGACAGATATTTTAAGTTATTTCAGCTCAAGCTGAGAGTTTTACCTTTTAAAAAATGGCAAACTGATTTACAAGGTTTCTCCTCTAAGTCCCTTAAAGTAAATTACCTGTCACAAGGGTCGTGGATCCCTGTCTGCACGTTTGAATAAAACCTCTAACAGATTTATAGCATTAATGATGGGGCTGTCGTGGAAAGCTCTCAATTTGCAACAGTCGGAGTGGAAAGATGGCAGTTGGGTTATTTAGCACCCTGCTTGTCTTTCTTCTGAAGTTCTGAGAAGAACTCACTTGCTGGTTATTGCAGTTGTCCTCAGGAGTGTTGACCTTTGCTGGAGAGCCTGAAAATCCCGTTACCTAAGAGCTTTTGAGGGAAGAGGAGAGAGCTCAGAGGAATTGGGTGGTTGCTTCTGTGGCAATCACCATACAGGAGAGTTAGTATGCCATAAAATTTACCACATACTGGGGGAAAGTCTTCATCCCTGATGGATTTTTTATTAATTCAGATTATCCTCTCTAGCCCACCCATGAAATAGGCATCTCCTCCTCTCTGGATGCCTTCCCAGCTGTTCTCCCTTAGGGCGTTCCAGTCCTACCCCTCCAAATCCAGACCATCCATAGCTGCCCAAATCTCAGTCCCTGCATGTGGTGCTGAGCATGTGAGGCACAATCCTCAGGTGAGATGAGGATGCACATTTTCCCTTTCATCAGTGAAAGATGACTGAATTCTTGAGTTGGTAAAAAACTCCAGATAACCAACTGATTCCAGCCGTGTGGACAGTTTGTGACCATTCCTGCAGAAATAGAAATAGTGAAATGGCTATTTTAGAGCCTCTCTTTTAATAAAATACACCATCACTGGCCTAACTTGATGTCTCTGCAGAAATTCACATACTCCTGTGAACATCTTTGAAATTAGACCGGTGCGTTTGAAATCAAATCTCGCGCTTTACGAACACTTCCAGCTGGGTCCTGCTGTAGTGACACCTCTGTATCAGACAGGGATGAGTGTCTCCACCAAATAGAAGGAGCTGCTCTTCCATCCATCCATAGGCTGGTGTTCTATATAAATGCTTGTTGCAGAGCCCCGGTGACACAGCCTGTATATCTTACTCATCTGGAAGGAGTTTACATTTCATTCTCATTTAGCTGTAAACAATCCACACTGCTCTCTGGCAAGGGAGAGATGGATGGATGGAGCTGCTGATGGGAAATTTAATGCACATCTGAAATGCAGGCAGAGACACTGGGATACACCTCCTCTGTGTTTAACCAGAGCAGTTTGCCTGAAGCTTGGACAAAGGCGTTTTTGGGGGTTGGATGTGGGCAGAGCTGCCCGTGGAAAGGGGAACACGGGGTCTCAGGGCTGGTCAGCAGCTGCCATGAGTTATGATATACCTGAGCTGTGCCTTCCTGCAGCTGTGCAAAGAGAGCCCAGGCTGTGCTTTGAGGAAATCAGACCTTTCCCTTCTGGGAGAATGAACATCCTTTTTCCATTTTTCCATTCTCTCTACTGGACTTCGTGAAGTTCCTGGTGCTCCAATTCTCCAGTGGGTTGAGGTCCCTCTGTGAATCTCATAGAATCTCTTCTAATCCCCTTCACTGGGTGAAATCTGCCTTGTAGTAATTGAAAATTCAAAACCCTTTGAAGGCTGGCAGGGACACACACATCTGAAGGACACAGCAGAGTTATTGCAGCCAGGATGACCTTTCCAGTGTTTCTTTGCTGCACTGAGGAGTGGAAGAGCCACTGGTGCCAGACTGTTCTTGCAAAGAGTGGGAAAAGCTGCCTGGGGCAAAAGGCACTGTGGGGAGTGAAGGCAAGTGCTCTCCTCCAGCATCAGTGCCTTTTATACCAATACAGATGCTACAAACTTGAGAGAGCTCTTGGCAGTGTGGCTGGTGGGATAAAAAATGACACCCTGAGCTGGGTAGTGCAGGGCAGCCCGAGGGTGCTCCTGTGCCTCCTGCCTCTTTGGCTGTGCAAAGAGGAGCCAATTCTACGTGAACTCTGCAGATCTTCAGTCACACAAGTATCACCCACCCTGTTCAGAGCTGTAGTTCACCAAAGAAAGAGCAAGATAAAGCCACAGACAACCTGGAAATTGTTAATGCATTCCAGAAAAATGTAATGGAATACCAACATTAATATTTTTGTTTCAACGCCGTTAATAGTCCCAAAGTGGCGTTTCTGTCTCATGCTGTTTAATGAAATACCAGTGCTGGGTGTTGGAGTTTATTTGCAAACCCTGAGCCACCTGGATCTGAATCAAAAAAAATCCCACTTCCAGTGGAGTAAGAAATAAGGCGTGCATAGAATATTCAACTTCCACAACCATTTATATCCCACTATTTTTAATTACATTAGCTTTTCTGCCACATAATTAGTCTGCAAATGTATTCCCGAGTAAAAGATGTGTGGATGTGTTTGCACTGCTGTTTTCCATCCCAGAGTGTAGCAGTGCTTTTTGGTACGTTTTATATCTGCATAACCGAGCTGAGAAATTTGTTAAAATTGAAATGCAAACCAGAATTTGAATCACCCTGTGTGGTTTTTGGCTGGCTGATGTTGCTTTGCTCTTGCTGGTGGCATTTTTCTCTGTTCCTGCTGTGCTGCAGATTTCACAGGCAGGGCTCTACTGACCAGGACACTTTTATTTTCCTATAAGCAAATGGGACTTCCCTGTTGATTTGGAGGTTTATTCCATTTTTCCTCAGTGTGCACTTTTCCCGGTCTTTTTTGGGCTGTGCAGGCCCGTGTCTGCCTTTTTTGTGTGCAGGGAACTGGAGAGGGTTTGTCTTTTCCTGATGTGGGTTGAGTATTTCTGTAGGAAACATCCCCATCCCTCCTGTGGGATGCAAAGCACCAGTGCACTGTACCAGCAGCATCTGTGTTACTCCAGTACTGTGGGATATTGGATCCCTTTTTTTTATAAACCATTTCATTCATGGCTGTGCAATTAGAAAACAAAAACCCCTCCAAAATCTGTAATTTACCTACCTGGTAATGTGCAATATTCCTTCTTGGATTTGGAGTTTCTCTGTATTCATGCAAACTAAATGAAAATAAAGCTGCAATATCCAGCAGGGCATTAATGCTGAATTGCTGCTTGAAGCGTATTGCTGGAATTTAAACACGATGCAAGAACCATAACCAGAAAGTTGGAGGCATGCTCTGCTTAAGCAGCAGTCTGCTAATTAGATCTCTGAGCCTTGGAGTAACCTTGTCTGGGCTTTGTGGCTGTTTTTTACAAGGAAAGTCTTTAAAGCCTTCCTTCAGAATCCAGGTGTTGAATTTGCTTCAGAGGGCTTTGACACAGCAGTAAAAACCACACTGTAATATTTGTAATATTAAACTTCCCATGTTCAGTAGCATTTAGCTGTGTCACAGTGATTACCTGCCTCTAATTAGGAAGGAGAAGGGAAATCTCTCAGCCCTGGTCACCACAGCAGTGGGGGGGGCTGGTTACCCTTGTGTCTAAACCCCAGCAGCAGGAATAACACTGTTCTGCTCCATCCACGTGGCTCTCTCCTGACACCTGCAAGGTTCCAGCTTACAGAAACTCATTAAAATATGGTTTTTTTAATTTCTGATGCAAATTACCATGAAGTGTGCTTCATCAGTTAAGACTGGTAAGTGTGTGCATCTTGTTGCTCAAGCTGTGCAACATCCTCCCCCTCCAAAGCCCGTGGGATGCAGCTGGGCTGTCCTGGTGCTGTGAGTCTGGCAGGCTCTGCTCCCCCTGACCCTGCAGAGCTGCACCAGCCTGTCCCACGAGGCTGTGACAGTGATCACAGAATCCCAGAATGTGCTGGGTTGGAAGGGATCACTGAGTCCAGTGTGCACAGGCACATCCCCAAAGGATCCCATCATCCAGGGAGGTCCAGCCAGCACTGAGTGACACGGTGTGATGCCACTGCCTTGCTCAGTCCAGTTAGAAACAGCCCTTTGCTCCTTTCTGCCTGTAAATTATCCAGGCACAGGCAGCATTTCTGGGTAGTTTTCATTGCAGTGAGAACACTGAGCAGGGCAGGTTGCACCCTTCCTGGGTGGAAGGTTTTCTGTAATATTTTTATGCCTGAAATGACCCCAGCACCGAGGAGCTGGGCTCAGCACATTGGTGTTTTGCAGGGATAGGTATTTCATTGAGGGCTGGTTTAAGCTGTAGCAGTAAAGCTCATTTTCTGCCCCTATAAATGGCATGCAGACCAGGCAGATTTGCTGCTGGAGCTTATCACTGCTGGACCACTATCAGCAGCCTCTTCCTAGCAGGCAGCTATCTTCAATTTGGACTTTGTCCCTCAGCCCCCTGTGTAACCAGAAGACTTCTGAAAATCTTGGAATAACTTGCTGAAGGCCTTTTATCCGTCGCTGCTTTTAAGCATTTAATATTTAAATACCCTTTTTATCATCCTAATATTCTTATTATCGCCTCCACACCCTGCTGCTCCCTGGGGTCGTTATGGATGGAAGTTGAGGAGGGCCCAGTGTCCAACCACTGCTCCCACCCTTGCTAATATATTACAATAATAAGAATATTAGGACAATTGAAATGTGTTTAAAATCCGTGTCAACCGCACTGCTAAGATCTGCTGCCGGGTAAAAGGCCTGTGATGGATGTGTGTCTCGTTGATTCTCAAAAGTGGGCTGGTAATTTGGTGGTGCTTGGCTCTGCAGTGCCATAAAGCTCCTCTCTGATGTGTGCTTGAAGTGTTTGTTGTCAGTTTTAAATGTTTCTTCCCCACAACAGCAGCATTGGGGGCTACCTTAAGTGCAGCCCTGAGCTGTAACATGTTTTGCATCTGCATGCCAGGATACAGACGTGATGGTCAGGTGGAGAAACCTTGGTTCCTTGCCTGGGTGAGGGCTGGGTGCTGGGCAGCAGAGCCAGAATCCCCTGGAATCAGGGGGAGGGTTTTGCTGCTGTTGGGGAATTAGTTACACTTGTTTAAAATGTGCATTTCGGGTTGCCTGTCGCCCTGTGACTTGCCTGAGCAGGGGATGTGGTTGGGGAGCAGGCTGGCTCCAGTGTGAGGTATGTAATAAAGTCCTGAAATGGATTTTCCTGCCTGACTTTGAGAGGCATAAAGGGCAGAACTTTAACTGCATCCCTCAGGAAACCCAAGGACAATATACAGGGCCCTGCTGGTGGCCCAGGGTGGGGAATACCAGCCCCTTCCCACCTTCCTTCTTTCATTTTTCCCTCCTCACTGTATCCATCTTCCATTGAGTAATCCAGGAAAACAGTTCATCACTTGGCTCTTCCAGTGCTCTGAGGTTCAGCCCTTGGGCTGAGAAACACAACAACCTTCTGCTGCCACAATTTGTTGTAAAATTTATTGTGCCTTAATTGATCTTTAATCGCCCCGGCTTGGCTGGTGCTTATTTATTGCTGGGTAACATGTGCTCCAGGACCCACTGAAATAAAACCTGTGCCAGGAGTGAAAGTGCTGACTGCAGACTCCTGCTCCCAGCCACGGGGGAAGCAGCCCAGGCAGGATCCCGTTAGGTGGATGCCTGGGAAGGAAGAGCCTTCTGAGAACGGGAAGATAAAATGCAGGCGTAAGTTAAGCTGTTTGATACAGTAAACAGCTAGAATGTGTTTTGGAAATTCCTCACTGTAGGAGTGAATCAATCCCAGTTCTGGAAAGCTACTCCAGAGGCTGCCAGTTGGAGAACTTGAAAGTCATCGTATGTTGGAGCATCCACAGCCTCTCTGGGCAACCTGTGCCGGGGCCTCCCCACCCTCACTGGGATTCTCCCTTGTCCTGTCCCTCCATCCCTCATCCCAAGTCCCTCTCCAGCTCTCTTGGAGCCCCTTTAGGCACTGGAAGGGGCTCTGAGGTCTCTCCAGAGCCTTCCCCAGCTCTCCCAGCCTGTGATGGGTTTAGTGGAGTGGAGAGAGGGTGGTTGGTCATGGAGAGGAGATGCAGGGCTGGAGATGGGAGGAGAGGACTTGGTAGGAGGTGGGTTAGAGGGACAAGGGGTTCCAATGGTAACATGATTTCAGGTGGAGCCACCAAAGGACAAAGAGGGCAAGAGAAGAGGAGAGTTGAGGAAAAAGATGGGGTTTTCCACTCCTGCCCACGGGGCTCTGGGTTCACGTGAGGGTGGTGGCACGAGGCTGCCTGGCTGGGAGAAAACTCCCCCCAGTGCTTCCCAGGGAGATTTGATTTCCAGCTCTTCCACCTTTGCCAAACTGAATCTGCTGGGGCTGAGATGCTCCGTGCCAAAAAGCTGCTGAAAATGAATTTGTCTTTTTTATTTGCTTTCTGGAAACCGCCTAAGAGTTGCTCAGCAGCTTTTGGTAACAGGATTAGAGAAGTGCCCAGTGTTTAGTCCCTTCTACAGAAAAAAAATCTTATTATTACTACTTCAGTGGGGAGGTTTAATACTGGATGTTCTGCAGTATTGGATTTAAACCTGGCAGTTGGGCTGCACTTGGAGTCAGGATTTTTATTTTTAGTTTTTTTAATTTGCCATCTATATATAAAAAAATAACCCAGATTTGAGAAAATTACGAGCCTTTGACATGAGGCTCTGTGTGTTCAAGGCAAGGTGGTCAGCAGGGAGAACCTGGTGGGGATGTATATCAGCTGTTATCCCCTAATTCCTACAATCACCCAGACTTCTGGGAAGCTTTGCCTCACCAGATTTTGCAGCAGTCACTGAACAGTGGTGTTTCCTTCTTCCCCTCCCAATTTTTAAATTTATTTATTTTTCACACAGAATTATTTTGATGGTGCATTCCCACCTAGAAACACTTCCAGGGATGCGTGTTTGGGTCATGGTACTTATCCACAGGGATTCTGGAGCTGAACATGCTTTGGGTTACTGTGTGGGAATTTCTGTGCCTCTGCAAATGCAGGCAGCTCAGGCTTGCTGGCAAGATCCCCTTTCTCCTTCTTCCCAGGGTATAATAAATAGCTGCTACAGTTCTTGAGGTGCTCACATATTACAGTACAAGGAGGTTTCTGGGCTCTGCAGGATGTCAGTAGTCAGAATTACTGACACTGTGTAGAGTCAGTGGCCTTGGTCTCCAAGAATAAAACCCCAGTGGCTGGCAGGTTTCAGTGGGAGCCAGAAGGAATCCTGCACTGCCACAAATGTGGCTGGCTGGGGGCATCCCACCATTGCAGAGCCAGCCTGCTCTTCTCAAGGAAACCATAATTACCCTTTTTTAATTATGGCTCCACTCAGAGCCTCACAGATGCCCTTAAACAGCACTAGAAGTCCTTGACATCCTCCTCGAGATGTTTCTCTGCCTGCTGCTGATTCCAGGGGATTTAACTCCGTTTGCAGTCTCACTTCAGCTTAAAGCTGCCAGAGTTAGAAATGAGCTGAAGGGACCCACTTCTGTGCTGTCCTGATGTCCTCAGCCTGCACTGCATGAACAGCAGAGAGCCCTGGCAGTGGAGAGCCTGACCCTGAGGGTTACAATTAACTCCTCACCCCTCTGCCTTCTATTTCAGCTTCTCTGGGGAGCAGAAAGTTTCAGGGCTTTAATTTGTGAAAAGCCTTGGAGCTGGGAGACACGACAGGGAAGAAAAGAAGGAATGGTGGCTTTGTGCTCTGAGGGGGAGGCTGACCCTCGTGTCCTATCAAATTTAGTCCTAAATACGTTTTACCTTTATTTTAAAATGCCCTTCAGCTGGCACAGGAGCTCCTGGTGCCCTGAGCTAATGCATTCAGCAGCACGGGCTCTTCAAGGTGAGAACTGGATCTTGTTGCCCCTTGACAGAGATGGAATAACAGTGTAATGCAACAGAACATTTTTGAAATGCTAATACTTGCCACCTGCAACTTAATTTTTTTTTTTTTCTTATTGCCTTTTTTTTTTATGACATTTCACAGTCCCATAGTCTCAATAGATGGATCTGCATCATAAAAATGACACAGTGATGATTTAAGGAGGATAGGCAGGCTGAGTGAAACGGATGGAGTGCTTTAAGAGTGTCAGTTTAGCACCTATTACATAGGGTCAATGTTCATTTTCAATACATCATTAAAGCATCCTGCTAAATCACTCAGAAAATGTTCATGTTCTCCTTTTGAGCCACCATGTTGAATTACAGGGATAATGAAGTGTAACTGCACATAAATGGCAGTATTGCACAAGCATATTTTATTGTTTTCAGGGCCACTGTTTTAGGTTATTCTGAATATGAAACATTAAAAAATCCACAATGAAATACTGAGTACCTCCTTAGGTGATAGTTCCCATACTTATGTTTGCAGTCAGCTCCCAGCTCCATCAAATTTGATATCTAGTGAAGTCATTTTCCCACTCTATCAGTTTTACAATATACAGTGTTCACTAAACTAATATCAATAAAATCAAAACTAGCCTCAGCCTGGTAGCTGGTTCTTAAATTACATTACAGAAGATGTATTTCTGTTACTCTGAGAAGAACGTGGCAAGCTCGGTTCTTTCAATAGAAGTCACTTTGCCAAGGTCATTCCAAGGGCAGGGTGATTTTTGTAGTCTCCAGGTGCTCTTATCAGAGCAGAGTCTCAGTGATACCTCTGTCACAATTCAAATTGTGATTATCAGGTTGAAGTTTAAAATCAGGCTCTGGAAGACCAGGAATCATGATTTATAGGCGTAAAGTGTTTTAAATCTTTAAATAAGTCATTGTAATCTGTCCCTGATACTGACCCTTCCCACAATATGTGCTGGCAAACACTGGATTCCATGGATAGCATGCACAAATACTGCAAATATTCACTTCTGCTGTACTGAACCAGGGAGCACAAAGCTGGCTTCTCCCTAGCAGGGAAAAAAAGGATGTCAGGTTCCCTCCGGGCTATAAAATATTTATTTGCTTTTATTGCATTTTGTAATGGAAAACATGGCTTTTATTTACAGAAAGGTGAGGCAAGTATGTCCTGAGGCACCTGTTCTCCACCCCACCTAATCCATCTGACTGAGGGGCTTAAATGAGTGCCTTGATTACCCTGGGCTTTCCCTGCCTGCACTGGTGAGACACAGGAGCCCTGATTTTCCTGGGGGAATTAGGGAAGGCAGCTCCAGTTCCAAGGTCCTGTCTCTGCAGAGAGTGGGAATCACGATGGAGAAGGGTGTGGAGTGGATGTGCAGCAGAAGGTGGCACTGATGGTTGGGACATGGGGCTGGGGAGAGCAAGAGGAGCCTTCTGAGTGAGCTGATGGGGCAGCACTGCAGGACCTCTAATGCTTCAGTTGGGAAATCCCTGCCATTAATGAGACATTTGTCTTAATGACAGGCTTACTTTAGGAAACGTTCAAAGCTAATAACTGTACTCAGTGATGAGAGGGAACATTACTGAGTTTTCCCCATTCACCTGTAAAGGACTGTGAGAGACTTGTCCCCTCCTGCCAGTAAAGCCTTCAGCAGGCTGTGTGCTCCTCTGCTCAGCCACTCCACACCCTTCCTTGCAGGGGAAGGTGCTGGTCTGCAAACAAGGAAGAGTTATGGAAAGAAAGGATACTTAAGGAAATACTTTTCCCCAAATGGAACAAGTGTGATGTGCAGTAAGAACCTGTTATGTGCAGAGCAGAGGGTCGTACTCCTGATCTTTGTTCCCAAGAGCTGCAGGTATTTAAGCACATGGTATTCCTTCTTTTTCCATGGGTTTGAACATCTTTTCAGGAAGGGGACCATGGCTCTGGTGTTCTTTTCCAGGATCAGCTCCCAGCCCTGGTTCAAAGTTGGCACAAATCCCCTGTTCCCCCTTCCCCTGCCTTCTGAGCTGTGGGGAATAAGCCCCTTCAGCATGAACTGGGGTTGGGGAGCTCCCTGTCATCCAGGAAGAATCTTCATCTGAGCCCAGGGAAGGACATTTGCATTTGAATTTATAGAGCAAATTACTTTCCACAAAGCCAGTAGAAATGGTCCCCTGAGCTGTTGAATTTGGTCCTGATTCAGAGACAATTTTCTTGTCCTTTTCAATTTATTTTCTAGCTTTCCCCTTGGAAACAAGGCAGTGCTCCTTCCATGTTCTTGACTTCAGTTAATTGCCTGAAAAAGTATTTTTGAAGACCTGTTTGTTTTATTTTATGAAGCTGCTCTGAGTTCTGAAGTCTGCCCATATTTCCTTATTATAGCACTCTCTTACTCCTTGGAAGTGTGGCAATATATCAGTATTATCAGGTCTCTAATTCTTTCACTTTTGGAAAGCTTCAGTGGGCAATTCCAGTGTTTTCCTCTTAAGGGAAGAGGAAATGTCCTTTATTTATGTCCTACCCTGAGCTCTTCTGGTCCTGGGCTGGTTCTGGGGCTGCAGAATGTGTCTCACAGAGCAGTGTCACTGCCCCTTCCCATGACCACGTGGAGACAGTGATCAAGAAGAGAAGCCACAACATAGTGTTTATTTTCTTATGGCATAGTAGCTTTGCTTTGATTTTCTCACTGTGCACTAAACGGTGGTCCCACAGGTTTCTGTTAAAAGCAGATTAATAAATTATCGTGTCCTGCCAAGACTTGTACCTGAGTGTCACAGTCAGCAGCTGCTCCCTCCGTGGGGTCTGTGCTCCTGGGCTGGTTATTTCACCTTTGCCTGGGCTGATTTCTGCACCTGCAGGTTGTTCTCTCGTGCAAGACTTCTGGAGGACAGTTTATGGAGCAGAGGATGCTCCAGGAGCTGCAGCAGCCCCAGGGCAATGGGCACAGCCAGGAGCTGTGCAGGGCCCTGCAAAACTGCATCAGATAATGGTATTGATAAATACCAACCAAGAACTGAAGTATTACCTTGAGACTTCCTGAACTGCCTGATTTCAGTCTTGTGGCGCTTTACTGACAGGTCAAAGACAGAAGGTGTTCTGTACAGCAGCGCTGCACTTGCTCAGAAATGCTGCAGCTGGAGGTTTTAAAGGATTATTATTCAACCTGTTGTAGGCAATACTGTACACACATCATACCCTCCAGCAGCTCACCCTCAAACATCTTTTCCAGGCCTTTGAAGCAGTGATTTGTATGATGCACCTTGTCATTTTTATGGAAAAGCCTGTTCCACAAATGATCCTAATGTAAAATAGTCATAAAAAAACATTTTACCTCATTTAGTACAAAACCAGGAGCCTGAGCACTGGCATAATTTCACTGTAGAGGCTCAGACGTGGCCTGATGGTGTGTTAAAAGCAGCCCTTGTAGCTGGGGGTCAGCACAGCTCTCCTCCAGGGAAAGCCAAGTGACCCAAAGTGTTTGGGCCTGATTCCTGTACATCCCTGCATCTGAATGTTCTGCCACTGTAAGGCAAGATACTAGGGGATAAAACTTTAAAGGCTGGTAATAAAAAGGTAATAAATGGGGATGTACAGTGGGCTGATGGGAAACTTCATTTATTTCCCTGAGTTACGGGTGACCCCATAACTCAGGAGCAGTGGAGCGAGGCGGAGTTATGAAAGTCATGAAAGGTCATCAGTAACAAGTGGAAATAAATGAGTTAGTCTATTGTATTCTCAGTTTGTTGCATCAGCCAGTGATAGATGTAACAGTGATGTGGGGGTGATGAGGCTGGGAGGGAGCCCAGGAGGAACAGGGCATCCCACAGCAGCACTGCCCCGACCTGCGGGAGCAAGAAATGGGAATGAAGAAAAGCTGGCTGGAGCAGAAAATAGGCAAGAAAGGTGCCAGCAGAGCCAAGGAGGTGACTTACAGGCACTGTTGCCATGGGGTAGCACACCCTGTTTCTCTGTTGGGAGGGGGAGGTCGTGCTGGTCACCAGAGCACGTGGAACAGCTGAGCAAGGATCAAAAGACTCCAGTAACAGCACTCAGATGACTTACAGTGTAATGTAGCAGCATGAATGTGCAGGAAGTCTAAAGATGACGTTTCTTGTGGTGTTAGGCTGTTAGTTCAGTGGTTGTATATTTTGCCTCAGCCCCCAGTATCCTCTCACACTGATTTTTTGGGTTCACTGGTGACTGTCCCCACTCTGCCCTTCCACAAACCCCCACAGGAGCCAAGATCCAAACAGGGCATGGCAACCACTGAGAGCTCACACCTTGCTCACATTTTGAGACCAGCACTCCAAGGAGGCAGCTGTGTGTACACACTATTCCACCCTTAATGGGATTATAAAGTAATCTGGGAGAGGCTGGAAAAGTAACCTTGGGAAATGAGGCATGTGGCTGGTTCTGGTTCAGATACACTGTGTAACTGCAGCTAAATAACGTCTGTCTCTGCTTCACCTCACCATCTGTAAAGCAAGGATTTTTATGTTCTTTCCATAAAGGGGAGAGAAAAAAAAAAACAACTATGAGTTGTGCAGATATCCCTGCCGTGGTGAGCCAGCCACAGAGCAGTACTCAAATGGAAAGTCACTAGAGGAAACTAAACGAACAATATTTTGATGAGTCAGTTAGAGAGCCAACACTCTTCCTGCTGACAGGGTAGTGAACTTCAAAATTTGGTTAGAAGGCACTGTTTTGCTGACAGCACTGTCTTTCAGAGGACATGCAAAATCAACACCTGACCATCTGTAGTCATTTAAGATTCACCCATAATGTTTTTTGTAATAGAGGGGTTGTTGTTAACCTTGACATCCTGGAGCAGTGCCAGCTTCTCCCGCTCTGCTATTCATCAAAGAGAAACTACTCACATCCTCTTCTGTCATGAAATACTCCTTTGAGTTCCTGGACATTTGATGGAGTTCATGCCTCGAGCAAGTGCAGGTTTGTGTCTCCCACTGCAAGTTGCAGCAAACCATAAATTTCATTTATATGATCCACAAAGTCCTGGAGGGAGGCCTCTTCAGACCTAAAGCCTTCCCAAGACTGTGTGCCCAGGAGCCCATCCCATGCAGGCTTTTCCTCTGGTGCACCATCAGTGCTCTGGGGTGATCTTAAGGACACCTGAAGGGCTGGCCCCTTGTGCCTTACATTAATAGGAGATTAGGAAGAAGGGATCTCCTTGCTTTTTCCCTCCCCACCTCTGTAACCCTGCAGGAGATAAGGATGCTTTCCCTTTAAACACAGAGCATACATTTTGATGAGCAGTTCATCCCCTCAGGTATTGCCAAGAGACGAAGGGAGGAAAAAATAGATGAATCAAGTGTCCACACCACAGCAGGCAGCATCACAAAAGATCATCACAAAACGTTTCTGTGCCTCCCTGCTTCAAAATATGGGGGAGCAGTGCTGTACCTAGTTTTGTGTCCTTGGCTTTTCTCCTTCCTTCAGTCTCTGTTATCTGTAACTTGAGAATAAAGGCTCCATTCTTACTGAAAGGAGCAGCTCTGCTGCAGTTTATGAATGCTTTGTTTGCTCAAACATCTGAAATATATTACTCTGAATCATTAAGAGCTTTTTTCACAGTCTGTCCCTGACTTTGGCACTTCATCCTTGATGTTTCCTGTATTGCCTCACTCTTGATTTACACTCTTAGTAAGGGAAAGAGAGAAAATAGTAGAAAAGGTAGAGAAATGAGAGTTTTGGCAAAAGGTGAAGCATAAGTGTAAGACAAATGAAAGAATATTCATGTCACCTGTTTAAACAGCATAATTAGCTAATGCTTCTTCAATCCCCTCCACCTGGGATTAACCAGTGCCAGAAACATTCACTCATGCATTTGGGGTCTTGCCAGAGACAGGGAAATCCCAAATACTTGCAGCTGAGTGGGTCACTGGGGTGAAATGACCCAAAGGCAGAATTCAGGGAGAAGATGAGAACAATTCTTCCCATGATGATTTATGACATTTTTGGGGGGTTGGCAGTGCAGGTCACAAACAGGGAGATGAGGTTTGCTGTGCTCAAGACAACTGTGCCTTGGTTTCCCGTGCTTCTGGCTTTGTTGCATGTGTCCATTGTAGCTCTCTAGAGCATGAACCATGTTTCTAATATATTTTTAATATATGTTTAAACACAGCTTTGGCCTGTGAAGCCCTGATCATGGTTGGGCCCTTTTGGGGTGTGTGTGTCTCACATGTAAAATCCAAACCAAACCTTGTCAGGCAGTGTGTGGGGGCACTGCAGCAGCACTGGGACTAGCAAAAGAATAGCTCCACAAATTACCATTAGTTGTTTATCCCAATTAATAATAGCACAGTTGAGCCAATTAACAATGCAGGATTTAAGATTACTTTGAAGGGATGTAAGCCACAAAGGACTGTGCATCAATTCCTGTGCAGCAGAAGGCTTTTCACGGCGTGCCCTGCAGGTATGTGTTACATCTCGGTGAATGAATGTCATGTTACGTCTGTGAGAATCATTTCATTAGCAAAGCATGATTTACACAGTGGGTAATAAATACTGGCATCTACAATAATTGTGTTGGCTGCAGGTTTTGCCTTGGAAGGTTTTAACTTTGGGGTTGCCATCACGAGCAACAGCTACACTTCAGTGTTGATGTCAGTGGTTTCTTGTGACCCAGGCGTTATTTAGGTAGGATATCAGCAAAAGCAACTGAGCCATCAGTGCTGATGTTCTGTGCAAGATAGTGGCTCTTTATGATTTGCTAATTTGTATCTGACCTTTGGTGAGTAAATTAATGGGTTGTGGGTGTTGTTTCTGTGTCTCTGAATAAACGAGAAGTGGAGGAAGGCTCGTGTTCAGGGAGGAGGAGGGTCACCACTGAACCCTTTCTGTGAGCTGGTGGTTGTGATGTGCATGTGGACATGGATTCTGAGAGGATTGCTGGGCTTTTCTTCACATTGAGAGTGAATTGTTTCTTGGAAAAACAGAGCACCTGGTTGAAAATATTTGTGATGAGTGCTGTGCTAAAGATCTTAAAAGGAAACGATTCCCAGACCCTTGATGTGATGAATATTGTTATTTGTTGTATTTGGCATATGGTGGCTATGCTGGCAAATAACTTAGCATTAAACAAGCTTTTCTTTGGCCCACTGGGTTTCTGGGCTGTTGTAAATTAAATATGTGTTCAAAGATTGTGTTTGTATTTAAGTTATAGACTTAATCAGCAGTAATTCATTATATACAGTGCACTGTGCATTCCTCAGATGTTCAATTCATTGAGCTGATTTTTATTTGTGATCATTAAATGTAAACAAGGCACATACCTACTGCAGTCAGCCTAAAAAGTCAATATTAACAGCCATCACCAAAATGGGGAGATCTAAGATTGTATTCTGTTAGTCCAAGAGGCGTCCCAGTGCTGTGGTCTGTAACTGCCTCTGTAGGGAGGAGGTGGTGGATTCCACAGAGACATTTAATGTCACATACAGAGAAATAATGAGATATAGTTGGTGGCAATTAAAAATAGAGGATGAAGGGATGGAAATGTGCCCATCAGAGAGAGGCTGTGGCTGCCCCAGCCCTGGAAGTGTCCAAGGTCGGGTTGGACGGGGCTTGGAGCAACCTGGCATAGTGGGAGGTGTCCCTGCCCGTGGCAGGAGGGGTGGAACAGGATGGTCCTTAAGGTCCCTTCCAACCCAGACCATTCTGGCATTCCAACCTCAACTGTTCTATGATTTTTTTATGACTCTATGATTTTAAAATCGTGTTGGTTGGAAGAGATGATGAAACACATGTTGAAGCAGGCTGGTGGTCCAGAGAGCAGAGGTGGGCTGAGGGCTGGAGGGTTTGGAGCAGCCCAAGCAGGACTGAGTTTTAAGATGCAAACTCAGTTGCAAATTGCACAAATTCAGAAAAGCTTCTCAGGTTTTGGCAGAGAAAATCCTTGGGTGAGAAGCAGCAGAGGCAGGAGCAGGACCAGGCCATGCATTGTCCTGTCAGTCTCTGCTGGCCCTGGGAGGTGTGGAGGGGGCAGATGGCAAATCCAGAGGTGATGGAAGAGCTGTGGCTGCAGGGAAGGGAATTGGGGACCAGCTCTCCAGGGTGGTAAGGGCTGTCAGTCAGTGGGGTGGGGTGGGGTGGCTGAAGGCAGGGGCAGGAGGTCTTGGCCAGTTTGGAGCTGGGAGCAGGCTGAGCAGAAACGAGGGAGAAGGGCTAAAAAGTCCCCTGATTGAAACGATCCCGCTCTGAGGCCACATAACTCAGTGAAAGCAAACATGTCAAAGGTGCTCACGAGCGTTTCCGAAGCGGATTTAACGGTGAAGAGCGTTACAGAAAAATCCAGGGAGCAATGAATCATTTCTGCCTCCAGAGCTGCATTTGAATAGCTGAAAATAAGGTTGAGGATATAAGATAAGGAAAACAAAATTGTTTGAATGGCTGCTCCCTAAATAAGTCCTGGCAGAGCTAGAAGGGCGCTGTGCGACCCAGGTGATGGAGGCTGTCACTGCTCTCTCCTGCAATCAGAGTCTTCTTCTCGTGCCAGGGGGTTTTATGTGACATAAGACTTATAAGCCTGAATGATAAAGAACAGCTTCTATAAATCATTTTGCTCTGCAGATGTAAAAGTTTCGAGCTGCTGCTGTCGGTCTGTGCACAAAGTACAAGTGGCCACGTTGGGTTTTGCCAGCAGATCTTGCTTTTCAATGTGCTTTTTAATATGGTAGTCCGGGTGATTTGTTTTTCCTGGTGCTTTCAAGGATGCAGCATTTATCATTCTTGTATTGCTGGAATTTAAGTTTCTCACAGCAGAAGCTGCAAATCTCGGCTTCAAAGTGTTTTTATGTAATTAAATTTCAGTTTTATATGTGGATTTTACCCGTGAACCTTGGAGGGGCTTTAATGAGAAATCCCACAACACGACGTGCTCGGGGGTATTTGTGTGACCCCTATTTCCATGGGTCCAAGAAATCTTCTCAAAGATGTTATTCCCAGAATAGCCTAGGAATTCCTTCCCATGGGGGAAACTGAGGCAGAGCAGGGGTCACTGTCTGAGCAAGGACTTAGATCTGCTTCTTCTGCCATCACCATGGCTTGATACTATCCCTGGAGCTCTCTGCACAGGTTTCAACTCCACTGGAGAAGCCGCTTCGGTGGCTGTACTTAATCCCTTCAGTGCTGGACCCTTCCAAACCTTTTGTTGTCCATCCTGATTCCAAATTTGTTCCAAAATCCCTGCTGCCTGCCCAGCATTGTGCTGGAGCACTGATGAGTTACCCAGTTAAAGGCTCTTATCTGCAGGGGAAAGGTTTAACCAGGACAAAAGCTGCCCACAACAAACCATGTGTTGATAGCAGGGGATTTTCTTCAGGCCCTGTTCTTTGCTCTGTGCTTTCCCTGCACCAGAAAGACATTGTATTGAATTACCTGAATCTTCACAACTTGCTGCTGTTCATCTGCACATTCCTTTCTCCTAAACTTCAGGTAGGCAGCTCTGGATGTGGGAAGGACATGGTGAGAGGGCTGATGCCCAAGTTTTTATCACCTAATGTATTTTGACAGTGCAAGATGTTATCTGGAGAAACAGTTGCTGCAGAACAGCCTTGCTGTCACCTTGCAGGGTCCCCACCAGTTGGTGCCACCTCAGGTCTGTCCATCACTGCATTTCCAAAGCCTCACCTTCCAAGGCAGGACTGGCAGCACTTTGGGATGAGAAGAAATGCATCACAGACTCACAGAATGGTTTGGGTTGGAGGGGACTCAGAGATCATCCATTTCCAACCCCCATTCCACGTGCAGGAACCAGGTTGCTCCAATCCCCATCCAAGCTGAGGCATTTCAGGTTCTGTCTTGGGATGGCATGAGCACAGCAGAGCAGAGTTTATTGAGCATCCTGAGCATAGCTACAGTCAGGAAAGATGCAAAATCCATACAGTCACCACAGCTGAATTTGCAGTGCTCCATAGAAAGCAATGAAAGCCCCATGAAAACATCACTAATGCTTATTTACAACTCCAAAGGTGTGCTCTCATTGATTGGGTTGGTTGTGAGCACAGTAAAGGGAAGAGATACATACACCTATAAATGCCTGGGATTTTTTTACAAGCCCTTAATCGAGGTTGAAAAGAAACACAGGGGATTTTTTTTCCTAGTCTCCCTGTTTCCTGGTTCATGTTTTTCAGTGTATCACATCCATTGATGCTGGCCAGGAACTCAGGGAAATGGACAGGGGGAAAGATTGGAGCGGTTCAGTGCAGCCACTTCTGATGACTCAGGGCTTTCAAACTGTGTGTGAATGCTTCTTAAACCCCAAATATCCCATGGCCTGACTTGTCTCTATTTTTGAAGTAATTTATGTCCACATTTCAGTGGTTCCCACAAGTCATGCTGAACTTAATGTTCTGACAGTATTTCCGTGCTAAACCTTAGAGGTTTATGGAGCATCCATAAAAATTCACTCCAGGGAGAAACTTGGCATGCCACATCTTCCACCAGAAGCTATCTTTTTCTGTCTTAAATCAGGTATAAATCAGTTCAGCTGTTGCAACTGAGAAAAGTTACAAAAATAACTTTTAGTTTAGTGGTTTCATATGTTTTTTTGGTTCTGAAATACCGTAGTTTAAATATAGATAGTGGCTGTTGTTAAAAGCCTTGTTGATTTGGAAGAACCTGCCCAAGCCAAGTGTTCTCAGTCTCAAAGCTAAGGAATTTCTTGGACTGGGAAAAACTTAACTCCTACAAATGCTGCAATAAACCTTTTAGAAGAGGCAACTTTTGTGGCAGTGAAACAACTGATGCTGATTGTGTCTTACCCAGCAGGACAGAGAGTGTGAAACTCAGGGAGCAGCTGCAACACCTCACATCTGTCCTCAAAATCCCATAATGCTCTTTATTTTTCAGTGTGGGCAGTGAAAAACTGCTCTCCCATCATTATTTGGAGAGAGGCAGAGAAGGACCTACAGTGTGATTTTGATGTTCTTAAGGAAAAAA
>JAWWES010000030.1:7441172-7469458 GCA_035583135.1 Lophotriccus pileatus | reverse complement strand
AAACTGCTCTCCCATCATTATTTGGAGAGAGGCAGAGAAGGACCTACAGTGTGATTTTGATGTTCTTAAGGAAAAAAGGCTTTTGAGTATCATGTTAAACTGGCATGGACAGGGTGCCCAGAGAAGCTGTGGCTGCCCCAGCCCTGGAAGTGTC
Source organism: Lophotriccus pileatus (assembly GCA_035583135.1). NCBI lineage: Eukaryota > Metazoa > Chordata > Aves > Passeriformes > Tyrannidae > Lophotriccus > Lophotriccus pileatus. The sequence continues at coordinate 7,469,304 of JAWWES010000030.1, read as the reverse complement.
CAAGGCCACGTTGGACAGGGCTTGGAGCAACCTGGGATAGTGGAAGATGTCCCTGCCCAGGGCAGGGGGTGGGACTGAGTGGGCTTTGGGGTCCCTTCCAACCCAACCCATTCTGTGATTCTGTGACTCCCAGAAGGAATCCTGAGACCCTGTTGGACCATTGGCAGTTTTACTTTTGAAGTTACTAAATTGGCTGGGAAACGTGTGGCTGTTCCAATCTCGGCAGGACACTGTTGGTACAACATGGGAATATTTTATCAGGAATTAATCATATCAACGTTGCTCTCAATCTGTGGGAAATAGGCATTTAAAATAAAAACAAATGCATTTATGTAAACTGTTCTCTAAAATAGACTACTTATGCCTATTTACATAATGAATCCATCACCACCCTCAGGAGATTAGATAATTAAGCACTGAACAACTTATATTTATTCATGTACTTTCAGGAATGAATGAATTATCCCTTCCTGCACAAACTCAATGTTCTCCCCCTGATTAGTAACAGGAGGACAGTGATGGGATTTTGTGATGGAAAGCGTGTTGCTTGTTTTCTTTAGAAAAAAAAAGAAAAAGGAAAACAAATTGATCTTTAGGATAAAGTACTTAAAGAAGCTGTGTTTGGTTAAAAGTCAATAGAAATGATTTTTGGCATATTTATTAGCTCTGTGAATGTGCTTGATAGAAATCCACGTGGGAGAGCTGGACTTAAATGTGTATGATTTTTGGAAGGACTCTGTGTATAATTTGGATAACTCAGCAGCTGCTGGAACAGTTTTTCTCTCCAGATGTGACATTTCCAGTGCAGGTGGCTCTGCTGGAATTACTCACCTGAAGTTGCTCTGCAGGCAGTGTGAGAGCTGCCTTTTCCTGGGAGCAGATCCCCAGGGCAGGCAGGGTGACCCATGGCAGGGGGTTGGACCAGATGATCTTGGAATGTCTATTCCAACCCCAACCATTCTATGACATGTCATTGATGGCATTTTATGGACACAGTTGCTGAAGAAAAGTAAAAGGCGTCATAATATTTCATTATTTCAGTATCTGCCTTTCTCTTACATTTACTCTAAGTCATGGTCACATGGACTGAAGGAGCTGCTCAGCTTGACAGGGATGAGAGGCAGGGTCTTGTCTTACAGCACCAGAGCTGAGTCTTGTGGGTGAGTTGCACACATTTATTTTGAATTCCACAGCAACACAGGTTTGGGACCTACCTCGGGCAGTCATAACCTGTGGCCACCAAAAGCAGTGACAGAAGAGGGCTCGAGGTACTAAATTCTGCTAGAAATAGAACTATGCCTTTTTATGACTTAGAAAACAGCATTACTAATTTAGTAGAGAATTTACAATAAACTGCTTTCTGAATCAGCACACACGAGGTCCTGAGGATTTATAAATTACATTAAGAACCTGAATTATTGCAGTTACAAAATAGAGCTGAGTTATGAACAGTTCTACTCAGCTTTAGAAATCATTTTGTTGTTCACATTAATTAAGCTTACAAGCCTTATGAGCTCTTTTTGAGGGATCCCAAGCTCCTGAGATGTCACACCAGGGGTGGCCACAGGCAGAGCCAGCTCTTGGTGGTGTTTTTCACAGGTTATAAAGCCAGAAACCTCATCCCAGTCACCTGCTTCTGAAGTGATGTGGGAGCTGTTGGAATTCTCTGGGTTCATTAATTGTGAACAACTTTAATCATGTTCATTAACAGCTCTAATGTTGTTAATTAATAACATAAACAATTTTAGTAGCATGACTGGCTTTCCTGTCATTCTCAGTTGGTGTTCAGAAAACAGAGTTTTCTTTAGTGGCTGAGTGATGGATGGTCCTTCCCCTGTCTCAGGGCAGGTGAGAGGACAGCAGATGTGTCTGGGTGAGACCAGCCTGTTGAACCTTAACAACCAGCAAAATGTGATGGCAGGACAGGGTTTCTTCTGGAGATAGTCCTAGAAACAGCCAGTGGGACAGGTTTGCAAAGGCAAACCAGGGTGATTTGTGTGCTGAGGTTGTTACTAATTCATTTATTTGGCCTATAGAGTAGGGTAGAAACTAAATCAAGTGCCAATCTCAGTGATTTATAAGCATATTACACAGTGCTTTACAGATTCTGACCCACTGTGAGCTGCTTTTTATTGCTTTTAACCTCTCCCAGCTGTGACTGTTCAGATGACATCTCATCCCAGTGTCTCCCCAGCAGTAGCACCAGAGTCCCTCTTTGTCTGGCCAAACTTCATCCTCAGTTGCATGTTTAGACTCACACCTCACGTATAACACGGTCATTTTAAAATCAATTAGCTGCACTTGGCTCAGCTTTAAGAGGGACTAAAATTTCTCCAAACTCTGTGCAAAGCCAAATACATCTCATCAAATTTATTGGGGAAAAAATAATTTAAAAGGGTATATCCTGGTTTTCACTGTGATCCATTAATTGTTTTTATTTTCTTGATTCAGTGAGCTGCTCACCTTAGAGTGTGTTCAGCTGGAGAACTCTTTTATCTGCTGAAACAAATGCTAAAATCACCACTGACCTTCATGGCCATGAGGCAATAAACAGATTTTACTAATGCAATGCAGTGCATAAACACAGCTGCAGGACTTGGGGAATTAAGTAGACACTAAAGTTTCCATCCCATTAAATCAACCCTGACTTGAACCACTGCTGGAGAAACACGATGTATTTAGGGCTGTGTTCCCCATGCTTCAGTTCACAAACAACAGGTCTCTCTGCTCAGGAGCATTAATTTGGGGGCAAGAATCAGTGCTGGAGACTTACTTTGAAAGTCATTCTCCCGTTACATCAACCAAGGTACGTTTTGGTTTGTTCTCTCCCCTCTGAGAATGAGTTACAGGATTAAAAAGCCATTGCCTCATCTCATAAGCAGGATCTTGGCAACAGAGCCAGAGTGGATTAGATATTAGGAAGATATTCTTCACAATGAGGGTGGGCAGGCCCTGGCACAGGTTGCCCAGAGAAGCTGTGGCTGCCCCATCCCTGTCAGTGTCCCAGGCCAGGTTGGACAGGACTTGGAGCAACCGGGGCTGGTGGAAGGTGTCCCTGCCCGTGGCAGGGAGTTGGAATGAGATGAGCTTTAAGGTCCCTTCCAACCCAAACTATGCTGTGATGCTATGATATTCTGTTTTAGCAAGGCAAGATATCCACGAACAACTATAACAATGATTAAAGGTGGCAACAATGCATTAAAAACTATATTTTCTTTCGATTTAAGGAGAGAGATCTAATTAATGATATTAGGCCCTTTTTGGAGTGTGAGATCTGTGTCTGTAGGGAGTGCAGCACGAGCAAAGGCAGGCGCCCAACATCACTATGTAAATTATCTCCACGAGGCACTGCATCAAGGAGGTTTTCTCCGTAGATGTTCGTTCCAGGTTGCTCCCTGTAATGACCTCACTTATACATGTCTTCTTTGGGAAGTTATGATTGCCTTTGGCGGGCTGCAAATGACAGCAGAGAGAAAGATTTCCGTGATAAACCAGCACAACAAGCAGTACCTGCTGCATTAGTATGCAGAACTGGGGAAGGTGCAGTGTGACTCCAGCTTAGCACCTCAGGTAACGTTGGAGAGGAGGAGGGATGCAGGGAGATGTCCAACAGTATCTTGACATTGTTTTTTTTACAAGAAGAGGAATTAGTAGGACTTTATGTTCTCACTGTGGGACTGACATTGCAAGGAATTTAATGTGAGAACAGATTTTTTAAAAAGCTCAGCTTGCCATCCTCTTAGGGAATCCTGTTTCCTCCCCAGTACACCTAAGGAAATATTTTCTATGGATAACAACAAAGCAATAGCTAAAGCCACACAAAATAATTCTGTAGTAGTAGAAAGGCTTTTAGATGTCAAATGTACTGGTAATAAGATGCTCTCAAATATGCTCCATAGAAACACTCTAAAAAGGAGTGTGTTTGTGTTGTTCAAGTGGTCTGTGCTAATTACATGCTTTAACATAAAAAAGTCATCTCCTGGCCTCATATGGTTCATCCAGGAATGGCAGCTGTGCAAGGTGTCTTCTTAATTAAAAGTTAATGTATTTTTCATTACTGTGCTTCTAAAAAGGAAAAGCCAAAGCCTCTTTAGCAGTCGTTTGGAAGATGGGCAGGGAGCCTTAAATTCTCCTGCAACAAAGCACTCAGAAAACGTTGCTGAAGAGGGAGCTTATGGGAGCCCAGCATGAGCCAGGGAGCTCAAGGCAGCATGAAAAACAGCACAGGGAATTAAGGAAAACAGCAGTAAGATGAAAAAACAGTTCTCTTGTAAATGAATGGCCCTCTATTTCATTTCTCCTCAAGAAAAGATGTCCTCATTAGCCCTACTCCATGCTACAAATTATTGTAATTATCAGTTCTTTATCCTGTCAAGTGCACTCCAAATATTTTATTCATTAAAAGGGGTTCTTTATTATGCAGAAAATAACTACATTATTAGCCCCTATGTGCTGTTTGCATGCTTTAGGAAGCTGGGTGGGGTGGTGGGATGGACATACCATCCCTGGAATGTTCAAGGCCAGGTTGGATGGGTTGGAATGAGATGGGCTCTAAGGTCCCTTCCAACCCAAACCATTCAGGGGTTCTGTGGGACATCTCCACCCCTGTGCCTGTGCCCCTGAGTTGCCCCATCCCTGATCTCTTGCAGCAGGTACCTGAGGGCAGTGTGATTTAATGGGCTGTCATCTCTTTCTGGCTCAGCCACTGACCAGCTCAGGGACCTTGGGTGGGTAATGTTCTCCTTCCCCATCCTAAGTCATCTCCCCTTCTGGTTTTTAAAGTTTGAAGCATAGAAACTTGCTGGTTGGATTCTGTCAGCCTCTCTTCTCATGTAACACCTCTGGGAGCCAACAAATATTAGCACCAAGATGGTCAAAAATTCCTATTTTTGACCACCCATCCATCTATCATAACCATAGCTACCTTTTATTTAAACCAGCTTGTACTCTTCCTAAAACAGCCTCAGATCCAGAGTGGTGAATTCATTTTGTGGCACATGAGCTCCTCATTTAGGTGTGGGGAGCAGAGGGAAGGGCTGCAAGGCTGTTGGGGTACATCTGCACAGGCAGGTTGTGCACTAGTTCTAGTTGCTGGACCAGAGCACTGAGTCTGTCCAGCCTGCCCAGGGCTGCTGACATAGCCTGAGTATTTTAGTGAAGAGATTTAAGAGATTTGCTACTCAAGAGGTGTTAAAGCAATTTTTCAATTAGATGATACGTGAAGAGCTGGAAAGTGGTGCTTGTGAATGTAGAAACCTTTTTTTTTTTTTTTTTCATTTTTATTACACGCATTTCCATCGTGCAAGCCCCATAAATGAATGTAGGATTTTCCCACCAAAGCTGTTAACTTTTAAGACAAAATCACATCCTAATCTGTGAACTGACATGATAAAAATGGGTGTTCAGAGTCACTGAAAGTCAGTGCTTCTTCAGAGGGCTGGAGCAAAGTGCACATGGCATTATCTTCCCAGGAAGTGACATGAAGATCCTGTGTGGGGTGCAGTGATGGAGGTGTGATTCCAAAGAGGGGGTGATGTGGATTTCAGTAAATCTGCCTCAGGAGTTTCTTTTGTGGAAGAAACATGGAAAGCCAGAATAACTTGTTTGGGTTTATTTTTCATTTAAATAAAATATAAGAAAGCTTTGGTTTTTAGGACATCTATATCTCAGATGCCATCTGTGGCTGCCTTTGGTAAAGAAGGTTTCGTGCTTGGTGGCTTCCAGTATTTGGACAATTTAAAGCTGGGTTCATCTATATTTCAGTGACAACAGTCTGACCTTAATTCTTCTTCTTCAAGGAACGAACACGACTCATTTTTGTGCTTTTTTCAGAGGACCTTGGCAGGAGGGCTCTGGAGAAGCAAACCCAGATGATCTCCAGCCAGAGAGCTTGTCCTCCCTGTGCTCCTGCAGCTGAGGCTGGCCAGTGGCCATCTCAGTGCCTTCCGTGCCAAAATCCTTCCGAGTTATTCCTGGAACGAGAAAGCAAGCGGGCAGAGGGGGGAGAGGGGACGCAGCATTCCCTGCGCGGTGTTTGACGTTCTTGCTGTGCCTTTCGCAGAGGTGGTCCGGCTGAGCCTGCCCGAGGAGCTGCGGGTCACCGTCAGCACCGTCACCGTGGGCCTCAGCGCCGTCCTGAGCTGCGCCATCCGCGGGGCCCTGCGGCCGCCCATCGTCTGGAAGCGCAACGGCGTCATCCTCAACTTCCTCGACCTGGAGGACATCAACGTACGTGCCGCGGGGCCGGGCAGGGCCTCGAGGGTTGCCTGGTTCCGCGGGGGAGAGCTGAAAGGGCGCGAGTTTTGTCGCGTGGCCGTGGAACGCGAGGAGCTGGCGGGACGTTTGGTGTGCGTGAGCGTGTCCGAGGGGCGAAAGCGGAGCGGGAGGACTCGGAATGCGCGGCCTGAGATCCAAGCAACCCCTGGTTGCTCCCTCTGTGGGTGCAACCTGTGGTCCACCCAGGGGGAAGCAGCTCTGCAGGCCATGACCTCCTCGGGGACGGCTTTGCCAGTCCAAAGGAATGCGTTCGTCGAGAGCGCGATACGAAACGTTTGGGCTCGGCAATGAATCTCTCCTCTCTGTAAATCAAATAGCACCTTTTTTACCTCCCTCCCTCCTGTTTCACTTGCCTTTCAGCCAAGACCCCTCTCTCATTCCTTGGCTGCTGTGCCTGAGGAGCGGTGTAGGGGTGGGATTATTCGGCCGGGTGTGGCAGTGCCCTCACGGGAGGGAAGATGAATCTCTTTTAATTCACGGTGCTGGTCTGATCTGTGAGTCATAGTTGGTGGTAAAGACGATACCTGAGTGATGGTATAAACTTAGTCATTTATTTAATAACATTTAATTACGGAGAGAGTGGAAAGTAGTGTACAGAAAATACGGTCTGTATTTCATTTCTCTTTGCGTTAAAGTACACGGTAAATCAGGTTTTATTTTAATTACACTACAGCAAGAGTTGATTTATGTTTTTGTTCAGCTCTTGTTAATTTGACAACCTCTCAGTTCAGAGTTGTTACAGCCAATACTGCAGCTCCCTACATTGTTGGGTATCCAGGGTTGCTGAAATGGGAGAAATCTTTGGTTTATTCTTCTGCATTAAACCATGAAAATTGCAGCACATGGGACAGAAATGCACACAGCATCTCAGTACTTTATTTGTTGACTCTACCTTAGCAGGAAAATCATGTGCACCATGTATAGGTGATTACTGTGTGCACGAACTCAGTAATTAAAACCATCGAAACATCTTTTTCTTTTCATCAAAGCAAGAACTGGCCTTTAAAATGCATTTCTTGTCACTACTTTGAGCAAGACATTGAAATGCAGTGGAGGCCTAAGAGTGGTCTTAGAATTTATTGGCCAAAAATAATGAAAATTCTATGTACTTACCTCACATTTATGAAATTTTGGTTATGGTAAGATTAATCTTAACGGGTTAAAATTCCTGTGTGAACTGGACATAAAATGACAGTCCAAGAACTGGAGTGGAAGCACGTCCTTGAAGGACAGACAGCACTTGGCTGTGAGGGTTCATTTGCAACTCCTGCTATTTTAAACAGAATGCTGGGTACATTTTCAGACTGAAATATGAGTCCCTCCCATCATTTAGTGCCAGCCCAAGTGGATTTTTGGGTTGCTTATAAGTAATTCTCTTTCTCATTGGTTATTCTGTGTAAAGAGGCAGAGTTATGTCTTTGCACATAAGCTCACTGGTTCCTGAAAGATTCAACACCCCCATGGAGTGTAATACAGCAAAAAAAAAAGAAATCCCTTTTTGATCTGTTTGAACTAGTATGTCACTGAGAAACTCTATCAAAAGAGTGCTCTGAGATTCTTACAGGGAGAAAAAACAGGATTTTTGCTTCAATCTTAATGTTTCACATGTCAGTTTATGACCTCTATCACCTTGTCATATAACACCTGTCACTACTGCACGTCAACTTTTTTTAGTCTAATGAACACCTCCACACCTTTTTTCATCTTTAATTAAGCTGTATAACATTTTTTTATGTTCTGTATCTATCACTGCCATCTGGATTCTGAGCTGGTCGCTTGAGGTGGCACAATTTGGGGGTTACCATTTCTCGTCCTCCCTCTTCCACCCCGGGCACTCAGCAGGATGTCTGAGCTCAGACCTGTCCCCTCTCTGGCTGCCAAGGATGGGCACCTGCACGTCTGAAGCACTTGTTGGTAGCAGTGCTGAAGGGAGGGTCCTTTTATTTATCATAGAATAATACAGTGGTTGGGGTTGGAAGGGACCTTAAGGATCACCCAGTCCCACCCCCTGCCGTGGGCAGGGACACCTTCCACCAGCCCAGGTTGCTCCAAGCCCCTCCAACCTGACCCTGGACACTTCCAGGGATCCAGGGGCAGCCACAGCTTCTCTGGGCAACCTGTGCCAGGGCCTCCCCACCCTCACAGGGAAGAACTTCGTCCTAATATCCCATCTAAACCTCCTCTCTTTCAGTTTGAAGCCATTCCCCCTTGTCCTGACACTCCAGGCCCTTGTCAATAGTCTCTCTCCATCTTTCTTGTGGGCTCCCTTCAGGCACTGGAAGGCCACAATTTGGTCACCCTGGATTCACACCAGGGTTGCCCCGACCCAGGTGCAGCTCCAGCGCTTGGTCTCACTAAACCTCGTGAGATTCTTGTGTGTTTGAAGTCCTGTAAGTGTGAAACCTGAGCCACGTTCATCTGCAGAGAGAGCACCCTTGTGTTGGGGGTTGCTGCTTGTACCACAAAGGTGTCACCTGCTCTGGCTTTGTGAAGGTGACATGAAAATGCAGTGTGCAAATAGGTGCAGCCCTGTGTGTCCAACAGACACTTCAGACCCTCAGCCTGCTGTGGGGACAGAAACCCACATTAAACAATAATCTATTCAGAGGCATTGACAGCAGGGAGGTAAAGGCAGCGTGCTTCTCGTGTACTTGAAGGCAGTTAATTAAATTACTTCAGTTTTCTTTTAGTATGCCTGAAGCAGAAACTCGATGGCATTTCTGCTTTTCACAATAAGGTTGGCAATTTGGCTAATTGGAAGTGCAACAGGAGATTAATTGTACCTTTTTAACTGCAGGAAAATCCTCTCTGCTCCTGGCACAACGGTAATCACATACGGACCTACAGGATAGTCACACACTTGGAAAAACCCTGGTATTATATTTCAATTAAACTCTTTCTCTTCTATATGCTAATTCAAGAAATCAGATGAAAATAGAAGCTCAAGTCTAGAAAAAGCAGAATCCTTCCAGCCAGGTGTGAGAGCAGCACAGGACAGGCACTGCTGAGGGGTCCTTGCTGGCTTTATTCTCTCTGGATTCATGACAAATGGGATCTGAGAAGGATGACTGTGTTCCACATTAACACTGGAAGTGGCAAAGACAGCCAACAAAAACCTAGATAATCCTAAATTTGCACAGGACTGAAAGATTGAAGATTACTATAAAGCCTGGTGGTTTAAGTGCATTAGTTAAATCATTTTTATGTGATATCTTGATTGGCAACAAAATATTAATAATTTTTCATTGCTCTCTTAATCAGAAGCTTTCATAAGCAACTCGTAATAATTTGTCTTGTCCTGTCTGTGAAGAGCTCTGTTAATGAGTTGTCACACAGCTATTGAAGAAGAGCCATCCTAATGGTACATGTAATTAAATGATCTCCCTTGCAAACATTTAAGATTGCTTTTAGCATAAAAATATTATTTCTCCATAAATTACCCATCCATATTATTTATCCATTAGAATTCTCCTTTGCAGTTTTACTTTAAAAAGTCACATCAACTTTTCTCATGCAGAAAATAACTGTAATGTAGCTGAAACTGATAAGATTGTCATAGCTATAAATTGATTTCTGATTACAAATAGTGAAGTGCTTCAGATGTGCCATCTTTCAAAATAATACACTTTTGCCTCCTAGGAACAGGCAATAGGTTATCCCAAATATATGATTATGCAAGCAGTCCTCGATTTGAAAATATAATAAACTCCTCATGGAGTCAAAGGTATTTATATAATATTTACAGGGCATTGTTTCACACGATTTGACGTTATCTCCAGAGAAAAACACATAAATTGATAACATTTGTAAACATAAGTTGCTCCCTCAGAAGCAGACACAAACATCAGAGAAGAGAGGATTACCATAAGAAAACAAATATTGTGGTGTACAGGTGGATAAGAATGTGGCGAGTTCCCAAGTGTAACGCAGATAGCTAGAGCAGAAACTCTTTAGTGTCTCTCATTACTCATTTCATTTTTATCTGTGCATTTTAACTCAAACTGGCCTTAGGTCATTAGCTCAAAACTCAGCTTTTCTAGCAGGCTGTTGACACACAGGGTTCTTCATCTCTGCTGATGGCCTTGCTCTCCCAAAACAGCCCACCCGGTACTTCTGGCAGTACTTTCAGAACATACAGCCTCACATTTGGCCATAAGGAAGAGCACAGAAATTGTATCCACTTGCATTTTTAGAGGCATGTACCTACCATTGATTTGCCTTGTAATGTTGTCTCTGAGTTTCTCGGGATGTAAAACTCACCCATCTTTTTATCTATATTATAATGACACAACTGTCTAAAAAGTTCATTTCCGTATGTTCAAGCCAAAAACTTTTTTTTTTGGCTCACCAGCAAAGTCTTATGTGGTGTTAAATTCTTTGAGCAGAAAAACAAGAAAAGATAAATTAAAGTCCCATCAGGCTGTGTTTGCAATAGTTCTCTGGCATTTGCTTAAGGCTGAATTTTTCTCCATGTAAATGACTAAAGTGATAGCATGTGTAAAACCAAGAACAAATAATATTAATGAAGCATAAGTTCTCAGCTTGTCTCTGGAAATGAATTATTAAAAACACCAAAGAAAGTGATTTAAGAGCCCATGACTAATTTAGTTTTTATTATTTTTATATGAATCACTCATGAATCTATTGTAAAAAAAGATCAGAGACGTTTGATTAGTGAGGAGAAATCGTTTCCAAAGTGATAGCCATTGTTGTAGATTTTGAATAAGAATAGTCTTATTAAATGCTTGGGTACATTTCATTGTTAAATCCTGTAAACATCATCAGAGAGAGAGATTTGTGGGACTCTGAGGATCAGGCAAGCTGTTTGCATGGGAACTGGTTAATACATCTTAGTGGCTGTGAAATCAGGGTGGTGTTTTTCTTCAGTTGTTATGTGAGTCCTTTAGTTGAAGGGTAAGGCATGAAAGAAGCTCATGAAGGGCAGAGAACATTCTGTTTGAAAAAGGGAGAGGAAACATGAGACAAACTGCTGAAGAAGTCAATTTATCAGCTGCCACTAGTCGACCTTATCAATTATGAGAAATGATAAGCCTAGATTTCTGAGGGGTTTTTTATCAGAATGTGTAGAATTATTTTATAATGAAATTCATAAAATAGAGGTGATGAACACCTTGTGCTTATCTGGCTGCTGTGATGCAGAGTTCATCACTTTGTGGGGTTGTTACTTGTGGATGAACTTCAAGGTCCCTTCCAACCCAACCCATTCCATGATTCTGTGACTCTATGAAAATTCACCTTCAGTGGTCAGTGAGGAAAACAATGTCTCAGAAGTTCCTTTTTTTGCCTTTCTCCTGGTTGCCCATTCTTTTTCACGGGACAACACATTTAAATGCCATTCCAGTTCACTGTGGGGCATTTCTGGGGTTGGTGTAGGGCACCATGAATTCTTCCCATTCCCTCTGCCCACCCCAAGGCAGCACAGAGGGAGATGGGATACATCCCAAATCGATACATCCCAAATCTATCCCACAGCTTCCCACTGTGCCCCAGCACTCCTGACTGGGACGAGTGCGAGATGCAAAGTTAGAGGCTGTTAAGGAATCAAAGACTCATCATTTCTTAATGCTCTGGGGCTTGGATTTTACAGCACTTCCAAATATACCCTTATGAAATACACACAGAAAGTGCTTGTGCATAAGAATGCAGTCACAGATATAAAATGTAGCTGTGAAATCCTAATGTACTAATTATATCCACAGGGAAACACAGGGAGGAACCCTGAGCTGCAATAAACACACAGAAAGAGCCATTAATTTCTTAGAGAATTCAGACTACTTTTTGTAGCAACAAGAGGTTCAGTATCAAACCTTTAATCTCTTAATCACTTTTTCCTTCCCACATCTAACACTTTTCATTTTTAATAATGGTGTAGTCTGATATGAATTTACTGTGTGTGCAGATTCTAATGCAGGGCTAATAATTTCCTTCAGTGCCCAACATAAATGATACAGTGTTAACCTTAATCATCCTTGATAACTTTCTTTAAGCACTAGAAATCAGAAAATACTTTTTAAAAGTCATAACCCATGTTTTTACCAATATAAGCCTCTCTTTTCAAGTAAAACAAATTTGGGGAGGGAGAGAATAATACTATAGTCTTGCATCTGTTTGTTTTTGCAAGGGTCTTTACTTATATTAATACATTTGTATGCATTGGAAAAAAACAGATTGTCCATAAAAAGACAATTACAGAGCACAAACCAAGCACTCAGAATATGTTTCTGAGATGTCTTAAAGGAAGAAACATACTTAAATAGAGAAGATTTTAGTGTCCTGTTTTTCCACAACTCCTTATAAATCATTCCATAAAAGTAGCCATCCTGCTTTTATTGATCTAAACTCAATTTGAGTTTCTTTTAACTTTTAAAAACTGTTATTAAGTCCCCTCCAGTGCAAGCATTTTCTCTATCTCGTGCAAATATCATTTGAACAGGGTTGATATCTTTCCTATTTGCAGTTACTCATGCATCTTTGCTTTCCATCAGGGAAGATCTAACTGACCAGAAAACAGGCAAATGCTTGAAATGGGGATTTTTGAGTGGATATTTGTAATAATGTCTTGGGTAGCTTAACCAGCTTATCCCGTACTGTAGATGCTAAACCTGCCTGACACCAAGAGGACAGTAATATCTGGGATGCTTTTGATTACAGATAATGGATTTATCATTTGTGGATTTACTCTGATTCTTTGTAATTGTGGATCTGTTTGCCCATCGGGGCAGCACTGCCAGCAGAACCAGGGTGTGGTTATGTCTGTGCCTTCTCAGGTGAAGGTCTGTGCTTTGGGAAGGGTTACTGTCCTGCTGGTAAGCTCCCTATTTCTCAGTGTTCTCTCTAAATCTGGCTTTAAAGCACGTCTAAAAACTAGGCAAGGTCTCAAAATTCCCTCCCCCCTGCCAGTGCTGACCTGCCACTGAGAGGAGAGGCACGGAGACGCTTCTCTGGTGCCAGACAGAAGGTTTTGGGGAAGATTCAAGAGCTGGCAGAAGTAGTGCTGGATCAATCCATACTGCAAGAGATGGGCTCCTTTGAACTTCTCCTGGAGGTGCCAGCTGTCATCTCACGTCTGCTGCAGAACCGCAGCTCCCTTCACAAAGTGTTCAAAGGGTGGTGGCTGGAAAGGAAAGCTTCAAACTGCAAAGCAGGTGCACCCTGAAGAGGTGGAGAATGTGAGATGGAAGGAGCCCCAAATGGTGTTGGTTTAGAAATCAGCCCGTCTGGTGATCAAACAACTGCTGCTTGTTATTTCTGAGCACCTGGCAGGCCTTGGCAGCTGCAGCTGGGGGTGTTTCCTTCTCCATCCTCACGAGGGGAGGTGGAGGGACAGGTACTGATCTCTTCACTCTCAAGAGCAGTGACAGGACTCAAGGAAACGGCTGGAGCTGTGTCAGGGCAGGCTCAGGTTGGATCTCAGCACAAGGTTCTTCCCCCAGAGGGTGGTTGGCACTGACCAGGCTCCCCAGGGCAGTGGGCACAGCCCCAAGGCTGCCAGAGCTCCAGGAGGGTTTGGACAATGCTCTCAGGCACGTGGTGTGACTTTTGGGATGTCCTGTGCAGGGCCAGAAGCTGGGCTTCGATGATCTTGATGGTTCCCTTCCAGCTCACCATGTTCTATGTGTGTTGGAGGTGCCGTAGACGTAGCAGGGAAGGGCACAGGGTTTGTGCCCCCCTGATTCAAAGTCGGGTTTTCCCATAATAGTGCAGTGAAATTACGCACAGAGGTCAGCTTAGCGTGCTTCCCACGTGGGGATGATTGCAGGAAAATTGTTCTTTAAACTCATGAACTGTTTTTAAATGTCTCCTCGAGGGGTTTGCATAGAAATGCAACCACTGTGGAGCTGCAGAAGTGTGAACGTTAGTGGAGTAAAAAGAGAAGCTGCTGAACACACCCCTCAGTGCTGTGGTTCTGTTAGCTGTAATTTGATAAATAAATATTGAAGTAAATAAATAAATAATGACTTGAAATAAATTCCTAAGCAGAGCACTCGTACAACATATTCAAGTGCCAAAACATCTCTACTAACTCATATCCTCCCCATCTATAATCAAAAATTGAAGTAATGCAAGGGTAGATGTAGGAAGATGAAGGGGATGAAGAAAGATACTTGTTAAACATTTACTGATCTAAGCAGATTTGTCTGAGAAAAGACTTTTTGTCTGCCTCCTTGTCTCCTGCCTAGGATATTGCCTGAGATAAGTGACAAACAGCTTCAGTTCTTTCTCGTCAAGTCTCAAGGCTGCAGTGCCTTTTCTAAGGACCAGCACAGATAAAGGAACCCTGAGCCCACCCAAATGTTAGCGTTTTATGCATCTGAGTTAACAGGTAGATATTAGAATCCCCCATAAATTAAACAGCAGGAGCTTGCCATCTTTTTTTATGTGCAGAGAGCACCTTGTTAGCAAGCAGCACAAAAGTTTGTATTCTCAGCTGAGTTGCTTTCCGTGCTCTTTAAATCGCTGCTCATTTCCTCCCTGCCTGTTGATTCATGGACTTTAAAACCTGCTGTTCGGAATTCCAGCTGGGTGCCCGGGCTGTGATGCCATCAAACCCTCTGAACAGGCAGTCTCCACTCATGTAGTGTTTAAAATGTTGTTCCTAAATAACAAGGCGCCTTTCCTGTGTTCTGTTCCGTGCAGGATTTTGGAGAAGATGATTCCCTCTACATCACCAAGGTAACGACTGTTCACATGGGCAATTACACCTGCCATGCCTACGGTTATGAGGAGCTGTATCAGACCCACATCCTTCAGGTGAATGGTTAGTAAATGGCATGTATGGCATTCCATGACAACCTTCCCTGAGAGAAGCTGTGTGTTGGCCTCGTTCACCCCGAGGGCTGGAAAGGCAGAGCCCAAATTCTCAGTGCCTGAGGGTGAAGCAGCTCGGGGCTCACTCCCAGCACACAGGCAGGCAGACAGAAAAGGGCCAGGGGGGCTGGGTGTGATTACCTGGGCTTCAGCAGGGATCCTCCCTGTCAAACAGGCTGTCACTGACACTTCCACAGACTTCAGAGCAGTGCTTCAGAGCATCTCTTAAACTAATTATTACTTTTGTCATTAGAAGTGTTGCTTCAATTTTCTTCCAGAAAATCATTTCTGTTGCATGAAATAGCCCAGAATATTTATATAAATACAGCAGTGTTTCCAAAACGAGCCATCCAAGTCCCAGCTATGTATCAGATTATTGCCCTGCTGCACTCAGCTTGGCTCACTGAGGGCTATTTACACTGGCCCACTGGGTTGCAAAATGAGGGCAAACCATTTTACGGCTGAGAGGATCACACGGGCCATATTCCAGCGTTCTCGTTCACCTCCGTCCCCGGGACCACATTTGTGCCTGGTGGAATTTCTATCGAGGCGCTTGCTATCTTCCTCCTGACCTCAAACTCAGTCAGTCGGATTTAGTTTAAAATTACATTAGATTAAACCAGCATTTCACCAAGGGAGCAGCCCATGGAGTATCCACCTCCCCAGCAGCAGCAGCGTTTTCCAGGTTTAAAGCCCTGTTTCCATGTGCTAAATACACCCATCACTATTTCCAGAACAGCAGGCAGGGTCACCCATTGCTGACTGGGGGTAGATTTTGACATACTCTGCTATGAAAGTGTTTATATTTAAGGAAAAGTCAATAACTTTATTAGAGGAAATATAAGGAAAATTAATGTTTAGTTCTTTCTCTAGATGTGTGCAGGCAAGCACAAAGGAGAGCTTTCAACTGGCAAGAGCAGGTAGTTGTACACAGGTTAACAGCGAGAGGAGGGACAGAAAAAAGGGGTATTTATGGATTTTAAGAAGAGCCACGGTGGACATGAGGTCTAGGTTTAAGTTAAAACCAGGTGTGCTGATGTAAGTGCTCTCCACCCAGCCAGTACCTGGGGGGGGGCATGAGGCACCCGGTTGATTTGAATGAAAACTGGCTTAATGTCTCTACATAATAATTTGTCATCTTTTGAGAGAGTAAACTGTAAATCTCAGCAATGTGGATAACTAAATTGTGCAGGCTGCAGCTGGGAAAATAGGTTTCCTTCCTCAAAGTGCTATTTGTTTGATGAATGGCAGTTGAAAGAAAAGCCAGCTAACAACTTAATCCCGTGTCTATTATGTGATGTATTATGAGGCCTGAATGGAGTTTAGTTGGCAGACAACAATGTAGACTTTATCATCACTGAGAATAGAAGGCCCAAAGGCTTTGAAACTAAAACCAAAATGAGAGGAATGCTGGATGGAGCGTGGGGAGGGGGTGATCTGTTCCATACTCGTGCCTGCCACTTAGATTTAACTTGTTGTTGAAAGATCACGTTTTCTTTTCAGATGGAAGTTTCACACCACAGCTGCACGGGGGTTTTCTCACTGATAGAGAAACGCTTTTATACAAAAAAGAAAAAACAAACCACTTTTTTTTTTCATGTTGGCTTTTTAATGTTGCTATACAGTCACTAAATAGTGAATAAAATGCCATGCATTGTGCTATCAACCCAGGCTTGCTGGGAAACACTGCAGGGTCCAGGAATCTTTGTCTTACAGCATCTGATATTCCTGTGTGTGCCATTAGGCCTCTCAAAGCCAGGGTTTTGCAGTTCTTGATGTGGCTGGCTGGCTGCCCACACCACTGAATTCTCTGCTTTTCTGCCTGTGTCCAGCTGCTGATGTTGGGGTGACAGCCCTGATGGCAGGACAGCCTTGCTGGATTTCAGATGCACCAGGGGGTTCCCAAGGCAGAGCCCTCTGCAGGGAAACCTCGGTTTTCAATCACTTAAAGGACAAATGGAGGAATTTTTCTTGACAGGAGTAGAGGGAAGAAACTGAGCCAAACTGAAGAGAGTGAAGATGCTGAGACTCTAAGTGTGGTTGATAGGCTCTGCTCAGCGCTGGGGCTTGTCTCTGTCTGTCTGTATCAAACTGAAAACTCCATCTTCAACACAGGAGGCTTTTTGTTGCTTCTCTGTGCTGGACTAGAACAGTAAGAGAATGTGACAGAACTAAGTCAGCCAGAGCTCGGGTTTATCTGCTCTCCTGTCTCCTCTGGGGAGGCACTGATCTACTTTTAACATCAGAAACATGTGGGGGTTTTTATTCCACAAAAAAATTACCAGGAAAAAAGTTACCAGAATTTATTTTTTTTTGACAGCTCCCAAGTTTGTTGGGAAAGAATAGAGAAAGAAGAACCCACTGGAAGTAAAAGGGTTTATCCCCAACCCTTCCCAAGCTCACTGTGTCTGTACAGATGGTTTCAAACTTTTAGGCTGTTTTTCAGTTAATTCAGTGTTTTCAAAGCTGCAGTAACTCTTCCAGTGTCCTTGGATCCTTTTTGTACTTCCTGGGCCCTGTCTTACTGTTCCCACTGAGACCCACCAGTCCAGCTTACAAAAGAATCTGATCCTAGTTCTGTGTGCTGACTTGATATGCTTTTATTGAACATACTGTATTCTCTTTATCCTGCTTTCTGCTTTGCCTCTTTTTGGAACATAACACTGGCTTTTGCATTGATTAAGGGATAGAGAAAGTCAGGAAAAATAAGCTTCAATAGGAATTTTGAAGCCCAGTTTTGATGACATCAGAAGTTTCTGGGATTTGGAGCTCTGCTACTGCTCAGCTGCTCGTTGCTTTGCAGTACTTCCCTTTGTATCAGCTGGTTCAGGGTATCCCAAATAACATGGGTGGGTCCAGTGCTCTTTTTGACAAGCAGAGGTGAGAATCCTGTGAGGCAGAAAATGTGAGGACCACCAGGTGAGTGCCCCAAACCACTGGCTCACCTCTAGGCAAGGAGCACCCGTGAAATGCAGCCTGTTTGACGTGGGAGGTTTGTGTTGAGCTCGTCAATCTTGGGATTCACAGTTAGTGGTGAAATTTAAGTCAGTGTATTTATACATCTGGCCCCTAACGTTTTTGGAAGAAAAGAAAGTGCTGAAAGGCAGTGTTTAAACAGTTTAAGAATGAAAAATTCATTCTGTGTGCTGGTATCTTTGATCAGGAGAAGCCAAGAACAGTAGGGAAATTATGTTCTCTCCTATGTATGGATATTGCTTGGGAAATGTGTACAGCATACAGTAACTGTAGGGAGGAAAAGCAATTTATCACTTTCAAGAGGAAAAAAGAGTTGCTGAGGATAAAGAATCTCATAAAATTGTAATCAACTATGAAAATTGATAGTTTGCAAATCAAGAGACTGCTGAGTGTAGGGCATCGTTTTCCTTGGTCCTCGCACTCAGGAAAACATCAGCATAAATCAGAATATTGTATTCCTTGAGAACAGTTTTAAAAAGCCATTTGATCCTCAGCCCAATTATAAGGGTCCAACAGGCCAAATTTTGCAGTAGCAGGGAGGGGTTGTGAACACGGACGTTTTGTCGGGGCGGCTGTTCAAGAGAAAACACACAACGCTGCGAACTCCTTTCAGATCATAAATGGGGAGGGTAAAACATCTCAGGTAAATGACTGATCTGTTAATTATTACTACACCCTGGAGCATGCAGCTCCTGCAGCAGCAATGGATGTCTGTGGGCCTCGGTGCCACCATCTGTGCTGCTCGTGTGCTTTATCACCAGAGCGGCTTTATTGGGATGAATTGGGCTGCTCTCGACCGAGGGGCTGCTCAGGATGCAGTAGCAGGCAATCTACCCAATCTCCTGCTTGTTTCAGTGCCTCTTTTTTCCTGCTTTGCTTAAGATAATGGCATTTTTATATTGCCCTTGGCTGCAGACACAGTAATGGTTAGCAATGATATATATCCACCAAGGGAAAAAGCAGAGGGCAATCCATATATCCTAAAGTCTGGAGCTGAAATCTTTGCAGGTTTGAAGTAAAATGTGCTTACTTGGAATGTATTAATTTGTAGCAGGGACGATAAAAATGCATTCTGCAGTTTGCTGTTATCACAAGGCATTTGCATGCAATAATTTACCTTTGCAGTGAAATATGTAAGACAAGGGAGGAAAAATAAAAAAGTTTAAAAGGAGAAGGAGAAGGAAAATGATAAGAGAGTGGGAATGGAGGTGCAACACATCTTCTTTTGTAGGGGAAAAAGCCCCAGTTCCCTTACTAATCACTCTTGAAAAGATACCTTGCTATAATTTTAAGTTAAGCTAATTTTCATGCAGAGCATTGATTCAGTGTTTAGGACCTCTGAGCTACCTTTTGCACTATAAATCTGTTGTGTTTTCAGCCCTGCAGGTGAAATAGGTGGATTAGTCACGTGCAGACTATCAAGGTGTGAGGCAAAAACCTGTTTGGTGAAGGAGTGCCCTGATTCTGGGGATCAGAATGGTTGTGGCCATCATGGGGAGCACTGGCAGGAGCGCCCAGATGAGCAGGAAAGCCTAAAGCAAACAATGACAAGAAAATATCACCCCCCCATTGGTTTTGGAGCATTAAACTGGTGATGACTGGGGTGGGCTCTGTCTCTGAGAGCTGGCAGGTGAGAAGAAGGCACTAGTCTTGGAGTGAGATTGCTCTGATGCCTTTGGCCATGTGGGATCTCAGCCAAATCAGTTGGTTTCACCAGGATTTGGGCATCTGAGACCTCCTTGGATGTTGTAGATTTTTTTCCTCTGCGTTTGCACCTTCCAGCTGTGAGCCTGAATAAATCTCATGGGCTTTCAGTGCACCTCAGTTAGTAAATCCTTTCATTCAAAAAATGTTACTAGTAACAAGCAAGTAATAGGTGAGACAAGCATTGAGTGCAGGACCTTCATAAAATTCTGCCAAAGTGGACAAAAATTACTGTCTTTATCCAGTCGTGCCTGGAGACACCCAGAGAAATTTAAGTTCATTTTCTGAGGTAGTGATGAAATGACTCTCAGTCTTATTCCCCAGAATTGCCTGGGCACTGTGTCTTAAATAAACACAGGAATGGCTCCAACAGCCACCAGCCTCTCCAGCAGCAGGTCCCTTCCCTTGCTCTCCTTCCCCTTGGATCTGGCACCTCCTGAAGTCAGGAGGGGCTGCCAACCCGACAGTAATGTGGGGAAGAGGAGATAAAATGGTAGTAAAAGCTTTTATTTAGAAACTGAAAACACAGTTTAATAAAACAAACCTGGTCTTCTTGGTAACCCCCTCATTAAAAAGCTCTTGGATGGTGTTTCCCTCACAACACATTTTGTTTTCTTCTCAAGTGATGGAAATAGAAGACAGGGAACTAAACCCACAGGTCCAGTGCAGAGGTGGAGTTCAAAGCCATTCCTTTGCTAGAAGTCCCCTTTTTTTTTTCATTTTCCCTCTGCAGTTGGCCGTGGGCATTTCCTCTCACATTACACTGCAACGATCTCTCGCTTTGAAAGCCATAAAACCCAAGACTTGAGGGCTTTCTGTCGGGGCTGATTTCCTTCCAAGCTGACAGCTCAGCTCTGGTTAGTGCTTGGCAGTTGGTGGAGAAGGCAGAAGTAAAATACATCTCTCTCTCTGGCAAGACCCATAAAAAATAGAAATAGAAAGATGGAAAGTGTGTGCTAGAGGATGTATTTATTTAAACTATCCCCATATGGATGTGTAGACACTTAACAAGCTGCAAACCCAGATTTCATTTTATTCTAAAGCAACTGGTAAAACAATTTAATTTTGATAATCCTGGAGCCTAATGATTTACTGTATAGGAACAGAGCACTGAGTTCGATGCCTTAGACCAGTGAGTTCCAGAAGAGGTTTGTTATTAACTCATTTAGGATTTCTTAAAAAAAACCACAACCCACAGATTTTCCTCTGTCCTCCATCAGTGCCACCAGCAGTTGTTCATTTTCCTTGGGGCAGAAGTTGGGCCCCCAAAATATCAGATCCTTGTTGGACTCTGGCCATGGTTTTACAAAACTGCACAGCTTTTGACAGCTACATCATGAGCCCCCAAATCTCCTAATTTGGGAGAAAAGTTGGCCCCTTCATTCTGAAACACAAACACCATCAACCATGACACATCTTCACATCTCTTTTAATTTGTCCCTTGAGGGGAAAGAGTCTCACTGGTGTCTTTCACTGATGCTGCAATATTGCAAATTCTTTTTGAAGTGTGTGAGTAAATTGGTAAGAAAGAGTTAATGGGTGGTATTAAGCCTTGTTGGTTTGAGCAGTGGAGGCAACATGATTGAAAATCAATGAGCATCTCTGAAATTGTAATATAATTAGTGGTTCTGCCAATTGAGTCTATTAAATGATTCAGAGGGGCCTTCCTGAAACGAGGTAAGTCATTTTTTGAAAACCTCTCAGTGAAAAGAAGTAATTGATAAACACTTTATTTGTTCAGAATAAGAGGTAGTAAATATACAGGCTGCTTCCTGATGGATATTCAATTAAAGTACTGAATATTAGGCTAATTCTAATAGGAAAAAACTCCAATTCCTTCCTTACTAGACCCAGTGAAGATTTGGAGTTTACCCTGTGATTTTTTAATAGTCAGTACCCACCTTAAGTTTTATTCCAACTATTAAGTTTGATCAATCACTTCATGAAAGCAAGAACAAGAGTGGTCTAAAGACAGAATTGGATCTCAGAGTCGTTCCCTGGCATTGGGGTGTTGGTTTACTGTTTTCTGTTCCAGAATCAAAGGATCACAGAATGGTTTGGGTTGGAAGAGAGACCATCTCATTCCAACCCATGCCACGGGCAGGGACACCTTCCACCAGCCCAGGTTGCTCCTTTGATCCAACCTGGCCTTGGACACTGCCAGGGCTGGGGCAGCCACAGCTTCTCTGGACAACCTGTGCCAGTGTTTGGGAATGGTTTTCTGATTGCTGCTGTAGGAACTGCTCCTGCAGCTGCAGGGGAGGCCAGGCCGTTGTTCCTGTGCGCGGTTCTGGCTCGGGGCTCTCTGCGGCTCCGCGGGGCGGCACCGGCAGGGCGGTTCCAGGCCCCCAATTCCATGTTCCCCGCAGTGCCCCCCGTGATCCGCGTGTACCCCGAGACGCAGGCGCAGGAGCCCGGCGTGTCCGCCAGCCTGAGGTGCCACGCCGAGGGCATCCCCAACCCCCGCATCACCTGGCTGAAGAACGGCGTCGACGTCGCGCCCAGGCTGCCCAAACAGCTCTCGCTCCTCGGTAAGAGCAGCGTTCTGATTAATTAAAGTGTTGTAGACGGGGATTAAGGGGGATTACTTCGCACTTTAAACCAGAAGTTCTTGTACTCTGCTAAGCCACAGTTGTTGGAAATCGCATTACAAAACCCTCGTTCTTTCTTTTTATCCCTTTCTCCTGTGAATTTCTCGGGAAAGGCGGTATTGATTGATGTAAGTGGTGAAGGCGTTCTGTTCAAAGACAGCCTGCCTGCTCCTCCACTGCCTCGCTGCTTGGGTACAGCACATCACAAGAGAAAGGCATTACGTTATTTGAAGAGAAATCCATTAGATTGTTTGCTCAGGTCCAAGCCCACACTGGATGCGGGTCAGCAGAGGCTCAGGCACACGCTGGGCTCTGCTGGAGGAATTGGGCTCAACTCACATGGGTCCCTGTGCAGATGAGGGTGCACCAGACACAGCAGAAGGCAGAAAGACTTCCTTGCAATTTTCTGTGTGAAAACATTAACACCCCCCTCAATACATCCTCTGCAGTCTGGCTGTGGTGGATTGCAGCCCTCAGCCAGTGTGGGCAGCATGGATATCCCTGCGCGTTGGGTGTGGTAACTCAGCATCCTTCAAAGGTTTTAGGCAATAGTCCCAATGGTTCACACAGAAAGCAAAATGGTAGGAAGAACTGTAGAGAGACCCCTCCCAAACCAAAGGTTTTGGTGATCTGATAAAAAACAGTTTGGAAATTTGAAGTTTATTTTTTTCTTCACTAAAGCCAAAGCATTTTTTTTAACAGGAAATAAAAATAAGTGAAATGTAATTTATTGTTGGCTCTCAGGATGTTCTTTTCTGGTGTGGAGTGTGTATGTGCTAAAGGAAAGAAGCAGAACACCGTGAGAATCCCCAGAAACCTGTAGTTCCATGTGGGGAAACAGGGTGAAGCCACCCTGTGGAGCCATCCCCGGGTGGTGTGGGGATGGAAGGCAATTAAGGGCAGGACCAGCAATTAGCAGCAGTGAGGAGCTCTGCTTATGAGTGCCTTTCTTACAGCAAATGGGAGCGAACTCCACATCAGCAGCGTTCGGTACGAGGACACTGGTGCCTACACCTGCATTGCCAAAAACGAGGTGGGAGTGGACGAGGACATATCTTCACTTTTCATCGAGGATTCGGCGAGGAAGACCCGTAAGCTTCATTTTCCGTGGATTTATTTCTTTAAAGGATATACAAATGTGACGGGATACGTGTAATTTAATAGCTCAGGCCATTGCATGCAGTTTGTTGGACTGTTCCATAAGGTCATGACAGTTGTGGCTGCCCTTTGATCAGAGGATTGGATCATTTTTTGGGCAGGGATCACCCAGAGAAGGTAACATCTTATCCAGGACAATGGCACCTTTTGTGTGCCAGAAGCACACTGAGTGTGGGATGGGTAACAGCTTAATTAGAGTAACAAATTGGCAATAATTTTGGATATCAGAGAATCCAAAATGTAGTATTTTGTCAAATTCTATAAATCTCACTGATTTCTGTACAAGGCTTCTTCTTTGGAAGCCAGTCACCAGCCGAAGTTCTCAAATATTTAGATGCTTGAAAAATGTTGTGATTCAGTTATTTATTTTAACTATTTTTACATCACTAACTAGCAAAACAGGTTTCCCTCAGTGTGAAATTATCTTCCACTTCAAAGACCAATATTCTTCCCTCACGTCCCCTGGAGGAGCGGGGCAGTGTTACTGTGCCCACACTGTCCCCAAAACTCAATCACTGGAGGAGGTGATTAGTTGCCCCAGTGGAAAAGCTCCCAGAGGCCTGATCCTTCCTAATTCTGCCATCTTAATTACTTGGGAGATGGCCTGGGTTTATGGTGATACTAAAAGTCTAGGTGCAAATGGGATTTTTGCCGCTTTTCTGGCTGTTAATATAGGGCAAGAATTGGAAACAAAGTTACCCATAAATATAGGCTCTTGTGGAGAATCTTTGGAAAATATATTCTATTCTTCATTAACTAGATTTATGTACTCTTTTTAGTATTGGTCGTTTTCCCTTGAATACTGGAGCAAAGGAAATTAGAGGATGTTGAGAAATAATTGGATCTATCTTAAACAGAAATTCAAATGCAAGTGTACTTTCAAAGTGTATCTGAATTCTAAAAGAGAATGTAGTTGCATGAAGACCCAAGAAAAAAAATGCAGCCAAGCTGCTGTAGCTGCTGTAGCTGCCAGGTTCAGGCTTCTTCTGAAAGATGCTGGTGGGCCTGGCAGTGCTGGGTCAATGGTTGGACTCGATGACCTTAGAGGTCTTTTCCAACATTGATGGTTCAGTAATTCCATGTCTTGTTTCCTTGTTGAACCTGCACAGAAAATCCCAGGCTGTGCTGTACCTCCAGCTGCATTTGAAGGTGACAGCTCTGGGGTAGGTCGTTGATCTTTGCACAGGCTACAGTCCCCTCTGTTTCAGGGAGGACTTTTTCCATGACAAAGTTTCTGAATTGTCTCTAGAGGGGCAAATGTATTTAGGACCATAGAATCATAGAATTCTCTGTCTTTCCTGATATTTTATTTGAATGAATGTTACAAAGTTTTCACCAATGAAACAGTTCGTGTAAACATGAGTATTTATTCACTTGCTACAATGAAAGTTTTGACATTGTTTTGTTGTGGTTTTTTTTTCTTTTCCTGGTTATTTTCTGGCTTTCCCAATATTCTGATGCTGCAGTTGCAAACATACTGTGGCGAGAGGAAGGTACTGCAGTAAAGTTCTTTTGTTGTGGTAATAATGTGCTTGTCTGCTTTAATAATTCCATGATGGGCCATTCTCCACTGACTTACCACTAACCCTGTCAACTTTCACACTTACCAGATTAAATACAGACCAGACATTTAAAAGCTAAGTTATTCAAATAAGAGATGTCACTCTCCTACCTATAACTTCTCACATTTTCCCACTCTGAAAAAATAGATGACCATAAAATATATAAAAATATGAATTTTATATATATTGCCACAAATGTGAGTAGCCTGAAATTCTGAAGCTGCATTAATGATCACACCAGTGTCAGAAGTGCTGCCAAATTACCATAATTGAACAAGTAAGGCATAAATTCAATACACTGCATTTTTAAGCAAGCAATTCAGGCTCTTCCTTTTTCAGTAGCATGTATTGATGTGTTCTAGGTGAGCAGCAGAAATTGTGTTCTTGACTGTTAGGCAAAAAAACTCTAAACCACAACAGGTTTTTCTTCCCTCTCTCCGTTAAATCGATGCAGGGTAAAGGTTGCCCCATTTCTCCTTGGTTTAATTGGCAGTTAAGATCTCTAGTTTGATCAAATTTATAGTGGGCCCTCCTCAAGGTCAACATCTGTGTATCCTGGAAGCCAAATTAGAAAAAAGAAACCATCCTAAGCAGCTAATTGACAGCCCAGCATCTCCTGCATGACGCTACGTGGCTGGTTATGTTCTGCATCCCTCCTGCTCCTTTTGAAAGAAAGCAGTTGGACAACCCTACCAGATGTAGAAATACAATAATATTTAAAGAACAGCTAAGAAGTTGGTTGCAGAAAGTCTTATTATAGTTTTGCTAAACAATATGGACTTACTGCTTATCAGCCTTGCATATTTTGAATAAAAGTATGAGCAAGGTAGAGGTAAAACATGGGCAGTAAAAGCAGATTTACTGTTGATGTTCCTAAACAATTCAATATCTGTAGGGCAGGTTCATTCCCCTGCCTGTGTTGTTCTGTGGCATTTGATGGGCACCTTCATTCCAGACAAAGAACAAACTTTAGGATGTGGAGTCTTGGCCCAGAGAAGGCTGGAAGGCAGGAATGGTATTTTTGGATTTACATTTTCATGTATTCTTTCAATTCCATTAGAAGTGGATTTGCTGTACGGGTGAGGTGTGTTGCCCTTCCCTATGCCTTTAGTTTTAGAACTGGTTGTGCCATCCAACCTGAAAAAAAGAAAACCTCTCCTCATTAGTGCCCCAATTCCCAGTCTAGTACCTGCCTGACTGGTATAAATGACACAAAATACCCCACTGCCCACCTGTGTTCTGAAATAATCCCTTGGACCAAGGAGTTGCAGCAGCAGAATCAGGGGTAGAGTCTGTTTTACTGGTGTCCATGAGATTGTTTAGGATGTGCCCCAATTAAGATTTAGAAAATGCTTCATAAGTCACAGTAAAGCACCTGCTTTGTCTAGTAAAAAACCTGCTTGTCCTAAAAATCAGTGTGAAGATCAATCTCAAAATGTTTATCAATTATTTTATTTTTTTTTTAAAGAAAGAGAGTAACTGAATGCTCTCAGTAATTTGTAGCCTATTTTAATCAATCAGAATTAAAACTTGGGCTCATTTTACTGTAAAATAAGTGGTGGGACTTGCCAAGTCAAGACTCTAAACCTGCTGGGGTAAAATTATTATCAAAGTATTTTTGTGGGTAATTAAGGTCTTACTGCTTAAATACACCCTTATTGTAATGGGATCATCAGATAAAATCACACTACTATTGTGCATGAAAATAATGATAATGAGCATCTTCACAGTGGTCATAATTGGTTGCCTGCCTGTTTCCACTTCCGAGGATTAAAATCCTTTACTCATGGAATATGTGCACTCCTTCCAGGCCAGGGCCAAACTCTGCCCTCTGAGGTGTTCACTCAAACCCCACTGAGGCAGGTGGGAGTTGTGTGTGTGCTGAGAGGGCAGGTTTTGGTCCAAAGTGCCCCAGTGAAGTGTTTGACCCATACACTTGGCACAAAATTAACCCTTAGTCCATAAAACAACTTAGTTCTCAGTGGAAATTTGGTAGCTTTTCCCCTACATGCATGATCCCTCACTGTGGCATCACATTCAAGGATCACAGCTCCTGATGCCCCAACTGGGAGATTTCTGTGCTATGTTTAGAGGGACTCTCCTTGAACGTTGGGAGAACAGCAGACACCACGTGCTGAGACATTTGTGCTCGGAAGCCACTCGTTTGGCACCAAAAGGGGAGGGTTTAGCACCAAAAAAAACCCTTCTGGCCTTACTAGATACTAAGCATTTTACAAAAATTGTCCAAAAATGCATTTATCCAAATTATCCATGTTTTAGCTGTGAAGTTTCCTGTGATGACTTAGCTCTCAATCCTGCAAACACTTCAGAAGTGTGAGAAATTCTGTCGCTGTGAGCACTGCTTGGAGCTGCCACCACAGGACCAGCCCAGGGAGATTTTAACAGTTCCACAGAACCAGGACCTTATCTCTCCCTGAAATTAATTAGAGATTACAAATTATAGCATCACCATTCTGTTGGCAGATAAGTACACTGTCAACATTACTGGGGTGACAGTGGTCATTGCAAACACACACTGGTGGTGGTATGAAAAGGATGGAATGATGCTTGGATCTTTGGAACTAGAGTGAAAAGATCCTGAACATTTCTTAAACATGCTCATTGCTGCAGACTGCATGGAGCTGAAGAGCAACCAAATTGTCAGGGTTTTAAGGTGTTTCTGCATGACAGAAATGATAAAATGCAGTCTCCTAATAGCAAAGCAGTGACAACGAGCCAGTTTTCCAAATCCCCTGGAATGCCCCAGTTGGATAAATGAGTGCTGTTGTGATGCTGAACTACTCCACATTTGTGAATTGCACTTTGCAAGGTTTCAAAAATGTAATTATTTTGGTGGCTGTAGTTAGTTCATCTGGGAAGTTTAAGAAAATAGACAAATCTATATATTTTCATTCGTGGAACAGATGCTGAGCACTTTCATTTTGCATGGCAGTTACAGGAGGTCAAGTTGCCTGTAACAGGATGACCTTCAGAGTCAAGCTTTTCTTTCAGTTCTCAAATTATTATCAATCTGGT
>JAWWES010000030.1:7427442-7441072 GCA_035583135.1 Lophotriccus pileatus | reverse complement strand
GAGGTCAAGTTGCCTGTAACAGGATGACCTTCAGAGTCAAGCTTTTCTTTCAGTTCTCAAATTATTATCAATCTGGTTTTGATGAAATCATAGGGGGAAAAAAACCAGATTCATGATCTGAGGGACTTAGCAGTGCAACAGAGGGAGGCTTGTCATCAAATCCTGCTTTGGTAACTATTTCCAAGACCTGACCACAGTTATTTGAGTACAACCACTGCCACCAAGGCAATGCATTTTTGAATGTGTCTGCACCTCCTCACTCCTCGAAGCCCTCGTTGTGACATGAAGTTTGATTTTGTGAATGCTCCGACTGCATCCAAGTGACCGACTTTTATGTAAGGCAGATTTTGTTTGCTGGGGGAGGAGGGTGAGTTCTTTAAGTCCTGACAGCTAAAAATCCCACTCCTTTTGCTCTCTGCCCCTTCAAGGCCTGAGTGTGGGGAATATGTTCTATGTCTTTTCTGATGATGGGATCACGGTCCTTCAGCCGAACGAATGCGAAATCCGGAGGCACATCAGGCCCGAAGAGAGGATTTTCACCACTTATGTAAGTCCTCAGCCCAGCAGCTACAGCTGGGAAACTTCCTCTTAATCTCTTCAAAGGCTGTTATTGCTAAAGGACCTGTTTGCCACAGGGGTGTTGGAGCTTGGTGGGTTTCAAGCAGCATCCCTGAGGTGTGACATCTTCTCTGGAAAATCAAGGGAACCACGTAGGTTCTAAGGCTGCCGTGGAGGATTAGTGACATGCTGCAGAGAATTTGAGTAGTTATCATGTAAGCAAAGACTTTCATTTGTCCTCTTTGATCTGTTTGGTTATCCATGCCCAAAAGTTGTAGCTGGGCTTTGGGGAAGGTACAGAAGTCAGCAGCAGAGAGATGCACTCACGGGCTCCTTTTACTGGTGGCTCCACAGGCAGGGCAGTGGGTACTTTGGGCTGCTTCCCACTCTGCAGAAATATTTTCCTGTGTTAAACCCCAGCAGGGAGGTGGATAGGAGTGCCAGAAGATGGTTATGCCATGCAGGTCCTCTGCATCTTCTGGCACTGAAACAGAGCCCTGCACCCCCTATGTTTGCTGCTGGCACTTTTCTGTCAGCGCTGAGTTCACCTAAACCCTTGCTTTGGGAAATCCCAAGGAAGATTTGTTCAGGTGTCAGTGAGTGCCAAGCACTGGCTCACACACTGTGGAGCTCAGAGTGGCCAGGGGGTCACACGTGCCTGGAGGCTCCAGGAGGTCAGAGCTCTCTGTGCTCCTGTGCAGAAACACACATCGTGTGTGTCCTCATGAAGCTGTCAATTCTCATAAAACCCCCTGCTGAAATACATCCAGAAATGCTTTTGTAGTTACTTCCTTATTCAGCTTTTATTTTTTTAAAAAGGGAAGCTTAGATTGTGGCTCCCTTCTGAAAAAAAAAAAAAAAAACAAAAACAGTCAGCCTTGCTTTTGATTTTGGGAGGAATAGAAGGGGACAACCACTGTTGTGAGCCCTGCAGGCTGGGTCAGGCTCTGCTGCTGTGGGTCAACATCTTCTTGTGAGTCTGTATTTTGTATTTTCTAAATCTCAATATATTTGTGGTTGCTACTGATTTTTTTTTTCACTAGATTTTAATATACCTTGGAAGGAATCCAGGCTGATGCTCACCCCAGGGCTGGTCCTTAGTGGATAATATTATTAAGCCGCACTTGAGCTGTTGCTTCTCAGAGACAGAAATCTCGTGTTTCTTTTCCAAAGAGCTGTAAATATCGAAGAGGTGGTCCTGGAGAAACAGCTTGAAAAGAATAAAGGAGAGAGGGCACTTAAGGAAATAATGTCAGCACAGTGGTGGGCATAAAAGGGATTTTTAGCATCATCGCTTGGCTGCCTTTCAGAGACACCTCTGAGGGTTTCCTGCAGATATCATAGAGCCCTTTCCCTTGATCTGGGGATGGTTGACCTTTTTTTCCTCCCTTTTGCCTTCTACTATCTTGAGTGTTTTCTACATAGGCAGTGACAGCAGCCTGCAGCTTCAGGAGGGGTTCTACAACAAAGGTTTCCTTTGCTATTCGAGGGCACAAAGCAGGTCTGGCAGCTGAGCTGCACTGCAGCAGAAAGGCAGGGACCTTTCCCTGCTCCTCTTGGCTTGGATGGGTATTCTCTTGTGAGACCTGAGCATGAGGAGAGCAGGTTGGAGGCTGGCAGGTGCTTGGCTGTGTGAACAGCTGCTGGAAGCCCAAATCTGAGCTGGTGTAGCATCTTTTAGCTTTCCTTAGTGTCCATCCCCAGCCTGGCTGGAGGGACAGAAAGGAAAATGCAGCCAAGCTACTGAGTATTGTATCTTCAGCCCTTACTCATGGTGCCCACCAAGGCACCTACCAACAGAGCTGTGCTGCTTAGAGGTGACCTCTTTTTATCCATAATTGTTGCATGTGGTGTGATTCTTGGGGTTGTCCTGTGGAGGGCCAGGAGTTGGACTCAATGATCCTTGTGGGTCCCTTCCAACTCAGGATCTTCTTTCTCTTTTTTCCCCTCTTCTCTCTTCTCTTCAGGACTCAGTGAGTGGAAGATCAGAGACAAAATATAGCATCAGGCAGCCATGAACAGGATTTAGTCCAAAGCAGCAGGATTTGGTTCCTTTGGAACAGGGGAAGTTTCTGTAGCTGTAGGATCCTGCCTGTTTTGCTGCTGTTCCCCTGAGCACAAGTGTTTTAGAGCATGCTCTCCTGCACAGAAAATGAAGCCTTTATGAAAAATGTGAAGCAGTGATTCAGTTAATGTAAATCCCTGTTTTTTCAAAGCACAGAGTGATATTTCTGTTGCTAATAAATGCTGACAGCACTGCAAGCCTTGATGAACCTCAGCACGCTTCAAAAGATCGATCCATGGGCTGTGTGGTTATTTAAATTCAATATAAGTTTGCAGGAGGTCCAGCTGTTTAATGTCACTGTATGGAGCCAGGCTGCAGTGTGGTACATGATAAATTAATTACTTCATGTTTTCCAGGAAAGAAAGGGGGAAAATATCATCCTATCAGAATCCCCAGGGATTTTTTTTTCCAATGGTTTTCAAGTCTAAGCTTCTTGCTGCTCCAGGCCCTGAATTTGTAGAAATTAAACCTTTTTTTTTTTTTTTCCCCCTCAGGAGGAGATCTGTCCTAGAGTGGAAGGTGAAGACACTCAGTCCTGCCTCTGGGCTTCAGCAGTCAATGTCAGAGACAAGTACATTTATGTGACACAGCCTAAGCAGAACAGAGTCCTGATAATTGATATCCAGACTCAGAAAGCCATACAGGTACTTCCAAGTGAATGTGTTATTCACTGATGGCAAAAGGTTTGATATGGGCAGAAAAACCATGTCTTTGCCCAGTGGGTCTGCTGACATTGCTAAAAAGCTGGACCTGTGTTGCTTTCACCTGTGGGGTCACCCTGTCATTCAGTGTTCTGTAACCTGGCAGAAAAAGACTCCTCTGGGGGTTGGAGTTCATTGTCTCAGGGCTGCATCTGCAGCAGAGCTTGCAGTGAGTCTGGTAAAATAGTGCTGGCATGAATTTCTGGCCTCTCTGCCTGTGCTGGGGCAGCAGCAGGTTGGGAAGATGAGCTGGTGTGGGTACAGTTCAAGCACAAACTGGCCCCTGATCTGCTGGCTGTGGGATGGAGTGATGTCTGCCCAGGGAATGCAGCACACAGCCCAGAGTTTGTTGTGCTGCTGATCCCCCAGCTCGTCTGAAGGCACAGGGAGTGTCACGGGGTACATGGCAATGCCTGCACTGAACTGATGTCGTGTTTGTCGTGGGCCTTGGGGTCACTGTGTAAATAACTGTCTCTGGGTTTCTTTAAGTCCTTGGATGTGGACCCATTGCCAACCAAATTACACTATGACAAGTCCCACGACCAAGTGTGGGTGCTCAGCTGGGGGGACATGAGGAAATCCTCAACCACACTGCAGGTGAGTCCTTACCTGCTGGAGCCTTTGGTTGTTCTGGGCTCAGCATCACTGGTAGCACGTTGGTGACTGGTGGGTTGCAGGTAATTAACAGCATTTAATGGTCTGGATATCAAGCTGCTGCTTCATTTGCATATCCAGTGTGTTTTATTGATCCCTCCTCCGTCCATCCTCCCATATTTTTCCTGCTGTTTAATTTGTTTCTGAGCAATGACTGTGCCACAGGCTGGCAGCAGGGCTCTGGTTTGTTTTAAGGCTGGTGACAGAGCCAAGTGCCATAAAGTCATACAGCAAGGGCTGGCAGCTGGATCAGAGCAGCTCTTCTGTTGACAGCACAGACACATGGACAGTAGTATCTAATTGGGTGTTTTGCTGCTGCTGTGTGTTGTATGACAGAGTTGACACCAGAGCTGGTTTGATCCACCCAGACACCCCTTCTCTAGTAGTTGTTTTCTGGCCCTTGCTGCCCAACCTTTCTGGAAATCCAGGTGAATAGTCCTTCTGCCAGGAATGTGTGCTGCTGAGTCTACATTAAAGCATTCCCCAGCAGGCAGAGAAAAAAGTGTCTGTGCTTTCTGACCTAAAATCCTACAAATCTGGAGTCTGTGTCAGCCATGGGGCTGCCCAGGACTGTGCTGGAGGTGCTGCTCTGTGAGGGTGGGATGAGCCATCCCCACCCCCTGCTCCATCCCAGATAACGACTGCAGGCTGTCAGGAATAAGGACTGGAACAGCTACTCACCATGGGTGATTTCAGGGAGGCACCAAAACCAGAAAGGGGGCAAATAAATGAAGGTTTCCAAGGCAATGCCACCAGGTTGTCTCATAGGGGGATGAGCAGTTTCCTGTATAGGGTATAAGGAGACAAAATGGGCTCTCTTTACCCTCTCTGACTTAATTTCTTCCATCCAGCTGTGAGAGGTTTCTGTAATTAAAGTAGAGATGGCACAAGCATGTTATTATTAAGAAGAACACACCACCTGCACAGTTGGAAACTTGTTAGAAGGCTCCAGCTCTCAGATAGTCCTTTCTGTTATCTTTATGAAGTGCAGTTACACACACAGAGGTGAGATTAGCATCAGCATCAGCACATCCTTTCTTTTTCTCTGACCTTCTTTCCCAAAAGGTGGGCAGTGACTAATTTAGCAAAGTTCCTCCTTGAAACCTGCAGTGGCTAGTTGCAGACATGCAATAAAACATGTTTTTGTAACAAAGATGCTGCTGCAGAGGTTGATTTAAATTTCAGCTCGTTCTCTGGAAGTCAGGGATTTATCAAACTGCCCGTGCAACCAATTAATGGGATGCTGTTGTTTAGCCATTACTGGCTTGTGGTAAGCAAATGTCTGGCCTCTTGAAAGAACTATGCAAGGGTGGGCATCCTTCTTGAGCTATCTAATTGGAAGAAATCTAAATGGCATGACCAGAACAGCTGTCTGAACTAAACCTTTTAGGGATTTAGCATCCCTTTAATGAATTATATAGCTATAAATTCAAAGCAACGACTGTTGCACATTAGAGCAGCAGAAGGTCCTAACGAATGGATTAAAATCATCCTGAACCCAGCAATCAATGTGAGTATTTAACATTTTAATTACTGAAAAGTTCTCCTTTCCGGAGCAGTGGAGGAGCTGAGTTCCCCTGGCCATGGAGATGTGTCCTGTGCTGGAGGACAGGACCAGGGGACAGCCAAAGGGCCCTTCTCTGCTCCTCCCTGAACTTCACATGGTGCTGTAGGTGGATGAACAGTTTTTCTCCTTCAGAGTGATAATTAGCTGCTGTGAGTTGGTGTTTGATCCTTCAAGCCGGTAAATTATCGCTGCGCATTTAAGTGAGATTAATAAATGTGACCATGAAGTAAGTGTTTACTTTAGACACTGAGGGATAAATTATTATGGTCCTGGTGTTGTCATACTGCTTCAGCTCCTGCATGGCTGCTCTTTCTCGAGATGTAAACAACTTGGGAAAGTCAAGTTGTGTACTTACCTTACAAATGTCAAGCCTCAAATACTATTTATTAGCACAGCTTTTCAAGACATCTACACCAGACAGCGTTTTGAAGTCATTAATCAGTTTGAGCCTGGGAGGAGGCCCCCTGCCCCGTGCCTGTGTGTAATCTGTGCTTACCTTTGTGCTTACCCTGCTGTGTCTGTGGCAGGTGATCCCGGAGGCCAGCGCGGGGCAGGAGCCGCGGGTGATCCGCACGCCCTTCCAAGGAGTGGAGGATTTTTTTATACCGCCTACAAATCTTATTATTAATCATGTCAGGTAAGAAGTTGTCTTAATGAATGGTAATGGTGACCATGCCCCTCCC
This sequence comes from Lophotriccus pileatus, assembly GCA_035583135.1. NCBI lineage: Eukaryota > Metazoa > Chordata > Aves > Passeriformes > Tyrannidae > Lophotriccus > Lophotriccus pileatus. The sequence continues at coordinate 7,434,844 of JAWWES010000030.1, read as the reverse complement.
TTCTCCTAACCTCAGAGCACTTCACAAATGTGAATGAATGAGTGAGTGAATGAATGAATCTGTGAGGAAGCTGATTGCTTTTATTCCAGTTTTCACATGTGAAGTGGAGAAATGGTTGAGCAAATTGCCAGTAGTTATTCAGCTAATCAATAAAACAGCAAGAAGGGATTTCCAGGCCTGGATTTCCCTTAGACCTTAGCACAGACATTCAATTCACTCACCTTGGGCAGCCATCCCTCCTTGCAGCTTATGACACTCTGTCCTGGCTTGCTTTTGCCAGGAGTTTGATGGCCCAAAAGTCACCTTTTCTTGCCTCCAAACCAGGCAGAAACCTATGTCAAGGATTTATTGCCTGAAGCATAAGGTTCTTCCATGTGTTTCCAACTTGGATCTCTGCGTGGGGTGTGTGGTTTGAGCAGAAAAATGGTGTGCACTGCACATTAACAAACTAAACCTCCATGAACCATCAGTTTTGAATGTTAATGTGATGTAGTGGTTAATGAGGTTGTGTAACTAACATACTAATAACTTGGAGTAATACTGGCTGCTTCCCAGCAGGCACAGGAAGCCTCCCATTAACATTATCAGAATTGATGATAACTGCACAGCAATTTATACTGTTCTTTCCATGTTACAACATAACAACTGTTTAACCATCTTCTGGCTCCTATATAGTTTGAGTAGAACTCTCAAAAAACCATACTGTAACTCCTTACATTAATCTTAGGTCTCCTGCAGGGAACACTGGGAGAGGGGGGTCACACTTAAATGATTATATATTGAATCTGTTCCAAAATAAATAACTTTGCTTCCTGAAACACAGAATAACGATACATAGCTCATGGCTGTCACTCGTAATTTCTCTCTACTTCATTTTTCCAGTTTTCCCTCAAAATTTCATTGTGACTTATAGTAGTGCCAGGAGGTAAATGACTCTGCTGAATGTTAAAGCCTGAGCTGAGAAGGTGAGGATTGGGTTCAAAGGCAGGAAAGTGGAGCAGTTCTGCTTTATTTGTTTGTTTGTTTAATTGTCCTTTTGCCTCGGTGTGATTAGTCGGCTGTATACGGATGAACTTCCATAAGAAATATTAAATGCAGGTTATTGTCTGTAGTTTCCCCTGTGCAAAGCTGCAAATGCTGTGCCTGATTTCCTGTTGCATTTGTTCAGAGCCAGATCTTTGTCCATTGTCACTCACCCTCAGCCCAGAAAAATAATTGCTTGCAGTCTAATGAGACTCATTGAGATCACGTTCTAAATTCTCCACCCAGAAACAATAAATGGCAATACCAGCATCTCCCAGGAAGGTGGCTGTTTAATCAGTCTCTTCCATGAGCCAAAAATTATTTGCATGCAAATATTCCGGCATATGTATTTCAGCTGCCTCTTATTTCAGATGGATATCTAGAAATGGCTCTGGTTTCATTAATTCCCAGGGTGGCTTGTTGTCCATTGAAAACTCTCTTAAGTGCAAGGTTTGCTTTGAGATTTCAGATCACAGATTTCATGCAAGGGCCACGCCTCTTGGGCAGCTGTGGGCACATAAAATGCATCCTGACCCACTTCCTTAAATGAAAGTTTATGATAAGAACCATTTCTTAACTTCTTCAGGCATTTGGCCAAGTATTAAGGAAGTCTTGGGGAAAAAAAATGCTGTAAGGGAAAGCACTTTTTAAAGTGTACTAAAATGCACTCATCCAGGAGAAATACAAGTGTCATATCCAATTTCCCCACACACAGTGCACTACAGCTCTCCACTGCAGATATTTTGTGAAGTCTCTAATGGATGGGAGTATAATGGGGAAATGAAAGGCTTAGCCCAGTGATTTTCATGGGATCATTCACTACACTGGCTCGTTCCTCAGAAGTGAAATCATTGCTGAGTGTCTCACTGACAGATGGATTAAGAATAAGGAAATAAACCCAGTGTTTCAAGCAAAATATATATTATCTGCACACGAGCACGTTGTCCTCCACATTTCACAAGGCAATTTTACATCTTTTGGGGAAGAGATACAACACTAAGTACTCACTTCATTTCCTTGTGTCTGCATTGAACGGATGAAAAGATACTCGATGTAAAATTAGTTTTTGTAAGCCAGTGCCAGTGACCTGTGAATTCCAGGAACACAAACAGGCTGTTTCTATGGGCTCCCTCTCAAATTAAGCAGAAACCTTTCCTGGCTATTCCTGACCTTTTCTTGTCTTCAGCAAAGGTCAGGTCTGCTGCAGCATATATCTTTTACAGAACATTTATTCTCGGCTCTTTGTTTTCTGCCCTGTCTTGAGACAGAAAATCAAGGCCCCTTATCTTCAGGGCACCCTGGTTATGTTCCTCAAGAAATGTTTTACACCTTCCCTGGGCTGGCAGGGTGCTGTTTAACACGGTCTGCTCTGCACCTCAGCCTTGCCAGCTCCTGCACTGTCCCCAGGCACCACTGGTACCAAACACACATCCCAGCTCCCCTCTGCTGCTGTCATTTAAGAGATGAGGTTAGTCATGCCCTTTGTTTGGTGGTTATACATTATATTATATACATTTATTATATTGTATTATATTTATATGTTATATTTTACTATGTTTTATATAGTTGCTCTCTGGCCCCAACCTGGCAGCAATATGCTTTATTTTGAATGTTTTTCTATTCTGGGATTGAAGGCGTGAATATATGTTGAATTACATCGCTGTAGACCTCAGACAGATTAAATACAAACCTGGTCAACAGTAGCTTACAGAACACCCAAACCTTGGTATCATTCCTACAGTAAATTGATCTTCCCAGTAAAAGATTTCAGCTCTTGAAGAGTCAAATGCCGGAGCGCACATTCAGACTTCCAGGATCAGGTTGCAGATTTGAACTGAAATACAATATATCCCTCCTTTAGGAAATAGAGGAAAGGATGGCTTTATTCCACACCAACAGGACGGAGTTTCCCGGCTCTGCTGGCTCCCCTCCCTGCTCACCATGTCCCCGTGTCTCCAGAGGTAACCTCAGTGTCTCGTTTCCCGTTTCAGGTTTGGCTTCGTTTTCAACAAGTCGCGGCCGGCGGTTCACAAGATCGACCTGGAGACGGTCACGCTGCTCAAGACCATCAGCCTGCGGGCGCAGGGCTGCGCGCCCCAGGCCATGGCGCACACGCACCTGGGCGGATACTACTTCATCCAGTGCGGCCGGCGGCGCGCGGGGCCCGCGGGGCCGCAGCTCGTCGTGGACGGCGTCACCGACGCCGTGATCGGCCCCAACGGCGCCGTGTCGGGCTCCCCGCACGTGTCCCCCGACGGGCGGTACCTGGTCAGCGCCGACGGCGACAGCGGCAGGATGGCGGTGCAGGCCCTGACCGTGCGGGGGGAGATCCGCTTGGTTTATGAGCTGCGAACGGACGTGCGCGTGTCCGACCTGACATTCCAGCCCTCCTTCACCCAGGGCAATCAGTACTACGTGTACGCCGCGTCGCATCGGCAAACGGATGCGCTTTCTGTGGAGCTGTCGACGGGGAAAGTGAATGTACTGAAGAATCTAAAGGACCCTATCGCGTCCAAAGACTGGCCCTGGAGCAGCCACAACAGGATTATGAGAGACAGTGGATTATTTGGACAGTATCTCATTACACCAGCTAAAGATTCATTGTTTGTTATAAACGGGAGGCAAAACACGTTACGCTGTGAGGTGTCGGGTGTAAGGAGGGGTAACACAGTGGTCTGGGTTGGGGAGGTATGAAAGGGCAGCAGAGGTGGAGCCTTCAGCAGGAGAGGACCAGTTGGACCTTGACACTGCAACAAACGAGCAGTAGCATTGTATATTTTTACACTGGGAAAAGAAAAACAAAAAACCCCCCAAAAAACCCTGTATAGGCTTCATGGTACAACACTGGTCTACTTGCAAGTTTTATAATATAAGGTATGCTCTGCTAATAGGAAGCGGTTTTGAAGGGATATTTTTTTATTTGTGGGTATGATTTGTGGTTATGAGAAAAATGCCAGGAAACAAATAATATCTCCACTGAGATATCGTATAAGCCACGAAACCTAGTGATTCTGTAGAACAAAACAGGTTTTGACTTTCCATACCGAGGAGCTTTTGTGTTCTGCCCAAGCCATCAGTCTTCTTCCCTGCATCCCGTGCCCGTTGGCTGCACCAACTGCCCCACCCCAGCACGGGGAGGCTGCAGCAGCGAGGACCGCAGCGAATATTCACCTTTGGATGATGGGGGAAGCCAAGCATCAGAGCAGTTTTCAACCCAGAGAAGCCTAGGAGAGCGATGTAATGAAAGCTGATCGGTTTTCTCTGCAGGATGGCTTTGGGAGGATTCGCAGATGTGGTTTCAGGAGGAGGCATCACAGAAATAGTAACTGTCAGCTCGCTTGCTTCTGCGCTTAATTTTGCTCTTGGTCCTACCGAAGGCGATGGGATGAGTCCCCCCTCTTCCAGTGCGTATTTGTGTGATTGTGTTTGAGAAATCTGCCCTGAAATATCCAGGCCATTACCCATCCAAGCCTGGTTAAAAGCCAGGAAACACTGAGGGGGGGAGGTCAGAGCTTGTAAACAGTTTTGTTGAGAAGGCGGCATTGGCCTTTCAGCAGCTCACAGTGCTGTCAGTTTGGGCACAGTATGCAAAAATCTGCTCTTTTGGGGGCAGAGAATTAGTTACAGTTATTCCCATAGGAGACAGCAACACTTCTCATCACTCACCAATCATTGGTTTCTCTCATTAAATATTTAGTAGCACTGAAGCCACTGGGTTCTTCATAAAATAGCAGTTAAAATGACAGAGGTTGTTTTAATGGAAACCTCACTCATTTTTCTAGTCATAGCCTTAATTTGCCTATTTCTTTTCAGAAAAAAACAGGAAACAATTCTTCTTCGTGACTTTTTTCCTTCCTGTTTATAGTACACTTGTTTATAGTCAATTATCTTTTAGTTATGAGCAAAAAGATGTTCATGTAAAAAAGCAGCTGAATTATCCAAGAATGCAACAGCTGGCATTGAGGAATTTCAGTTGAGTTGCCATAAAAACACACAGCCCTTTGCACATAAAAACTTTTCTAGTTGCATTTTTGTAACTTCCTACATCCATCACCATGAAGGAATGAGGGCAAGAGCAGCTGTGGCTCGCGGAGCCAGGTGAGCAGCAGTGCCGTCGGAGGGGTTGTATCCCATGTGCCACTTGGAAAATGTGGTCTTGAGGTGGGTGAAAACTCTCTGAGGGTAAATTCTGGTAGCTTTGGAGCCACCTGTTGGCCTTTGGAAAGACTCAGCTCGTTTTGACAGTGACCTTGTTGCCCAGAGTTTGTACAAAAGCTGCTGCTGAGCACATCCAGTGATAGGTAGTGGTGTGGTAATTATTTTCCTCCACAGATGCTTAAAGCCACCCATTTCACTACACACACAGAGGGATTTTAAGCAAGAAGGATGCTTAACACTGGTAATCTTTGCTTTAAATGTTAAACTTTACCAGAAGAGCAGCATTTTAGCATGGCTGTAGACCTGAAGTATTTTAAACCATTTCAGTTCTCTAGAGAATATAAAAATCTGTTCTGACAGACGAAGAAGGGGAGCTGAATCCTATGAATTCATTAAACATGGAGTCCTTGAAATTGCCCTTCAACTCCCACAGGCTGAATGCTACATCTCTTTCACTTATGAGCCATAGGGGTTAGAAGAGACTCTCCCATCATTGCAACACAGACATGTGAAACAGATGGTCATAGCCCTCCTTCAGCAATGCATGGTGTCCATGATTTCTACTCATCCCATTAGGAAACATACCCATGTCAAGGAAAGGAGAAGACCAGCTCTGTAAGTACCTTTAAATATGCACAACTCCTTTCTTGAACAAAGCTGTGTCCATACATTGCAGCCATCCTAAATGTGTTTTACCAAGGCCAAACACTGCTCTCGTGTTACCTTTTATGACTTCTTGAGTATTTTGTTATGCCTATGATCTGTTTTCCCTGTAGAGACGTTCATCGTGTCATAGATCAAGCAAATATTACTTTTTTAAGAATATTTAAAAGAAAAAAAAATCTGTATATATCTGTTCAGGTAAATATTCTCGAGGCTGGTTTATATATAGGCTGTGAAAGATGTGTAACAGACCTCACTTCTCCCTGTTTGTCTCAAAATATTGGAATACCGTTCACTTGAAAAATCCCACTTGGACCTTCCAAAGATGTTCCCTTTCTTCCCTCTTCAGCCCAAGTTCTGGTGATGTGTTTTTCTAAATTATCCTAATGGTTATATATCATACTTAGAAAATGAAGTACAACTTAGATTGTCCACACTACTTGTGAACAGTTCCAATGACAGTCAAATCTGACATTAAAGTGCTGCACATTTGTTACTCTGATTTTATTTTTTTTTATGACACAGAGATTTTATATGTACTCCAAAAAAATGTTTCAACTCATTTTTGCCTTTCAACTCTGTCAAAAAAGAGACTACATTTCCTTGTGGGCAGTTTCTTTTCTACTCCCTTTGTGTTCTCTACCAATTCACACTTAATTCCTAGTTAATAAATTATTAATTAATCATGGTGATTTATTGAAATGAATCTAAATTGAATTAATGACCTTTTTATTATCCTATACACTCGTAACACCAGAATCATGGGAAAAATAGTCCTTGGTTGCCACCAAGACTCCAATGCCAAGATCAGATTCATTTAACATTCATCACTGTATGATAGAAATACGGGTTTGTCTTCGTATTTCCCTCAATATTTTCACTTTGTGAATGAGTGAGAGTTTTTACAGAACATTTTACTATGCACTACAGTGCCTGTTTACAAACCATCCACTTTTAATTTGGAAAAAAACCCTCACAAAGTTACTTAATTTGGAATCTGTGACAATTAACATATTCTTACCGTTAAATACTTGGATTATTTTTTTTTTTTTTTAACCACTGCAAAAAAATCAGCAGAAGTCCCCAGATGTTTTGGTGGGCTTACCTGCAGGATGGGTGGGAGGTGGAACAGCAGGGTGGCAGCTCCTGCAAAAGGGGCTTCGTGAAGGGGCTGTTGGAAAGCACCTTGGCTGGAAGGATTTGGGCTGTTTGGCTGCTCTGACCTCCAGGAACGCAGCTCTGCCCAGGAGGAACACCAGTCCTGACGACCTGTTGACAGGTACTTATTTACTTGATTTATACCATGATTAGGCCTTAATTACCAGAGTGCCTGGCAGCGTGCTGGGTGCTGTGTAAAACGGATGGAAAGGTCAAGATCTCAATTCTGTGAGGAGATAATGGCTAATTCCCTGCCTGACCCTACAGCAGGTCAACAAGATGAACAGGAGCACAGGAACAGAGGCTGGGGGAGCCTTGTGCAATAACCTGGTTATTCCTGACAGCTTTGGCCATGCCCTCATGCCTGTGGATTTGTTTCCCTAAGACCTCCTTTGTCCCT
>JAWWES010000030.1:7412658-7422791 GCA_035583135.1 Lophotriccus pileatus | reverse complement strand
ATTAAGCCAGGCTGTAAATATCACTTAAAAGCAAACCTGACCAATAAATTAGGGGCTGTGGTGGCAACGGTGTTAAGGCAAGCTGGGAAGCAGAGGCTCACTAGGGGCAAATAATGTATTTGTGGTGTTGCAGGAGAGAAGCAGCTAAATGGAGGCTGGTTCTGTAGCACATACTGCTCATGAAACCCTTCAGAGCACTGCCAAGAACCTCACAATTGACAGGCAAGTGACAGCCAGGAAGATTTACACTCCCTTTCACACCTCCTCGGGAAGGCTGGAGTGGTCCAGAACGTGCTGTGAGCCACATCAGTCACTGGGCAGGGTCACTGGAACCCAAAAATGCTCCACAGGCTCCCCAGGACAGGAAAACTGCTCCCACCTCAGCAGAGCGAGTCTCACTACAGCAATGTGATATATGAGCACATGGAAAGAAGTGGGGAAAAAATAAAGAAAACTTTAGTGGAGAATTTACAGAATTTAGTAGAATTTACAGTGCTGTCAAACTCCAGCAATATTGGCATTTCAATTCATTAAAAGTCCAGACAAATTAGATGTTTGTATTCATTTAAAATAATTTCTCCTCTTTGACCCAGCTTAATTTATCATATTACATCCTTCTACAGTGCTTAGGAGAGCTGCTGCTCGAGTGAACCCAGAGGAATATATGAGTGAAATATTAAGTAGTTGTCATTAACAACAGGGTCCATTAAAACCCAGCACCACAGCCTCCCTACAGCAATTTTTGCCAAGCCAAACACAAACTGTTCTCCTACAGATGTAGGATTTGTGTTTCTTGCTGTATTAAAGCCGAGACACCCTGTGACAGTGTTTTCATGAATAACACATGTATCTCAGGATTTGAATAGTAGTCACTGCAAAGTAAAAGCAGCAGCAAAGGGAAGATCCCACATCTCAATATAAACTAATCCTTATTCAAATAATATTTACTCTCTTTTCCCTACTAAAAACCTCTCCTGTTTCTGCCATTTTCTATGTGTATTTTCAGAATTTCATCTGTTTTTATGAATAGCTACAATTGATGGGGAAAAGAGGCTGAATAATCAACAAGCATCTACCCAAACATTCATATCTTCAATTTTGGAAATGAGGGAGGTTTTTTACATCAGCCCTGAGTCCACTCTGACAAGTCCAACATGAAGTAGCATTTCTGCACTCACTCAGAGTTACAGGTAATCCAAGAGTAAGCTTCTCTCATAACTGCATTATTCATTTCTCCATCATCAGAAATAGATAGTGTCAATGAAGGCTACATAAATTATATTTATCCAGCAGGTTTAACAAAGAAGGCATCCTGCTAAGGGTTTAGTATCTTCTTTTTAAACAACATGTATTAATGGGGCTGTCAGGTGGGGAGAGGATAAGGAAAAGATACAGGACTTGCCCAAGATCTGGAGCAAATCAGGGACAGAATGGAATAAACTGGTGAAGACAATACAAATATTAACTACAGCTAACATCACCTCAAAAGATCCTTTCCAGGATGCTCCTCTGGTGGGTGCCAGCAAAAGCCATTACTCTAGTTTACTAATAGAGCACACACACACGTGTATCCTGCACTGGAAAATAGTGTGGATGGGTGCAGACAGACAGACAGACAAATATATCATCTCTGAAGATGACATGGGTTTTCATTACATTTAGCAGGCAGGACATGGCATGCAGCAGAGGATGTTCTTTCCTCTATTTCTCCCACAGCACCAAAGTCTGTGGTGTGGAATTTCTGCTGTTTCAGCCCTTCCTTATTAAAAGCTTTTTACAGAAGGCTTAATTTAAATGTACACTTCTGCTGCTCCTGGCCACGGTTTCCCAGGTGAGCAGGTTGGCTCATAATGTCACAGCTACCTTCTGTTGACTGTCTGGGGTGTTCAGGGGGATCTTTTCATGTGGTCTGATTTGATTTCTGCCTGAAATCCACTCTCCTTCCTTTGGGTGACATCCAGAAAACACCTGTGATTTTTCATTTTGAGATACTGTTTGCAGCTTGCTGCGTGCTGGCTGGAGAGCCAAGAGCTCCCTGGGGAAATGAGTGACATCAGCAGGAGCCATTTGTCACAGAGACTCAGAAAATTACAGGGTAAGGTGTGCATATCATCACTATAACAGGAGGAGGGCTCCCTTGTTCTCTCCATCAAGCAAGGTGGGACTTTCTGTCCCAAACCAAGTCCCCTCTGTCCCTGTGCTGAGCATGCTTTGAGGAGCAGCCCCAGATGATGGACCCAACCTCCTTCACCCCAGCCCAAGAGCCTGCAAGACTCAGGTCAACAGTGTTGGCAAAAATGCTGAAAGCAGGAGAGGTGGCACTTTTTCAGTCGGAGAATTAGTTAAATCCTAGTAAATAAACACTGTTCTAGCCATCAGCTAAGCTTACAAAGGCTGGACTCTGCTTTTGTTTGCTCTGTGCTGCAACATCTCTGCAGGGGCCTGGCAGAATGGACCCTGTGGGAAGGGGCACCCTGGACATGTCACAGCAGAGGGGTGTCCAGGGCCAGCAGACTCTGCCAGCTGGGCAGACACAGGGACAGGTATGCACAGCAGAATATCTGCAAATGAAAGCCCAGCCCAGTCAGTTCTCCCTGGGAAGGCTATTGCAGCCCATCTCTAGACAGGTCTGTGAGTAGAAGTTTCTCTTCATGTTCAGAAGCAGCTCAGAGCTCAGAAAGAAACCTCTGCCATACTGCCTTGTAATATAATAATATATGTGTAATATCTGAAGATCAAGACCATCTCTCTATTAAATTAGATAACAAATAATTAGATAATTTTAATTTACTCTATGAATCTTCTAGAGAGTAAACTGCTTACAGGCAGCTAATGCAATAAACTTACTTTATAAGCAGAGAGCAACATCTGTTACCATGAGGAGTCTGCAGCACACATTAGGATTCTGTGCACACTCAGCCATAGTTAGAGTAAATGTATCATTAAGTTGGTATCCTTTCCTATTCAAAGCACACTTTTCAAGATTTATGTACTGCAGACAATGAGATAGCAGGAGAATCAACTTGTGCTCGACTCTTCTCGCATTCAGCCCCTGTCCCATGGCAAGAGAACGTTAATAAAAAGGGTAAGACAGAGCATGGAAGTCAGGTCACTTCTACATAGGGGAAATACAGCCCCACACACATCCAAAGGCACAGCAAAACAGAAGCTCTGCTGAAAGAGTATAAGGTCACAACCCCAAGCCCTAAAAAATCAAACCACTTCATCAAAGAGCCTTCCTCCCATACACACCCAACTGCAGGGAGCACCCCAGGCCTGCAGGCAAAACCAGGGCTTAATATGACTTCTAAAAGTTCTCAAATACCTCAGCTGAGAATGTGCAAACTGCACTTTTTCCAGAGGTTTGCAAACTCAACAAACTGGGCAAATGGAAGCGACAGGAAGGGTTGTTATTTGTAAACAATCTACTGTGCCATGGATGTGACACTTATTCCAGATCCAAAGGGTGCTGTGAAAGATCAACAGATGGACTTGCAGCTGGGCTAAACACTGCATTTAGAGGGCACATGTCAGTCCAAACACTTAACCTTTTCCAAAGCTGCAATGACACCACATTTTCTGCAGTGACCAGGGATTTCTTAGGTGCCCTCGCTGTTGGGGAAGGAGCCTGTTTTTTGGAGGATGGATGATGCCTCATTGCCATCGACACAGCCTGTCTGGATTTCTAACTGAACTGGCAGCACAACACAAAAATAAACCCAAATCAGCCAAGCAATGCTATTGTGCATCTTAGCAGTGATAGAAAACCACATTGTCCCTTCAGGCAGATGAGCAGAGCACTAAAGATATCTCCTAATGTCGTTTATGTGAAAGTTGCACTTTTATTATAAATTAATCTACCATGTCAGTCACACATGCAAGCCCTGTCAATGGCCATCACACACGCCAAGAAAATGAGCCTTGCTCTCTTCTCCATTTTGCAGCTGCTGACTTGCCCTGTCTGCAACAAGGAAGGATTAATGGGCAAGGGTTTGGTGATCAGCAGAGTTTATCTGTCTTAGTGGGAGGGAGGGACAGCCCCTGGCAGGAGCAAGGGGCTGCACCATCCGTGTGCTTGCTGTGGGTGGAACTGCTGGAATGTCCATGGCAGGTTAGCTGGGAAGAAAGACTCTTGTACCTGTGCTTTCACTTGACATCATGGGCTCTTAAAATCCCCCTTTGCTTCCTTTTGGAGCCTGGGGCAAATCCCAGTGAAGGTCACTGAGTGTATGGACAACACCTTCCCCCCCAGAAGATTAAAGGCTTTGGGAAGAATGAATTTGAACATCCTGAAGCAAAGCTAAATAAATCAACACAGGAGCCTCACCACAGTCACCTACACAACAAAATCCCCTGCTAAGATACATGTGGTGGAAGAATCCAGCAGACAGATTTACCCTTCAAGACAGAATTACTAGAGAGCAACCCTCTGTGCCAAGCTCTAGATGAGATGCAATCCGAATTCTCTGGCTGAATGATCCAGAAAGAACCAGGAGGGAACACACTGAAGGCTGCCTGGGTCTGTCTGGGAGAGTGTTAGAAAAGATGTGCATCCACAGCTCTAAGCACAGCACTTCTGTACTGCCACTGGGCCTGAACTTGTTCAGCTTTAGGTACTCCACACATTAATTCTGCGATCATCGTGCTCTGACTGTGAAAATGGGGTTGAACACGAGGCTTCACCCTCCAGATTTGGCTCAGTTATCTGTGGTTGGGTCAACAGGTGTAGAAACACATGTAAAAGAACTGCCTTAAACCAGCTTTCAGCCCCATGAGCCATTCAGAACAATGTAGATGATTCCTGTACATGCAGAAAACCCTGTTTGAGCTGCTCTGTGGGGGAAGGAGGGAGCAGCTTAAGATGCACTGAAAATTTGATAACTGGATTAGGCACAAGAAAGCATTTCCTGAGGGGGAAGAATCCACATCTTCCCTACTGAGAAAGATTTCTAAACCAATCTCATTCATCATGCATTCATTTGTTGAGTAAATATTCATAATATATAAGTGCTGGTGTCACTTTAATATTCTGATTAGCATGGTACATCGTTTCGTCTGTCTGGATAATGGTGAAAGTCATACTAATCGAAGTAATGTTGTGTGTCAAATGATACAGAGCTGATTTGGATGTCTGCTCCAATTAACTTCCAAAGCAAATTGCACTGAAGTTCCTTTTTCTGCCTTTTATGAAATAGAATACATAAAAAGTACGAGTTGCAAAGCAAGTCTGCCAAAGTTCTCTCATATCACCTCTCGGCATCTCCACTGACCTTCAGCCCGTTCCAAAGCAGAGAGAAGCCTGCAAAACTGGTAAGAGTCATCCCCTGCTCCTGCCATAAATTCACATCTCAGGGAGCTGCCTAGTTCACGTCTCAGCTTTGCTGGGCACTGCACAGCTGGTGCAGCAGCAGCCCTTCAGGAGAGCAAGACACTGCACGTGGAATAAAGGATGTGAGAGGCATAAAGTCCATATGGTTGAGTGAAATCAGATCACTGTGTCTAAATTGCTTCTTTAACTGTTGCTGGATGTGTTTATAATCCACTTCTACAAGGCACACAAAAAAGCACCACTCAGGTGGGTTACCACTGAAAGCCTGACCTTATTAACACCCCTGTATCTTGTGTGCACCAACATTACTGCAATATATTGTACTGCTCCAATATTTTTGCACTTCAGAAGTGCATTTGAAAAGCAGTTTACATGACAATCAGGCACACAGTTCAGGTCCAGTCAGTGGAATGAATAACAAAGTACAAGGAAACAGGAGCTGAGCACAGTGAAAACAGAATTATTTCAACCACATCAGTTTCAAATGAATTGAAATAAAAAAAAAATATTCAATGGTTGCAAAGATATTACTTAAGAACAAGGCAGGGGAAGCACCAGAGAGTGGAATCCCAGATAATTTGATTTCTAAATAGCAGAATTACCAGTTCAGTTGCCAGCACACTGCTCGTATCTCAAGTCCATAAAAATTAACTGTAGGAAACCTCATCCAGGCTCTGATTCAAAGCACATCAGCCCAGGGTGGAACTCCACACTCCAAATTAAATCCACTCACACTCAAACCACACGAGCTCCAAAACACCAGGCACTTGTTCACGTTGCAGTGATTTTTCTGGGGAATTTAGACCCAGGTTTCAGCACTTTGCTGAGTCAGCTCCTTTAGCAGCTCTCCTGGACTTGCAGTGTCAGATCCCAGGAGAGGCTTTAGGCAGGATCACAATTTCTGAGTGCAAAGAGGGGGTGAGGGGGTGCAGGTACCTGGATCCTGAGGGGGCTCAGCTGAGGACCATCACCATCCTGCCCACACTCCTCCTGCTGCTGCCCAGCTGCTCCTCCAGCACTCAGTGCCACTTGGAATTCTCCTGGTGAACCAGAAGCACCTGAGAAGGAACGAGTAAATATTTAATCTACTGTCTGAGTTTTAACAGGTAGTTCTGGGGAGAGCTATTGAATTTTTATTTGGAGAGGTGATTTGTGCTCAGAATATTAGGAAGTGATGCTCACTCAGGGATGGTCAGAGCAGCAAAGGACGGAGGAGAAGAGACTCGACGCTGAACTTCCCTATTTTTAATTAAGTTAGATCCTCAGGTTACCTTAACTGAGCAATTTGTATTTAATTTCCTGTTGGGGGGGGGGGAGGAAGGATCAGGAGAAACAGATGTTGCCCCCTGCAGTCTGTGGAACACAGAGAGCCATGAAAACTCATCGGTCCATCCGATTGCTTTTTTATTAAGTAGCACAGATGCTGGGAAGGTGGCAAGAACTGAGGTATGTCAAAACATTAACTTCTGCTTTGGAGGGTTTTTTTCCCCCATTCTGCTTTGAATTAGCTAGTAAAAAATAAGATGGAAAATAAGGTAGTAAACCTGCTTTGTCTTTCAGGCTTTGAATACACAACAAACATCTGGTTTTGTCTTTTTTCTTTTTTTCTGAGAGAGGAGTGCAACCAGGGACTTTTTGCAATAACACACTGATTTTTGTAAAGAGTGTTTAGGCAAAAGTTTATTTATGTGCTTCATTGGTAAAGGGTTGGTGTTTCCATTTCTTGTAGAAGTTCAAAGTCATAGCAGCTAAAAAAGACACAGGAGTGATTTAATACAGGCTGACATAAATGCAAGTTTTGGCCACGCTGTTGGAAAAGTTGTCAAGTGGTGTAGCATTGTGGTGTGTCCTCTGTGCAGTTCGTGAGTGCACAAATCGCCTTGGGTGGCAAAGCAGAAGGAACAGGCTTGATTTTGCACAAAATGGGGCAGGGAGGGAGGGAAGAGAAGGGAAAGTCTTCAGATCTCTTTGGGTTTAGTCTTTTTTTCAGAATTGTCCAACACAGTAATAGATTCAAAACATGTGAAGTTCTGTAGCAACGGATACGGAGGTTACGTGGGGAACGGCCTCTGCTGAACTTGAAATACATTAATCCACTTCCAGAATTCTCTGGTTGTGGTCAAACGAATTTCAGATGATTATCCTTTGATTGCAAATCCAGTCACTGTGAAAGGAGGGGAGCTGAGATCCTGAGGGCTGAGTCTAAAGGGGACACTGAAGGCTGACCCTGAAGCAAAGCCCTGACCATCATTTTGGTCTGGCTAAAATCAAATTTGGTAGAGACCCTCAAGATCACACAATTATGGAATCATTTAGGTTTGAAAAGACCTCTAAGATCATCAAGTCCAACCATTAAAATCTCTTGACTGAACCACTGAAGCTGGGAAATAATCTATTTCTGCTGCACTCTTCCAGCAGGAGGACACGTCAATCCTACACCTTGGCTATGTAAAGATCTTTTTATCTACTTGGATTTAACCAGTCTGAGAGCAGAGTGAGCTTTACTTACCCCCAGCTCCAGGGGCTCAGGGATGCTCAGACCCAGAGGTTTGCAGTGAATTTGTTGGTGGGAGAGAGGAGAATACACCTGGAGGAGCAGAGTGCAGGCATTAATGGGAAGGAGAAAAGTCATAACCTTGCCCTGGAAGAGCGTGCAAGGATCACATTTTTAGGGAAGAGATCATTCTGCTGGAAGAAATGACACTGTTTTCTTCAATAAAAAATGTATTTCAAATTACTAAAATATGTGAGCCATTCCCTTACATTCCACCAGCTCCAAACCATAAAAATTTACAGCTGAAGCCAACTCTGTGTGGAACTGAAGCTGGTAAAGGAGGCTCGACCATGACTTGTTATGTAAATAAGCCCATAAAATCTCGAGATCTTACGTGAAAATCAGATCTGCAGCACCATTCTGCCTTAGCTCTGTGGATTGTTTAATTTGTGTGTACCTGATTATGCAGTGTTATTACACAGAGAAGGCAGTTTACAAACCTGTAAGCGATCAATCAGTTAAACAAACAAAGCACCTCTGGTGATGCCGCACTAACTTTTTGGGAAGCGCCTCAGCCTTCTGTCATTACCATAATCAGCTTGAATAATGTTTTCACAGCAATTACCACCAGTGGGTCAATGTCTGCTATTAGCAACCTTCCCTCCACGGATCATGAGCACAATAAAGCACGACAGCCCCAGAAGACACCGCGTGTCAGAAGACTTTCACTGCCAGACTCCTTCAGTGTGGCACATTCAGGGACAATAGATTGTCAAGGATCACTCAATGCAACAACAATTTACTGTCTCAGTGGGAGTTTTCTTGTTTCGAGAAGTTCAGCAAGTGTTATAAATCCCTAAATTACATCAGATGTAAGAGGAAAGTGCACATACACCGAAGTGGTTTGTAACAAATGGAAGTTGTACCTGCTCAGAAACTGCTTTTTCAACCTGGATTTCCTTTCCCTGTGTTGTTACCTCTTGGCATTGGTTCACATGGGGTCAAGCTGGCACCAGCATTCAGGCTTTAAAGCATTTTGTTGCAGAAGAAATGCAGTAAAATGTTTTAGGAAAGGCAGTATTTGGCCACTAAACTTAATTAAAAGCAATGTGATTTAAGCCCGATACCCCGGGGTTACCTGGAGGGTTGTGGAGGTTAATTGCAATTGTTACTGTATTACTTTCCAAACTCAGGTTTGTCATTCCTTGTATGCAATAAATCCTCCACCTTGGTAAGCAATAAGGGCAGACTTCCTGAGACATGCAGTTTTACTGAATAAGCTAACCAAAAAAAACCCCAAAAAATCAACTAACCAAACAAACAAACCCACCCAAACAAGCTCCTACAAGCACATGGGTGATATCTGAAGTCCTGATTTGAAAATAGGTTTTTGCCTTATTTTTAAAATTCTTTTCTACAGCCATTTTGAAGTAACAACCGTGCAAGTCTCATGTTTGGTAACATAGAGTAAATTATTGTATTTAGTCTGCAGAATTTAACATGATTTATGGGATCAGGAATTTGAAAAGCAAACCCCACCTCTGTCTTCTCTCCCTGGAAGCATTTCAGCTATTCCCACTTTCAATTATTTTCAACTCCACCAGTGTGATCAGCATATTTGAAATTCAATCAGCCTTCTCGTTTAAAACATTTCATGTGTGTGTCACACTAACAGTCAACAAGAGTCCCGAATTTAACATCTGTTCCTAATAGTAAAGGGGGTTTAATTTGAGAAACGAAAAAATATATAACGTAATTACTAGGCATTCAATCAGAATGAATAATGTGTTTGCTACCAGCATTCCATCCTGTCAGCAAAAACCCTGGAGAGGCAGAGCAGTAGAAAAGTGGAATTTCTAGAAACTGGTGGGGGAAAAAACCCATCCAAATACTGAAATGAGAGGAAGATGCTGCTGTGCCTTCCCTCTGGGTCACCCCCGGGAGCACAGGGGTCACTGTGGGATCAGTGCTGCCCTGCTGGGCTCTGCATCTCATCTCACCCTCCCTCTGCCCTGCTTGTCTTCTGCAAACAGGTGGGGGTTGTTGTTACAGGGGCAGGCTGGGGCCACTGGATGATGCTGCGTGTCCCCCACCCCCATGTTCTAAAAACTGAAGGACCAAAAAGTCCGAAAGAACTGCTTAGAGACAATTTTGGGTCTTATAAGCAGCAAGGTATTTATTTAGCAGCGCTGGGGAAACCCCTGGCTCATGCCTGGAAAAAGGGCTCTGACGCATCAGACAAAGGGCAGATTATTTATACAATTTCTAGGTAGGATTACAACATTTCTACATGCATATTCATACTATTAC
>JAWWES010000030.1:7340841-7412307 GCA_035583135.1 Lophotriccus pileatus | reverse complement strand
GCGGAGTTGGAGGCGTGGTCTTTATTTTGAGGAATATTTTGGGATACTTTCTGCTCTTACTTCATCCTGGGGGTTTAAAATTTCTCCTCTTCCTCAGTGACCTTTTGTTCTCTGGGAGACCTTCCATTGTTTTATGTTCTAATCATTGGGCCTTGCAGAAAATCCGTGCTTGGAGCCCACTTTACCTATTCATATGTCAGCTTTGGCTCTTTCTATGAGATTTATGGCTCCTTTGGTCTTTGCAGTGTGTTCCTACATCTTTCTTAGGTCTACTGACTTTGTACAGAACAAGATTTCCTTTGGGTAGGGACAGAAAGAAGGGGAGAGTGGGCCTCCAAAAGCGAGGGGGGTGTTGGTTTAAGGCCTTTCTTTCCTTCAAAACCACTAATAGATATCCTTTATACGAACTTTTAAAACAATGGGTTGGTTTCCTGTTAGTCAGGTTGGATATCAGGAAAAATTTCTTCACTGAAAGAGTGTTCAAGCATTGGAAAAGGATGCCCAGAGAAGTGGTGGGGTCACCATCCCTGGAACTGTTCAAAAATGAGTGAGCATTCCTCCTGCTTCTGGGCAACGCTCCATTTGGTTCATAATTTAGATGTATGGTTTTGTATCTCAGATCTGCTCACTCAGATGCACAACACAATTTTAATTATTTCAGAATTTTTTAAATGGAATAATAAATCTGGTGTTTGATGTAACATGGCTGCCTGACCCAAAGAAATATGTGGGCAATTACCATGTTTCCCAAGTGGATTGTTTTGTTCCCCAAATCAGTCACTAATTAGTGGCTACACTCGTAATGATCACTCGGAGTAATTGTGATGTTTTGCTGCATTGTTTTGGACAAGAACAGAATAATCCTCTTAATGAAAATAAATTTATAGATTTTACTCTGAGCCCAAAATGCAAATGTAGTTGGTCTGATGGTTGTGAGCACAATAAACAGCAGTGACTTAAAAAAATACAAAGGTTAGGAACTTGTAATATTTATTTTTCTAAACAAGAAAACCTGGTATGAACCCTGGGCATGGGCAGTTTGGGCAGACTCTGGAGGGACCACCACACTCTATTCCCAGTGGAAACACAAAGGAACTCAGCCTGGGCTGCCCCACAGTGCAGAGAGATACACTGGGTTAATTTATCAGTAATTAATTAGCTCTCTTTGAAAGTACCTACAATCTCATTATCGTTGCAGAACCCTTGGCAAGGTCATGGCAAAGGGAGGTAAATTAGATCAGTCTAGTCAGGAGAGGGTCTAGCCATGGATGAGGAGTTTTGGTCAGAAGAGGGATGATCAGTGTACCTTAGGGATGCTTTTAAAACTTTTCTCCATAATAATTCCTGTGTGATACAACACCATTCCAAACCCCTTTTCCTCCGAGTAGCCCAACCTTCTAACATCCAACTTCAGGTAGCAAAGTCCTCTTTAAAGGCCAACGACCTAAATTAATAATAGCCGGCAGTAATAATGTTGATTTATCATCTCTGGAGCTATATTTTTCACAGGTGTCTACTTAAACTTCGAGTAATCTCCTCAATCAGGACATTTTTACTCTCAGTGCAGTTACTCAAGTGCAGGTTTCAGCTGCATTTAAAGCTGCTCTCAGGGCTCTAATCTGTGTTTTGTCTTTAACTGCTCTGGGAAAATTAAATAAAAAAAAAAAGGTTGCTGAGGCGTGAACAAAGATGAAGAGAGCCAAGAAGAAGGCATGAAACAAAGGCTCTGCCCCCAATCCTGCTTCATTTCATAAATCCTTGATTATAAGTGGAGAGGGCAACACAACCTCGAACAAAATTCCTCAGACTTCAATAGTATTTTGAATAAAAAGAAATGTTCCTTCTCACTTGCCTTTTGGTCTGAACGTTGCTTTTTTTCTTAGAGTATGTGCTTTTTTCTTCAGCTCTGCCTACATACTATGGTCTTTTTTCATTCTTAAATTGCTTTATATAAATATTTTGCCCAAAAAGCTGTGGCTGCCCCATCCCTGGAAGTGTCCAAGGCCAGGTTGGACGGGGCTTGGAGCAACCTGGGATAGTGGAAGATGTCCCTGCCCATGGCAGGAGGGATGGAATGAGGTGATCTTCAAGGTCCCTTTCAACCCAAACCATTCCAGGATTCTATGAAATACATAAATGAGTATAAATGTCTTCCAAAACAAATTCTCCCCTAGTTCTCTTAGATTTCCTGCTCGCCTTCACGGGTATAGAGCATGCCCTAATTAAGCAGCAATTCCCAGCTGTTTGAAAGACAGAAGTGGGTGGAAATACAAAGGCTGGGTTTGCTGCCCGTGTTTCTGTGAGGCTCTGCCCTGGCTGGCAGGGAGGGCTGGGAGCTCCTGCACCCTGTCCCTGCACCTTCCAACCAAAGCACTGCCCCTGGACGGGGCTGCCACTCCTGCAGGGACAACGTCACCCCAGCACGTCTCTTTGCTAGTCCATGTCTCCTTTGAACCCATTCAGGTAGCAGAGTTGTGCTGATCTTACTCTTATCAGCAGTTGCCAGGGCCTAGGAAGGTAACTTTGAATTAGCACAAAGTGAGTAATTCCAGCAGTCCTTTGGAAGAGCTTTCAGCAATAGCTGCTGTATGAAATTATTCATTTCCCATTGCTGTCAGCACTTCTTTTATTTACTGTGATTTTTCTATCCTTTATCCCCAGCCCTAATTTTGACCTTGAACTCTCTGGTTCTGTTCTATTCTTTGCACAGCCCTCAGAAATTCCCATTGCTCTGTGAGGTTACAGAGTGGATGCCACTGCTCTCACTGCCCAGCTCCTGATGGAGTAAAGGAGGGGTTGGAAATATGGACATACAGAAAGCTATAGAGTTACAGAATCTCTTGGGTTGGAAGGGATCCACCAGGGTCATTGAGTCCAACTCTTGGCCCTGCACAGAATATCCCCAGGAACCCCACCCTGTTCCTGAGAGCACTGTCCACATGTCTCTTGAGCCCACATCTCCACCCCATCCTTTGAGTGAGTTTATCAAACACACTCACCTTCACTTCCCACTTTGTGCTCCTTGATGGTGTCAGTGTTTTATGGTCACATCAAGGGGCTTGGGGACCACAAGCACCAGCACCTGCCCCTGCCTGCACACCCCACACAAGGAAACATGCAAACAAAGGGCAGAGACCACAACAGCTTTGCCTCTTCTTTCCCAGTGACATATTTTGATGGGAATGTCTGGTTCTTTAATTATTTCCTCATTATGTATGGTACAGCACCACTGGTGTGGGAGCTGTTTCAACTAATGTGATTTTGCCAGGGAGAACGTGAGAGAAGGTGTCCTTAATGGGCTT
Source organism: Lophotriccus pileatus (assembly GCA_035583135.1). Taxonomy (NCBI): domain Eukaryota; kingdom Metazoa; phylum Chordata; class Aves; order Passeriformes; family Tyrannidae; genus Lophotriccus; species Lophotriccus pileatus. The sequence goes on along the minus strand of JAWWES010000030.1, from coordinate 7,409,005 downwards.
GCCTTGAGCAGCAATCAGCACAATGAACACACCCCACACGACCAGGAAAACAAATTGAATCATTCCCGCAGCTTTCATTTATCCACTTTCCATCCAGGTGCACAGAAATCACATTTCATGTTAAATCCCAGCCACACAGTGGACACAAATTTACACAGAAGTATTAAACGGTTTCTATTTATAAAGTAATTCTGGATGAGATTATAGATTCCTGGCTTGGATTGACTGCAAATTCGCCATCCTGTGACTTGATTAAAATGCATTATGAAAGGAAGATGGCAGGAAGGCAGCCTGCAATTCCCAGGCAGGAAAAAAAGCATCCAGTTTGCCCTGCTGAACGTCCTTTGAGCAGAGTCTCTGCTTTAGCACACAACTGCATCTCTGCTGCACGCTCAGATAAGCCCAGCTCCAGAACGCCACATTTCCCATTCCACACTTCCATTTAAAATTCCTGATTCATATGCTATTCTGAGGCCAGTCACTCGCAATCTGGATCTTAATGCAAATATTTAAGGCTTTAGATAGAACCAGGAATAGCGAGCTCGAGGACTGATAAAGCATTAGGAAGCCTTTTATCTTCCCAAGTTCCCACTTCACTTTTGATTCAGCGCAGTAAGGAATGGCACGTGGGCCCGTATCTGTGTCCTCATTAATGAAAATAAGGACAACAAGAACAAACAGCTGAAATAAATGTCACATAAAAATGCAATTTTTAGTGCATGAGAACGTTCCCCAGTGCTGAGCCCTGGAGGAATGTGAGCACCAGGGAGGGCTGAGCTGGAGGGGAGGGCTGTGGTGACCCTCCTGCTTCTCCCAGGACCAAGTGTTTGTATCCACCAGCTGTGAGGGTGGGCATTCCTTGCTGCTCTGTGGACAGCTGGTCTTCCTGGGATCTGTAAATCAAACGTTTCAGCTTTAAAGGACAATTCCAAGAGGGCATTCTTGTGTTGTATTTTCCATTTCACCCTCCCTTACAGAGTTAATGGCAAAATGCCCTTAATGTCCCTTTGCAGGGATAACCAGAGATATGTAGCATAGCAAATCTACCTCTAATAAAATGAAACGTCTGAATTGAATTAAATGAGATTCTGTTGATATCTTTTGCTGGAAAATCAACCTCTTTATTCTTAAATTGACCTGTCCTTCAGTCTCTTAGCACCTAATTGTTACTTCCCTGGTGTCTGCTAATGGATTTGAAATCAAAGGAACATAAATGATAATTGCAACAGTTTAAATTCCCTCTCATTGATTTTTTCCAGTCCTTACTGGCTTCTTTGCAAACCCCATGCAACACACACGTGCTGCTGGGTTTGTATCCTTGCAATAAATCAAACCCAGCTTTGAAATGGCAAAACCAGATCACTGTTCATTCAGCCAGTGCCACATTTCAGTTTGGTGGCCGTATCCTCCAGGTCTGTTAAAATAACATCTAAATGTGGCATTTTCTTGGGATTCAACACTTACAAAACCAGCAGACTGTCATTTTTACTGGGCTGGGTATGATTACAGCATGGCATGAGGCTGTGCTATGGGAGGTGGGGAAGCTGAACACTTGTGCTTGTTCTGAGGGTGTGATGTGGGGTTGGTGGCAGCTCTAACAAGTACCCGATGCTGTACTTTGTCTGCTCATATTTTAACCCCTAGTGCCGAAAGGTCACTTGCTTCCAAGCTGTCACTGGCTCCAACAAGGAACAACATCTTTGCCAGTGTCATTCCCCCTCCCCTTTTGGCCTCATCAGATCTTGCTAAATAAATCATAAAAAAAATGACTTTAACATTCCAGTCATCTCCTCATCTGGTTTCAGTAATGCCATCTAGGTGGAATTTATGCTCAGTGTAATCAATTCAGAGAGTTTCCTTCCTTGATTAATTCCCCACCTGATATTTTGATCTGGTGTTAATTCTGCTCCCTTTTTTAATCCTGGGCTGGCTCATAACCCAGGCTGTGCATGGGGGTGACTGCCCACGCCTGAGTCCTGCTCAGGGGTCCCACCATGACAGATGTCATTTCTCCTCCCTTCCCAACATTTCAGGCATTGCCTCCAAGCAGGAGCTGCCAATCTATTCTCTCCTCTGCTCATTGCCTGCATAGAATATCTAAATGCAGATTTTAAATAGGCATCTCTCCAAAGAAAGGCAGAAACCATGCATTGCAAGGGAAGAGAAGGCTCCCAGCACCAGCAGCACCTCCCAGACCCACACAGACCCAGGAATCAGAGGGTTTCTCTCTGCACAATGGTGAGTGGGAAATAGCTCTCTGCTCAAATGAAGAGATACAGCTGAAAACCAAGAGATACCAAAAAAGTGGCACTTCTAACACCCAGTGAGATAACAGCAGTGTCATTCATGCTCACTGATATATTGGAGGGATTTGAAAAAATCCTGCAATTTGTCTCTTCTTCTGACAAACAGAGGATGCTCATCACCTGTTGCAGCTCTGGGAAGTGCTGTGACTGTAACAGCACAGATCCAGACTCAGCTCCTGCTCAGGGGGCAGGACTCCCCAGTGGGATATTACTGTACCTTTGGAATGAAAACACCTCCTCTCCTTTTCTTGCTACTGAGCACAATCAACTGCAAAAACCTTAATTGTTCCACCCTGGGCTTGTTGGTCAAAATTTCCAGAAATCCATGAAAAAAAAAGCGCATCCCTGTCCTTTCTGAGCGTTATCCCCCACGTACACAAAGATACACCACAGATATTTCCATGGCTCCAATATTTACTGAAGGTTCAAGCAATCCCTGTTTTAAATCCCCCTTTTTAACACAGATCTTACCAGTGACAAGGGGAATGTGCAGCCTGACATCTCCCACTGTGCATCACCGTGGCAAAATGTGATGGGACAGGTCAGTGCTCTCCATTTGGGATTCATGAGACAGATGGATGGGCTGTTGCTGGTTGGTCATTTCTGGGCAGAATTTCATTATAACCCTCGGAGCAGTGAGGGGGGCACAGTTTTCAGCCAGAGATCTCCACAGCCCTTTAGACACATTTGGCAGCCTGGGAGTTGAGAAAACAGACAGATTTTAACCAGATCCCAGACCATGAGGTTCAGGCAATCTCTTCTTCTCAGGAAATCATAGAATTCTAGAGTTATTTGGGTTAGAAGGGCCCTTAAAGACCATCTAGTTCCATTCTGACCCCAAACCAGGCAGGTGGGTTCACTCCCACCCCAGAGCCACACCTAACACATGGTGCATCACACTTTGAAGGACAGTGTCTCCATCCCCACAGGTTTTAACTAAAAACACTGAGAGCATATCCCCTGAATAAGTCCTTGCAATTCTGCTGCCAAAGTCTTTCTGTAATCAACCAGTGCAAGGCAAATTTAAAGTAACCAAATTAATGTCTCCACCACTGGCAGGGTTTACTGTAAACAGGAACATTTTTATGCACCCACTATTGTCTCACTCAAGGCATGCTGGCTATTTTCTCTCAGATGATCAGTAGGCTGTAATATTTTGGTGCTCTGATGCTGCTGAAATAAAGACATCACAGGAAGAGCACTGTATGATTTTTATCTGGAGGAAATCTAATGCAATGTGCCACTTCAGATTTTAGTTTTGTGGCCTTACACCACACAGAACAGTAGGTATTTTGGCTGCATAGCAGGACCAATCTTCCAGGCACAACCTTTCTCAGCTGCAATGACATTTCACTCTTACTTTTTCTAATATGATGTTATAAGACAAATACTGTTAGCATGAGGAGCTTTAAAATCTCACTGCTTGAAAGTTTAGACTTGTGAGGAACGCAGCAACCCCTAAAGACACCAAGAGCCACCAGGATGAGAAGCAGAACAGACCTTCCCTGCCCTGTCAACAAGTATTTTAAATCCTTGTTGAAAAGCTGCACAATTACATTATGAGGGAAAGTATCTGAGGAAGCAAATACTCCCTGATTTCCCCTGGTACCAGGGCACGCTGCCTGCGAGCTGCTGAGACATTTCAAGATCACTTTGCAATTCAGGCAGGACTTGATGAGCAGCCCATGACATGTAATGAGGAAAAAAAAATCACCAATTAGAGAATTGGGGAAACTTCTGATGGGAAAAGGGGCTTTTCGTGTACCTTAGAAATGATCCCTCGCAATGAGAGGGTTAAGGAGAACGGCCCAGGACACACGTGGATGTTGTAGCAGCACCCTTCTGTTGCTGAGAGATTGTCTGCATGGAATACAAAATATTAAAGTAATGATTCTCTGGAATCTGGAGAGGAGGACTCCATCTCATTTAACTGTAAAGAGGAATCTTCCCTATTTCATAGCTCAGTTATAGGGAGTGGTCAGAGACACAGTGGTGAGAAGGACAGAGAGAAGGGATGGGCAAGGAAAGGGCACAGTGTTCATGGGATGAATCCATGTCTTGGAGTCACCAAAGAGTTCTTCCAGATGAGTATTTTGTCACAGACCATCCTGCCTGCTCATAATGAGAGAAAATAAAGTTGTTGTTGAGCAGTGCTGGGACAGTGAGACAATTACAGAAAGAAAATCTGGTCCATCCAAAAAAAAAACAAAAAACCTGATGGCCAACTAAAATTTACAGGTATTGCTGTCCAAAAAAAATCCCCCAAAACTATTAGAGGTAAAACAGAAGCTGCTGAAGAGCTTCCTTAGGTTTCCAAGCCATTCTGGGGCTCAGGGTGCCTGATGGATATTTCCCTGAGCTGCCTGCTCTCCGAGCAGCAGTCCCAGAGCATCGTCCCACCAGATGAGAGCTGAATTCACACAGAGTGTTTAGATAAAGAGAGCTGGGATCATTTGTACGAAACAAACGAGGCAAATACTTAAACAAATAAACAGTCTGGGCTTTATGAAAACATGATGACTGCATAATGAACTCTTCCCAGGCACTGCCAATTCCTGCAGGGTTTGAACCACTGTTCTCACGGTGTGACATTCTCCAAGAGGACAAAAAGCCCTGGGGGGAGATGATTGCCTTTCTGGGGATGGTGCCTCGGTGCTGCAGGCAGCCAAGAGGACTCCATGGGTAGTTGGGTGGGCTCCTTCCCCATTCCCTGCACTGTCCAGGCATCCACACTGCCCACCAGGAGGAAAAGGCTTCCCTCATCTTGAAGAGCTCAGAGGCCAAAGGCTGAAACACGCTCAGCGCTACAGCTGGAGCATCTCCTCTCCTGCCTTTCACTTTCTCATCCTCCTGAAACACGAAGATTAATGACTTTGCCAAGTCTGCCCAAGCGCTCTCCTCTGCATGTTCCACTCGAACACCCCCCCTTTCCTCAGCCACTTCCACACGACCCCGTCGCTGGGACAGTAAGCCCCGTTTTGATCTGAAATTCTTCATATTAATAATGCCATACATTACATTTGACAGCCTCTAACTGATTCTCTGACTTCTGTGTGGCAGAAAACTTCTGGCAGTGTTATTGGCTTTCCCTTTTTTATGAACTGCTCTGACTGGCAGTGAAATCCCCAGCAGAAAGGGATGATCCCAGGGGAATTTTTCAAAGGTTAGATCCTCTCCTGCTGATGCAACGTTTTTGTCATTATTCAAGAAGACAGATTAATCACTTAGGCCTGTATCCTAATCACAGTAGGGGGGGGGAAAAAAAGTCAGTCAGGTGCTTAAAAAAGGTTTAAGCATTTTAAATACACTTCACAAATTTAGTCCCTGGTAATCAAGCAGAGGAACAGGGAGAAGAGCAAAGGGGGAGAGTGAGACAAAGGAACAGACGTTCATTACAAGCTCAAAGAGAATGAAGCAATATGGCATCAGGAGTGGAAAACCTTGCTGGTGAGATGTGAGAAACTGGGGGTTTTTCTTAACAAGAAGGTAGAGACTGGGACAAAGACTACCAACCCTTCAAGTGCAGTAAAAAAGGTAATTATTCACAGCTTTTGAGGACACTGAAGCTACAAGTCCAAGTCACTCACAGATGGTTTCTTTAGGTTATGCTGCCAAATGGCTCCATAACTTCTCCAAAAAGCATAATACTCTACTGTATCCCTGCAGTGCAAACACCCAGAGGAAGAAAAAACAACACACAAACTGCCCAGCAAACCTGCATTGGCTCCATGTCCTCACTCAAGGCTGGAGAGCTGAAATGAAACCTTATTGATTCAAATCCTAGGTAACATCCCTCAGATGGACAGGGAGGGAATGGGTATCTTGGGACAAATTATATATATACATATATATATATATAAACACCTTTTAAAAGGTGTTTTATTCTCCTTACTTTCTGCTGTCCAGGGCCAAGCCCTCCTTTCCTTCCCTCCCTGCTCCACAAGGCTCGGGGCTTGCAGGCTGTGCTGGCTCAAGGCTCAATTTCCTAAGTACTATTGCTTTATCCACCCCTCTCCTGGGTTTTGTTGCAAGACAAATGACCTTTGGCTGAAAAAAACCCACATTCCAGTCCATGCACAAAAATGCCCAAGGCAGCACCCTGTAATAAGCTGAATTATAGAAACATTAAAGTTGGAAAAGACCTCCCAGATCATCAAGTCCAACCTTTGACCAAACACTCCTATGCCCACTAAACAATATGGCAAAGAGCCACATCAAAAAAAAAATAAAATAATAAAAATATTATAAAATAAAGTCATTCTCTTCAGTGGCATGGCTCAGAGTGGCACTGCTGAGGAAGGAAGGAAGGCCTTTGCACTATTTTCACATACATAGACACACAGAGTTGTCTCTGTAAACTTAAAAAAAAATCACAAGAAAAGTGTTAGGACTTCACTTAAATTCCAGTCTTTTAATTCCATTACATAACAAAGCTGACATGGTTTGTCTTCCTTCCAGACATTTCAGCAGTAGCCAGTGATTTAAACCAGATCATTCAGTACTTGCCAGATTAGTGTAAATCCCTTCCTGACATGTGGGACAGAACAAGCTTAAAATTAATAAAAATATATCAGAGATTGCTCAAAGTTGAAATGTTCTTATTAACTTCTTTAGATGCTGCATCTTACTCCTGCACTACTGCCAGACTATGTGCACAAAAGTGGACACAAAAGAGCAGCTCACCTGCCTCTGATCTTGCCTGGCATATTATGGGAAAGTGTGAGTTTTAGAGGAATTTATAAATCTTTTCAATTTATAGATTATTTCTTAGAAAGGGGAATTTATCACATTCAATTGAAAATGAAAATCTTAGTACCTTTTCATCCCAAGTAATGAGAAAATGCATTTGCTCTTTATTCTGCAAATCTCCTTATTTCAGCAGCCAGCACTTTTTAAGTGCTGCTGTACATTTGTCATGGTGAAGGCATTTCTTTCTCAGCTTCCCAAGTATTTGCTCTTCTGGAGAAAAGGCTCTGCTTTTGTCCCAGGGATATTTTGTGCTGGGTACAAGGGGAAATGCATTTCCACTGTTCCCTGAGGAAGTGAAGGCATTGTGCTTCAATAGTTAATTCTTTCCCCTCCCAAAGCACACTTTGTGCCTGTACAGACTCCCTCTGAAGAGCTGCCCTGTGCACAACCACACCTCGAGATTTAATCGTAAAACCCAGACAAATATTCGGACTAACCAATAATTTATTTGCCTAAATGTTCAAGAGAAGATGTTGAATTTATTCTTGACATTCCCCCCTCCCAGCAGATAATAGCTCACATAAACAGGGCATGAATATTCAGTGTTCAAGCCTTAAAGTTTGGACTGTCAGTTAGTTATATAAATCATGGGATGTTATTGCTTTTCCTTCATGACATACGTAACCAAGCAAGAAATCACGAATTCAAATATTAAATTTATTACATCCTGCCCTTTTCATGGGGAGAAGTGATACTGAGACCTCAGCTCTGGGGGAGGTGGGTTGTGCTGTCCTGAGGATCCAGAGAATCAGAGAAAATCGTCAACTCAAAATCCAAATGACGCTGCCTGTTCCGGATTAAAATTTACACAATGAGCATTATTGTCCTGGCAAGGCTCAATTTCTCAGTTATTCCTCAAAATTAACTCGAAATACCACAAAGAGGCTCAAGCCTAGACTTGGTCTTGAATTTTGATGAAGATGTAGAAAGCCCTACATGTCCTTGTCCACCACTCATGGCCAGTCAGCACCTAAAGAATTTCTAATAATTGCTGTCTTTCATTGTGATCAAAAACAAAAGCAGTGAAAGGAGGAGCTCTCTCCAAAAAGGCTGGAAGAGACATTTGTCATTTAAAACAAAAATTGAAGACTTCTGAGGGGAAAAAATGGCAGAATAACCTTCGAGTAAGAGGTATTGAGGTACTAAAGGGAGTAACCTTTAAAGCCTGCCTACAAAACGGATCCCTGAAGTCCTGAATCATAATAGCAGAGGCAAGGAAGAGAGCACTGAAATACATGAACATTAGCCCAGAATTTTCCCAGAGACGAGGGGGAGTGCAGAAGTTTCTTGCTCATCTATTCATTTTTGGACTTCTAAGTAGCACAGAGTGCAAGAGGAAAGGAGAAAAGAAGGATAATAGGAGGGGAAATAAATCTCTTCCTTTAAATACATTTAGTGGTGTAGTGATAGGAGTAGGATTACACTCAATTTTATCTGAATGGATAACACAGGCCAGGATATTATCTGTAGTTTTCTTAAAATCTCCTCTGAAGCACAGCTTTAGCATTTTTTTCTGCAGCAGCAGCTTTGCCCCCCGACTGTGCCATTTCCCACAGCCCTCTGCTGTTCAGGGCAACCCTCAGCAAAATGGGCCTCATGGCACAGCACAAAAAAGAGGAGTTTAACTCAAGGGAGAAGCTGAACTAGTGAATGGGGTGGCAGGAGTCCTGAGCCGGTTAATTTGGGGGAAATTATGGGAACCACTTGTGTAAAGCATCACGGATCCACCAGTAACATTCATAAGCTGAGGCTGCTGCTAACCAGACAGAAGAGAGAGAAGAGATTGCAGGAAGACCTGCCTAAAAAATCAGCTGTTTGCATTTCCTTGGTTTATGCAGTCCTTGTGAAGCTGAGAAACCATGCACAGCTTTGCAATGACTGCTTTTATGTGCAATCTTACCCATCAGCACACCCGGAGCCTGGAGTCCAGACAGGTTACAGCTCCTGGCTGCTCCTGATCCCAAATACACACAGCCCACCACCACAGGGATGCAGGAATGGGTGACCCCACTGAAATCCTGGAGCTGTTTGATCTGAATTTGCCACACATTCACTTCAGTGAATGCCCCGTGGCAGGATTACACCTTCCAAAATCTCACCTTGCTTCATGTTCACATCTTCTTACAAAGTTGTTACCCAGAGACTGGACTGAGACTATTTTATGTCATCTAATAACACAGTGCCAAACATGGGGTAGAGAAATAGATGGAGATTAGTTCTATTTCGATGGCAAACTTCCTACTGGTGCTTAATTAATGATATTAGAACAGCTAATCACTTGGTTGCTCCTACCTCCACTCATTTTCTCCGTGACACGAGGGCACACGACAGGGGTGAGTGGCTGTGCCACGTCTGCTTGCAATAATCTGTCACTTCATGAAGGGCTGTGGTGCCATTAACTGGGTTAATTGGGTTCAGAATTGTTGCCAATTCAGACATCTGTGCTCAGCTGCCGCCACTTAAGAAGAAAAAAGAAGCTAAACACAAGTTCCCTGAAATGCTGCTGATGAGAAACTTACCCCCAGACAGCTTTTACATCCCAAAGGATTCCTGGAGAGACAGAGGCTGTGCAGGGGAGAACCCTCCTTCCTAGCAAGATGTTCCTAGTTTCAGAAGTTATCTCCTGAAACACAGTTTCCAGAACATGAACCCCTAATTTCCTGCAACAGATGTGGGGAAAATTCTAGTTAAATAAGACTAGAAATGTAAATGGGGTTTGGCAAGGGGAAAACCTCAAAGGAATTCTTTTAGTCAGCAAAACATTTATTTTCAAGTAATCTTCAATACTGGAGATGTCTCAATTCCTCTTTCTTCTCAATAAAAAATACTGGGAGGAAGAAGTTACTGAATTCTGGTTTGGAGAGCAAGGAATGCTCTGCCCCCTGTTCCCAGCTGAGGAAGCTTCAAGTGCTGTGTGTATCACAAGAGTTACAGGTAAAGGGTAATTTAACTTCCTGAATGGGTTGAATTAGACAGCAGTTTGTGAAAACTCACAACCCAAGAGATTTTTATTAGTCAAATTGAGAGGTTTGGGCTTTTTCCTTCCCCGTAGCCAACATTTGGTGTATAACTGTTCTCCGTGATTGACGTTACGTTTCAGAAGAGAGCTTTGTTTTGGGTTTTTGTCTGCTCTAGACAGTGACACTGAGTTATTTCGTGGGATTAGTGATTTAAGTAATGTGAGTAGGTTGGTTGTCATGATCAGCAGAAGCTAAAGCAGAGCAGCATTTGCTAACTGCAGAGATTCCAGATGATGGAATGGGCCACAGCAGCTTATTAAATGTATAATAAGCTCAAGGAACCTACAAAAGGAATCAAAATCCTGTAACACAGGGAAGCAAAATTCCTAAGTACCAGCATATTCCTGTAAGACTCTGAGGTGACATGAGATTATTATAAAGCATTTAGTGAACAGACTTCTAATTGAACACATGAGTGTAGGAAAAAGAATTTAGGACAGTGTTTTTCTGAGAGGAATTTCCAAGTTTGGCTTAACCATGCCAGTCACTGTTGCACTGCCATGCTGCTGAGGTGGGAATCAGCCTCTCCTCTTTCATTGCAGACTATGTCTTCCAGCACCATTTGAATCTGCACATTGTTCCTGGAGATCTTTTTTGGCTTTCTGTAATTTCCTACACTTAAATTCCCCCAGCATCAAAATATTCCCACTTTAATCAGCCCCTGCTTTGATTTCAGACACGATTCTCCTGACTTTGCCTTGCAGACCTTTCTCTCTGCAGCTGCTGCATCTCAGAGAAATCTCAGCACACCTGCCTCCAGCCTTCCCCTTTCATTTGGTGGGTTGCTACCAGTCTGCAGTGTAAAATAACAATGTTTTTGGCAATTCTTGAGCTGTTGACTTCTACAAAATACATATAACTCACCTACAGCATCTTCCTACCACACACCACTTCCAGTGGAGTCAGACTTGCTCTGGATGGTACTTCCAGGGTGTGTCCCCAAGGCAACACAAATCTTGCTCTGCAGAAAGCTGTGTGTGACAGTCAAAAACAAGATGTGTGGGTGGGTGATGGAAATCTCGCTGGACAGTGGAAGAAATTGGAAACAGCTGCAGGGGAGTGAGGGCACTGCCAAGGGCAGCTTCAGCAAGGTTATCAGCTGGGGGGGGTTCTTGCAGCCAGGGAAGAGACTCCTCAGGTTCCAAACCCACTGTGCTTGTGGGGCACTTTTCTGATCTGGGGATGGATGGGCTGTCTCAGAGGCTGTCTAACCATTTTTCTCTCCAATAGCAAGGAAAAGTTTTTTTCATTTCCTTTTGTGGAGAAATATATACAAGCAAGGCAAGAGGAAGGCCTGTGCTCATGTAAAATGTAAGAAGATATAATGGAAGTTTCACAATACCCTTTCAAAGTACCTTAATACACACCAGGCAGACTATTTCAGCTGCTGAATTCATTCTACATTCCCCTGCTTTCTGTTCAAAGCTTGTGAAATATGGTGTTTTTATTATTAGGGTGCTGTCATTTATAGGTTTGACTTCAGTCATTCATTTAGCAAGAAAACTCTTTGTCCAGCCAAAGAGAATAATTTCATCTCTGTCCAGCTGGGGAATATCTATTGATGCCCTTTGGCTGCAGCTGAAACTTGGGGCAGACCCTGCCACTCATCTTTTCTTGTTAACTTATTCCTCCCAACCCATAAAGTTAAACAAATTATTTTAAAATAACCAACCTAAAGAGCTCATTCACTGCAGAAACTGGAAGAAAATCTCCTTCTTGCACAGGAGATATTATTCCAGAAGGGAAGGGGCAAAAGAGACATTTACTATTCAATTATAGACCCACTCATGCCAACAAAGCTACTGCAAAATTTGGTCTTGGATTTCCATGTGAAAGAAGTGCCTGAGAGCTTTGGGGTGCTGCAAATATAATTTGGGCTGCCTTGTTGAAGACTTGAATTCAAGCCAGATCAGATCTCACTGCAATGAAATAGTGGAAATTTTATCATAAAATACACACCACCCCCTCCCTGGATTTATAGGGCATTTGAAAGAAATCTTACACACATTGGTTTGTAAGGATGATGAACTTTCATTATCTTGCTCTAAATACAGAGGTCAGCCAGCAAGAGCGTGGCAGGAACAAGAGGGAGTGTCTTTCCACACACACTGGCTGAATACACAGGACTTTAAAAGAAACCATTTCATTTAAGCTGAAAAGAGGAAAAAAAAATAGTTGGGTTAATAATTTTGGGCTCCTCTCGCTGCAAACTCTCTACTCAGAGGAAAGAATGTACAGTGGAAAGGTAGAGAATTAGCTGTAAAGGGCAGATTTTGCCCTGATAAAAGTGGCGTGGTTATTTAGGGAGCAAGTTTTCATTAGGGTTGCTATAGCAATTGGAACAGCTTGACAAAACCTAATGAAGGATTATGACAGAAACAGAGAAAGATATAAGGCATCAAACGCTGTAGGAGCAGAAGCTTCACAGGTTCCCGAGCAAAATCCCTCTGGAGGTACCCTGATCTCCGGGGAGATATCACACTCATTTCAAACACGTCTCCAGGGTGTTCAGTGAGCAGTGACAGCAATGCAGAGCTGAGTGCCCTCTCCTCTGCACAGTTACTCAGGGATTTTCCCCTCTGGGAGGCACACTTAGTTATTAAGTACTTTGTTACAGAAATACCTGGCACTTGCGTGGCACTGCTCATCACAGGGCACAGCAGAAGTTACTCCTGACCTGAGGGTTAACCTCCTCAAAGAGGTGTTGGACACAGCCCGTGGCTGAGTAAACTGAGCCAGAGACATCAAAGGAGCTCCCTGCAGCCTTTGCAGGGATGGGGCAGGGCAGCAGCGGGTATGGGGAGCTCCCAGAGCCCAGACAAAGCTCACAGCCACGAGCAGGGGGTGCCTGCAGAGCTCTCCCCCCATGGTGAGCAGCTGCCAAACCCTTCTGGATCCAGCTGAGCTCCTGCTGCACAGCAGTGCCTCTCCAAGGTGCACAAAGCTGCTGTCTGGGGGGTTGTTCTCAACCCAAGTCTCTCAGTGGAGAACATGCAGAGCTTCCCTCTGCTGTAGGAAACAGCAGACAAAGCATGTTTTCCCAACATTTCCGCTAACAGCTCTATAAATGAGTTTTCTCTGTTCAAATGTATCAGTCTGGTGGCGAGTGTTTGGAACGTGCCTAAGCATCAGAAAACATATTTTGACATTAACTTTGTTTCTGGCAGAAAAACAGCAAAATATTTAACACGTTGGAGGCCTTGATGCATCAAGGCAGTTTGTTAACTGTGCTGTGGCGGCTCTAACTCAAAAAACTACCTTCAGACTGCCTTAGTCAGACAGACTAAGGGTTAGGTGAGATATTGGGAAGGAATCCTTCCCTGGGAGGGTGGGCAGGCCCTGGCACAGGTTGCCCAGAGAAGCTGTGGCTGTCCCTGGATCCCCTGGAAGTGTCCAAGGCCAGGTTGGACGGGGCTTGGAGCAACCTGGGCTGGTGGAAGGTGTCCCTGCCCGTGGCAGGGATGGGACTGGATGGGCTTTAAGGGCCCTTCCAACCCAAACCATTCTGCAATTCTATGTTTTCTTGCCCCAGACCTGAAGAAATACTGGTTTAAATTCAGAAGCACAAGCTTTTAATCTCCCTCCAGGAAGTTTTTCTTACTGTTAACTCTAGTAACGCTGGCTATTTCTCTTTGTCATATCAGATGGCTAATCCCTCTATCAGGTTCAAGTCCTCAGTCTAAATGCTGTGCCACAGCATCCCCACTTAGCATTTAGACTAAAGACTCAGCACTGATAGAGGGATTAGACATTTTATATTGCCATGTTTCATATTCTAATGTATTTGAGTCCAGAAAGTGATTTCCTGCGCACGCTTTTCGATTGCTGCCTTTCACTCTCAGTTTAAGTTGCTTCGTGCCTGCACAAAGAGATGGGGAAAATGGCATTTCCCAACCAACGTGAGCACATAATGTGCTCTTGAGCAGAAAATGGAGAAGAAAAGACACTCTTTCCATTTTGAATTATTCATTCAGCTTCAACTATTGCTCTTGACACCCACTGCAAGCGCTTGCAGGTGTGGGAGGGAGCTCCTACCACCTATTTATCTGTTTGTCCTGCAGTTGGTCCAGCCTGGCTCACCAGTGAATGCCACTTTGGAAGCATCCACTGGTAATTCATGAGTTTCGACTCACATCTCTCTTGTTCAAAAGGAAGGTGATAAACATAAAAGAGGTCCATAATCTAATCATTTCTGCAGAAAAAGACTTAATACATGCGAGGGCATGAGCAAGTCCTAAAGATGAATATATAAGATCATAGTAGTGAGCATAAGAAGAGGGTTGTGTGCTAATGATCTGCAACATTTTGTACAGAGAGATGACAGTTTGGTTCTCAGTTATAATATCCTTTCTTTCTGAATGAAAAGTCTTGCACAATGATTACCAAGAAAAGGGAAAGGAACCTCTTTTTCTGGGTGTGCTACAATAATACATTATTATTATTATTATTTACAACTAATAAAGTCCTGCATTATAACCTGTTTCACTTCTTAAAAGATTTTATTTTGGGTGACAAACCTTTACAGGGCATTTGCAAAGACCCTAATGCCCAACACAGTGTTATCCTGACAGCACAAACACATTTCTCTGATAGCATGAGGCAGTTTGGAAAAACAAAGGAGAAAACAAAAAACCCCTAGCGATAAGGAGAAAGAAATTCTGGTTTCACTTCTTCAAAGGAATGGGGAAGGGAGGCTTTCCAGTGCTTGAGGGAAGTAAACTCAGCAGGTGAGGGATTTAGGTTGTTCCGAGCATGTCAGTGATAGAAGAGTGAAAAATATGTGCACTTACTTCTCTGTGGGAAAGTGAAAATCCACAGAGCTCGTCCCAGGTCTGCTCTGAGGAGGCTCTTGGTGGGGCAGGTCAGGCCCCAGCCTGCCCAGAGGAGTGCTGAGTGTTTGGCAATGAGGAAAGTGAAAACTGTGACTTATTCTTACCTCAGAATAGGCTACTACAAAACATGTGCATGTCTTAGGGTTCAATCTAAACACAACTTGTCATTTAATCATTAAGCTCAACATTTATGATTTTAAAGCCACAAGGACCTGATTTTGCTGGAGAAAAGTAACTATATCAGGGGGGAAAAAAAAAAAGCTTTCTAACAAAAACTCAGCCCCTCTGAGTGGGGAGTTGCTCAGAAAACACCATGAAACAATAACAGGAAACAAAGCAGGAAACTTTGATTAACTGAAAAGATAATAGTCACAGCATCTCCCAAACACTTGCCTTCATTCCCCTCCCTGCAGGCACTTGCCAAGCTTCTCTCTGCTATTAATGTTCACTCCTCCACTTTCCACTTGTGCAGGGTCACCCTGGAGTGACTGAACAATATGTTTGGCACCGGCTGGAGTGAAGGGGTCACACCATCAGACTGTCGTTTTCTTACAACTTCCAAACAGCCCTAAAAATAAGAAGTAGCAGCATTTGGGGAAGTTTTCAACATATGGCTACATGAGCAAATTTTAAACATATGGGCTATCAAAGGCATTCAAGATGTGTTAAAGCCCATCCAGGGATCCCCAGTCAGTTATTACAAGAGATTTCATGAGATGGAGGGGGTAGGTGCCCTTCTCGGTCTCACAGCCAGTCCAGGGGCACTTCATCCACAGGAGGAGGATTAGAATTCACCTCATTTAAAGGGTATTCATTCATTTATTGCCTGGGAATTTGTAGAGTAAGAAACTCACCTTTGGGATTTCTCATCTTTGGTTCTCATACTAAATAATATCCCTCTCCTATTAAAGAAAAAAATAAAAATCAAAATATGCATTTCAGTTAACTTCATGCAGGACATACAGGTGAGCTGGTTCATCCATCCCCTCTTAAAAATGAAAGCAACAGTAGATATTGTGGATTGTATTATCCCACTGGGAGCCAGAAATAAACCTGAATGCAGAAACTTAAATCACGACTCACAATTTACTAAAACAAAGCAAAACCGGAAAGAAATATTGTATCTTCTCTTTCTGTAGAAATATCTACCATTAAAATGACAGCAACAGCAATCAGAACTATGAAGAAGTAACTGATGGAAGTCGATCTTTTGTGATACCAAAAAAAAATTTATATGAAAATGTAACATCTTTTCCTCTAAGAACTAAAGGGCTTCCTGTTGTCTTAAGTATTACAGTGAATCAAGAAAATTATTTGTTTGAACAGCTGAACTAATGGGTGGCTTGTAGGAGCATAACCCATCTTTTCTATAACACAGCTCCAAATAAAGGTGTCCATCTTATGCAACAGATCCTCACTCAGAGAGCTGCCAGAGTCAGGCTGGCAGTGGCAATTAACTGTCATTTGTAGATTACTCGTAATTAACTCAGAGAAGTTGCTTAGCCTCAGCATTTCAGTGATCCACTTCAAAGAGAGAGATTTTCCCATCCCCACTCCTCTCCATTCCATTTTGCCTCTGTCCTGGGCTTTCCCACCCAGGTGAATGCACCTCCTGCTGCAGGGCATGCTATCCTTGCCCTTCAGCTCAGCTCCAAGAGCTCTCTGTGATCACTTCCCAGATGTCAGCTGAGGTGCTTGTGTCAGCTCTAGGAAACCAGGGGAGAGAACAAGCTCCTGGATTTCTCCAGAAGTGCACCTGAGATGCACCACTTGAAACCTGATTCTGCCCCGTGGAGACTCAACAACAGGATCACAAATCAGACTGGGGGAAGAGAGGTTGTGGAGTCTCCTTCACTGGAGATATTCCAGAACCATCTGGATGCAATCCTGGGCAATGAGCTCTGGGAAGACCCTGCTTGAGCAGGGAAGTGGGATCAGACCCACCCATTCTGTGTTTCTGTGAGAACACCTCTGTGGGGTGGATCAAAGTGTATTCCCCTCCTGAAAATCAAAAAGAATACAAGAAGGGAATTAGTGGCAGAGACCAGGCATGGTGGTTTAAGAGGGAAAAAAATTAAAAAAGAGAGAGAAAAAAAGACATTTTTAAAAGGAAATAGCACAGTGTTGGAAGAAGCTTCATGCTCCAAGGGTAGCAATCCCTTTGCAAACATCTCCCTTTGCAACCACCTCCTGCATATCCACACCAACTTCAGAACTGAAAAAATCAACAAATAGCTTGCAATTCCTGCCAGGTTCCTTCCCCAGGGAGAACAGCTGGGGCTCGACATCCTTCAGTGAGCTTTTGCTTTGCAAGGTTCATTAACACTTACAGAGAGCGCACAAAAGTTTGGGTTTCACCTCTGGCAACCTGTTCGCAGGCACTGCTGCTCCTGGCCAGGCTGGGAAGAGGGAAGAACCAGGCTGGTGGCCAAAGGCTCTGCAATGCTCCCTGGAAACAGGATCAGCAGCACAGACAGAGGGGGATGCACACATGGCCTTTCCTACACCCCTCAGCAGGGACAGACCGAATGCAGAGGCTGTGTTAAGTGGAAGAGTAAAAGTGGAAGGTCACTGGGACAGTGATAAATGTTAGGCAGTGTTCAGAACAAATAAAGAGGCAGAAGGCATGGGAAGCAGCAGCACCTTTGAACAGATTGCCATGGGAGAAGCAATGTGTTGGGAGAAACGGTGTTAGGAACCTTGGTCAGAGCTCTGGGGGGTTCTCTTTAGCAGCAATATTATTCTGTCCATCCTTGAGGTCCAAACCCTCTGATTTATCTTCAATTTGAAGCCGTGTCTCAGGGTGGCATTGCCTGGGCTGGGCACCCACACTTGCCTCCTGTGGGCACAGCTGGAGCTCCTGGTTCAGGGAGCCATCAGCATCACCCCCAAGGGCAGGTGTTGAGTGTGCTGGGGCTGGTCCCTGCAGCCACAGCCCAGCTCTGTGTCCCCAGAGGGAGCATCCCTGCTGCCCCAGCCCTGCTCTCCCACACCCACACACTGCCCTCCATGTCCAGTGGGTTACACTTGTGGAAAGAGAGGAGACCTGTTCTCTCCCTCGCCCTTTATGCAGTGAAATGCACTGTGCTCTCAGATGGAAATCTGAGCCCTGGCTGAATTTAAACTTGTTATTTTTGTCTGCTTATTTAGCCTGTCGTTTTCTCATCCATTTACCATCTATTATCCCACCCCGCTGCGTGAGTGAGAGGGAGGTTTGGCTGAAGGTCATTTACACAGGAGCTGTCAGGCACATCTGAGCCCAGCCCCACAGTGTGTCCCCAGCCAGCAGCTTCCAGGAGTCTCTGCAGCATCCCCATCACAGCCCTGTGCAAAGCCAGGCACAGGGGAACTAACCCCTCCATCCCATTAAAGCCAGTCCCCAGCTTGTATCAACATGCAACAGGAAGATTAATCTGTGGAGGAGATATTTAAAAGGGTAACATGACAACTTTCACAGTTCTTTCCCAGCAAAACGCTCCCCTGAGCAGAGGCTGAGGAAGCGAAGCGTAGGACGTGACCCTCAGCGGAGGAGACTCTTTAGAAAGTCAGATTTAATTGAAGCCCTTGGAAGCCCTTCATTTCTGAGAAGTGGGCCACGTTTTTCTAACTCTGAAAACATCTTTGGTTAAAGCAGGCAATGACTTCTTCCATGTGCCAGCCATGACAGGGCCCAGCCTGGCTGCCCTCCAGCCTTTAACATAACACAGAGCTGTTTAATAAAACCCAACAGCCTTCAGTGAAACCCCATTGCCCAGTCAGATCACAAGCACAAACAAAAAGCCTTATGGCAGGACAAACCACATCCTGTATTCTTTGAACATGCTTCATGTTATAAATCACCCATGAAGGTGATCAATGTGTGCACTTAAACTACATGCTCTGCTCAGCGGGGCTGTTCAGCATAACAAAGCTGAGCTGAAATCAGTGTACTGCTCCTCTTGGCCCCTCTGTGCTCTGGATGAGTGTGCAGCAGGAGGGTTTCCCAACCCAGCCCTGCAAAGGCTCCCTGAAGAGGTGCAGAGAGCAAAGGGCTGGGCAGGTGCCAGGCAGGTACCCCACAGGTTTGGCACTCAAGGTTGTTCCAGGCAGTCGGTGACACTTGTCATTCTGTCACACCAACTCCCTTCCTGACACCTTCATCCCCTCACCTGGAAGGTTGTTTCACAGGGAAGATCATTATCTGGTTCTCTCAGCTGCTCTTTGATTTCTCTATTCTGTTCCAGAGAGATTTGTCTTATAACAGTGGCTTTGCTAATGGCCATCCCTCCGTGCTGCCCGTCTCTAACACCTTGCCCATTACACCTCCTGGACCAGGCCTGGCACTCACAACAAACAGCACTGAATTAAACCTCTGCTGTAAAGTAAGCAAGCCTTATTATACCCAATTTTACAGTTGGGTAAACTTACATACTGGAGACACTTAAATGACTTTCCACAGCATTACAGAAACAGCCAGTGAAGGCAGAGAGCCTGGAAAAGTCCAGCTCTCAGTCACTTGCTGCAGACCCCACTTGGAGGAAATAAATTTATTAAGCATATGTTTAATGCTAAGCTTAAGAGCAAGGGGGCATTAAGCCATTACAGAGCTCACTTCCTTCAACACACCAAAAACCTGCTGCCAGCCAGCAATGACAGGTAATCAGTCGTGCCTTCCACTGTCCCCACAGTACTTTGTGACAGAAGGATGTGACACTCCTGGCTTGTGACACAGGGTGGAGGAGAGCATGTTGGGTCAGGGGACACATTGGACCCATCTGACCCCAAAACTTACAGGGAAGCTACGGTAAAGCAGGCAAAGTGATAAGAAGTGATGCTGTTGTCAGAAGTAGGACGGAGTGTTTTGCAGGATTCAGATGTCCCTTGTAAGGGTGCCAGTCATCCCAGGATTTGCTTTCCTTTGGAAAGCATCAGTCTCCAAAGATGAGCTAACAAACCTGGTGTAGGCATCACGAGACTCAGCTTCTCAGAGGTGACAGTGGTGGAGCCCAGCCTGGACCTGCAGCAGAGGACAGGGACTCACCTGGAGCAGGGCAGGGAGACTTACTTTTCCATACTCCTCCCACTGTCAGACTACTAACCCCCCAATATTTTCATTACCATCCTTTCTTGCTCACTTGACTGCAAATAGACGCAGTTTCCCTTCTCAGAGCCCAGCTCATGCTCTTACTTTCATTCCACAGTGCTGTTGGCACCTTTGTCACATCACAAGCTGCAATTACTTTACCAGCATTGGATTACTCTGGATTGCCACCACTGGCAGAACGAACAGAGCTGCATCTTTTGCCTGAATCACTCACCACTCCCAAAAACTTCTGCCAGATCTGCGAGACCAGCACTACAGAAATATCCATGCCTGAGTCACTGACCGAGGAGAGCTGCCCATCCTGTGGGACTGGCTCCTTGCCTCCCTGTTTCAGCAGCTGGACAAGGAAGGACAAGCCCCAACGTGCTCTTTGCTCACCAAAACACCCAGGGACAGCTCTCCTTCCTTGCTCCAGATGACCCTGCACCCCAGGCAGGCGCTGTGGGGTTGAAGTCTCTCAAAGCACATCACGCAGAGGCGGAGGAAGGAGCTGCATTTCATCGCCGAAAACTCGCGCACGTGTCGGTGCCGCTGCAGCTCCCTCCTCTCCCTGGTCTCCACAGCATCTGGTCTGATGGTGCTGTTCCATTTTGCTGGCCCTGGGAGAGCAGTTTGAAACGGAGAGAAATAGCATGGTACATTTGAGTTTATGGGGTATTAAAAGGGCTACAGTGAATGGTAGCCAAGGCACCAACGTGAATTATTTATAGTGCAATTGCACTTTCTCCCAATTGCACTTTCTTTTCTTCAGGTGGGTCAGGCCTCAGACACTCACACTGAGGTCTTGTTAAATCCAAATAAGATATCCAACAATGCAGATACCCAGTTTCACATTAAATCATGTTCAAGTAAAATTCCTTTCAATAGCACTCTGGGAATGACATTCCTCCGTTCTCAGCTCAGAGGCACATACAGATTTTACATAAACCTCCCTTCAGTTATTTTTCCTTTTTCAGATGTAATCTCCTAATATATAATGATCTCTATATTTTCAGTATGTTGGGACAAAACCAGACTCCCTTTCTCTCTGTAATACTGGAGAGTTCACCAGGAGATCTTGTTGAGCTCAGTACCAACGAGGTCCATTCCAGCCTGATCTGCACAGAAAATGGCCCCAGTTCTGCACTGCAGAGCTCTGCAGTGATTTGCTGCATGACTTTTATGCTGTTGCAATGTGGTCCTTGTGGTCTGCAGGAAAAGGCATCAGCCCTCCCAGCCTGGCAGGGAAGTTTTTTGGCTAGGGGAGTTCTCCCTGAAGGGATGTAAACCCCAGACACTTCTCAGCATCCCGTGAGCCCTCTTTTTTTCTTTTTTTTTTTTTTGATGGGAAGAATTTGCCTCCTCAGGATGGAAGAAAAAAACAAAACTTATTGTTTCCTGAAGAATTGTAGCCTGACTGTGGTTAAGTGTTTGTTCTGATCCCTTTTGTGTAGTACTTTTGTCACAGAGAGTCCTGATTAATTTGTTAGGCTAAGATTGAAGACTTAATTCTTAACCCTCATTTTCTCTCCATTTATGGCTGGTAACAGCTTGTCTTGCAGCCCTGCAGGCAAGTGTTTCAGATCCTTTCTTTGGGCTGCAGTGTCCTGGTTAGAAGAGGCTGAATTACATGGTCAGATTGTGGAGCAGGGCTGGAAATCACAGGAAGGTTTGGGTTGGAATGGACCTTAAAGCCCATCCAGTGCCACCCCCTGCCATGGCAGGGACACCTTCCACCAGCCCAGGTTGCTCCAAGCCCTGTCCAACCTGGCCTTGGACACTTCCATGGATTGGGCAGCCACAGCTTCTCTGGGCAACCTGTGCCAGGGCCTGCCCACCTTCTCAAGAAGGAATTTCTTCTGTATATCCAATCTAATCCTACTCTATTTGAGTTTTCAGCCATTCCCCCTTGTCCTGTCACTCCATGCCCTCGTTAAAACCCCCTGTCCAGATCATCCCTGCCCTGCTGTCCTCAGACTCCCTGCACACCCCCAGCCTGGCGGGGCATTCCCAGCTCACTCGGGCTCTTGCCCCATGGGACGGGGATGCTGAGCAGCCTCTGTGCTCTGCACTCCTCTCTGCCTTGGCCCAAAGCAAGAAGAGCAGAAATACTGTCTCAGCAGCAAACTAATGGGTACATATTTTTATGAGACTCAATAGCACTTTAATTGATTTTATTGCAATTTATAGCATTTGCATAATGATGTGAGTCAATATGAAGAGAGTGAAGCAGGAGGTTATAAAAAGCATTTCAGTGTCTCATTCTCAGGGAGTTGAGTCCAATCCCAGCATTTTAATATTTCAGTTTTCTTATTTTTGGTAAGGCAGCTGTTCTGCATAACCTTCTGAGGGAAGCAGCAGCGCTCTGACAACACGCTGACTACAATAGCACCTGACAGTG
Organism: Lophotriccus pileatus; assembly: GCA_035583135.1. Lineage (NCBI taxonomy): Eukaryota > Metazoa > Chordata > Aves > Passeriformes > Tyrannidae > Lophotriccus > Lophotriccus pileatus. The sequence continues at coordinate 7,386,635 of JAWWES010000030.1, read as the reverse complement.
CTACCTAGGAAACACCTGATAGCATCAACTGATTGAATTAAATCTCTAATTACAGGATTTTTAAACAAAGAAATTAAACTTACCTGGTTAAATCCCTCTATCGAGGACTTCTCAATCAAACCAAGGATCTCACACAGGTGATAGTCACAGAGGAGGTGTTTGGTTAGGCCAGCTCAGTGCTTTGCTCCTCTGTGGTGACAGATGCCATGTCACCATCCTGCTCCAGCCAAGCCATGTGCCTTCACTGCAGCTCAAGCTGCCCCAAGCACAAGATGCAAAGATTATTAAAAGGCCCATTCTATCACTCAAATGCAATTAAAGAAGGTCTTGTTATCTGTGAGTAATTCTGGAGATTAAAGAACTAATGTGTTGAGTCAACACATCGGGGATCCGTTCGAATGGAAGAGGTGTGGGTAAGTAAATGTAAGATTATCATCATTATTAGAGGGTCTTGCCCAGCAGGAGCTCGAGGGGCTCTGCCCCCTGGGTGTGGGCTGGGGTCACATCTCTCCCCACCACAGGGCCAGGGCAGAGCCCCACTCTGAACACCCATCTGTGTTCAGGCCAGCTCAGCCACGGCTGGGCTGCAGCTTCACGTGACCAAGCTCTCTCCCAAATACAATTGCCATCTTAATTAATGACAGAACCTGAGCAAAGCCCAGAACTAATGCTAGTCAATACCTGGACTTTCTTTCAACTGACAGTTCAAACCCCCTTTTAATTTAATAACCCTCACAGCAGCCGTGTGATCTAAATGGGTTTCATTACACTCCTCATGCAGGTGAAAAGTGCAGGGACGATAAAATAAAGTCACAGTCCCCCAAAAGCCTGGCTGGGGTCATTTGGCAGGAAGGTATCTGGGGTAGAAACCAGAAACCCTGAACAAGGAGGGAAAATCCAACCCACAGCTCTGAGATGGGAGCATTTCTCCTCCCTGTCCCTGGGAAGGGACGAGAGGTTCGAGTCATTACATGCTACAGTTGGGTGTGTATGTACTCTGCAAGATAAAATTACATCTACAGATGGTCTAGACAAAAAACACTCAGCTAATTTTAGCTTAGACAGAACCTCATGTGTGTATCTGGGGGAATAAAATTAGATGCACTTTACATACTTTCTAAATGATCAAGAAGAGCTTCCTCCATAAATAAGTATCAGCCAAAACTAACCTTACAAGGCAGTTCAATATTTAGGTTTTTTCAGAGAATATCACAAGTAACAAAAACCTGTATCCCTTTTTGTACATCTGCAGACACGTTTAGAGCTGAGTACTTTTTGTCTATCTTGTAAAATCCCATTATCACACAGTAATGTGTCCCTAGTAGCCTTTATGGATTATTTTTCTGTTTTTCCAATTCTGTTAAATAATTAGCAGTAATTGCCCTAAGCAAATGGTTACCAAGCAATCCAATACTGTCAGTAAGCAATTTGTGCTTTGGAGATGCCCTTGTCTTCACATGTTTGTGTCAGCAGTGCCAGGACACCCAAAATGGATGTAAAGGCAGGAGGGGCTCGGGGCAACCTGGTTAGTGGAAGGTGTCCCTGCCCATGGCAGGGGGTGGGATGAGATGACCTTGAAGGTCCCTTCCAACCCAAATCATTCTGGGATTCCATGGTTCCATGAAACACATCTTCAAGGCCGTGCATTGCAGTAACAACAAAACAAAATCAAAGGCTGCCAGGTCTTCATGGCACTGCACAGAGTGCAAGGCAGGCTCACCTGTAACCCCCCTCTCTGGTTGTTATTTGCATCATGGACAGTGGGCTCGGGTTCAGTCTCAGCAGTCAGCCGCTGGGAATGGGAAGTACAGGCTGTTTCGCTCCAGACAAAAGGCAATTTGCAGCTTTTACACAGTGGTGTGCAGAATAATGATCCTGTTTACGCTCTTCAGTACCTTTCATATGAAGTATTTTAGGTTCTTTGCAAACAGTAACTCTTAAAATCCCTTGTGTGGAACATTTTGCCTTCCAGCCAGGCAAAAGCTGGGCTTAACTTCTTCAGACAAGGCTGTGGAAAGTGATGGTGTCTCTGCTGCTGTGAGAAGCTGTGATGCCAAGTTGTGGCTCAGGCTCCCAGGATGATTTTTTAAAGAATTAATATTTTATGACTTAATTCCTCCGTCCTGTCACTTTTTTCATGATGGCTTTTTCCAGGTGTGCAAACTCTCCGTTCCACACAACAGTTTAACAGTTTACTAAAACATATGAGCACCATTAGTACTGACACAGCCTGGATTTTCAGCACTGCCATGTGCTACTTTAATTTATGTTTTGACCCTTCAGCTCTTCAGAGATGAAAATCAAAACCTTCTAAATCACCTGCATAAATTACTGTCTTTATAATAAAAATATGACTAATATAATTCTAGTCAATTCAGAGTATTCTGAAGCATTGCTCATGGCACTGCTTCTGGATAAAAATAAATGTTCAAACAATTTCATACTTGAGCACAGGGGTATCTCTACGATGCATCATTCTGGTTCCACATAATTATGAAGTAAAACTAAATTGTGTTTTAAAAGACCTTTTTCTTATTTCCCCTGTATGTAAAAGTCTCATCACTCACGCAGGCACGATCCCTGTAATTGCAGAAGTGGCATTGTAGCATTGCTGTTTTGACAGCAGATTCTAAGCAATTTCTCATTCTCAGGGAGAATTTTTTTTTTAATTTTTTCTCTTTTTTTAGAACAAACTTAATAACCCATTATGCATTGCTTCTAGAAGCATTCAAAACACTCAGAAACCACTAAAGGGCAGAGCTCTGCCAGCACTGCAGTTGCATTCACCAGAGTGGAGATGCCAGGGTGGGAATGACCTGGGTTAAGGACCACCAGCCCTGCAGCCAAGCAAACCTCAACCTGCCCAGATCCCACCTCAAGAGCAAAGCAACTGCAATGCTGCTCAGTAAAAGAAAAAAAACCTAAAATCCAGAAATAAGAAGGCTGGAAGGCCCTGCACTGCTGCCCTTACACCACACAGACCCAGCGTGGAGGGGTATCAGGACTTGCCCACGGGTGCAGGTGATCCACCTTCCCAAGCCACCCACCTGGACTGGCATTACCAACATGCAGCCCCACCAGAAAGCGGGCATTATTTCATGGGGACAAGTATTTTACAGCTCCATGTCCAATCTCTCTTTTGGATTTCAGTAATATCTTATCAAAATAAATAAGTCATTTATATGCAGGATCATATAAACCCCCTCCACTCTGTCTTTGTCTTCCTGAGAAGCCAGCAGGCTACATTTGCCTCTCAGTTACCTGGATAAACAGATTGCTAATATAAGCAATGGATGTGATAATATTCCTAAAGCATCATTTAACAAAAGGGCGAAATTATTTGACCCAAACAATTCCCAACATGCTTTATGTGTTACTGCTGATAGAAATCTCTCCTGCCTCTCACTTCGGCACAAATGAAAACACAACTGCAAACAAAGCCCTTGAAAATACATTAAAAATAAAAAATAAAAATCTGCATATCTCCAGAAATTACTTTCTCACTGGCATGAGCAATTCTGACCCCAGCATATGTCTGAGAAGCTCTGCTTCTCATTTTACAAACCGCTCTGATCGAGCAACGCCTGTTTCAGCTGAAGTTTGATGTGCTAGATCAGTCCCCAGCTCATGAAGCACTGAGAGGGAGATTTGCAGAAGTACTTAGGTGCCTAAAAATGAAGATAGGCACCTCGTGGGGTTTGAAATGAATGCCAACTAGGCTATTTTTGCCAGCCTCTGCAAGAATTCATTTGGGCTGTGTAACAACCAACAGCAGAAGCGAGTTCTCCAGCCCAGTGCAGCACTCACCTGGTGTGTGCTGTGTGTCCAGCACGGTCTGTGTGTCCAGCTGGTCCTTCCACTACATGGCCTGGGGACAAAGTGGCAAAACATGAGTGTGGCACATACCCAGCAGTCATCCTGGTCTGGCATCCTCACAGGAGATGCCCCGAGGGGCCACTCCCACTGCAAATGGAAACCCTGAGACACATCAGCTTCAGCAGGTGCTTCACGCAGAGAATCTGGTTTGGGTTGGAAGGGACCTTCAAGAGCACCTCCTTGCAACCCTCCTGCGTGGGCAGGGGCACCTTCCACTGGAGCAGGCTCTCAAAAGCCCCCTCATTAATGGGTTCTGGGCTCTGACAGCATAGTAATGTCATGACCAAAGACTGACTCCTTTCACTTCATCCACAGGCATGCAAACAGCTTTGAATAAACCAACAACACTGGTTAATTTTAACAAACTCACAAATCACTGGCTTTCCTTTCCATCACCTGCTAACTCACACTCCTGCCGGCCTGCACAGGCTCCCTCTCGGGCCCTGGGTCATACAGAAGGTGACTGGTGGGGCACAAAACCTGAAAATCCCACTGCAGCTTCATGTGTGAGCTCTGAGAAAAGGCTACCCAAGTCTTTGGCAGGAATTATGTCCTCGTGTGGTAACCATAACAATAATCACCACTTACTCATGGTCCCGTTCTTGGCTTGGGTTGGGGTTTGTGTAGCAACAAGCTGTGAGCCCTCTGCTGCCTTCCCACTCCGGATCTGGTGGGGCACTGTCAGCCAGAGTCAGCTGAAAAGAATGACATTTCACATGTCTTAATCTAACTTATTTCACACCAGTTTTTTTCCCTGCCCTCTGTGCCCAAAACCAGCCTTATGGTGTCTATTTTGCCCTTAGGAAACATCTGCATCTGCAACCCCAACCCCTTCTCCCTTTCCTCGCTCTTGACAACAGGTCTGTGCCCGAGGCCGGGTCTGTGCCAAATGGCTCCGAGTTTGCATTGCAATCAGCTGGCCCAGAGATCTTTATTTCTGTTTTATCTCCCCTGCAGAAGCTGGGCAGTGAGGAGCTCTGCATCCCAATCAGGGGCCGACACACGGGGCTGTGTGCAAGGAATGCTGAGCGTGGAACCCACCGAGAGGCCGAGGGGGATTAACCAGCCCTTGCCCACCTCGCAGTCTGCACCGAGGCAGATCTCTACACTCTTAATTTTCACTAATAAAATCAGGATGTGTGCACTGGCACATGTGCCGCTGCAGACTAGCTTTCCAGAAAGGAAAAAAAAAAATTTAAAAAGAAAAATCTGTGTGTGATTCTCTTCCCCACAACAGCACTCTTGGAAAATACTTTCACTGGCTGCTCTTTCTCTGAACTTCTGAGACCTCCCAAGATCTTTGGCTGAAATGTTCAAGCTCGACATGGACAGTTCAATTCCGGATTTATGTTTAGCAAATGGTCTCATTTTTTAAAAAGCAAAAAACAAGACATCTCAGTTACATGAAAGGGCAGCATTTCAGTGAGACCACAGTTTCTTGTAGCTTTTATTTCTTTTTTTGCCATTGCTGTAACCATTCTGCAGGAAGGGGTTTTGTCCTTGGCTTAATGATATTTAATAAACCATAATGCCACTAATTTGTCTGGGCTTCTAATGAGGCTGGTCTGAAAGGCTCTATTCCTTTATTCCTGCATTCTCTTAATGAAATGAACTTTGTTCTCATCCCGTTGTCTTTGCTGGGGTCTTTCATCTGCTGTTTTGCTATTTTAGAGCTTTCCAGCCTGTTTGATAAACTGCAGCACAGACATTGCCAGATCCTCCAAAAAGCTGCATTCTTGCCTCCAGTGAAGCCATCGGGCTGAGTGACCTGACCAGGGAACAGGAGTGTCTTTGGATCACTCAGATCCCTGCTCCCCTCAGCTTTACATTTCCATTCCTTGGGCTGCCCCAGGCAGTTATAGGCACTTTATATCAGACAGAAGTATTGCCATCAGTTATCCCAGCCAGGCTGGAGGAAACCCTCCATGTCCCAGCTGCTCCTCCAGGGCAGCCACAGGACCAGAGTATCCCAGTCCCCCTGGACACTCAGGGGGTCCTGCTCCACAGGCACCATTCCTGGTGTTTTCCTGGGCAGGAAAAGGGCAGCCAAAGTGTAAGATCCAAGACAGCAGGAACACACTGGGATGGAGTGTTTAAATCCTCTGCTGACCCTAAAGAATTCAGCAGGCTCCCAGCTGGGCAAACAGGGGTGAGGTGCTGTGAGACCAGTGCTCAGCTCCAGGGAATTCACTTGCCTTTTGTGGGGAGGAAGGAGCCTTTTACAGCGACCAGAAGGTGATGAACCTTCACCTGCAGCAAGACCTAGAGCCTGTCTGAGCTGATATCTGAATGGCTTTCAGCTCAGGACTCCCAGGGGTATGCAGGATGTGCTCCCACCCCTAATCAACCCAGCACTTCTCTCTCCTCTCTCTTTCTTTTCTTTTTCTTTTTCTTTTTTTTTTTGTAAAATTTATAAAATGCCAGTTGAAGTGCCATTCATGTTGAAAAGCTGCCTCTCTCTATCAAGGCTTCTTGAACTAAACACAACAATATAACAAATATTGGCCATTAATAATGGAGAAAAACGCCTTCCCTGTGTGTTATTTTTCATCAGGATGATGTGTTATTAGTTCATAGATATATATTTTTTAGCTGAAGGCTTTTTTTTGGCAGCAATTTGGCCTTCACAATAATGGACTTTACTGTATGTAAAGCCTCAGAAAAATTGTCTTTTTGAGAGAGGTTTGATAGTGAATGAGTCTGGTTGGGAGAGGGAATTTGCTGTACAGTGAAATAGAAAAATAGTGCCATCTTTTGGGCTGAATGGCTCTGCCAGCATCATGCTGGGGGTCAAGAGCCCAAAACCACTGGCCACATCAACAGCTGGATTTAGGTCTGGCTATTCCTCTCTCAGAAAGTCTTATTTTTTTCCTAAAATCACAATTAATTCTGGATTCAGAACATGTGCAAAGGAAAGAATGTTTGCCCTGGAGGTCAGGGCTCTGCTCTTGGCTCTCCCTGCCATGATCAGCTGCAGCCAGACTTTCACCTTACACATAGAATTTTGCCCTGGGGTCTCACTTACCTGAGATTCCAGCTGTAAACCAAAAGGGCAGGTACCATCACTGCCTGAGCAGCATGGAAAGACTAACAGCCATTTTACAGGCATTTTCAGCAAACCCCACTTCTATTAAATACAGTCCAAAGTTTTTAATTCGGATTAATTCCAGTGCAGGGCTCTGAAAATCGGGGGAGAGAATCTAATTGTCAGCTGATTAAGGGAACACACCATATTGAGATATTTTGCATTCATCTCATAAGGAGGAGTGTAGCTTTTAATCAGTATTATCCCCTTTTCCTTTCTGATCTCACAAATGAGAATCCTCAAATAATGTTCTTTTTATTCTACAAAACAGACTTATTGGAACGTTTTGGTAGATGTTTATCTTACCGAGAAAAGGACCCACCTTGGAGCTCTTTCTCCAGAAAAATGAACATTACTCCACAGCCCTGCATCTCACAGTGTTACTTTTGTTTCCTGGGGTCACACAGAAAACAATATCCTAGTTCTGTTCCAAATACCTGGAGTTATTTGACGTGGAAAAATCCGTCGGTGAGGCAGCACCCAGACATGTCCTGCAATTAAGATCTCGAGTTATTGACTTTCCACTGACATCAGGAAGTCTATTAAATGCTGCTGTGGGCAATATGTGTTTGACATTGTACAGGTGCACAACACGCAGGCAAAGCATCCAAAATGAACGAGAAAACCCTGCAGAGCTGCACAAACCCCCTCTGGCTCCAGGAGCGGGATGATCAGCCAGCAAAGGCTGCTGGTGGCAGGGACTGCCTCAGAAATCCTTGTTCCCAGGCAGATGGCATCTATTAAAGGACTGCAAGAACTCAAACAGATAAATATGGATTGAATTATGTAGATATACCCATAGAGCTTGAAGACAAAACAACTGAAGGACGCAAGTCAACACGTGTTGGATACAGTCATTTTGGCTGCGGAGCTCGGCAGAGATGCTCACGTTCCATGGGGAAAAAAGACATGTTCCAGCACAATTTCACTACCCAAACTTCCCTTTTTATGCAGGCTTTTACTATGTTGTTTCTGTAGGCATCAGGGTTAGTTCAGCTTTTTGGTGGAGTGTTTTCTTTTCCCTTTCACACAGATAAGCCCATGCAGGGAGTTTCTTCTGACCTTGGAGACATTATGAGTAGCTTAGCAATCATCTTGGATTTTATTCGGGCTTTAAAAGCGAACGGGAGTGTTTGCACAGACATCACTGGGATTCAGAGCCGGCTTCCAAAATGTTTTTCCTATAAAGACTCTAATGACATTGTGCTGGTTTTACTACTGCTTCACTAACCTTCTCACAACTGCCACCAGACTTTTCTGTCTGTAATGACTGTCATCTGCCAGCTCTACCCAACCTGATTATCTCGCTTAACCTTCACTTCCCAGCAATTAGCAAAAGCAATATTAAAATTGCTCCCCAGGCATTTGCTTCCCAAAGACAACAATTTGAAGCTCTAAAACCACCAGTAGGTTTTAACAGAATAGCAATCAGAATAAATAAAATGCAAAAGGAAAGAGAGGAATCCCAGGCTGCATCAGTAATTTGACTATTTCAGGTATTGCACTTTTATTTGTTCTTTGGCTAGAACATGTCCAAGATTGAAATTTCTTTAAATATCTTTTAGAAGAGGCAGCATTTAAAAACCAGCTACACTAGATTAAATGCATGATCTGGAATAAAATCATAAAGAACTCCTCTGTAAGCTCTACACTAGTTTTGAGCCACAGGATCTTTGTGCATTTGAATTCCACAAACGTGAGCATAAGAGGTGTTTCTTCTGGGGGGTGAAGAAAAGCCCAGATAGAGATTAAATATTGTCCTGTTGCACAGCAAATATCATCAGCCTAAGTGGAAAAGGAGCTTCCTGTGGATCCTGGCCATAAGGCAAGCAAATTCCCCGCTGCTCACAACAGATACTGCAATGTAGAAGGATTGCATCCTCTACCCAGGGCTTATTTCTCTGGGAATTTAGGAATCTCAGTTCCCGTGGGACTGGAAGCGTCCCTGCCCACGGCAGGGGGATTGGAAGGAGATGCTCTTTAAGGTCCCTTCCCACCCAAAGCATTCTGTGATTCTGTCCCAGAACACAGGACAGAGTGTGGGTGAGCAAGGTGACCAGGCACTCAGGTGGATGCTGTCCCAGCCCCCGTGTCTGTTCCCCAGCAGCTGGCAAGTCCAAGATTTCACCATTTCCTTTTCACTTGCCCACGAGGCCACACGTGGTCCCCCCATCCTCCCCCAGCACTCACTATTCCCCCTGGCAGCCCTGACACGGTGATGGAGCTCAGCACTTCCAGCCCTGCTGTTCTTCGATCCTCCGCCACGCGCAGAACAACCCTGTCGGCCCCGACGCTGCTTTCCAAGCGCTCGAGGTGCCTGTCACCGAGTTATTGATCTGAAGAATTCCAGCTGGCCACACATCATTTGCCAAGTGAAAAACTTGGCTGGCTACTGACACTCCCTGCACAGAGCCTGGGCTGCCAGGGGCACCCGCGGGGTCGGAGCGGGCACCCCCGGCACTCGGCTGCTCCCCGGCACAGCCAGCCCACACCAGAGCCCGTGGCAGCACCATGGGCAGAGCTGGGGTAACAGGCACCGTGGGGTGTCCCCTGCAGCCACTTTGCTTGTTTGACAGGGCTGGATGAAACATTTAATGACGCCTGCAAGTCACTCACGTTGGCGTTACTCGTGTAAACACCTGGTATCAAACCGCAGGCCGCGGCGCTGAACTTCCTGAAATGCCAGCTCAGGCATCTGTGGAATAATAATTCAGATTAAATAAATTAACCCAGCGCATTTCTAGTCCTCCCCCCCCGCTTTGCTGCAGTGGGCTCTGCAGCAGCACCACTGCCCCTCGTGGATCGGTGAGGAGCCAGACTGCAGGTTGGGGTCCTTTATTCCCATGGAATAACAAATGCTGCAAACAAAACACACCCCGCAGCTCCAGGGCTGTGCTGCACATTTAATGCCCCGTGAGGGTCCAGCTCACTCCTTCCAGGGTGACATTCATGCATTCAAACAACCCAAGGCACCCAACAGCAGGTGCCAGTACCATCACCCCTTTTCCCAGGGCTCCCACCTGGAGCTCCCTCTGGCCACAGGTGACATTTCCACATGGCAGGAATGGGCAGAGGTAAGAGAAGCATCAGCTACTGAATCTCTTGGTACCTATTTTCACTGGGCTTGAGGAGCAGAGCTAGGGCCACAGTGAGTCTTTTTAACTGGCTATGTTCCAACTAAGCTGGTTTCTGCACCGTTGAAAACCCCACTGCCACCAAGGCCAGGTTTTCAAACTGCATAATTTCCCGACAATTACACTGTTTTTAGTATCTGCTCAGTCACAAAAGTCTCTCCAGCTCAGCAAAGGTTTTACAGAAAGTCAGGCAATGGAGCACCATCCTCCTCATCCCTCTGCGAGGAGACCCACGCTGGGACAGCCTCCTCCAGAGACAGGACAGCAGCAATCCAACAGCTTCCTTACCTTCTGCTGCTGCTTTCATTTGGAAAACGTTGCCTTGCTGATGGTGCACGAGGTGCTGTAACACCAGTGGGTTTCTCCCTCCCACCAGTGCAGCAGTGGTCAGTCAGTCTGGGGCAGAGGACACCAAGGGAGCCCAGCTGAGGTCGTGGCTTCACCCCCCACGCTGCCTCTGCATGTCCTTGCTTATTTGTTTGTTCTTCATGTCAAATGTATTGCTGGGGAAAAAAAAAAACAAATGGCCTTGTTTGGAAGTCACACCTCCAATTACATTTAATTACTACTGCTGTAAAATCGAGGGTGACTTCTATTAAATTTAATTACTTCCCTCTGCAGACAGGGAAGGCGAACGGCAAAGGTGTCTCCCAAGCTGCTTGGAGAGAGACACAGAGGCAGGGCAGGGGGTGCTGAGGGGTGAGGAAAGACCCACAAGTGAGGTGATGGCCTGTGCAGGGAGCACCCATGGGGTGCCAGGGCCATCCAATCACTGGGTGTTGCTGCTCCCCAAAACCTCTGAAACCCTCAGTGCTTGCAGGAGCAGCCTGGAAACCCACACTAGCATGGAACCTGCACAGCACCTCCCCTAAAAAGCTCATAAAGCTTATCTTATTCCACCCCTGCCATGGGCAGGGACACCTCCCACCAGCCCAGGTTGCTCCAAGCTCTGTCCAACCTGGCCTTGGACACTTCCAGGGATGGGACAGCCACAGCTTCTCTACCCAACCTGTGCCAGGGCCTGCCCACCCTCACAGGGAAGAATTCCTTCCCAATACCAGGTCCTTCATCATTCCTTTGGTTCTCCAAGCAGAAGCTCACCACAGGATCCAGCAGCTTCACTACTAAACAGTAAATAGAGAGGAGTCATCACTTTGCAGCCAAGCATTAGTGCTGTTCGTGCCCAAAAGGCACCGAGGGGAGGCGAGGTGTGCTCACAATCCTGGGCAAGCAGATCACAAAAGCCTCCATCAACTGCTGGTATCCCAGAAGAGCTTCTCCCAGGTTTGCAGCAGGCTGCCCCTCACCTTTCCCTGAGGACAGGTAGAACATCAGCACCTTCCTGCAAGGGTCACCTCCCTCCATGAGTTTTGCCACGCACTGAGACCCTGCTGAACACCCAAGCGGAACTCTGCTGCTCCAAACCCACCATCCCCAGGACCACCTCACTGTGGAGCTGTTCAATCCAAGTCGTGTTTACTGGCAAATGAGTTTGAATTAATAATAAACTTGATGGTGCCTAACTGGTAGATCTAAAAATAAGCCAGTTATCTGACACTCAGCTCTGATCCTAAAACAGATGTTTGAGGATATAAAATTATGTTGTGAGCTTTGAAATTGCAGATACAATTACAACTTTCCTCTTTATTGCTGCTCATAAGTGTTAAATGCAACTACATCTACACTGGAACTTCACTTATTACCATATTTCTTCCTCTCTGCCAAGCCAAGGCTGACTTGCAGCACTGTCACACTGGTAATTACTCTCCTCCTCTGACAAACTCAGGGGAACGAACAGAAATCTTTGTGGAGCCTGTTTAACATTCATCTCGTACAAACAGCTCGGTTCTTCCTGCGTTTCCAGGAGCGTTGGCTCACTCAGGAGAATAATTCAGGGCAATACCCTGGGGAAAGACATTGTGCTTTTCAGCTGATGGGCTGTGGGAATTCAGCATCAGGAGCTAGAGCAGCCCAGAGCTGACGAGAGCCAGGGCAGGTTAAATCAATATGGGTCTTCATTTCCTTCCCACTTCTTTTTTTTTTAAGAATTCTTTTTATAGTTTGTGTTTTCAAGGTTTTCACAGCAACAAGAGCTGCTTTACATTCCCCCCCTCACCCAAAATATCATCAGTTCATGTCATCGTGAGCCTCCAGGACCTGGATCTTCAGGAAAGATAAAAATACAGCAAATTCTGGGTCAAACCGCAACAGCTGATGCCACAGCCTGAAAGCACACGGTGCAAACATCAGAGGCTCCAAGTGCTCCTCCTGAATCCATGTTGGACCAGGAGAAATGCTTTATCTCCAGCCCCAAAAGTGCAGGAATTCAACCCAAGGGAGGCAGGTCTGCAGCATCTGCTGGGGGAGCAGCCCTGAATTTCTCCATGAGCACGTAACACACGGCATCGCTGCAGGATAACAGGCAGTCGCTAATTCTTCCCAATAAAACCGGGTTGGTACTGGCTTTCCAGAAAAATCAGAAGTAGTCCCTAGGGAACACACTCAAGTTTAGGTCAGCAGCTGTTTGATGCCCTGAGCGCTGCTTCAGGAGTCCTCGAGCACAGGGATTATGAAGCTCCACCACTCCAACAACAGCAGGTCTGATCCAAAGGCTTGGAGGTGGAATGTGAGGATGGGGAGTGATGCTGAACATCGCGTGTTATGTTTCCACCACATGGTAAGTGAAGGAAGGCAAAAGAGGAGCCCCAAATCCAAGTAACTAATTAAGCAGCTTAATGTCCCCACGGCCCCGGCAAACACGGCCCGCCCAGCCCCTCACAGAGCGCGGGCAATGCTGGCCCCTTGCGGCAGCTCTGCCTCCCTTCCCGCACAGCAACGGCGATTTCCAAGAGCTTTACAAATAACAACAAAACCCCTCAACACCTGCCAGAAACTGCCCGAGGGCAGAGATTCCCGAGGGCAAGCGCGGGTTGGTTTTGAGGAGGCTCTGAGGGCAAGGCCGGGCTGGTCTGAGGGAAGGTGTCCCTGCCCGTGGCAGCTCTGAGGTCTCTCCCCACACAAACCCCTCTGCGGTTCCGTGGTTCTCAAACTGAAAAGCCCCACTGGGGGGATTGAGATGGTGAAGATGAGGCTCAACTCTCATCTGACCTGGAAGAAAGTCTGTGGCCACATCCCCAGGTACAAGGAGGGAGGAAAAAGCCACTTGCCCTGGAGGAGAAAAGGACAAGACGCTGCAGACTCTGCTTGCCAGCACTTAACCCTTACACAAGCGTCCTGCTCCCTAAAAACATTTAGTTCGCCATAAAGTTCCCACACAGCTTACCTTTCGGATGATCTCAGCCCCATCCTCCACTAGCTGCCAGAAAAGAACTGCTAGAAACAATTAATATATGTAGATTGTTTATTGATTCCAACATATTAATAGATTGGATAATAAACAGTACTTTTAAACATTCTCTTAACCAAAAATATAACAAATATTTACAATCACTCAGTAAAAATACAAAAAGCATACAGAGGCACTGTCTTTCTAAAAGACATAAGTGTAAGAGGTATCAAAAAATAGGAGACAAACATTGCTTGTTACAGAATACTTTACAATCACTGACTTGTGCAGTACAATTGCTATTGGAATATCATTACATCTGTGCAGTTTTGCCAATATGCTCACATATTTAGAATTTAATTAATACCAAGCTAAACTGCATTCCAGGTATATCAAAAATAAAGGTAAAACAAAAGCACAACAAAAGCAAAAGCTGGGTTGGGAATTCAAGGTAGATTACCCTCTATACAAGCGTTCTAAAATATAATGTGTAAAGCTTTTCTAAAGAGAAAGTATCCCTTTTTTCTTGTCCTTTTGCAAAGGCAGTGGTAAGTTCATCCTTTAAAAACTCTACTGTTTTATAAAAACTTAAATGACAGGGTCGCATTTCCACTGTTGACTGCGATAAAATTACTTGGGAGGTGATAAAAGAGGTTTTGCAGCAGCCCTGATGCCCCCCAGGCTGTGGGGACACCCTGGCAGGTACCAGCAGCCCCAGCACAGCCCAGCAGCTCCAACCCTCTCCCGCTGAACCATCGCTCACCCTGAACCACAGGATCTGCTCAGGTGGAAGGCACCCATCAGGATCATCCAGTCCAGCTCCTGGCCCTGCCCAGGACACCCCAAAAGTCGCACCCTGTGCCTGAAGAGTGTTGTTGAAACGCTCCTGGAGCTCTGCCAGGCTCGGTGCTGTGCCCACTGTCCTGGGGGGCCTGTTCAGTGCCAACCACCCTGTAGGTGAAAGACCTTTCCCTGATCTCCAACCTAACCCTTCCCTGACTCAGCTCCAGCCATTCCTTCAAGTCCTGTCACTGCTCTTGGGAGCAAAGAGATCTGTACCTGCCCCTCATGAAGATGCTGAAGATCCCCTCAGTCTCCTCCAGCTGAAGAAACCAAGTGCCCTCAGCTGCTCCTCATACAGCCCCTCAGACCCTTCACCACCCTCCTGGCCTCCTTTGGGTGCTCTCTAAACAGCTTAATGTCTTTTTTATATTGCAGTGCCCAGAACTGCACACAGGACTCAAGGTGAGGCTGCATCTACAAACTCCGCATCTGAGCAGAGGCAAAAGGAAGGAGCTGTTGTTGGAAAACATCCAAAATTTGTCCACGTCATAAAAATGTGGACTGCAAACACCCAGAGTCATTGCCTTTTCATTCTTTTGTGTATTTGGGAGATGAACCTGGTGCTCAGAGGCTCACTGATCTCATTTTACCCTTTTTTTTGCAACTGGAGAGGCCAAATCAGTTCTACAGAACCACACTTTCTCCAGACTTAGCTGGAAGTTAAGATTTATAAAAAAATACGGTGTGCTTACATTGCAGAAATCTGAAACACATCTTTCAGAGCAAACAAGGAGTAGGAAGGGAGCAATCCCGGGATGGCAGTGGAAGAACAGGACGTGAGGCACCCGAACTGCTCACCACCACCGGGATAACACAGTGTACAGCAGGCACTGACCACCACTTCAATTGCTCTGAACCACCAAAAAAAAGGGATAATGTCTCTTCAAACCCACAGCAGACACACTACATTTGGCTCTCGGCCCCGATCAATGTGATCGGTCGAGGTAAAAACAAACAGACGAACGGAACCCCAGCAAGGAGCAGCAGAGAAGCCACACGGTGCGAGGCAGGAGAAGCAGGAGGAGCTCATCTGTCCGTCGGTTACGCATGATTTGTGTACACCAGCTGTACTGGCTATTAGGAAAACATGATTAGCAAGACTTTCACTCATTTCAGAACTTTTCAGTGTGCTGCCAAGCCCTGTGGAACAGACAGAGGCTGTTGATGTGCAAACACCACGTCTGGATGGGTGAGTTATTCAGCTGCTCTTGCTGACTGCCAGAGGAGACCCGACCCCGCTCCCCTAAGGGGCTTCCCTGTGTCCTCAAAGGCAGCACTGTTGGGTTCTGGGGGAAAAGGAAGCCACTCTAGTAACCCCCTTCCCTCATACTTTTGTTCAGCAGGCTGAGATCAGCTCAGCTCATCCCCTCGAGGCCATGGAACCGTGTGGTTTGATTACCTGGCACAACGCGGACCCTTTGCTGACGGGACACACAGCCCGTTGTTTCCACGCAGAAGTTCATGAGAAACCACAGCTGACAGTGGGATGGCTCAGACCTGGATTTACATCCCACAGAAACAGCAGTTTAACAGTTCCATTATCAATACTCCATGTGCTGGAACACTGGCTCTGCCCTGTGTTGCTTTGACACTTGCATTAATCTTTAGTCATTAAGGCCTGTGCAGGTTCATTATATTCATTAAGGCCCCAAAAAAGCAAAATGCATTTATTATGCTATACCTCAAGTGGACTTTAATATATTTTTTCCAACCATTTGCTTCTCAGATACTTGTGCCAAAAATTCATACAGCCAACCAATCTGTGATAAATTAGGCATCCCCTCCTCCAATCCGTGCAGGAACATTCCAGGTGACGAGGCTGGCACTGCTCCCAGTGCAGACACAGGCTGGGTCACACACATCCCCCTGGCTGCATCAGCCCCAAGCTGTGATGGGAAAGCACATCAAAGGCTTTGGGTTGTTTTTGGTACTTGTGGCATTTTCCAAAAGTGTTGCATTCACCTTGCACCCCTGCACACATACAGGTAAAAAAAAAACCCTTAAAGCTCTTCACGACTATGGATATAGAAATCAGGTTTGAGGCACTGTAAAAATGACAAACATCATCTTTCTAGCTTAGGCTGTAAACATCACAACAAAGATTTACAATTAAATGTTTAAATACATATTCACACATTCATGTCTGATTTTAACACTAGAATGGGGTGTCATGTGCAGAGAGGAAAAAAGAAAGGAAAAAAGAAAGGAAAAAAGAAAGGAAAAAAGAAAGGAAAAAAAGAAAGGAAAAAAGAAAGGAAAAAAGAAAGGAAAAAAGAAAGGAAAAAAGAAAGGAAAAAAAGAAAGAAAACAAAAAAAAAAAAAAAGAAAAAAAAAGAAAGAAAAAAACCAAAGAAAAAAACCAAAGAAAAAAGAAAAAGAAGAAAAGAACCTGCAGGTATTTCCAGTTCTACCCCTCCGAGCTCTGGCTGGCTAAAAGCAAAATCAAAGAAGCAATTTTTTTGACCATAGTCAAACTAGAGGATCATGGGTTAATACTGGCTGGCTGTAAGTCAAACTCATTGACATCAACAACACCAGGATTTTTAACTAGGATTTAAAATAAAATGGTTTGAGATCATCTGTATTTTCCAGATGAACACCCCAGGGTTTCTTAACCCATCATAAAATGCATTATGCTCTTACATAAGCATTATGCCATTTGATATTCAGTTTCACAAATTTTACTGTGAAATGTAGGTGATTTGTAATTCTTTTTTTTTTTCCAAGATAACCTTTGCACCTAAATCCTGTGCAGCTCTGGGAAAAGGCCAGGACGTGTGGGATGATCTTAAAACCCACAACACACGGCTGAGCTTTGGTTTTTACAACATGTTTTGCATGTTGAACTCTGCGGGGCAAAACCTCTTTTGGGAAAGCTTCGGACCCCCCCAGATGTTCCCCAAGAGCTTCCACATCTCACACGTTCCTGAACAGGGAGGAGAGCACCAACTTATTGGCTGGCAGCTACAGTAATCCCAGAAATCCTTGGAGGGCAGGAGGTTTCTGCTGTGTCCATGTGGGAGGGGAGCTGGGCCTGAGACCCGCTGCTCTGCAGGGCTCTGGGCTCTATTGATATTAAATCTAAACCTACTCTAAAATCCATGGATTTCTGCACCTGGTAACGGCCCACTTGTAGTTTTCTGTGTTTATTTTGAGAGCACAACAGTGGATGTGTAGCTAATTTACCATCACATTGACTGAACATTTATATTAGCCAACCAGAGCACTCCCAACACAAATAAAGGAAATTTCCATTAAAAAAAAAATTAAATTAATAAATTATTTTCAGATACTGCAGCAACGTCCTTCGCTTTTGCTGACATTTTGATATAGTATTTTTTTTTTGAAGTTCATAAAATAACACTCTCAGATTTCTAATGGTCATGTAGAAAATAAGGACAATGGAAAACTACCAATGGATTATATGGTATCGTACAGAAGAATGCTTTTGAGTTTCAAGTGGTGGTGACAGCTGGTCCTCCCCAGTGCACGAAGCTCGGTCCATCCCCGGGTACCAGTGCTGGTATCCAGGCAGTCAGCACACTCCTTGAACGTGACTCTCTGTTTCACAGGCAGGAAATAGCTTGCTTAGGGGGTGGCAGAGTGAAGGAGGGTGTAGAGAGGTGAATCCAACCCGTTCCATCTGGTCCATGACAGAGGCAAAGGTCTGAGGTCAGTAGCAGCAAGTCGTTAGCGGTCGCTAACAGAACCACGAGGTCCTTCTCCCCACGTCCCTTGGGTTGCCAGTGGTTTTCACACAAACAGCCCAACGCTTACACTGCTGATACTTGTTCATCTTCTGCAAAACAAGACAAGAGACACGGTCAGTTATTCCAGCAGTGCCCACCCGGGGCACAGAGGGCACAGAGCAGTGCCCAGTGACGTGATCTCAGCGGGCCTGTGACGACCCCACCACTTCACCAGCGTGTTCTCACTGTCTTTATCACTGATCACTCCATATCCCACATTTAGCAAATCCTAAAGCAATCACAGAATGGCTTGGGTTGGAAGAGACATTATAGGATCCCATTCCAGCCCCCTGCCACGGGCAGGGACACCTTCCACTCTGCCAGGTTGCTCCAAGCCCCGTCCAGCCTGGCCTTGGACACTCCCAGGGATGGGGCAGCCACAGCTTCTGCAGTCTGAGGTATGATCATCACACGATAAAGACATGCTGCAAAACAGAACATCCCAGATCCTCCAAGATCTACCAGCATGCAGATCCCAATAGGCCAAAAGCTACGGATTTGGGAGAAAAGGCAGCAAATTCCCATGCAGTGAGCATTTTATCCCAAATAAAATTAACCAAGCACTTCAAAAATAGTAAAATCGGTGTCTCTAAAAGTGTATGGTTAAATTTAGCTTAGAAAAAAATTGGATTAAGATGTTTGAAGCAATTGCTTCCTTATTTTTACATCAAAGACACAACTCAGTGCTGGGCAATTTTATGTTTGCTGTAAGTTTGAACTGAAGTATTAATATATAAGTTAAATATTATTCAGATATTTTAAAGGGCCGAGATATGATCATTTTGCATCAGAAATTGTTTAATCTAAATCCAGGCTCATTTTAAATCAGACTGAAATGGAAGGAAATGATCAAACATTCTAATAAAAAATGAGTTCACTATCAAAGGGTATAGAGAGATCACATCAGTGCACAGATATTAAAAGCAAATCAGCATATAAACAATTAAGTAGAAATCCCCCTGCCCTGAAGTTAGTTTTGACACAATTTAAGAGCAGTCTTTATCAGAACACCCTCTCACATTTTGGTCACCCCACAGATGCTGTGCTTGGCAGCACTGGCTGTGGTTTCAAACAAGATCATAAAAAAACTGAACTGGAAGAGACACTGTCAGGTCAAGCTGGGCAGAGAACCCAGGTTTCATCAAATGCACTTTTCAGAACAGAAGTTCCCTATTATTTTGTTCAACGTTTTTAAACTTGATCTCCAAAAATATCTGCTGAGGCATAAGGCAGCTCAATGCCAGCACACATGAGTGAAAGGAGTTCACCAAATCCAAAGCACTCAGGCCATTGTCCTGACGCCAGCCTAAGCCACTGGGACATCACTTAATCAATCCAGAGAGGCTGGAGTTTTTCCACGTGTCACGGACAGCCTGTCAGTGTCCCTTCACTGGTTGAGAGGGGACAGATTTTAAAGAAAAAAAAAAACAAAACAACATCTACATGCTCTTAAGTGTCTCAGTTGTACTTTGGGAGACCTTACACGGATATTTATTTATTTATTTCTATATAATTCAGAATCTGTTCAGTGCCAACATGCTGTTTCTAAAGGGAAGGCATTCTTTTTGATTTCAACCTGTATATCCATGCACACAGCTCTGCATGATATACACAGCTACGTGTGTGCACGCTGCCATGCAAACCCTTCTGCGTGTTCCGAGATTAATCAAGGTTTAATCTCCAAGAATGACCCCAGAGAAAGCCCGGAAGGTGGTCGTGAGCCCAGGATCCCCAGCGGTCGAGGTGTTGCACGTACCATCCTCTTCACTATCTGCGCCAGGCAGATCTGCTAGCTGGGGGCTGGACGGCTGCCGGCCGTGCCACTGGGGCGTCCTCGAGGAGAGACACTCACCACCCAGAGGAGCTGCTGGAAGTCTAGAGAGGTCACTGTGCAGCATCTTTGACCTCTGCACTGCCACACTATAGTCTGGAGGTTTGAGGTGTGGGTGGTGGGGCGATCCTTCCTTTATGTCCGCTAAAGAAATCCCCATATATCCCGGAGGGGTGGGCGGTGGCTCCCTATACCTATCGTCCTTCTTAGGTGAGGTGACACAGTACACTGGCACAAGAAATAAGCAATGGAAATGTTAAAGAAGAAAACAAAGGAAACAAAACGTTAAAAAAATCATGAAATGTTACAATGGCAAAACAGAAACTGATAACAAAATGCAAATGCAGAAACACCGGTTATAACGACAGCAGCAGGTATTTACGCTTTCATTGCTGTTTTCTGTTTATTTTAAGAAGTCAGAGTAGCAAAAGAACCCAAGAACTCCTTAGGTGAGATGCCAATTGAGTGGAAACAGGACTGTAGGCTTCTCTGCATTCAGACTGCAATTAATAGTTGTCATTATAGTCCCTACTCCTGCAGCCCCACTGCACTGCTACGGAGCTGTCTGGGGGATGCAGAGCCAGCACAGCCCTGTCTGCTGCCTCTGCTACAGCTGGGAACTGGAACAGCAGGAATTAGGGCAACTGGCCCAAGGTCACTCTGCTGGCTGACTTGCAACATCCACTCCATCACCCAAAACAGAGGTCAGTGGCTTAACAGAAACTCACTAGAATAAAATATCACTGTTAACTGGTGTGTATAAAGACATGAAACCATACAGCTATGCTGTGGGAATAAAAAAAGCCAGTAGCACATAAAACTGCTCCTATGAGGCAAAAGGTATATTGAGCCTGCATTCATTACTTTATCTTTTCTAACAGTTAATAATGGCTTATCACATCCACATTCTAATGTCTTTTTTTTTTTTGCTTTGTTTTCTTCCATATCCTTATCTCAAAACTATGTTGTCTGTTTACGAGTGAGAAATAACCTGGAACAGTCACAGAAACAGCCTTTGGAAAGGCTGCATCACACCTTGTGCAGTCATGAAAAGGCTCCAGTCAATAATACCTATTTGCAATGTCCATGCCTTGTAATTCATCTTCTCCCTTCCTGCCCTGTTCAGGTCTCAAAGGCTCTCAAAGCAAAATTTGAATTTTCTTAAGTTGCCTCCCCTCCCTCCCAGCCCAGGTCTGGGGCTCATGTGCATGTTAAATTGGGCTCTTTCCATGGACGTGTTGCAACAGGAGAGTCTCCAAGCCAGGATAATTTCTAAAATCTGTGAGCTGAGTGAATTTGCATTCTTTCTGTGGATCCACTTTAAGCAGTGCATGTTCATTATTTTAATTTATTTCAGCAACTGTAATAGTTTCTTATCTTAGAAGAATGTGAAGGGATGAAAAATAAAGGAGTATTTCCTATTGTGTTGTAGACTGGTGAGATTCCAGGTTTTGGTATCAGCTGGATACCATTCATTCATGGCTGATGGCCTCAGTTCATGCTTGGGCTGAGAGTAAAATAACCCAAACCACCTTCAGAGATTCACACTGCTGAATTACAGGATTTATTTTCATTGAACTGGCACTGAGTGGGGTCTCCATGAGCAAGCAGGAGGAGGGAAGGGCTGGGGAAGGGCTGGGCACTCTGAGCAGACCCTCAACCTTCAGTCTTGGCTGCATTTGCAGCAGGGCTGATGAGGGTAGGTATGTTCTTCAAAGGAGAAAGCTTCTGGCTCTCTAGAGCTGACCTTCAGTCTGCTGCTCTAACGAAAGAATAACGTGTCCCTTTGTCAAGTTCCATTTTGTAACATTTTACAAACGGTGAAATAAAGCGAAAACATCTTTGGCATATTGTGTGATGATGAAGAGCTAACAGATTTCCTGCAAACCAGGAACTCTCTCCACCTGGATCAGATCTTTCCTTAAGCAGACACACACGTGCTGAGGGCTCCTCACCAGCTCAGGGGGAACGGACACAGAATGAAAAGGTGAAGAGCTGTGAGCAAAGACAGCCCGTCCTGAACAGCAGACGTGCCATCTCCTGAAACAGGCATGAGCAGCTCTGACAGGCTGTGAGGGCAGAGCACAGGCACAGCAATGAGCCTCAGCATGTTTTCTGCAAGGCTGCACCACCATTTCTTCTCCAAAGCCAAGCAGGGGGAACACAGTCCAAGACCTCTGCCCTACGTGCGATGTTCATTGAGGCACCTCTGATAACACAACCCCCTCCAGCAATCCAGTCAGTAATTAAACTGCATTTCAGCTGCACCCTTGACTTAGTCTTAGAAAGCTTTGCATTCCATGTTTTATCTTGTTGCTAACACAGTTCCTTTCGTTTTGGCTGCTGAACTCACTAGGCCAGGGGTAGAACATCTTGCTTGGTAGAACTATGCATATCTGAAAGTTTTTTCTCCTTTCATACTTAGCCAAACTGCAGTTGTATAATCAAATAAATGGCAGCTTAAAATAGCAAAGACAGAAAGGAATCTGCTTTGCCCTTGAGCTTCCAGAGACCAAAGCCCTGTGATGAAAGCTGCCCCAGGGGGGCAGCTGAGCTCCACAGCACTCAGCAGTCACGCTCTTCCCTCTGGGTTTCTGGGAAGTTTGTGTTATAAGGAGCATGGGATTGCTGCTCCTTGTCAGGGGAACACCTACAGTGATGAGTACACTTCCAAAAAACAGCAAAAAGCCACACTACAGAGAGGAACTGCCTGACATTCTCCTGAAGACAGCTCTCCTGCAGTCCCCTGAAGGGACGGGGAAGTGTGCTCGTTTATTATCTCGGTATTTGTAATGGTGGCTTGAAAACACACTGTGTGCGTCGTGTTCTGATACAACCACGGGAGAAGCTGAATTTAACATGCCAGACAGCCCCAGACCTGCTGATGTCATCTCTTAACAACTTAATATCAAAACGAAAAACAGATGTAGCAGCTTCCACGAGCTGTTGGCTTGGCTTACCTATCAGGCCTTTTTCTGTACTGGAAGTAACAGTTTTGTAAGTTGTATCAGCGCCTGCTTTAGAGTCCAACCCCTCCGTCTGCTCCGCTGTGGAGTTCTCCAGCCCCCTCCGCTTAATTGTCCCATAGTTTGTCTCGTAGGTGTCTGACAGGGAGCTGGAGGAGGCCCAGCTCTGCCGGGACTGGTCGAGCTCCACGCTGGCTTTCGACTGCCTGTTGGCTTTGGAAAAGGCTTCGGAATACAAATAACCCTCCTCAGAGTAACAGTTTGTGGGATCCACTTCAGCTATAGGTCCGTCCAGCTGGGTGTGGCGGTAAGAGTTGAGGAGATCCCAGCTCTTCTGGTTGGGGATGTTCTGGAAGTTGTCGTGGGAACTGCTCGAGCACGAAGTCCAGCTGCCCCGGCCGCTGTCTGCTGCCTCCACCGTGATGTGCTCGTGGGAGATCTCCTCGCTGCTCATGGAGGATGTGAAAGCCATCCCTCTGATCAGGGCAGGCCTAGAGATTGACCAGCTACGTTTGAAAACAACAGAAATTGGGGAAAAAAAACCACTTGTGAGCTTTTTAAAATAACAGCGACGCGCTCAGAGACATTTTAAAGACAGCTGTGGGTTTGTCACAGGGGAGCACCAAGGTCGAGGCACAGGGAGCACTGACAAGAGACACTGTTACTCCCAACTCATCACTGCACAGGCAGCAGGGAAGTCATTCCCATGGGAATAACAAGTTTGCAACATGCACTTCCAGGCTTGACCCCAGACCCATAAATCTGGTCCACAGAAGCTTTACCAACGACAGCAAGACAGTGCCCGACAGAAAGCAGAGGAGTAACTGCCTCTTTCTTTCATGCTGCTGCCACCTTTTCCTTCAAATTCATAAACTAAAAATAACTATTTAAATAAAACCCAACCCCTTCACAGGCAGAAACATCAAGTTGTTTAGACAGAGTGGAGGCAGTTATATTTCAAGAACATTTGGAAATATCGGACATAAATAACATTTGTGGGAACGATCTGGAGCGACAGATTCTGAAAAGCAAAGTCCAAAACTTCTTTTTTCTAGAAATGTCTGCTGAAAGCTCTAATAGCTCTCAATGCATAATTAAGGGGGTAAAAATAAAGCCAGGTTTGCATGAGTTTGGAATACATGAAGATATGATTGCTAGACATTATTCAAGTCTCTTAACTATTTCTGGGTGAGTTAACAAATGCATGGGCAGCACATTAAAATTCAACACCCTCCCTCAGCAGTTTACTGACACATTGTGAAATCAAGGAATGTTTCTTAGATATGTGCAAACAAGGTTTTTTTCCTTCCTTGCTTTTCAATTTTATAAGTTCTAAGATAAAACCCACTATCTCCCTCCAAAACCCATTGAAACTAAGGAATAAAGGAACAACCATAAAATGTGAACTCAGTGTGTGTTATGCCTTTTAGAAAAGGGAACTATTTGCTTTGATGAAGCACTTCTTTAAATTCCCATTTTAACCTTCTAAAATAAACAGAATTACTCATTTCTTTCCATCCCTGGAAGTGTTCAAGGCCAGGCTGGACAGGGCTTGGAGCAACCTGGGCTAGTGGAAGGTGTCCCTGCCCATTTTAGGGAATTGGATCAAGATGATGTTTAAGGTCCCTTTCAGCCCCAACCCTTCTGTGATTCTGTGAGCTGGAAAAATTAGAAATATAAGAAGCACCTCTCATGCAGTTAAATCCAAGACATCTGAGGACAGAAAATGCTATCCCAAGATATATTAAGACATATTAAATCCTATTCATCGAGGCTTTATGTCTAGTAAGACAAAACCAAAAACTTCCAGTTCAGAGCATCATTTCAGCACAGATTCTCATTGCACCAAAGTAACAAGAGCTCCTGTGTGGAAACTCTCAGGAGGTCAGGGACAGAAAGCTTCCAGTTTGCCTTAGCAACAAATGGCAATTAGAAAAATCCTTAAAAATCACATTAGAGCATGTTAAGTGACTGGCACTGCTGACTCAGAGAGAATTGATAACTTCCCGTTGTTCTTTTGCTGTCTCTCACCACGACACTAATTTGCTCAGTATCATCCTGGCTTTCAGCACATTGGCAGTCTCCAGCAAGAGATGTCCAGCTGAACCCCACTGATGGGAACACGCTGTGGTCTCCCCCAGTGATACTGTTAAGCTTAGGAAAGCAGGCTGACACAGAGCAGCCAGTTCTCCAGCTCCCAGCAAGAGCTTGGTAACCCTGGTGGAGAGCAGAGCAGCGTCCTGGCCGCAGCTCCATCACCCTCCTGGCAGCAGGACCAGCTGCCCCTTACCCTGGGCAGGGCTGGCCATAATCCACCAGTGGCTGGGGATGTTCCTTCCTCTCTGCCCCGCTGGGATCCACCCCAATGAGGGACTGGGACAGGCTCCGCTCGTCCTGCAGCGCCGCCGACATGGAATCCACGGAGCAGTTGCTGACGATGCTGGAGCGGGAGGAGATCTCACTGTGGCTGGAGTCGGAGAAGTTGTCGGATTTGGTGGAAGGGATGAGGGCGTAGCCTGAGGAGGGGAGAGGACACCTTGGTCAAAGAGCAGCTCAAGTGTATAGGTGTGACAACAAGGTTTTGACACATGTATTACAGCAAGGATATCCACAAGAGAAACAACCAGACCCTGTCTGCACACAGTCAGTCCACTGAGCTTTTTAGGTGCTGAAGCTTTAAGCATCTATCAGCACTCATTTATTTACTGATGCAAGTCCAGTGACACCAACAACCCGCCTGCAACTCCACTGCTCTCCAGAGCAGCAGCTTAAACCCCCAAACCAGGATCTGCACTGCAGCATCAGCAGTGAGGGGGCAAATCTTTCCTTTTCTCTCTGCAAGCACTGACTCCCCTGGTACAAACACAACACACTTCCCACATCCCTCTGCCCAACTGCCGTGCAAGACTCAGAGAAGATTTTGGCAGTGGAGGAGGAGAAGCTGACTAAGGTAAAAGCCAGCAATTAGCACTCAGGGATTAGCCATATGGTCCTTTTCAGTTTTATTATCTGCTCCAAGACTAACAGAGAGGGAAGCAAAGGCAGGAAATACAACTTTGGCAGGAGCTGGACCAGACTCCAGTGCTGTTCCCACTGAATGGGAACGGCTGAAGACCCCCCAAGATTCAGAGCAGAATCTACAATGTATTTTTTTTCTGCTTGGCTTACCCTCACCCACAAATAACTTATCTCAAACACAAATAATGTATATAACCCTCTATATCCAACACCTCAGATAAGCTTTTTTCTCCCAAATTCCTGCACAGGGGCCTTTGAGCTGGACTGCCGCATATTTACATCCACTGGGTGAAAATGTGAAATGACCAGGCAGTGTAAAAGCCATGCCAGTGACACACACAACCTAAATACAGAAGACTGATGCCCTTAAGTCCATAAAAAATTCAGATAGAATATAATATGGCACCTGGAGCCACTGGCATACTTGCCCCTGAGCACAGGGCTCATAATTTGAGAGACTTCACAGCTTAACTTTGATCACTGCTGCAGGATATTAAGAGCAAGTATAAGCATTAAATATCAATATTATCAAACTACTGGACTGAACCTTATGCATGGAAAAATGCCATTAAGAGCAGCATTTTGAAGATTAAATTTCCTTTCCTTTGACAATAACTAATATGTCATATTCTTTACATATTTAAGGGACTCTTTAAATTTACACAACTGCACTGCAGTAAGAAATGCTCTCGGTGTGTCTTAATTTTAAGACACTGTTTTTCAAGAGCTTTAAAGATCTGGAGAACTAAAGGGCTCCTCTTCATTAAAGACATTAGCACTATTTTAAAGTTGGGCCATTAATAACAGCACATACATATAAACAGACTCAATGCAAGTGTTTGCTGGGCTGAAAAGGTCAGCAGAAGATCTGACCAATGCAAATACACCAGTGCTAAAAGTGGGCATTTGATTTACATCAAATCAGGGACTGTCTAATTAGGAAAACATTGCAGAACTTACTGTTTCATTGGCATTTGTGACACACTAAGTAACTGAACTGCCACTGTACCTGTTCCTTGATTTTCTAACTTCACATTATTGTCTTCACTGCACTGTAAGGGTGATTAACTATAAAGAACTGACACAAATATCTGGAAGGGAAGAACATTAAACAGCTTAAACATGTAAATGGATAATGCTGAAGTAACTTAGATAAACTCAGGATATCTGACACAACGTGGACATCAGTCTTTCCTTTAAAAACAAATCACAGAGTCTTTCTCCTCCATCTAGACTTCGTGCACAGGCAGGAAGATGTGTACACACTGCTGTTGCTATAGATACTGAGAGCATCACTGTCCTTGTCCTTTTGGTTCTCACTCCTTTCTGAGGCTTCAGAGGGCTCTGCTTCCCTTTTTGCAGCAAAAGGTTTTCTTTCCCTGGAGAAGCTTCTTTCCCTAAGTCTTCTAAACCGTGATGCCTTTATTTTTGTGGGCTCAGGCCCAGCTTCTGCCTCTGCACTCTCCTCCTCTCTGTCTGCCTTTGCACTGTTCTCAGAACTGTCTCTGGCTTGGCAAATCAGCCGAATTTTCTTTTGTAAAGAAGCCCCACCTATTCCGTAGCTGCGCTGGCCGCTGGTCTTGTTGCTGGTCTCGCTGGCCAGCGACGAGGACGAGCCAGAGAGGTTCATCTGGCTGCAGTTATCCGACCTCTGCGTGTTGCCAACTGCAAGAGAGCAGACACAGGCAGGTGCTGATGAGTGACGAGACAAATAACAACAAAAATAACCCCCTAATTTTAAACCCTTTTTTTCTTCAATCCTATTTGCATATCACTTGGGTATAGCTCAAAAGAAAACGAAATCTAAGATTAAGTGGAATGTGTTCATGCCTAAAATTATGTCTTTCAGCTGTCTGTGAAGCACCTAATTTTAGATCAATGAGCTGTTAGCACAACACACACAACAAGGTACAGATCACCTCAATCAAATTACATCAGTGCTAAAAATATGCCGAAATCAAGTTGAATTAAAGAAATAATCCCAAAGCAACACAATATTATTTTCAAAGAACCAGATGAAAGCTAACAAAAATAACATGTTTATAAGCGATGCTCAGAAGCCTCAGTGGAGCAAGGTTTGGCAACCCAAGTAATTAAGCTTTTTATAGGTATGCTGTGTTTAAGTAAAATAAGTGGCATTCTCCTAAAGGCACCAGGATCTTGTGAAGGCAGAAGTGGATGGACCAGCCTGATCTCCCACTGGAAAGGGTGAGAAGATGCAGCAGGTCCCCATGCCATGCCAGTCAGTGAGTTGGGCTGTCAGTGAGTCCAAGCAGCACACAAGTGAGGGAGAGAGGCCTTACACATCCAACACCGAGCACCTGGGCTGACTACTGAGTGCTGGTAAGAGATTTCAAATGGATTCCCATCCAAGGTTGACTAATGATGAAGTGATGCAGGTCTTTTAAGACGAAGACATCAAAAATAAAGGGATTCTCAGAGCATCATGAGAGACAGGGATGTAAACAAAGCCCTGTGCACAAAACAAAACATATGAACAGCAACTCGAGGATTTAGATGGATCCTCTACTTCTGCAGCAACCTGAACCACCTGCCCTGGAGACCTACGACACCATTCTACCTCCAGCTCCACCTCATCACCTGATATTCCAGCTACCTTGGGCAAGACCAGAGGTTGTCTCAGCAGCTGCAGTTTCTGTGCAACACTCTCATCTTCAAGAAATCCCCAGGTTTGTGGATCCCGTTTATTTAAGGGACCACCTAAATCTGAACTGACATGATGGCAGGTGTCAGCACTTCAGATCTTCTGGGAATTCTGTCAGAAGCACCTGGGCAATATTTTAAGTAAAAAATTGTTCCCTTTTTTTAAATAGTGACTTCTATGGGCAAAACACATAAATACACTGGAAAATCATGTTGCTGATAGAATGACACAGTTCTATTCTTGACATGAATACTCTAAGCTACTGTGGCTCTTACATGTCATGATTAACAAATATTGCTGCCACTGCCCACCCTGGTTTTAGTTCACAAAGGCTGGAGCTCTGGGGCTCACACACAGCACGACCCTCCCACGGCTCACGTACCTTTGCGTGGGGAGCCCTGAGGAGAAGCAGGTGGGCTGGAGTGCAAAGAGGATGCCATGGACATCGTGTCATCTGTTTGTTTCTTACTACTTACTTCCTCAGACAAGCTTAATGACTTCTGTGGGGAGCCTGTACCTACAAAAACAATGGAGTCAGTTACTGATATTGCTTTTCCTTTGAGCTACTGTCTGTTTAAACTACAAGTAAGTGTTGAACAATCAGAATATTCAGCACAGAGAGGAGCAGATGCTCAGAGGATTCAGCATGTGGAGGCAGTCTCCCTTTTAGTTTAAATTTAGATCAGACCAGCTGTGGCCACTGCTGGCTGCTCATCTGCAGTGTCTTGAAACATCCAGGCCCTAACAGGAACCCCTGCAACGGATACACTGGTTGTGGTTTTGGCAAAGGACTGTGGAACAGAAAAACTGTGTAAAGGATAAAGCCTGGAGGAAATGCTTGCCCAGTGCACTGCTGGGACTGTGCTAAAAACCGTGTGTGTCACAGCAACAGGTCAGTCCAGGATCCTCACAAGCAGCAGTTCTCACATCAACACTCGTGGGCACCCTCCACAGCCTGGCCAGTTTAGCAAAACCGGGGTCCCAGTGATGATTTGGGATTTCTTGCTCACTATCAGACCACCTTGCAGGGAACACAGTGCTGGGGAGTTAATTCAAGTTCTCAATAATCTTAGATCAACATGGAACAAAACATGGGAATGAAGAAACACCTCTGAGCAAAGTTTCTGGAACACATCAAACTGCACAGGCTTTCCAGAGGAGACCTGAAATAAATACTAACTGGAAACAGTATTTTATGTGCTGCAATACTGTTTTCCAGGGATATTTTAAAGGATATTGATGCCCAGTGTATCATGAAATCATTTCATATCATTTACTGACTGCAACTATTTAATAACCCACAACTGTGGCTTTCAAATGATACAGCAGTTATGTAAATTAGGTCAGAAGCCTCTCAAAACATGCTGCTTTGCATCCAGCAAAGTTAGAGACATTAAAAAACGACACTTACTAGGAGCAACTAATAATATATGTTGCTCCACTTGCCCATAATATTATTTGTTGTTATAATGGTGTCCCATTGGTTAAAATATTAAATGTCTGTGACTTGTTTCAATGATTTCACCTCAGGTGGGCTGAATACTCACTGAACGTGACGTGATCCTTTGTCAGCCCCTTTTTCCTGCTGGGGTACAAATTCACAGCTGGCACCTGAAGGACTTGACTCATTCTGTTCTGTTGATGCTGATGGGCCTTCGTGGTTTGGCCAATTGACCTCATGGGCACCGGAGACATTTCAGAGGATTTCCCTCCTCTTCTCTCACTTAAATTCTTTGTCACTGTCAGGGAAAAACTGCATATAAATATCTGGCACTTTGAATGGCAGGATTGTTACAGTACAACCAGCCAGCCAAAGGAACCACTTTATCTATCTATAAAGAAGATAAAATGTATTTGAAGCCGTTTCTATTCCAAACACACCGATCTCATCACACTGAAGATGTTGTTGTGTGAAACGGCTTTAAAAAAACCCACCCTAAATTCTTTGAAGTGCCATAGAGGTACTTAATCAAAGACAATAAAATGTTATTTATTCCCATGAGCCTGTATTTTAGGTGTTTGTACTTAAGGAGCAGCATCTCCTCCAAAATCAGGTTGTTTTGCAGTTGGCATTAACGTTTCACTAGGTGGCACAAGTGATTTACAGCACAGGGCACTGCTTCAGCTTCTGCTCTAATCACACAGCAATTCATAAGCCCTGAATTTCTCCTCATATTCCCTTGGAAAACTCTGGATTGCAGCTCCCAAGGCTGGGAGCTTATTACCAGGTAAGAGTTGGGACTGAACCCCTGCTTGTCTAGGCATGTGCAAAAAACCCTCTTTGTCCCCCAAAAATGGCAATGCCCTGTGCCAGGCTCCCTGAATCCAAGTTCCTTGGTCAAAATCTAAACATGGGTAATCCAAGCAAGTGTGGAGGAACATCCCTGTGAGCAGGTCAGTGCTCTCTCCACCAGAATGAGAACCACGAGGGGCTGGCAGCTCCCTCACACTCCACATGGCTCCTCCATCCTTTCTCCCAGGTCTGCAACAACTAGTATGATCCCAGCTGGATTAATTACCTGTGTTTTTTGGGGTTGGGGGATTTTCTCCCAGTTTTTGAAAAGGCACTTCTAATAATACACCACTCTATTACATATTTATTTGTGTATCCACTTTACCCTCGTTTTCCTTTCTTACATTTAAGGAAAAAAAGGACTTGATGTGCTTAACTACATGGAGTTATATACTCCCTGTTTTTATTTCCAAACATCTATGGTTAGCACTGTGCAAACAAGATTTTAATTGATTTAAAACAACTGAAAAACAATCTGATAACAATCATGTTTGTCTCTTGGGCATGGTATGGCCACCTGTCACAAGTGCACATAGATCATCTATCAAGAGTTCATCTATCAAGAGTTTAACATTTTTAGAAAGGGAGTTAAATATGGCCTTTTCCAGGTTTCCTACTTCAGTGCTATTTCAAAGGAAATGCTAAAAAAAAAATTTGCATAAGGAGGCACCTTAGGGAATAACAAGGATTTGCATTCCTGATACTGGATAATGGCAAGGACTTAAAATATTATCTTCGAGATGCCATTTCCTAGTCATGCTTTTAACTTATCTCATCAGAGACAAAGTGATATTTGAGGACATAAAAGTCTTAAAGTGCTACATTTGGACAAAGGACAAGCATGGAACATTATCTTGCTTGGCATGGTTGCCACTCTTCTAGTTTGAAACAAATCTACCTTTCAAGAGAGTGAAAATTTTTTAAGTATCAAAATAAAATGCAATTATAATGTCTCATTTCTAAGTAAGAATTTACTGAACTGTGTAAGACAGCAGGTCAGACAAGAGTTTACATGACAGGAGTTCAAATCATGGGAACTGTCCTGCTGTAGCTCTCAGTTCTTGCCTGTCAAACCCCATCAAACCCATCAGTCAATATTGACCCAACTTCAGCTTCTCAACAATCTTCATTTATTCTGAGCTGAAATCCATTGCAGTTTCTGTATTGATTTTGTCTCTTTTCATTTTCTTGCTGTTCATATGGTAAACGTTACTTTTATCCTTCCTAATTCCGCACAAGGACGGCGGGGCAAGAACAGAGCTGATGTACTATTGAATTTCCTGCCAGACTGATGGAAAGACACACAGCTTAGGAACTGAAGGGCAAAAGGAAAACCGTCACAGAGGTTTTTTGAGCTCAACCAAGACCTGAACATAAATGCTGTGTTGCTGAAGCTCTTAGCACATGAACTGACAAGCCAGAACTTACTGAAGTATTTTGTCGTTGGAGGAAGAGTCTAACTGAGTATTTCTAGAGAAGGAACTGTACTTACAAGTGCTGTAGGCAGGCTCGCACTGGAGTGACAGTATCTGGATCTTCTCCTCGTCTGTCTCCACGTTGAGGTTGGACAGGTACTGCTTCACCTTCCTCGCCATCTGCGCGTCCTCGTACAGCTTCTTGGCGTTCAGCAGCGAGCTGCGCCGGGCACGCTTCTTGTGAGCTCCTCCCTGCACATCCAGCATGTTGGAGTTTGTGCTGCCCTGGCTCAGAGACCTGCAACAGAGAGGAGCAAAGCAGTAAAGCTTCAGTTCTCAACGGCAGTGAGGAGCTACAGTAGCACAGGCCAAAGCAGATTAATACCAATAATCTTCAGTTAGGGCTAGTGCATGCTGATGCAAATGAGTTAAAAAGATGAACAGCAGTAAAACAACACTTGTCTTAAAATATTCTGGTAAACTGACAGCAGCAATTTGAGCCTAGAACAGGATTGCACATGGAAATGTGGCACTGGGAAGGACGAGGTGCAACGCTCTGCACAGAACTTGTTCAGCTCCGCTAGCGAACCACAGGCTTGAGCTGCAACACCCACAGCTGACAGGACGAGAGAAAACGGCCTCCAGTTGTGCAACAGGAGGCTTACAGTGGATATTAGGAAATATTTCTTCATGGAAAAGGCTGCCAAGCCCTGGAACAGGCTGCCCAGGGCAGCGGTGGAGTCACCAAAAAACACGGGGACATGGCACTTGAGAACATGGTTCAGTGGTGGACGTGGTGCTGGTGCTGGGCTGATGGTTGGACTCCATCTCAGAGGTCTTTTCCAACCTTAGCAATTGTACAATTTCAACTGCAGATTGTAAGAGTGGACAAACTTATTAGCTCTGTTGGTTTGAGGAATTTGGTGCCCACTGTGTTCTGCTTACACAGAAACCTCCAGCAATTAGCTGAGCACAGAAGGGAGTGACTGCTGTGCTCCTCTGAGAAAACTGGGCTTCTCACAGTGGTTAAATAAGGGGCAAATTATGTTACAAGTACAAAGTGCATTTGATGCACTTAACTTCTTTCTTCAAGTAACTAAAACCATCCACAGAAGAGCAGCTCATTAAACACACGTGTCCCAAGAAGGGTGAGGAAGGCAGTGATAAGACACATGTACCCAGACTTGCATCTGTGAAAGACAACGCTCCTCAATACTCCTAATTTTGAGCTCCCACATCCCTCAGCAACTAGGGCAAAAATAAATCATCCCCGACATGTTAAAGAACATGAGTTACTCTCCCTGAGAGTCACTCCCACTGAATGAGTGACCAAACAACTGATCTGGACACAGGGCACACACACATCACCTCTGTTTTAGCTGCCAGAAGTCCTGCAGCCACACCAGTCCTGGTGCAGTTTTAAACAAGTGGAGATCACAGTATATGTCACACGTAAATTCTAATGGAAAGTGTCAATAAAGTTGTTTAAAGTTGTTTTTTTGTGGGGATTTTTAAACATTCAGATGAATATTTTAAAGCTACAGTATTTGTGAAGACACTTATCAAGATCTTGTGTGTTTACAGAATCACAAGTGGCAGAATAAACAACATCAGGCACAGAATTGCCATAATGGCCAAAGGAGTCAGAATGAAACATGTTGTTAGAGCAAATACAAGGAATCAAGTACACTGAGCTTAAAAAATAAGTAGTGGAAAACAGCTGACTGCAATATTTTGAAAGATGTTAAATAAATCAATCTGAAAGAAAATATAAGCTTAAAAACTGGCAGCAATTTACAGCTCAATTTAATGAAACAGTAATGTTATTGTAGGCAAGAGCAGCAAAAGGCATGATGGAGTGTTCACAGCTACTCAAACCAAGGGGACACTCCTGTCTCCTATGGATAAGGACAAAGCTGATACCTATTCTACAATGATCAGGAAATGATGTTTCTTTTTAATGATATAAATATTTCATTGCTTATGTACACACTGTTTTTCTTTCAAGCCCGTACTTGACTTTTTAAGGCAATTTAATTCCATTAATAATAATGATTTTTCCTAATTCCCTTGTGTTCACAGCAATCCCAGGGGCTGGAAATTCCACTGGCTCTGTGGGTCCTGGGCATCCACACCAGTAGCAGGGACCAGTATCCAAACCTGCTCCCCCCAGTTTGACTGGCACTGTCCCTCTCACTGTGCAAAGGCACACAGGTAACAGTTTATGGGCACAAATACACATAAGAACACATAAAATATGGCTACAATGACAGTTGTCTTAAATTCACCACCCTGGGCCAGCCAGGAATTTCCCCAGCCAGCATCACAACTCTCATCTTTAGTCATTTCATTATCCAGTCCTGGCACAATCAACACTCCCAGGGAACCCAATGAGGATTCTGGTGTAGGAAATGTGAGATACATGTTAAATACATACTAAAAATAAATACTTTGAAGCTTGCTTGAACACAAACTTCAGGGGGGAAATTACTACATCATTATCACAATTCCAAGTGTCCTTACAGTTCAAAATGCAGAATGGCTTCAACTTCTCTGTAACACGTTAAAAAGCAAGTTATTTATTCCATTTGTTTCCCCAAACAGTTTGCCTTCCAATATAACTGCACAGCAGGGGGGTTTTATGCATAAAGCCAACACTCAAACAACGTATCTACTGCACAAAAGCAACTCAGAACTCTTACAGCTGCAGCCAAAGGCTGGCTGTAACCCCTTACTCCTGCTTTCAAAAACCCAGGTACTGCAGGGTTAATAAATGCATGCTGTATTTCAGATGCATGCACTAAGGAGGAGGATGCAGTATGTTAAGAGTTGCATAATCTGTATTTATCTTAGTTGCATTCAGCTCTACACTTACCCCAAACTTCTCCACCTCTTCTTCCTGTAAGCAAGAGCCATATACATTGAAGCATGTATTTGAACAGAAAAGCACAGGAAAAAAATAAAACAGTTGAGAGTCAGGAAGAAAGATGTGGACAGGAAAGAACAGAAAAGAAAAAATCTCTATACAGCAAAATTCTTCTCAAACAATAACACAATGTTTTCATGGAATGCAAGGGCAGGACTTGGCAAATACTTTAATATGGAAGCACATCTATCAGTTTTTTGTTTAGGTTTAACCTAAGAATTGAAAAACCAAACTTGCTTTTTTTTTTATTATTTTATTTAAGTCAAATTCAATTTTGATGGAGTGAGTAAAAATGGTTCAACTCACTCATATTGCAAAAAGTGGGATTAAATTTATTTATTCTTTGCATTTGGCCTGCTGGAACTGCATGAGAAATCATCATCACTATTCAAGTTTATGATGTTGTTTTCTCTTGATTGTTTGCTGGAAAACAAGCCAGTTGCCAAATGCACCTTGAAAGTCTGGATGCTCTCTATTAATCAGTAATGAACTTGTGAGCAAGTCTCCTGTTACCACTAATACACATCCTTTCTTGTTAATTTTTCATCTTCAAAAGCATTTATTTGGTGCTTCATAACACAAACTGATAGATCAAACACCAGAGGCAATGAAAATGAATATAAATGATGCGAAAACATGGAATTATTTTCTTTTAATCTTTGGCACTATCTCTAATATTAGATGCCTAAGCAGTTTATGGCAGTGTGCATAATTTAAATTATGGTCATTAAAATCTCTTCTGGAATTCTGAAAAACACACTAAAGGTAACTATTTACTACTAAATTTATTTAATGATTAGACTTCGTTAGGTCTTAGGAAGTGCACAGGCCATCAGGGAAATTTATTTATAGGCTGATTTCAGCTGTGAACGCCAAAGTTTCTGAAAAGCAATCACAACTTCTCAGCTCTGTAATTTTAGGCTAAAAATGAAATTCTGCTAAGTCCAATCCGACAGTATGAAGGTGAATCTCCACTGTGAAACAAATCCATCCTTAAATAACATTAAGAAGGATCTATTATTTTTGGTTCAAACCTCGACTGGGCCGTTTTTAGACTCACAGAACCACAGACTGGTTGGGGTTGGAAGGGACCTTAAAGCTCATCTTGTTCAGCCCCTGCCCAGGTTGCTCAGAGCCCCACCCAGGCTGGCTTTAAATGCCTGCATTTAAAAAAAAAATACTTCTGTTTCCTGACAGTCAGCCTTGCAAACAAAACCAGGATCCTCTGTGCATCCTGACCACTGGCACCAAACCTCTTACAGACACTCTGTACCCTTGCATGTGCTGTTTCCTTCCACTGCACAGATGTCACTCAATTCATACATCAAAGAGGTGACCCATGCACTGGAATTTTGGGTGGATGAAGCACTCTTCCCCCAAACCCTGAGCTCGGCACTGCTGGGGGTGCAGCTCATCTGCTCAAGCAGAAACCACGGGGCCATCCAGCACCAGAGACTGCCCTTCCCCAACTCCCCACCCAAACTGCATCCTCAGGGGTTTGTCTGTCACTTCCAGCCAAGCTGAAGTGCAAGGAGAGGGGACCAGCACCCTTCCTGCAGGGATCTGTGGGATCAGGACACAGCAGAGCTGCTGATGCTTTCAGCTAACCCAGTGGGAAGGAAACGGATGCAGGAAATCATTTAGTTCCACTACATATAATCCAGAGCTAATCAGCACCAGATTAGAAATTATATTGCTTTTATTCTGCAGTTTAATATCTGTGTTAAATATCTTGATGATGTTCAGCATCAAGATAAAAAGAAAAAATAAGAAAAATAAGCCAAGAACACACCCTCCACCTGCTAAAGCCTGAGAACATCAAACATCACGTAGGTGGAACAAGCTGCACTCAGAACAAATAAAAAATATTTTGTTTAATTTTAATGTTATCAGTGGGCTTTTGTTTTGAAGCAACATTTCAGATTTAAGCATGGGTGATTTAGGTGCTTTTTATCT
The DNA here is from genome assembly GCA_035583135.1 of Lophotriccus pileatus. NCBI lineage: Eukaryota > Metazoa > Chordata > Aves > Passeriformes > Tyrannidae > Lophotriccus > Lophotriccus pileatus. The sequence goes on along the minus strand of JAWWES010000030.1, from coordinate 7,349,592 downwards.
CTCTCTCTCCAATATAGGCATTACACCCCCCTAACATTACATCTCTCTCAAAACTCTACTGACACTAACACTTTCATTTGTATATGTATCACTATTCACTTCATATGTATCACTGAAATCAGAGCCTATCCTTCCATGTGTTTTAAAGACAGTAATTTCTTTTACCAGTCCTTAAAAGCAGGCCTGGGAAGCATCACCTGTACCATTAATTAGCTGAAGATGAGGGTTTGATGATAAATGTGGATGGTGAGGCACACAACGACACACCAGACAGACCCAGCCCCCCCAGCCCAGAGCCCCCAGCGCTGCTGGCCCTGCCAGTGCACACCTTTGCCTGAACATCACGGCCGGGTCCATGTTGGCCGACGTCATCCGCACCACCTGCCGGATCTCCTTGGCGATCATGCGCAGCTTCTCGAAGTTCACCAGCCCGTCCACCTTGGAGTCGTTGCCTGCGTTAATGGAGACACACACATAAGAAAAAAAAACAAGGAAAGAGTAAGAGATTCTTTAGAGTGACCCTGTGTGGCCCTCCCTGCCCTCCATCAGCAAAACCTTTAATCAAAAGAGCAAGAAAACAGGAAGCTCTGGCACCACACAGTTGGAATCAGCCCACTCTGAGAACCCTGCATTGGTATCTTGTATTGGCCCTTGTTAATCTATCTCTAAGGTAACAAGTAAGAGGAAAAAGTAATAAGTGAACTATGCCCAAGTTCACTGGCACGATGCTAAAATGTAAATACAGAAGTGATGTGGACAGCATTCCCATTTGGAAAGGAGTTCAAACAGTTCTGAGCCATCACTGGGAAGAACTGGGCATATTTGGAAATGTTCCACCTCAACCACTTGTGAACAGGACTTTGTGTAAACGGAACAAAATGGAAATGTCTAAACAAAACCCCCTGAAAATGCTGAAAGCAAGAGTAGGAGGTGTTGGATCATTGGAGCCGCCTGAAAGCCACAACATGGAATGAAAACCTGGAAACATCACAGCAACGAGTTTTTTGTGAGAGAATATATTTGAAGTGGTGCAGCCAGCACACTTACCTAGGCTTCCACCCTAAACCTAAGGACAGCTGAGGAAGGCTAAGCTTTGCTTTTCAAATATTAAAAATACACATTTAATTTTTAATTTTTGCCTAGGATCAGTCTCTTCCACTCAGGATTCCGAGCCCTGTTTTATTTTACTCCTACAAAGAACCCATCAAAAGCATCCCACTGGTGGCAGCTCCCTTAGACACGTGCTGACACAAGGAGCACTGAAGAAAGGGCTAAAGCTTATTCAGTGCTCCGCTTATTTTCTCTCTGTTTGACGTTACCTTCATGCAGAAACGTGATATCCTTCTTGACAACAGGGAAAAGTGGGATAATTGGAGGCTGCATGCTCTGGCTGCTGAGGATGTTGCGGTATTTTGCCATGTTTCGAGATGGATCAAAAAGATCTTGAAGGTCTCTGAGGTGCTTTTCATACTTGCTGGGTAACTTTTCCCAAGTGCCTCTGAGCCGAGCTACTGGCGCAAGATTTAACCCACTGCAAGGCAGGAAGGTTTCACTGTTAGCTGTGAGCAGAATCCTTGCCTTTCAGAAGGAAGGGAAGGGTTGTTTTAAGGATTAAAAATAGCTTTCCCAAGGTTAAATGTAAAGCTGGGTGGATGCCAGAGTACAAATTCATCACAATAAACCTCTGCTGTTTAAACAGGACTGTAAAAACCACCACTGCTTCCCATGCACAAGGTACAGATTTCCAATTACTGCCAAAATAATCACTCTGTAAAACAGGACTAATGTCTGTTAAGAAACCACTTCTCTCTTGTATAAATGCATATCAAAAGGGGTAGAGAATGAATGAGGTGAAGTAATGGTTGCACAGCAAATGAGAACAGGGCAGAGCTCATCCCAAGCAGAAGTGGGAAGACCTCAGGAAGAAATTCTTCCCTGTGAGGATGAATTTTTTCAGATTTCTTTTTCACATTTTGAAAGCTTCAAAAAACTTGTTTTGAATTTGGATTATTTTTCATAAAGATTTCTCTCCATGCTATGCCAAACAAAGCCTCCTCTGACACAAAAAATCTAACATATGTCAGCCCACAGCTCCTCTTTTCCATGCTAGCTTAGGATGGTTATCTTCCTATTCCAGGAGACATATGGCATCAAACTGCTGTGCAGGACAAGGCAAGAAAGACAACCCCTGTGCCATATGCTAACAAAAACATATTCCTCTGGAAATAAGGGAAAAACAGTAACTAATTTATTTGACTATTTTTTTTTTTGACCAAAGCCCATTTCAATCGTGGCCTGATTAGACTTAATGAGAAGCAGGAAGAGTCATTTCTCCACCTACAATAAACCATGAGAAATTAGGGAGCAGAATATAAAAATTAGATTCAGTATCCACGTGTGTATTCACCACGTAATGAGCAGCCCCAGCCCCAGTGGCTGCCCAGTCCCCTTGAAGGAAATTCATCAATTCTTTAATGTGTGACTAACCAGAAGACAATACTCTTTGATAAACTGGTTAGACATGGAAGAAAATATTTTAAAATGGCATTTTCAACAATGGTGCTGGGATACAGCACAAATCCAGATCTTTGTCTGATGAATCACAGTGACTTTTTTTCCCCCTACAGTAAAGGCAGGGTGTAAGATAATTGCAAATAAAGGAAATGCTGAACTCATGCTGTTAAAGTAGCAGCATTCAGGATAAATCAGAAGAGAAAGTCTAAGTGTGCAATTGAAGAGGGGAAAAAATAAAATAGAGAAGCAAGCAGATGACAGGAAAGAATGAAAAGGAAAATTAAGCCAAAACAAGACTGATTTGAGGAAGTCCTTACAATGGAAGGAAGAAATAAAGTAATCTCATCATCACAGATATGACTCGGTGCACACCGAAAAAGTAACAATGACTGACAAAGAGAAGGGAAATTGGGTGCCAAAATCACGGAAAATGACACAATGCTCAGGCAGGTTTCTGAGGTTCATCAATCAAACAGTGCTTTGCCCCAGTCTGCTCTTTCCCGGTGAGGTAAGACTGTCACATCCAGCACCACAGTGGGACTGAACTGCTGGGGTGACAACCCACCTCGGACCAGGCTGGCTTTGGAAAACCACCCAGACCCACCTGTAACGTGCCCAGGATGTTCCTACTCCTTCCCTTTCTGTTTAGATTACCAGAATTGCCTCTGACAGCACCAATCAGAGCCGAAAAATGGGAAGTATTTTACCTTATAACCGCGAACATGGAATTGAAGTTCTTGCATTCTCGACAGTGGAGAGCAATTTTAATGAAATGCTTAATAATCTTCATCCTTTTGAGCTGGTTGGGCTCTGCTAAAATTTCCATGGCAACCCAGAAGGTCTCTTGATTTATGACATCCTCGAACTGCTTGAGGTGAGCGTTCCCCGTTTTGGAGTCCAGCTTGTAGAGGTCGTCGATGTACTCGGTGGGCTCGATGTTGCGGAACAGCTCGAAGTCCCGCATGGAGAGCTGGGTGGCCACCTCGATGGTGCTCAGCTGCAGCAGGGAAATCTGGCTCTCCCTCAGGAGCTCCTGAGCATCCTCGTCCGAGCACAAGGTCTCTGTCTCCATGTTGTTTTTCAGATAATACCTGAAGGATAATTGAGTGACAGTAACGCGTCAGAGATGCTCTTCAGAGGGTTTGTGAACACAGGGACACTGAACTGTACCAATCAACGTGGGCATCACAGAGACAGGAAGGGACAGGATAACCTTGTACTTCAGTTAACATAAAATATCATCGTTACTGAAGTAAACAAACATTTCAAAAGCTGTTTTAATCTACCTCTTTGTTAGCATTTTATGCTGTACTCTATAATATGCTGTAGTGTTCACCTTCAGAAAAAGGTCAGTTACTCTTCCATTTGTAAATACAGCAGTGAAAATAACATTTTAAATACACACTAGTCCCGAGAAATCTCCTGTTAATGTGTTTCTCCATTTCTTACACAAATTCAGTGTGGTTTCTTCCATAAATTTACTGTGGCATAGTAATATTTACATGAGGGACAGAGTATTCAGGAAATGAAAATGTATCTGGGAAATTCATTTCCACAATCCCAAGCAGATCACTTTCAGACACACAAAAGTTTTTTTACTCATAAATTCCTTCTGGTTGCCTAGCAAAGACAACTACAGAATTTTTCACTTTCATAAACTTTCCTCTGGTCTGGATCAGGTCATCAGATAAAGCCAAAGCACTTAACGTTTCAGAAAGATTCAGAACAGTTTACATAAAAATGGAAGAATTTATCTCAGGTTAGTATCAGTTCACTGCAGCACGGCACTGAGGAAAGAATTAATCGTATGCTTTAATCCTCAAGTACATGTGGGAAGTGTCAGAACAAATATAAATTTTTTCTCCAAGTGTAAACCACCATATATGTTATGCTGATCTACTAAATTTAGCTGCCATCAAGCGAGCTGGCTGTAGATTTGGGGAGGGCTTTTGGCTGCAGAAGAGGAAGGTGACACAAGAGGAAAGTGTAATTGATCGGTATTTGCTTGCTCGCCCTTCTAACAGTATTTTAATTAAAACATCCCTCCCTGCTGCTGGACGTGAGGATCCTGGGGGGTTCCTTTCCAACCTCAGTGATTCCACGGTGTTTAACCCTCAAAGGCAACCCAAGCCCTTGATTTACCGCCCGTTGAGCTGGATCCTGTCGGCCAGCTTGGAGAACTGGTCCGGGAGGCGCCGCTGTTTGATGACGCCCTCGGGGCTGACGGACACCTCGCACAGCGAGTACGTGTCCGGGGCTCCCGTCAGGTTGAACTCGTGCACGGCGTGGCTCACCACCTCCTTGGCTGTAGTGTCTTTGCTGATGATGATGTAACAGCTCTGCTGGTCTGCTTTGAAAACTCTGATCACTTGATCCGGGATATCTGAGAGAAGAGTAACACCTTTAATGTGTGAAGCTCCTTTTCCCTGGAAAAGATGCATCGCTTGGAGAGAGGCTTTTCACAAGGGCAGGTGGTGACAGCACAAGGGGAACTGGCTCAAGATGCAGAAGGGCAGGTTTAGTTAGATTGGATATTAGGGAGAAATTCTTCTCTGTGAGGGTGGGGAGGCCCTGGCACAGGCTGCCCAGAGAGGCTGTGGACTCCTCATCCGTGGAAGGGTCCCAGGCCAGGCTGGATGGGGCTCTGGGCAACCTGGGCTAGTGGAAGGTGTCCCTGCCCATGGCAGGAGGTTGGAACTGGATGGGCTAGAAGGTCCCTTCCAACCCAAACCACTCTGTGACTCTATGCCTGCCTCATTTGATAGCCAGAGAACAAAACAAAAATCAGCTGCTGGGAAACAAGAGCCATGCTGGACTTGAAAAATACTAAAATATTCTGCTTCTTCCTTCAACTTGGAGAGGAAAAAGGAAGACTCTTCTCATCACTACTTTTCCACAAGTCAATTCCTTTATCATGCCATGACCACAATCAAAGTACAAGACATCCAGTCTGTCCCTAAGCTGTGCACTGCCCTTCCCAGCAGGTCTCAAAAACTTTGGCAGCATCATTCCTTCTCTGACTGTCTGTGTTTGTGAGAGCCAGGTCCACACATGTGCCAGGGCACCTTTCCCAGGGATGGGAAGCCACCAAGCATGGATGGATGGGCTTGGGGTGGGAGGATGTGAAGAGGAAAGGAGATTTGGTTGCTCCCATAACTAGCTGCAAGCTTTCACACTCGCTCTCTCCCCCTGAAGGAACTAAGCTGCTGCCAGCAGTTAATTCTTTGGCTGGTGTACTTATTTATAGCACATTTTATGTATTATAAATGCATTAGAGAACAGCTTTATCTGAGGCTGCCTAGAGCAGGAAATAAATATCTACGGAAACATGTGTTTAATCCACAGTTTGATGATTGCAAATAATTTGCTCCATTAGTTATTACAGAAAGCTTGATTTTAAAAATAAAACTGATTGGAAAAAAAAATGTCCAGAGTCAAAGCACACACTAATTCCAAGCACAGGGAAAACTAGTTTTCCCCCTCCCGAAAGTCTGAAGACTTAACGTCACATTAATTTTCCTTAACCAAAATCCACTGTTTAAGGAGGAAAAAAACCAAGATATTTGGGGGCAGTGACCTTGGGATAATTTTTTCTTGTGTCAGGACTTAATGGTGTCATGGGGACAAGTAGCAGGAGTTTCAGGGCAAAAAACTAAGAAAGTAGACTGTGGTCCAGCATCAAAAGTTTCCACCCCTTGGAAAAAAGAGAGGCTCAGTATCAGTTGTAAATAAATTTAAAGATGGGAGAAAACAGGGTTTTGAAAAAGAATCTGATTGAAAGCTAATTCCTCTAACGGTTTCATTATTAGGGTTATCACATGACCAGAACATTCTCATTAGTAGTTAGGGACTAGCTGAATTTGAAAAGCTCAATATATACATGAATAGGGGCAATAAAAGGGGTTAATAAGTTTTATGCCCTTATTTCAGAGTGGAAGTGGTACAAATGACATATTGGATAATCAGGGAAGTGCCTTCACTCATAAAAATCATAATAAATCAACAGAAAAGGGAAACATCTATCAACACACCTAAAAACTAGAACACACTCAAGATGTAAGACTGAAAACTGAAGTTTAATTTGGGGGGGAAAAGTAAAAAGTAAACTAAATAAAAAATCACTATGCAACCAAAACAATGCAACATGTGACAGGGGAAGGAAACAAATTACAGGCACATCTCTGTCTTCATGGTCTTTGCTTTTAGGCAGGTAAACATTATTAAATTAAATGATTTTTAATGCATTACTCAGCTTGTGTTGACAATACAAAGCACATTTCCAGTTTGCATGCACAGAATTTTAGTTATAGAGTCCAACAGAAGAACAAACTAAGTCTCAAACCACGTTATCATCTGAAACTTCAGTTCTATAAAAGAGATGTAAAAGCAACTTCATTCCTTCAAAGCAAGGCCACAGAGAAGCAAAGAAACTGCCAAAGGTCATCCAGGGTTTCAGTGGCAGAAAAGGGAATAAGATGCAGGTCTCAGCCTCAGCACTGTGCCTGTATGAGGACCTAGGGATTTGTTTTCTCTGAGGCAGCTGACAGGGCACAGGGCTGTGGGATGCCCTACAGTAACAGCTCTGTCAATGCAGTGTCTGGCAGTGTTAAGCTTTCAGGCAAGCCATGCAATATTAAGGTCTAAAGGATGCTGTACATCAGGATACTTACAGTAAAACCCAACAGCTGCAGGCAGGAGAAAAAGAAGAAAACTGTGTCAACACCAAATCAAGATTCAGATGTTTACAAAACTTATCAAGTGTACACTGTCAGAACTAGTTTGGTTTTCTCTGCTCTTTAAATGTGGCAGCATATTTGTTTTAGTAAACCTGAAGCAAAGGCAAGTGATCCAGGTAGACACGTCCCTGCCCATGGCAGGGGGGTTGGACTAGATGTCCTTTAAAGGTCCTTCCATCCCAAACCAGCCTGTGATTCTGTGACTGACTCCAAGATGAATTAGTTATCAGACAGCAAGAACCTGGAACTGCAGCAAAGAGGGAACTTTTCTGCTATGGATATTTATGACCTGATAGGATATATTTGGGTACATCCCTCTTAAAGGGGAAATCTGCAAGCTTACATAAACATAACTCACTGCCACAGGGCACCTTACAGACTATGTTAATTATGCACAGAACTTACACTTGAAATAGGGAAAAAAGATTCTGATTTGACATGTTTACAGGCAGCTGCATATCACAACAAATACCTCCTGCAGCCACCCCATAAACTGGATTCCAACAGCAACGAAAGCCCACACTACACATCTCAAAACATTTCTAAGGTTTTCAGACATACAGTTGAATATACATAATGTTTGCAAAACACAAAACATTAACATCACTGTCTTGGTAGCCCAGCAGTCCTATTCTATCCACAATGCTGCTTGAAATACATACTGGAAGATGGGGGATGGCCACACCAAAGCACCAGTACAGGAACTGAGGAGAGATGGCAACAGAGAAAGGTGCGGACAAGGACAACCTGCTTCCACCAGAGCAGATTTACTCCAGGGAATCAGTGAAGCTCAGAAGTGGGAAAACACGTCTTTGTATAAAGAAGTAAGTGTCACGTAACAAAAAGAGCATGTAAGGGAGGTTGAGGCAGTGTGGATTTCCAGCAGCCCCCCAGTCTGGCCCTGTTAAGGCCACAAGACTGACAGGTAACTGCACTCCGTAATTCCCGCCCGATACTGCCTTATTAATCATCCTGTACAAATCAAGCTCGTGCTGCTGTTTTACCTGAGGGATTAGAGAAGTCCAGGAGGCTGGTTGTGGGCTGGAGCAGGTCGGGGCTGCTGGAGGAGAGCGTCCCTGGGATGGGCATGATGGCCAGGCTGTGGCGGCACTGCCGCGTCCCCACGATGCTGTCGTCCTGTGACTGGCTCACGCTGCCGTCACTGCAAAACAGCCCTGCTTCACTCCTCTGCACTGACCCCTGCTACTCAGCTCGGGAGGAATGAAACTGAGGGAAATAATGCTGTCCAGCTGTTTAACTACACCTTGGAGACAGGGTTTCAAAACAAGGACAGAGCACAAAGAGATCTGAAATCGTTCACGGGGAGAGAAAAGTGTGGACATAATGACTAGAGATACTCAGCAATTAGTATCTCTTAATGGCCTTAGCTGAAGGAGGGGAGGTTTAGATTTGATTAGTAAGAAATTCCCTGGGAGGGTGGGGAGGCCCTGGCACAGGTTGCCCAGAGAAGCTGTGGCTGCCCCATCCCTGGAAGTGTCCA
>JAWWES010000030.1:7327808-7340777 GCA_035583135.1 Lophotriccus pileatus | reverse complement strand
TCCCTGGAAGTGTCCAAGGCCAGGTTGGACAGGGCTTGGAGCAACCTGGGCTGGTGGAAGGTGTCCCTGCTCATGGCCGGGGTTACAGTGGGATGGACTTTAAGCTCCCTTCCAACCCAAATCATTCTGTGATGAAAGTATCACAACCTGATAAGGAACAATGACCTTTTGGCAGAAGAGCCTGACAAACCTGAACAGTTTTGGAGGCAAGATGCTGAACCGGGTCTTGTCTAAAATCTTCCTGATTCTGTTTCTGCCACCAGATACAGTGTTTGCTTTCATTTTCTTGTTTCCTTTTTCCCGGGGAAACATCTGTTCCACATCTCCAGGCATGTCTGGGATGGAATAACGGTTGGTTTTCTTTTCTGCGATTTTTGGAATATGTGGAATTCCATTCTTCTCTTGTCCTATCCTGCAGAGCAGCTCCTTAAACACTGTAAGAGAAGAAACAATCATTGTGAGTTACCTTTGCACAGTGAATTCTTCTTTCCCCCTCAAACCTTTCCACATCCCAGACTGATAATAAGGATTCAGGGCAATCAGCACTATGTATTTATTGGCTTTTTTGTTTGTCTCTTTTTGGTAATGGAGTGCAGATGCCTCCTCAGGAATAACTTCTTCCCAAACTGCCTTTGTTTGCTTTTACTAACACTGCTGAACAGAAGCTGCATCAAATTTCCTACTGCATTTATCATCAAGCTAAGCCAGTCAACTACCCACACTGACATTCCCAAAGATATGATTCCACAAAAATGATGGTGTTTATGTTCTTCCTCTTTCTTTCCACATATATAAGGTGAAAAAAATGTTCAAATTGGTTTTTCAATACCCATTATTTCTTTCAAGATCTTTCAAAAATCCTTGGAGATCACTCAAGTCAGAAAGTCAGTATTTTCACTTTGAAAACATGGTGGTACTGGAAGAATGCAGAACTGTACACCTCATTTCATGTCCTTCCACATTAGTCTGGACCACTGGTGGTGGGTTTATGCTTTTTTTGAATTATGTTAATAAGCAACTGCTGAGGGCTTGAAACTTTCTATCCATACAGGGGTAAACACTGAATAATAATTGAAAAGAACATCAATAGTGAGCAAGTGCAGGTTGCTGGGGGAAGAAAATAAGAAAACAAAATCATCAGTAAGGTCTTGGATGTATCTAGGGAGGAAGGAGTTATTCTTGCACAGTCTCATTCTTCCTGTAGCTCTGGTTATTCTGAACAGGATTATAGAAAAAGAACAGATGATCTGACTGAGATTTTAAAGAGGTATTTAGGTGTTTACATTCATGATGACAATTAAAAGCCAACATTTATAAGCCACACCACTTTTTATATCCCCTTTTCAATTTTAGACATAAAGGCAATTTATCCTCTTGTTCTTACACCATTATAAAAACTTTTATAAAACCTCAGTTTTACACCTTTGCTGTTTCTTGGCAAAAATATTTTGGTCCAGCTCCCTTGGCTCTGTTTCAGCCACACAGCATGGGGGGACAGTAAAGCAGCTTAAACAGTCCTGGAGGGTTTCTCAGGGAGTGAAGAGCTGCCTGTGCTGGCTCTGAGCCCCTCAACGTGCAGCCCCTGGCACAGGAGAACTTATCCAAGCAAACACAGGCACAACCTCTCACTCCCAGAGCAAGCTGGAAAGGAAGGTGGAATCCTACTGCACTTCTAGAGCCAGGAAGAGTGGAGTTTTTCCTTCATATACACAAGGAATATATCAAAGTCTACTCACCAAAAATGTTTGTTTTCACAGTAATGGAGAGATGTGTGTTGTTCCTTAAGATTTCCAGAGCTTTCACAAAGGTAATGTTCTCAAAGTTCTGCCCGTTTACTTCCATTATCTTTAAGAAGAAAGAAGAATCAGGCTATTAGGAGAGCAAGTCTGACAGACTTACAAATACAAAGGTGGTAACACAGGCACAGTAAGAACTTTCCAGAAGTTCTCATGTGATCTTTACAGCAGTCTCAGAATCAAAACACTCCTTGTAAAATAACTATTTTCATCATGTTAGTGAAGTTATATCCTCTAAATAAGACAGGACCTCCATTTCTACCTGACAAATGCTTGAAATAAGTTTATCTTTTATGATAACATGACATTCTTGCCATTAATCAGGAATTTAGAATCAGAAATGTAACAGATAGAAATGGAAGCTGAGCTGTGGCATTCTCAAGAAAACACTTGCATAACCTTTCTGTTGAGAACAGCAGAGTTGGTTGAACCAGAATATTTAAATTAACATTACTGCTTTTACCTGATCACCACGCTTGAGTCCAGCCTCTGCTGCTTTACTGCCCATCTCCACAGTCTCTACAAAAATACCAAACCCCTTGTCACTGCCTCCGAGGAGGCTGAAAAACAGGGGTGAATCTCTGGAAGGTTTTTGCAGCGTGATTTGTCTCCACTTTGCTTTGGCAGCACAGGCAATATTCAACAGTCTGAGATGGCCTTTCATTTTCTGTAACACAAGACACAAAATGCATGCAGTGTTTTTATCAGAAAGGGAAAAACAGTTATGAAAAATACCCCAAGTGCCAGGGAATAGATTTTTGATGCCATGTATCAACATCTTACTAAATAAACCCTGTCCTCTTCTGCAGAAATGCAAAAACCCACAAATGAGTGCCAGAGGTGGCCTTTATATCTAAATATATATATATATATAAGAACAAATATGTCCATGTTAAAAGCCACCTATAACTGCTACACTTCTAGACCACAGTGTGTTAGGCACTGGTAACACTGGAAAATCAAACATGGTACTAGAAAATGTCTGTCTTTTTGGCTCCTACCGTATCTTCCAGGTTCTTTTCGAACTCTTCCAGGAATCGAGTCATGGCAGGATCTCCTTCAAAGTCATTAAAATGATTGTTCACCCACAGTAAGACCACTCTGGTGACCTGTAAAAACCAAATAAATTATGTGTGTGAAAATATATGAATATACACATACACACAAGGGTGTCTATGATTCTTCTCCTATCAGCTTTGATCTATAAACAAGGAATACCTGGACATGGCAGAATAACACATGACAGATTACTGTTAGGTTTCCTTCAGCTCAAAACTAGAACACATATAACCACTGGTAAGAATTTTACTGCCATAATTTTCAACATATTGGCACGATACAAGTTGCAGACTATCCACATTTTTCATGTGTGTGCACAGGATTACAAAGAGCTGAACCTGGTTCTACTTCTGGAAGCATTTTTACCAACTGCACTTGTCTTGAGCAGAGGTTGTTTGAAGCCCAAAGTTTGCAAAAAGCTGCTCAAACAAAGTGTGCTCAAAACACTGGAAAGCCCTGCAGCAGAAATTATGGAAAACAAGCACAATGCTGTTGTAAAAAGGAAACCAAAATGTCTGGGAGAACCTGAACACAATTCCCTTAAATTCCTGGTGAAAAAGGATTTCAGAGACTGGCATTTACCTCTTTATATTAAACAGAAAACAGTATTTATCACTCTGCAGAAGAGGAGCAGCATCACACCTGATTTTGGATAGTACACCATCACACACAACAGCCTGGAGAATTCTTTCTTGATATAAGTGAAAAATACTTTACTTTAAAATATTTAGTATAAAATAACTAAAGCATAATCCTAGCTTATCACAATACCAAAAGGAATCCATTTGAATACATTTTCACCAGAAACACACTGATCTCTTAGACTCCCACCAACCTTATCCCTGAGGCTGTCCACTGTGAACCATTCCAAGAGTTTATTTCCAACTTCCAAGGGGCTTGTTAGAAACGTTCTGTACGTTAAAAGGAAATCTTCGATGTAGGTGGGATCCACAATGGAATGTTCTTCTATTAAGTGCATGATGAGTCGCTCAGGTGTTGCCTTAAAAAAGTAAATGCAAAAAATAACTTATCTCTCATCCCTACCTCTCCCTAGAGAGTATTTCAACATAAACCCAGGTGAACAGTATAATCCCTTTACAAAGTTCAATTATGGTAAGCTCAGGGGAAAACACACCAACATGCTTCTCTCAGCCCAGATGTTTGGTATTTATTTACTAATAAATAAAGGTTTAATAGATTAATGGACAGTGTAGAAAGAAATTCACCTTGATAACTATGTGACCTTTCCTGGTTCCACTGCGATCCAGCTCCCTGTGCTCCTTCACCATCACAATCTCTCCTTCTTCCTCCACTTTATGAGTGTTTTTTTCCACATGGTTCAGAATCCTCCAGTAGTCTTGCTGGGCTATACACACAAACTGTCCCCAAACAACAAGAGGCTGTGAATAACCATCTAAATCATGAAATGTATGCTCTTCTCCAAGCTAAACAACCCCAGCTCTCCCAGCCTGTCCCACAGCAGAGATGCTCCAGGCAGGGTCTCATGAGGGCAGAGCTGAGGGGGAGAAGCCTCACACTTCTTTCCATGCAGCCCAGGATGCAGTTGGGCTCTTGGCTTATACCCAGCTTTTCATCCACCCCACCATATCTTAGGATAAAAGTAGTCTGTTTTCTTTTATTAGATGCTTAAAAATACCAGGTAGTTGTACAGAACTGCAATCTCACCTGACAATCATCTACTTTGGTTCTGACCACTCCATTCATGTACTGTTTGTCCAGAGAGGGAGTAATCCCAAAACTGTTTCCCATGCAGAGACTCTCACTCTTCCCATCAGGATAGCTGATTTCCACTGTGCCATTTAAAATAACATACCAAGAATCGAGCTAGAGGAAGAAAAAGAACAAAAACCAAACAAGTGAAGCTAATTCAACAACTTTTCTCAGGCTCATTCCTGCAGTCTCCAGTTTGTTGTCACCATGGCTCTGCAACATTTCATTCACTGCAACGGTGCAGTGTAAGGCAGCAAGGAAGATGACTGAAACAGGAATGCTTCATTCAGTTCAGAACTAATTCCAGAGGGAGGAATGCTGATGAAGAGATTGCTTTTTTAATCTGTGGGCTAATTGCTATGATGTGTTTATACCATTCAGTGAGAGTGAACACTCTTTGCCTGGGCACCCATTTGGTCACTACCAGAGATGATCTACCTTGTCCTCTTGGAGGGGTGAACAGAGAAAGCCACTCCTGAGGGCCTGATCCAAGCTGAGGGAAAGATCTCAAGATAGTGATTCAGGGCACCTATGCTGGGAGCCTGACCACAGACTAACCTGAACATCTGTCTCCTCCCAGGGAACATGTATGGAAACTGCTCCTAATTTAGACATTATTGGGCAAAGATACCCCTCCATGTTAATATTTAAAAACCCCTACATTATAAGAAGAGTTTTTTCCCAATGGAAATTAAGCTTTTTTCTATGCCACAAATCATCTGTGAAATGAGTTGGCATTTACCTGATAACAACATACTGAATGCTCTTTAATGTCTATACTTGGTATATAAATATATACTTGGGCTATACTTTACTTCATAGAGTTAAAGTCTTGAACAAGACAGTAACCATCATAGAATGGTTTGGTTTGGATGGAACCTTAAAAGATCATCTCATTGCAACTCCCTCCATGGGCAGAGAACCAACACACAGACAGAATCTGCTGAAGGGATGGACAGAGGTTTGGGGATTCTGGCTATGGGGTCAGGGTGAGAGAAGAATTCTCTAACTTCCAGGTGTGGAGATGGGAAACATTTCCAGCCCTTCAGCCTCAATGCCCTTGGTAACCCTCCTGTGGCACCCACACTGTCCTCTAAGCTCTGACTTACCTCCTGGCCATCCTCAAGGATGATGGCCCCTGCTTGCTCCACGACTTCGAAGATCATCACCGAGCAGAGCTCTCTTCTCACAGACATGGTCATGTTTGCAAAGGCAGGGAGCTGGTGCATAAATTCCAGTAATTGCTCTGTTGGACAAAGGGAACACAGGTATGACTGCAGGGCCCAGGGTTCCTTGGACACCTGACCCTCCACAGGTCTGTCAAACCTCAGCTCCACCCACGGGACAATTGCTCCGTGGGTTACAGTCCCCGTTAGTGCCTGTGGCTAAATGAGCCCACTGTGCACTTTGTCATCCACAGCCAGAACTCTGCAGCCTTGCTGGGCTCTGACTGACTCTCAGGGCAGCAGGCTAGCTAAGAGAAGAAGCACTTCAGCTTCAAACATCTAGAAAAATTAAAAATACCCTTAGGTACAGTAATTATAAGCTTGACAGGAGCATGAAATGATTTTCCAGTGTTCAGAGAGGCAATCTGGAGTAGAGCAGAAAGCAAGTTTTGCTATTGAAGTTAATGCCAATTTCTAGTTAAACACTGCAGTAAATTATCTTCATTTTAACTGTTCTGCAGTTTACAGCTAAGCATACCCATACTCAGTAATAGTATGTTCTCCTTGCTATTTAGTAACTCATTCAACAGTTTCAGGCAGTCAGAATTACCTTGTTACCTGTCCCATTACATCAACACACACCATGACTGTAACACTTCACACCTTAAGCATCTCAAAGACTGGTGGTTAAAATATTTAGTTTTTCAGAACAAATGCTCTCTCAGACAGTAAGAGGAGAAACCATTCAATTAAGATTATCACTAGTGCAAAGTGATCACCGGAAGGCATCACTCAATTATTAAGATATTCACTGAAAATTAAGTCATTAAACAGTTTTCAGATATGCTTCTCTTACAGATATGATGCAGTTTTATGGAAACTTTATTTATTTCTTCTGCTCACCAATGTCATCATCAGTTTTATCTGCAGGCTCCTTCTCAAGGCACTCTCGGACAACATCTCGGCCCAGAAGCGGATCAGAAGTTCTGTCAATGTCTTCATCCTCCTCCTCCTCTTCATCTTCAGAGTCCACTGGTGCTTCTGGAAGACCCGTTAAATCAACATCTCCCATCTCACTTTCCGTGGCCTACAAAGAAAACATCAATCAGACAAAGAGTCTTCAGTTTAAACATTTATGGTCTGAGGTAGCTAATAAAATAAAAAATAAATTCTGCAGCAGCTCCCCTTCTGAACACTGAGGAAAACACATCCTGCTGAAATCTACAGTTATTTGATTCTCATTTTACAGTATTTACTATTTCTTCTGAATTCACATAAAATTGTTTTTTCCTAAGTGGAGTCTGTGTTAATTATGAAATAATAATGAAGTTTAATTAGTTACCCAGTGCCTGTAGATACATTTCTACTGTCAGCAATAGATGGCAACACAGACATCACACTGAGCAGCCACACGGGGCAACAGTCAAAGAGAAGACAATACATGCAACCAAAAGCAGAATCTCATAGGAATCATTTGCACTGATTCCTTCTGTAAGGTTTAAATGATGTAATTGCATGAAAATAAATTTCCAAACAGATGGAAGGGGGGGAAAAAAAAAAAAAAGAAGTTTCAAATTCTCAGTTTCTACAGAGTAGTTGCTCAACCACGCTTTTTGAAGTTTAAGCCAGCATGCAAATCATTTTTCTGTTTAAATTCAAAAATCTGAGCAACAAGATGTGTCACTGCGAAGTATAAGGCAATTATATAGAAACTTGCAGAAAATGGGAGTTTGTTTTTAAATGAGCACATTTACAACACTCATTTTAAAAGAAATCCTTGGGATTCTACAAAAACACTGCACTATCTAAGACATCAGATACTCTGCATGGTCACTAAACCTCCAAACCAGAGCAGCAGCACTGCCTTGGTGCCCTAAACCAAAACACACTGGGGGGTTTGGGTGTAAGCCTGGACTTTGGAGCTTGTCCCTGTTTTAACAATTAGCCAACAAACCTGTTAATTAAAGCTTAAATGATTTAGCAAAAACCTTTCTTTCAGAGGAAGGTAACAATGTAGAGAGGGTTAAATCTGTTCTACATTACATCACTTTACTGGCTTCTGTAGCTCACATTAACAATTTTGGACTTAAGCCCAAGTGCAAATTGTGCTTGGAGAGTCTCAGCAGCACATGATCAGTACAGTGTTTTACACAAGGACTTTTCTAGCATTTCTTCATCTAAATAGCCACAATTTACATCAACTGCTCCAGGCTGAATAAGGCAGACAACAGCACCACTCCCCACTTTGACAGTCTCAAGCCAAGGTAGAAAAACTGAGGCTTACAGGTTCTACAGAATTTGGTGTATTCTATACAGGAAAACAAACAAATCTCCTTTCTTGATAAATAAGTTATGACTTGATCTAGCTATGAAATAGGAGATGGTCCTCCAACTGTGCTTCAAAGATGACGTGCAGAGGGTTGACAGAAGGTTGGCAGGTCAGGCAGAGCTGGAAGGAACAGGAAGGTTTTGCTCATAAAGCCACCCGAGGAAGTAGCTGCTCTTCCCAAGCACGATGCTCCAGCTGTTTCCATTATCAAATATCAAAATCATTCTCAATAAAAACATTCTGAATGACTGATTTACAACATGAAAGCAGAAGCTGCAATCCTCACATTTCACACAAACATGGACTTCCAGGATCAGTCCCACAGTGCAGGAGCATCTACCAAGATACACATCCTTGATGCATATTTTATGTATAATCCATTTTAGTATCAAAACCTTAACCACAACTGGAATTACTGCTGGGCAATAACATTGCTGCCTACAAAGAGTACATACAGCCAAAGTGACAAATGAAGGATTTGGAAAAATGTGAAAAGGAGAGAGAATCTTTCACTGACAGAACTGAACAGGCCAGAAAAAAGAGATGCAAACTGGTTGGTCATTAAGAGAAGAGCATTGCCAGGTGCTGACACAGGCAACTACAGAGAGGGGACACCCTGCCCACCCCCAGCTAGAGACACAGCCTGGAGGGCACCTTAAAGCCTGTCCCACGAAAGGGCAAAGGGAGATGTTCTCACTGTGTAATACCTGCTGAATTCTTTATCCCCAAGGGTACCTATCACAGCTCAAAGCAGCTGTACAAGCCCTCATTTCAACTACTCTCTGCACAACCACACAGTTTCCCCTACTCCTGGCTGAACACCATAGTTCTGAAATTAAACACACTGGCAGAAAGGGGTTGAATGAGAAAAATGAATAAAAACTTGAAAATCCTCTTCAAGCATGAAGTTGGTTTAGAGACTGTAGGGAATAACTTACTTTTTTTCCCCCCCTATTTTTAAAAAAGGTCTACAGACCAACAGAAAGACAACTGCTCTGCAGTATTCCAAGCAAGCTGGAATTTGCAATACACACATTTGGACATTTTGGTGTCCCTGTTTCGGACACCAAAACACTGAGAGCTCCAACAGGGAGCAGCAACAGTACAGGACAGGAGAGAAAAACACCTTCATAAATTTATTTGCATCACTTTTTGCAGCTAACTCAGAGTTTAGCACCATGTGTACACAGCAGTGCTTAGAGGCAGGAATCCTCTTCTGCTGATCTCACCTTCAGCTTCATGTTCACCATCTCCTGTTTAACTGGAAATGGGCTTTGTCCTGGGCTGAGATGCAGCTGGAACCAGTGAAACCTCATTTCAACACTATCAATGAATGCAGTGTACATAGATGAACAGAAAGTCTTTCCAAATCTTAATAAAATACTGCACCATTCTTTGGCTCTACCACTGTAATCCTATTTTCCTATTCTGGAATGACGTCTGCACTACTTACTATAAAAATTAATGTTAAGATACCATTCATACAAAAGGTCACTTCAAGGCTACATTAATCAAAATTATTCAGAATATTAGTGACATTAATGATATTAGTGGAGAGCTTGGCATGTAATAGATACAAAACTGACTGCAACAGCAAAGCATCATTTTCCAAATACTTCATGAAAAACTGTATTTTGTTGTACCAAAAATGCTTTCAATTACTGAGCCAATACATTACACTCAAAATGTAGGTTTATTGCCTATCAAAGAGATTCTCTGCCTTCATAATATGATGAATATTGGGGGAAACACTTTCTTTTTTCAGTGTGATTTCAAAATCTGTCTATACTGATGTGTCACTGCAGTATAATGCAATGTTAAACACTGTGCCATGGCATTATTACAGCATATCTATCTATTACCAAGCAATATCAAGCTATCACTTAGAGATGTATGACAAACAGTAAGGGAATTCTCCAGCACTAACTGTTACTGCCACTGCAATAAAGCCCATAAAATACATAAATGCACATAAAGCGCATCTTTTAACAGGCTGGTATTTGCACATTAGGCACATGAGAACAATATACTAAAAATTCACTAAAAAAATAAGAAGGGGGTGGGGGGGAACCTCAGTGGGTTGTTGGGTTCCACCCCCCACTCCTGACATGCCTGTTGCACATCTTATCTTCACCCAGGGCTCAGCAAATGCTCGATTCTCCAATGCTGCCTTCCAGGACTAAGGACACTGTAGCTCTGCTCATAAATGGCTGTAACATTATCATTGAGGATCTCACATGAGTCTGACAGTGCTGACCTGTCCATGATTCCTTTAGGATTCAAACCCAGACAGGCTCATGTCACTGAAAAGGAAATTCCTATCCGAAAAGTCCCCACTACTCAAAATTAATAGAAAACCTGCAGTCATTTTCACATTAATAAATTAATCATTCCCTAGGGGACAAAATACTTTGCACCACTGTTTATTTGCTACAGTGCATATAAATATGCTACTCCATCATTTCTTTTATTGATATAATTTTTATTTGCTTAGCAATTACGCTCTTTTGGCGTTTTCTGATGAGTAGACAAAAGGCAATTAACCACACATGACAGAATATTCACTCATTACAAGATACCATGGCTAGAATGATACCTTCATTACCAATAATATATTTTAAGTGCTTTTCACTTAGGGCAACCTCTCCAAAGTACTCAGGTAGACAGGCAGGCAGACATGGTCAGGGAAACTATCCATCAGCATCCTAATGCATGACATGCTAAGGCACAACACACAGACTAGTCTGGGGAGTCTGACTGATTACATCAATTCTGTTGATTCAGAAAATAAGAAATGATAAGAATAATCAAGACAAAGGACACCACCTCCCAGCAGGGCCTCTCAGAAACTAAAGGAGTCACAGAGCATCTGGGAAAGGCTCTCTCAGAGGTGCCAGCTACTCCTGACCCAGCTGGCAGCAAGCAAATCTAAAGAAGGAGTCAGGTAAGAGATGAAACAGGACAAAAACACAGAGACACTTCTAATGTTCTAGGGGAAATTTTGCTTTAATGTCTTATTTTTAAAGTTCCCTAAGTGATACATTGCTGTAAATAAAAATATCACTAATCTGTTTCCAGTACAGAAATAATACCCAGACAGCACCTAAGGAAAGGGAACAGGTGTCTGAAATCCAGCTACACCTACACTGTGCTCCACAATTCTGTGTACCCAGAGCTGTGCTTGGACTGCAACTTGAAAGTGGAAAAGCTGTGAAATTACTGATCAACACAAACCCAAGCTGAGCCCCCTCATCAACCAGAACATCAACACCATGGAACGAGCTCTGCGATTTGACACCAGACAGGTAACTTATTAAGTGTATTATCTGTAAACAAATGAAGCTATCTCTGGATTTCAGCCAACTTCTATTCTCAGTAAGCCACACTAGAATTTCCACAGTCAATTAGTGCAGAAAGTGGGTTTATTACCATGCTTTTGTTTGCAGAACTGAACATCTGCTATTAGCAATAAATACAAATAATCAAGGAAGGTACTGAAAACATGAGGCTGATTTCATGAGATTTATTCCATTTCAGAAAGGAAAATGATCCCATAAATCAACAAATATGACTTCTAAAAGCCACAGAGTACTTGGTGGTACAGAAAGATGTGAAAAGCAACAAAAACAGCTTTACAAGCAGCTTGTTGCACTTCTGTGTGTCTGTGGGGGCGAGTAGAAGCATCAAGAGGGCTTGACCCAGAATCTTGGATAAAGGGCCACTCTTCTTGTTTATGGAATATTCAGCATCAAGAAAGGAAAAGCAGGAAACAAAAGCCATCTCACCTGATAAATATCAGACAGGCTGCTGCTCCCAGAGTCACTGGCAATGCTACATCCCGACTGGCTCGAGGGCACGTGTGTCACCTGAGGATGGGGGTTGTCGGTGAGGTGCATCTTGGTAAGGTCTGCTGGAAGCTGCAAGTGAAGAGGATTTGGGGAAAGGCAGGAAGGAGAAAGGAAAACAAGACATGTAAGTTTGATTTGAAGACACAGTTATTTAAATAAGTTCTGTTACGTGTTTGTATTTAAATTGTTGAATTATTGAATCAAATTCAAACTGAATCTGAATTGGTAACAATGTACATTTTGAGAAAAAGCTAATTTAGACTAAGCTTGCCCAATCACACTCCAGATTTCATATAACTGATGAAAAATGATGCACCTTTCTACAGAACAAAGGTCTGGGCTCTTTATCCCCCCAGAAGATAAATATATGATGCTGGCCAAACAGCCTGCAGTATTTAACATCAGCTGACAATACAATGCAATATGAAGCAGGATTTCTCTTTATAAATTCAACTTATGCACCTTAGTTCAAGAATAACCTTTAGAGAAATACCAATATGGAATAAAAAGTAATGCAATCTAAACAAAAGACTGGGGCTATAAAGGGCTTTGAATTTTCAGAAAATGAGTACACAGAAAGAATGTGATGCATTTTTGGTACAGCTATATATAACAGCATCTCTATAAGTCTATCTGTAAGTGAACACACATATGCAGATATGTAAATTCTAGTGCATGACTCAAGTGCACAAACATGGTTCTTTCTACTGAAAAAAAGCAAAAATCAGCAGTGGCTTTTGAAGATTCAGAACTGCATGGAATCCTATAAAGAAATCAACCCTTTAATTCAGCTGCTTGTTTATTTTCTGTCACGTGTACTTCTAACATTTTTTCAGTTTATACTCAACAATATGAAAAGAACATTGTATCAAGGGATCACAGATTCTCTGCGTGCTATTACCATAATAAATTATAAAAGTTATACACTATTCCTTTTAAAAATGTTCTGATGCAGAAAAAAAATCCAAAACTAATCTGACAGAATCAAGAGCTACGATCAAATGAAAAGATTTCTTCTGTAAAGATTCCACACTGTCGTG
>JAWWES010000030.1:7305168-7327477 GCA_035583135.1 Lophotriccus pileatus | reverse complement strand
AGTGCATGACTCAAGTGCACAAACATGGTTCTTTCTACTGAAAAAAAGCAAAAATCAGCAGTGGCTTTTGAAGATTCGGAACTGCATGGAATCCCATTAAGAAATCAACCCTTTAATTCAGCTGCTTGTTTATTTTCTGTCACGTGTACTTCTAATATTTTTTCAATTTATACTCAACAATATGAAAAGAACATTGTATCAGGGGATCACAGATTCTAGCTTCGTGTATCTTTTACTAGAAAAAGAAAGCATGTAATATCCAACCTGTAAGTTCATATCTACGGTCACATGCACCTGTGACAAGGAGAAAGTCTGAAAAGATTACTAAACTCTCACAAACTCCCATAAAAAAACCCCCACTGGAGTAGGGGGTATAAAATAGCAAACTTGATCCAAATACAAAGGCAACAAAACACTTTGAAGCCACCAGAAAGGGCAGCCATCCCTTCCCAGGGAGAACATCCAGCACCACTGTGGGACTGCTGGCAAATTACCAGGCAGGGCTGCTGGAGAGACACTGCAAGTCAGTCAAACTGAAAAATCCAGGAGTTTGAGGAAATTACAGAACAAATCAGCCCATACAGATTGATTACCCCAGCCTGGGTGCAAACTCCTCAGCCTGTCCCCATCTTTATGACCTCTCTATTCCAACAACCAGCTCTGACTTCAGCAAGTCCCACACTGACTGTGATAATACAGGCACAAGGAAATCTAACTTAAGCTCCCTGCTATGCAGCTTCTCAGATTTGCAAAACTACTCCAAGAACACAGTGAGCAGGACCAGGAGAAGAACCAAATCTATGGGATTTCCCAGAACAAGGGTTTTAAAGGTGCCTGCTCTCTACCAATTAACTGGTTTTATTAAAGCCTGTTCTGGCTCACAGACATCACCACACACACAGATACGAACTGCCACATACAGCTTATCTTCTCTAATTTAGTTTTGATTTTAAGGTTCTTGTGCTGAACACTGTTTTCCATACCTAGATTGAGAAGTGGGGCTCTGTCTGGTCTAGTGGAAGGTGTCCCTGCACATGGCAGGGGGTTGGAAAGAGATGAGCTCAAGGTCTCTCCCAACACAAACCACTCTGATTCTGCCCTTCTAATTAATGCTGGAACAGGACATGACTCTCAAAATAAACAAGGTGTGTATATACTTTAGATGCCATTTTCACAAAAACACACTGAAGACCAACTCAAAGCACCACCAGCCTTCCCAAAGGAGTATTTCCAATCAACTTTCTACTTCTAATCCCAACTGATCTTCATTCCCCCTGCCAGCACTCCCCTTCATTTCCATCACCTATAAAGCACATGGGCACGTACCACACTTCTGCTGGGCCCTGCAATATATCCTTCTAAAGGACATTTAATGCAAGTCAGATGCAAGGAAACACCACAATATCTCTTTAAATTTGAGAGAGATAAGGTTTATTTGAGACAAGTGACCTTTAAAGTACTGCTTGCCACTCTACTCATCTCCCAAAATAAATCACAGCTTCTGTCTTTTGTATGTCATTTTTATTACCCAAACTGATTGTTCTTTCTCTCAGAGCTCACTGAGCAGCAAGACACAGGGAGGATGTTCCTGTTCCAACATGACAGCGGGCACAGGAAGGACTTGCTGGATGTGGTAGGGAAGTTGCTGGAAGTGACATAAAATTGCCTTAGCTATTGATGATTATGACCTTTTTTTTGTGAAACTTAGAAACTCTTGTTACAATCACATCCATACCTTGAAAAGTCATGCACTGGCAAGCAAGTTCAAAATAGCAACGTTCCCCTATGCCCACCTTAGAGGCTTTGGGATGCAGATGCATCTGCAATGTCTTCTGGCTAGTTGTGTGCCCCAGCAGCCAGAGGCAGGAAAACCCCAAACATCCATGAAATTCTGATAAACACTCCAATAGACTACTTACCTGCCACTTTAGACCACACCAATTTCATTTTTCCCCAAGAAGGGATAATCTGGAATTGGAATATGAGTGCATCTGACATGCTGGCACAGCCTGTCCCTGCATCGGTGCCAGCACATCCTTGTGACTGACCTTTCCCAACAAAGGGATATTTAGGACCAAACCCCCCACTGAAATGCCATGCTGCAGTTCAGAGCTGTACAAGAAAGAAAGTTAAGAAAATAGAAGTTCTGGTCGGTACAGCCACCTACAGCTCTGCCCTCCCACTGAGACAGGAAAACACAGTTGGTGATCACACCAAAAAATCTTGGCTCAACAAGGGAATTTTTAAAGAGATATTGCAAACTGCCACAGGAAAAAAGGAGAGAAAAAAACACTACACCCTTTGGAAGCTCATCCTAATGGCAGCATCAGCCTGTCTTGCCACACCAACCCAGAAGCACCAGCAGCCTGGACTAGTTTCTGTTAAAGGTGTGTGAAATTTGGGAACAGGGTACAGAGGGACACCCCACCCTGCTCACCAGGACACAGCCAGGCTGGGTCACTCAGAGAGGGGAGAGAGGAGGAGAAGACATGGGAGTGTAAAAGCAACCTCTGAGTAACAATGAATAAAAACTGACGTGAACAAAATACTGAACTTTCCCCACAGCAACCATGAAAACAACCCAAGGTGAAGAACTCCAGAGGTCTACCAGGAGCTTGGTTTTTGCCAGTGATTTCATGGGTGCAGCCACCCAGCACCAAGGCCAGAGAAACCCCAAACCCTCTGCAAGCCTCAGCCCTGCCCTTTCCTCTATTACACCATACAGTGCCAAAACTCTCACACAGAAGAAACCAAAACCAAACCATAGAGAGCAGTGAACTTTAACAGAAGTGCTTTTTGTCCTATCCAGACAGAATGCTCAGTTTGGATGGAGAGGGAGAGGCAGAGCCACAATGGCAGATTTGGGAGCAGTCCTGCTGCTCTGAATGGTGGGATGAGAAGCAGAGACAGAAAATGCAGCCACAGGACACTGTAAAAGTAACAAAGCATGGAAGAAAAGAATCTCTGCTCATATTTGTCCTTGGGTAACAACCTTGGAACAAAAGGATGGTTCTCAGGAAGACTGTGGGCGTGAGGGTAATGAATGAAATCTGGGGAGGTTGGGAGGGACAGAAGAGAACACAGACCCTACAGCTTCCACCTCTGCCCAAAGGTGTCCCGGCTCAACAGCTCAGTGTGACACCAGGGGATGTGTATCAGGCCACACGGACCCTCAGTCTGAAGCAGAACAGACTTTCTTTGCTTAGATAAAATTATCAGCTAAAAGTGGCCAAAGATGAAAGAACCACCCAAGAATTGGTGAAAACCAAGTGATACAGCGACAAAGCTGTAACCTTCAGTCATGAGCAATCTGTATCCTAACAGCCAGGAAATCTGCCAAATAAAGGAAAACTATTCCACCAGAGTTCCCAAGTTATTGATCTACTAAATAACCATTCATGCAATGCATTCCAAGAAATAATTTTATTTCCTGTAATCAGGCTGAAGGACAAGAGGACTTGGGAGCAGTGGGCAGTAACTCCAGATTGCACCAGAGAGCTTTGGGGGGCTGAACCACTCCTCAGCTCTATCTGTCCACTTTTCAACACAGTTTACCTGCAAAGAGGATTTGATTTTTTTTTTTTAACAGGCAAACAGGACATCTTTGTTTAATAAAGGATTGTGAACTTTCTAAAAGTAGTTTGGTAACGAGCAGGGCAACAACGTGAGGGTTTCTCCAGGAGACTGCTGAGGTTTCCCGCAGTTCCCCAGCAAGAACTGTATCAAGTTTAACAAGGATGAGTACAAGGCTGTGCACCTGCACCTGGTCTCATGTCTGTAATTTTGAAAAGAATTGTGCTGTGAGCTCTGCCACACAGCTCACAGGCCAGCAGAGCACGGAGAGTGCGTCTGCAGTGACATTTACTGCCCACGTAAACTCCATTTACTCTCAGCAGTGAAGTCACACAGAATACTTGGGAATTAAATTAAAGGCTAATTTCAGTATAACAGACTTTTAAGAGTGCACATGCCCTGTACAGCAGAGCAAATGACGTGACCTTTGATGAGATGACCGTCCTGCAGAGGATGTCAACTCCTCTGAGAAGGACGCTAAAAGTGATGGTCAGCCTGAGGACAGCTTTCCTTTCTGTGCTCCTCAGGAAGGGTTTGCCAAAAATAAAGGCTCTAGAAAGTCACTGCAGAGGTTAAATAGAGAGAAAGGCAACCACAGAAGTCATAGGTGAAGTTCTATCACAGGACAGCTAAGCAGACTTTTTTCTTTTTTATTCCCCACTTTTTTGGATGGAAAGGAATCATTAGAACCTCTTTTGGCACAGGGACCATGACCCTCATCCTGCATTTCCATAGTGCTTTAGTTTTGGATTTGCTGGTATCCTTACCCTACAGAAAAGGAACATCTTTGTTTTTGTGCCACAAGTTCTGAAAATACCTATCAGTGTTTCCTGTTGCACTTTGGATAACCAAAAAACACCGGCTGAAAAGGCACAGACAACTTGAATCTGCAAAATAGTCTTGACAGAGAGACACAAGACCTGAGTTACCTTTTTCTACATGTGAAAGATGCTTCACCATCGTGTTTCACCCTCCAGTATATGCTATGTTTATTAAACATATTCAGAAACATCCCCCAATGAGGGCAGTGGCCAAAGGACTCATCATCAGAAAACAAATTACTAAAGGAAGCACAACCTGCACAATTCTCCAGGTGTATATTGTCCGTTCCAAATTCAAATTAATGGAAAGAAAATGCCTAATGGGGAATCAAAAGGTTTGCCTCATTCTTTATTTGATGCTCCTTGATAGCAAAGTTTTTTATCAGTTTTTCTAGGTGCCCATATGGATGTTTACAACCAATCGATCCGGTCTGGACACGGGAGAAGCATCAGCCTCCGAGGGAACAGTCTGTCCTTTTCCAGGCTGTGTAAGCAAATTTTCTGTCCTTGGTTTTACAGATTGTCAGTAACCTTATACCTTATTTGCTTTTCTAAAGTTCCCTGAAACGTTGCCAGCAAGAATAATATTCAGAAACAAGACGGGATTTATTTTGATGGAACGCCCGAGGACGAGCACGGCCCTGCGGTGTCGGAGCACAGGAACGGCTGCCCTGGAACACCCCCACGCACCATCCAGGGCTACCACCAGCTCTCCAAGACAAACAGCCCCAAAGTTAAGGCACAGATATCGAGTATTTTGTTTATTGCTTGAGGTTTTCCCTGTTTGAAGCTGGAACCCACTAACACGTGCTCAGAGCAGTCACTGTGATGACACTGGGTGACCTCCGAGCTTCAGGAAACACTCCTGCTCAGCCTCCATCACACCCAAGTGGTTTCAGGACAGCAAATTTTCCTTCCTCAGATGATACAGAAAGACTGCACTGTAACAAACTGCCAGCTAAAAAAAAATAAAGGTATATTTGCCTTCAGTCTTAAACCAAAGTGCCAAACAAAAAGACCACTTGATCAAAGAGCACAACAACATCCTCCGAACCAGAAGCTCCCACCTCTCTCCCTTTCAGTGTCTACATCCTTCCAGGCCCTTCTTACACCATTTTCTCTTTGACACACTTGATTCAACACCTTTCACAGGCTCAATATTGAATTAATTCTGCCTGAATGTCTCCCTTTTAATTCCCATTTGCACTTTCAGTCTTTGCATCCCCCCATCCTTTGGCAGCCCTGGGAGTTTTCCTCTTTCTGTTGCAATCTCATGTACACCAACAACCCTGATTTCCCAAGAACCTACCACAGCAGGGAAAGCTCTGTCTGAGGAGCTGGAGTTTTTTTTCTTGGCATCAGTAAGTTATTTTAACCATCTCATATATCCCGCCAGTAAATTAACAAGGAACCACCAAAACCCACGAGTTCTCCGAAGTTATTCTGTGGAATTTCCAGCAACCTTTTTCACAAGGATTTGTATAAATTAACTCTGCTTTTGTTCACCTTTTACATACGAGCTACAATTCTGTTCTAGGTTAAAATACACTTAGAGCTGTGTTAATGGGAGAGGAGAAAGTTGCTCCTCTGAGATACAGAGAGAGGCCACTTAGGTGTCCGCAGAGAGGGTAAGATGAGCCCAGCCCAATTAGCCATGCTGACATCAGTCCTCAGCTAACTTAATGCAAACAGAAACATTTCCTCCTTAAAGACCACAGATGGTCCACCAGTGGCACAAAAGCAGACTTATCCAGATTTTTAAAGCGCGGCAATGACGTTTGGGGGTGGGTTTTTTTGTTGTTTTTAAAGCCCACTAATGGTCCAAGGTTTTTCCCCCAGAGGTTCAGACAAAATCCTGTAACCTTCCATAACATGATGCAAAGAAAAACGGTGCCTATCCAACTACACAAACTTCATGACATTATTTATTTCAAACCGTGTTTCAATTCATTACCTACAGTACCTACTCCAGTTGTTATCAGTACTACAGATATGAATCTCAAAGAAATAAGGACCAAGCTGACACCATTCATGACAGCTCTGCAGTGCCTTGAAGGCTATCCTTGGAGCCTTCCTAAAATATCTCCAGGCTTACAGTAAAATAAAAAAAGCACACACAACATAGAAAAAAAAAACATCTAAAAGAATTAATAATCCCTGGGGGCTGTTCTGTGCCTCTGGCAGCCCAGAGCTTTTTGGTCTTCATGGCTCCTACAGCCCATAGATAATAAAATCCTCTCAAGTATTAAGTTTCCTTAGTTACAATAAGGTGACACGAGGACAGAATTTCAACCTAAATTCTGGCGTTGCCTTAAACCACATACGTAATGCAATTTTAATTTGGTTTTCATATGTCTAAATTATAGATTACTACTATGCCTTAACCCACGATAACGTTAAGTGTCTGACACGCAAACATCTTGGCTTTGGAGAGAAGTGGGTCCACAAACTCACCTGTGAAAAACTGTACCAGTATTGCTGGGAGCTCCATTATATCAGGAATATCCAGCATGTAAACACAGCTGATGGTTGCAAAAAACCCAACTTAATACAGACCAATTCCTCTCTGGTCAACTCAGAGAGTAACACTTTTAAAAACCCCAAGACTCGTGTTTTGCTATTTTGACTCTGAAACAGGACGTGTTCAAAAAGTGTCATTTTCAGGGCCAGAGATCAAATTTTACTCTGTGTTCTCACCACTGAAAATTAATACATTACAAGAGTAAAAAAAGCCTTGCCTGAATAACTACAGTAGGAAACAAACCGTGACAGGGCCTGGTGATGCTGTGAGTTCTGAGAGGAGCCCAGGAACTCCGGCAGCAGCCCCCACGTTTGGGAACTCTGATCCCCAGCCAATCCTGCAGGGCACATGGAACTCCACATCTCCAGCGAGCTTCATCTGGCCTGAATAATTTATCAGCTCTCGGAGACACGGCTGGTAAAACACGGCGGGGATGACGAGCCCTCTTTACACATCCTGGGGCTGCTCCAGTGCCCGTGACATGCAGGTGACAATCAGCTCCCAGGCTGATGCTGCCAGCATTCCCTGTGAGCCAGGAGCTGGGTGAGGAGGCCCTCAGATCCTGCACATGCAAAAAAAACAAAGGAGCACCAATCTCCAGTCTGTGTTCTCTCTCTGTATTCATCAAGAAATGCATTCGTGGAAGTGAGAGGGGCAAAACAGGGTGGTCCCCGCTCAGGCTGCAGCTCTGAGGAGAATTGTAACAGAGCAGGTTTAAACCAAACAAAGTCTAGGAGGAAATAAATGAACAGATACGTATTTATTTGCATATTAAGAGCCAATTTCCCATAAAACAATACTTCAGGAAAAGGCTTTTTCTGTTGAAAAGTGGTACAATCTGTACTTGCCCTTAACTTCAACGTATTATACACTAGACTATAAGAAATTCCACATTTTCTAGAGTAAATGGCTACACAGCTCATACTGAACCAGTTTTATCTTAATAAACTCTCAAGCAACAAGTGTGGTTAACAAGTTTTATGGAAGGTATCCTGCAAGCTGTTGTAGAAAACAGTTGAAACTTTTATCTAAGTGTAAGAAAAACCATCATTTGTCAGTCCAAGCCTTCACTCCCCAAGTGCTCAGGGACCACAGTGCTGAGGAACCACAAATAACATGGAGAATCATGGCAATCCTTCTGAGCAGGGGATGGAGGGGGAACAGATCAGAAAACACAGGATAGGAGAGACCATAAATACTCTGAGGAGCTGGCTGAAACTCCAAAAACTCAAGAAAGGGCTAAACCATGCAACCCAAAGTTCACAGGAGGGAAGAGAAGAATCAGGAGCTCAGGGGGGCAAATCCCCCCCAAGTGATGACAGGGTGCTCCACAAGGCTGAACGCTGGGCTGGAAGCCACAGGCATGACTAGAGAGAGACTGGAGGGAGATGCAAGGCCAAGGAGAAGAGAAAGGCATTGTCAACACTGGTAGAAAAAAACAAGGCAAAGGCTCAGTTGCTCTGTTTGCACTGAAAACATTCAGAATTCATACTAGCAGGGATGCTCTCCATGTAAGTGCGTTAGCAAAGACAAGGATGACATCGAATCCAATCAAGGACACACTATCAAAGCTCTGTTTTTCTTCTAAGGAGCTGAAAATAAACCTTTAATTGCATGAAGGTTTCAACTCAAGATCCTGGAGATCAAACTGGATGCCCTTTGGAACCAGAAGATGAGGTTACACTGATTTTAGTTATGGATAACCAGAACTTGCATCACGTCCCTCTGAGACAACACCAGAAATAGGAAAGGGACTGAAAAATGACTCCAGGTCTTCTGCACTAACCCAAACACAAACTTTTACAGAGCAAATGTATCTTGTTATTATGCTTCCCATTATTAGATTTTATCTAAACAGAAGAAAGAGAAGAGCACAGAAGCCTAGAGAAAATAAATTACCGTCTACTGCCATAAGATAAGTTTAACATGCACTTGGGATCTTCAGTGAAACTGTTTTCCTTCAGGAAAAAACATTTCAGAAGCTTAAATGTTAATTCAAAAACTCTTATTTTCTATAAAAAGCACATTATCTCAAAAAGCACCTCTTTCAAATATCCTCTATAGAAACATTATCCAATCATTCTGTACTTTCCCCATCAGACCCTCCTGCTTCACAAACAGGGTAACTGTGGATACATTCTAGGCTTGGAAAATTGTCAGGATGTGCATAAAATTTCTAATACAGAAGAATCATATACATCTAAATCATTAAGTTTAGAGCTCTCTTTCATAATGACTTCCCAGTGCAGGTACAGTAAAGAGTCCAACACCACAAAGTGCATCACAGACAATTTAACAGAGAAAGTTATGATCAGAATCATAAAGATGATCAGAATCTTGCTAAGATACTTGTGACATTTAATTTTTTTGCTTTAAAACACTGCCCTGGTATCACAGGAGTTTAGTTTAATGTAAGTTGCATGTCCCTTGTCCCCACAAACACAACCAGCCTACGGAAGCAGATCTCCACAAGCCTGATGCAAAGTCCTCTACCTTCCCTCATCCTTTTCCAGAGTCTCAGTGGCCTGACAGCTGGCACTGCTTTGATCAGTGTTCACCACACTCCTCGCTGCTTATCATCCTCCCCACGTTCCCTTACGGATGCCTGCATCTATTTATCTCATCTTCCACAGTCTATCACTCCAGAAAGGACACAGTCCCCAGGGCAGAGACCACCCCTCGTGATGTGCAGTTCTGCCCCTGCACTGGCTCCTCCACACACAACTGACAGAGAACAACCACCATCTCCCTGCCAAGGAGATGCTGATCTCTCCCAGACACATCTCCAGGTATCAGCACAGTTTTGAGAAACACAGTGACCTCCACAAGAGCCTGCACAGGCTGAGAGGGCACTGCAGAAATCCACCACGCTCACAGTTCTCTCCTCAGCTCATCCTCCTTTTGGCAGCTCCTGATGCAGGGAAGCAGATTGCATTGATCACTTTACCCAAGTCTACTCTGGCCTTTTCCTTTTTACAAAGTCTCTGGGGGATGAGGGGTGGGGGCAGCACCAACCAGTGTGTGCTGTGCAAACTGCTGTGGACACCCCTCGTGCTTGGAGAACATCTTCCAGGTGCCCACGGAGCTCCTGGAGCTTCTCCTCCTCCACAGCCACACCAATTAACCTCCCCAGGCTAAGGTTAACCTTCAGAAGTGTTCTCCTTCATGTACCTTCATGAAAACTTACCTTTATGATTAGTCATAAGGAATATGACTTCATCTTGCTCTGATTTAATACATGGATCATCACACTGTCATACCCAGAACAGCTGTAATTACAACTGAGTCAAAAGCCCATTTTCAGACTCTTGTCCTAAACCAGTTTAAAAGCAACTAATTAAAACAATTCTGGGACAGAGCTACATTAAACTAAGTTCTAATTTCAAAACAGTATCAGAAAATACCGGACATTTTCAAGTTAAAAGTTATAAACTTGCATATTTAAAATTCTGACATCACTTATTTTGCTGTATTATGTATTATAAAACACCTGTCATAGATACAGAGTTTAGTACAGAAGTTAGATAAAACCAAAATGGAACAAACTCAGACCTAATTCAGCTCATCAGCGTGTTTAATCCTATGCACACTTCTCTTCAGTCACAGAACATCATGAACAGATCTCTTTAAAAGTTGGAAGGGGAGTTGCAGGAATTTTGGGGTGCTTTGTGGGGTTTTTCAGGAGGAAATAAAGATGCTTTACCTTTTGTGGGTTTAAAGGTAAAAAACTTTAAGCTACAGATTGGAATGTAAAACCAGTTAACGGGTTCTCATCAGCCATCAAAAAAAAAGAGGAAAGCAAACTCGAACCTCCCCCTGCCCAACATTCTCTACCATTTAATTTATGATCAGTAACTGAGTGGTTAAATGGCTTGGCTGGGGGGAGCAATCTGCTGGGTACTGTCCACAGAGCTGACACAGGGGTCAAAAACCTTTTTTATATTATTATTTTACCCTTGTCAAGCTCTTATTCGAGCACATGGTTTCTCTTTTTTGTGGTTTCTCACTTCAGCCCAAACTCTATGGAAAGAGCAATCCAAGTACCAAGGTGACTAAGCATTCCTTAAGCAGTATTACAACATTCAAACCTCCTTAAAAAGGGCAGTGCAGGTAAGCCAAGCTTAAGTAAACCCAGCCTTTCATAATTAATGTCTGCAGAGTAGGAAGGGGAAAAAAGAGAGCCATGGATGATGCTACAGAGGCCAGGCTTTGCCAGCAGGAACTCCGAGGTGAGGAGCTGCAGTGACCTGACTGAGGACACAGAGCCCACCCTCCAAGCCCAGGAGCACCTGCAGCTCCACTTCACCTGCTCGGGCTGGACCGAGCCCACGAGGCAGCCAAAGTTCAGCCACACCAACAGCCACGGATTTGCACCCTGGCTTTGGCAGCCACACGGGGAAACCCCAAACCCAGCGCCGCTTTCGCCCCACACACTGCGAGCCTCCGTTGGCGTTTCATCAGCCATCAAAAGCAGCCAGGGACAACCAGCCTGGACAGGGCTCCCACACACCCAGCTGGCTCCTTCCCGAGCCCTCGCACACCGGCACCTCGCTGGGACTCCAAACTTTTTGGGACCAAAGTCAAGAGCAAATCTCCTGCTCCAAAGTCAGTGCCGCATCTCACACGGCCAGAGCACAAGGGCTTTGCTGACTGCCTCCAAACCCTGGCAGCTTCCACATGCCACAAAGTTGCCCAGTCTTTATTCTAGCCTTTAGATATAAAATGATATCAAATAATTTAAAAAAAAATATGCCTGGCCTCAGGTTTGTAAGGCAATTCCTGTGTCTTAGATGACTGTTTGGGATTAGCCTTACTACAACACCAGCAAGTCATCTGAGCTTACCATACAGTGAGAGTCTGATAAATAGTGTATTTTTTAATTTCTTTAAAGGCTTTTATCTCAAAAGGTGGGTTTGCTCGAACGTTCTAGCTTTCATCAGCTCCTCTAAAAGAAACACCCTTCCCTCCCCAGTTTCACAGAAATACTGCATTCTCAGACACACAAAATAATTTGGGTCCTTTAAAGCTAATTGTAATTACATAGTTCAGCTAAATAATTAACCAATTCCACGCTGCTGCACAAAGGAAACAAGCAGTACAGCTTCACACAGCTTAGAAATTAGAACATCAGTGGGTTTGTATACCAATATTTTCAAGTTAGCAAAATATGCCAGCAGTTATAAAAATGTTACACATCAATAACACTTGCCTCGCATTTCTAGGCTAAAAAGCAAGCTTTACACGTCTCGTGAGCAAACGGCATTTTTCATACTTGCTGTGAATCTGTAAGCTATTCATGTATAAAACAATTCCACAATTTCAAGGTCCTCCCTTCCTGTTTAGACATGATTCCACAAGAACAGTTCATGCACAGCCAGGATTCCAGCATCTCCAAGCCAGCGTGCTGCTGGGATGAGAAGGGAACATTCAGACAGCACCAGGGCTGTCAATACATGTCACAGAAATGCAGCACAGACAAAATCTTACTTACTTTGGAGGCCCAGGGCTGCAGACAGTTGGCGTAACATCGAACAAGAAAAGCCATTTCTTAGGCTGGGGGGGGAAAAAGTTTCCTTTCTCAAATAAAAGCCACGGGAGGGGGAAAGGAAAAAAAAAAAAAAAGGAGGAGAAAAAAAAAGAAGAAAAATCCCTTCTGCTTTCTCTTTTAAAATCATAAACCAAAGCAGCAAATGTACATATATGCAACTTCTCAGGCTTGGATTTCACACTGAATTCAATTACAGCTTCCAGCAGATCTGAGGAGTTTTCAGTATTGCAGGGAGTTAGCAGCAGCAGCAGCAATTCCTATAAAATGTTCCAGTTTTAACAAGCACGTAAATTCAAATGAAAATGTTTCCTAGCTTTTCAAATACAAATGTCCATACGTTCCCCCAGGCAAGAGGCATGCACCCAAAAAGTGCTGCTAAAATTGAGTTAATTCAGAAATGGATTAGAACTGCAGGTTAAAGCAACAATACATTAAAAGGCGAGATATGAATTCTTCAAATTTCTTTTTTCTCTTCTAAAATGCAGTTACAAGTGGCTTATCTTCGGGTCCACTTTTCAGAAACTTCATATTCATACTGTAGATGAAATTTTGCGAAGGTTCTTCAGCACCTTAGGCAATTCAGGAATCCCACACCCTGGATATTAAAGTTTCTTCTTTATACTCTTGTCCATCATAAGTGCAAAAATTGAATTAGCGTCCGCACCGTAGCTCCAGGATATATGCTCTAACAGGTTTGCACTGTGGAATGCATTAAAAGCCTCTGCAATACAAACCCTTTCCTCTTTTGCCCCCCCCTTCCTTCTTTTTTTTTTTTAATGCAGTTTACAACTCTGCAGTGTTGCTCAGTATTGAATGCATCAGTCAGATAGCTCGGCTAATCCACGCCTAGCTTTTCCAATTAAAACATTTCTGTAATGCCCAACAAAACAGGACGTCCATGGCTACAGCAGGGCTGGCTGCTGGAGTCCTAATTCCTACTATCTCTGCTTGCTTCTCAGCAGCTCCCTCAGGAGAAGCTCCCATCGATTGGATGCTCCGCAGCAAGATGAAATATCTAATAAGGAGGAAAGAGAGTGGGAGGGGAACGGAGCTAAAAGGATGACATCACCTGTATAGAAAGCCTTTAGAAACTGCATTAGATCAATTGGCTACTGGAGCTGCAGATGCAGCCAACAGAGCATCTTTACTGACCTAATATAAACACACATATCAGTACAACAACTGCTCAGCAAACACCCTGCTCCACATCAGCTTTTATATCGTTTTAGCATCTCTTCGTGGATGTGCTGGAACTCTGATTATTCTTCTTTTTCTAAATCTTTTTTTTTTTAATTTATCACATGCATCTACTAACACTTTCAGCATCATTTAGGTGGATTATTTCTTATCTTTGCATCCAAATCTAGGAATAATTAAAATAAATATCTGCAGCTATTCACATGGACACAGATACACCCATCACCAGCTCACAATAATTTCTGCTTTTATGTATGTGTGCCACACAAGAGCCTCAACACTTTTATCTCATCCTATACACTCATTAGGAGATTTTTGTCTAAAATAAGAAGCCAATTTTTTACTGAAAGGTGAGTTCATCATTTTCATGGTTTTGAAATAGTGTTTAAAACTTTTTGGGGGTGGGGTTTTTTTTCTTCCCTCAATCAAGACCAATTCTGTTTCTAACCCCAACTGCCTTAATTTTGCAGTAGTCAAGTCAGTTTTATAATCTCTTTTTGCAACTAAAAACTGATATATTTGCAAGGAGCTTAGTGTGTTGGATGGCAGCCCAGTGTGCTGGAGAGCTGCTCCAGGGAAGCATGTCCGAGATCCCACACCTCTGAGCCGGGTCCTCCGCGATGCTTTCGGTTCCTAGAAGGCAAATGACTTCTGCTACTGCGCAGGGGAGGAAAGGAGGGAGGGACAGGGAGGGGGAGAGAGGGTGCTGGCTCTGTTAAAGCCATTATTTTGTACTCTGGGTCATTTACTTCATCTGCAAGAAGGGGCACTCACTGTTGCCGTTTTCCCCTCTTCGGAAAGAATTTCCATCGCCGTATATCGCGTTATTCCCAGTTTGCATCACACCCTAGGGTAGTTCTCCAAAATAAAACTATCCCAGGACAGCCATACTTCCCATGCTGCCAAGGGGGCCCTGGTGGCAGTGAGGGGCCAAAAATCTTTTTGTTTGTTTGCTTGCTTGCTTATTTTTGAATATTGAATCAGGCAGTTTGAGGCAATCCACAGAAAGCTCTTTTCCATCTACTGTGCCAAGGGACATGTGGAAGAAGATTCTCACATTTTTGAACCCAAGTTGTACCAACAGGACACCACTCTCCATCTCAAACCAACAGCTCCTCAGCAGTCATCCAGGAATTGAATTCTTCCCAAGTAATCACACAATCATAGAATATCCTCAGTTGAAAGAGACCCACGAGCATCATCAAGTCCAACAGTTATGATGGGAACTGCACCTTAACTAAGAAAGACCTTCCCCTGGAGCCTTCCAAAACTGTCTTAAAAGAAAAAAATTGGCATCAATGTCTGAATTTACTCAACCTCTATCAGACAACGAAAATAATAAATGCAGCAAGGGTCCATAAACAGTACTGGGTTTAATTTGTATTTAAGCATAAAGGACAATCCGAACTTAATTCCTGCGCTTGCAAAATTTGCAAACACAGAGTCTGATTTTTAAAAGCTGAAAGCATTTTAATTACTTTAGATTTTTACAATGCACTACACAGCTATACAAATAGCTGTTTCTTTTACTGTTTCTTCACTACTGAACAATAGGCTGGATATGTCAGCTTCATCTTACACATGACTGTATTGTGCCTTTTCTAATAATTCATTAAATTGTATTTAAAAGCATCTTAAGCATCCTTAATGCTACAGTGATAAATCTTCAGCAGCAATGAACACCCAAATACTTTTATGCTGTGCTACCTAATTAGCACAATCACAATTTATATCAAGGAGAAAAGACCCCCCCCCACTAAAGGAACCCTCCCCCTCCTGCCTGCCCCCGATAGCTGTCGGGGCAGATCTCCCCCTCCCCCTGCACTGTGCAGCAAACCCAATCCACCCCACATTTTGGCACGGATGCCATATTTTACAAGTACTGTAAACACCAGCTCAATAATGGGAACAAAATTCTATTTCCTCCTAGTTTTGCCTTTAAGTGCAGATGACATCATCCCTGCGGCCGCGCCGCCAATGAGCGCGCCGGGGGTCCCGGGGGGCTGCAGCGCAGCCCTGCCCGCCCAGCCCCGGGCGGGGGGAAAACCTGACCTACTTCCACACCCCGGCTTTTGGGGCATCCCCCCCACTCCTTTCTCCTTTCATTTCTTTATTTATTTTAACACATGCCTCTCTGCAGCCCCAGCTCCCTGCAGCACAAGGCTGTGTTTTTATAAATCGTCTGTTTAATGACAAATCTCAAAACCAGAACAACTCTGAGATGAAAAAAAAAAATCCTGATACAAAGGCTCTGTAGTGATCACAATCAAAATACTTGTGAAGGGCTGCAGCTTTGAGCAGAATCACAGACAGAAAATCTCCAGTCACATTTTAAGCCAGAATCCAAGTTTTCAGAGAATCTTAAGGAAAAGGCAGTCTACAATCTCTGAATTAAAGGTGGTCTTTGTTCCTTAACTCTGATTTATTTCCATGCTGAAACACCACTCCATACATTTCTCTGCATCATTCCCTTTATCCTCCCATAATGCTACCTGAATCCTCCTGACCGTTAACCAAATCTGCACATTCTAATTGCCTAAGAAGAGTAAGTCACTGAAAAATGGGATGTTTTTAAAACGATAGTAAGGCCTTTCATAATTTAAAGGCTAATTTCAAGGCACGTTCAGTTGGGCAGGATTGGAGCCCTCTCTCATTGAAGGATACCACGAATGCAAGCCCTGCACAGGCGGGGAGAACCCGCAGCCCCCAGCAGAAGGTACCCCAGGAGCAGCACGACTTGCTCGGTGAGAGGAAGGACAGCCCTTTGTGCGGTGCCGGCGGGGAGGACGGTGATGGCCTCAAAGACAGGAGCCAGCGTGCCAGCCAGCAGAGGGGCCTGGGTCTGCAGGCTGGGCTTAGGGACTGCTGTCCTTTTGTCCTCAGAGCTGCTGACGCACTGCCCCTGCCACGCTGTCCCCGCAGCGCTCAGCCACGAGCAGACACCTTCCCTGCCACCCCAGTTCAGCCCAGCACCTCCAGTCACAGACTCCAAGCCCATGGTGGGGGCTGGGGAAGGCAGCTCGGGAAGTGATCTGTCACTGCACGCACTCAGGCAAAGATGTCTCGGGCTAAAATAATTCATTTTAATACAGTTTTGTGAGTGGGAATTGCTGAACGCAGCAGCATAATGCAGAAATATTTTAGCATTAAGGGCACCTGCACAGAGAGGTTATTTCCATTGATTTGAGCACTTTAAATCTTTCTGGACAGGCAGGCAGTGGGGAGTGAGGGGTTCAGGAAGCAGAGCCAGCTGCAGCCCCTGCCATGCAGGCACAGCTCGCTGGATTCAGTGTCACTGCCATGCTGCTCCCACCTCTCCCCACCGCTGAACTTAAACACCATAAATGATTCATAGCACTGTCATGGGAGGGATAAAGAAAAGAGACTACAACCCTCCACCCTGTTCCTGACCCTTTTAGGAAGAGGAGGCAGGGAAAGCAGCACCCTGGGCTCCCCTTCCCCTCCAGGGTGACATTCCGTGGTGCCGTCGCATCCTTCCGCACATCACTCGCCACGGTAGCTCTCGTTAACAGGCTGGAGAAAAACCCTACCCAAAGATCTGTAGGACTCATAAGTAGTATGAAAACACGATCCATCCTAAGGGAAGGAGCGAGGGAGAGGAGGGGGGGAGCGGGAGAGGGAGGGCAGAGGCTGTCATCATCCCTGAAGTGATGTAAGCTTCTAAATATAGCACCAGCAACACAGGAGGAACAATAAAAAGGCACCATGGATTGGATTTCTCCATCGCTTTTGCACTACCCCGACCATCTTTTTTCAGCTGCTGTGTTAAGCCAGGAAAGGTCATCTCCTACTTGCAGCGATTCAGATTTATACGGTTTATAATAGTTTCTTAAAGATGTTTATAAATTGCAGCTCTCTCCTGCAGCTCTGTCTCGGCACGGGCTCTGCAGAGCCGGGCAGAGCATGAGCTGCATCGCAAGCAGGGAGATGGCAGTGGAGGGGGGGGAAGGGGGAAGCCCCTTCTGCTACAGACTCAAAGTTCCTTTCCACGGTTTGAGCCGAGCTGATTCACACCACGCTCCTCCCTCCCCTTCCTGCCATCTCATTTCAGCAAGGGGTGGGGAAGTCTGGGAAGGTACGCAACCCAAAAATCCCCGGTGATGAAAAGGTGGGGATACCAACCACAAAAGGGTCAGTTTGTGGGATTGAATCCACCCAGAGACACTGAAAGGATGAAATCTCTAATATCCCACAGCAAAATTTTCCAAACACATTCAGAATTTTGCTCACTAAGCATAACCTAAATCTAATCTCAAAACTGACATCACAGCCCAAACCTAACACGGACCTGGGTGTAATTTCCTCATCTGCCACCAACCTGGGAAGCCAGGTGAAGCTTCCCATTAGGAAAATGCAAAGCCTGCTAAGACATATATTTTCTCATTCCCCAAAAGTTGATATGAAAGCCAGCACAAAATACCGCTTTTTCTTCCCCCATTTATTAAAATGGCATCTCAAATTAAACCAAACAGATTAAGACTATTTAGGACATAAGGTATCAGCACACCTCTCACAAGAAAAAGTCCTCCACTGAGGGCAAACAGCAGGAGAAGCCCAGCTATTCCCACCCAGCCTGAGAAACTGATCTTAACAGACAAAACAACGGGGTGAGCCAATGCCATACCTGCACTCCACGATGACAAACCACAACTGCTAACCAGACTTTAAAGGAAACAAAACCAAAATCATAAAGACAACACAAGCATTGTGGCTGCACTACCTCAAACTAAAAACTTCATCATATAAGAACAAAACTTAATACTCAGTGATAGAATGCAACTCTGACTTGCAAGAGCAAAGTAAGGATCAACGAGGAATTAAGACAGAGCGATGGTATTTAGTCAAGTATTATATCTGTCAGACATGTCCCTATTAAGAAAAATGCCACATATCAAATATAAAACTACAAATGCTGTTAAATGTCATTAGATAGCGATCAGTTCTATGCCAAAACCAAAGATACTTTTCTAGCTATTCTCTTGTACAGACAGTGGTTTCCATGCCAAGTTTTTCCAAGGAAAACAGGGCACCCAAATGCTTGCATTATGTGCTGACATTTTCTGATGGTGATTTTTATTGAAAACTGCTCAGGATATTCCCAGTCTCTAAGTTGGTCCATGAGGCTTACAAAGAACATGTCTGAGCTGATGTGATTTTCCATATTCTAAATCAAAAATCCATTTTACCTTGAAAACAAAGTTGAAGACAACACCATCACAGCCCTTTGAAGAAATCCTTCAGCATTATATGACAGTCAACCCAACAAGTCCAACTTACAACCTTACAATCCTAACATAAAAAACAACCCTTCACACGACTACCTCTGTCTAAGGCAGGAGAAACCTAAACCCAAGTGAAAGGTTGAGCTGGCTACAAACGAGAACACAACCAGGCTGCTCCACTTGAGTAGAGCATATTGGACAGAAACAGCCCAGATGGAAGACAGGAAATAAAAAGCAGATCCAAGCACGCTACCATCTCCCTGCACAGGCAACCAGCTTGCTGGCTACTACCCTGCCGGCTTCCCGCAAGAAGCCACCCAATATGTCATTTCAAGAGACTGAAACAATAACGTTAAAAACGAGGATCTGACAAAGAACTGCAGCTCAAACACAAGGTTTCTAAGTCTCCACAAAGACTGAAACACCCCTCTCCAGTACAGAGCACTGTTTTACCCTCAGCCCCCGAGTGACACGATGCAGTTACGAGCACTGGGCAAAACCCTCACACAGTCTCAACCCAGTTTGCTTAAGAGGCTGCTTATAAAGAATTAATGGCTTTGAAACTGCCACCCAGCCCCTTAGGGTCCATCAAAACAGAGATTAACTCTCTGATAATGCTATATAAAATATTTTCTCAGACATTTTCCAAGGAACTGAGTTAATTTCTATCACAGTGTAAATTTGTCTATGTGGTAAAAGGAGGAAGAAGAAGCAGATAACTGGTTATTGTGTGGAGAGTACAGTAATAACAACTTGAATTCTTGCTTCTTGTGGTGGTAATTTGCAAAATATTTAGAAGTTTCAAAAGGTTCTTCTGCCACAAGCTGGCACAAGAGTACATCCCTCCCACAGCACTGCCAGCACCAGCTCAGGTCAAGGTCTGAGCAGCTCTCCAGTTTGATGACAGTTAATGGTGTCGGATGATTTCTCTGCGAAGGGACAGACTGTGCTCAGGATCTGCTTCCAAACAGTTCCAGGCTTCCTGGTGAAAAGTGCTCAGTTGTACAAACACTGATGTGTTTGGACTGCAAGTAGGAAATAAATGTAAAAATACCCACAAGTTTTTCTTGAATTATCACAAACAAGTGCAGTTCTGCTGCTCTGCTGAGCAGGGGGAGGAAAACACACAGACCTGCTGCAGGACAACAGCGGGGTCAGGGGGCCCATCATCACCCCAACACATGGGGAGAGAGCAGCTGTACAACCCAGGGCTCATCTTACTTGAGATGGAGAAAGGTTTAAAAAAAAAGAGCCTCTGAGGCAAGAATCTTAGAACAGGCAGGGGGGGACCTTAAAGCTCATCTTGTCCCAACCCTCCTGCCATGGGCAGGGACACTTTCCACTAGACCAGGTTGTTCCAAGCCCTGTCCAACCTGGCCTTGAGAGCAGGAAAGGTGGGTAATCAGCTGTGTTAGCAATCTCCCCATGTAGCTCTCCCTAACAGTGTGTCCCTCTGTCCTGCAGCAGAATGATGTCACATCCCAGCACGGTGGCATCACCCACCACCACAGGCTCTCCCACAGGCCACGGGAAGGGCTGTACACCACAGCCAGCAGCCAGATTTCAGTACATACAGGTGCTTGCTTAAAATAAACCCTGCCTAGTTTCAGTCTGATGCAGTTTCATTTGTGCATCACTCTGAAGTGCCGTTACACAGCTGCACATGTCACCTCCAAACTGAGGTGACTCCTGTAATTCACAGTTTATATATAACCTGCTTGTCAAGTCTGTAAAATCTTCAGGGAAACTCCCAAAAGTGAGTTTTGAAAACCGACTGTAAGTTTATGGATAAACTGGGGTTGACACGATGCATTATGCTGTTAGTTTTTAAAAAATAAGATTTTAATCTGAAAAACCCAGGTTTTCACCAAAGGGCAGTATTTTCAGTAAGTATTTTCGTATTTTGTATGCAGCCTATTCAAGTCATTACTAGCTGGAAACTGCAGACACTCATTAATTGGTTTGGGAAACACCAGTGGTCTATGGAAATTCCTAGGAAAGATTTTTAATGCACAGCACACTTTGAGGATTGGTGTTTCGCTAATGACCACTATAACCAGCGGCAGCCTTTCAAGGAGCCCTTGACAGTAACACTGCTGACAAAAGGAGCAGACAAAATCAATATGTAAAATAAAATATGAGCCAAGGTGCATTTGGCAGTTCTCCCCTGGCTTACAAGAGCAGAGGGAAGAGCCCGAGGGCAGCTCGGCAGAGCAGGGAGAGCTCGGGACGCCGAGCACAGGTTCCCATGATGGATGCCAGCAGGACCCTGCCAGAGGTTGTTCCAGCTCCACCAGTGAAGCAGCAGAATCACAGAATCACAGGATTGGTAAGGCTGGAGGAGACCTGTAAGATCATGGAGTTCAACTGCCAACACAGCACCACCACAGCATTCACCGTTAAGCCAAGTCCTCAAGCGCCATATCCACGTTTTCTGAACACTTCCAGGGATGGTGACTCCACGACTGCTCTGGGCAGTCTATTCCAGTGTTTTACAACTCTTCCCATGAAGAAATTTTCCCTAACATCCAATCTAAATTTTACCTGATGCAATGTGGTTTCCTCTCACCCCATCACTTGTTACCTGGGAGAAGAGACCAACCCTCACCTGGCTATGAGCTCCTTTCAGAGAGCTGTAGAGAGCGAGGAGGTCCCCCCTGAGCCTCCCTTTGTCCAGGCTGAGCCCCCCCAGCTCATGCTCCGGACCCTTCCCCAGCCGTCTGCCCTGGGAACGACACCTCCAGAGCACTCATGCTTGAGCACTGCCTAATTCCCTGCCTCTTCCCCCACCCATAGGGCCAGCCCTGCAGTGACTGTCCCCTCCAGACAGCTGGGGTTCCACCCCACAGCCCTGCTCACCCCACGCCCACACAAACCCACGGGGGCCCACGCTGGGAGCGCCACGCTGCAGACACGGCTTCCTTCCCACCACAGGGGCAAGGAGAACACCTAAAAGGGCAGGAGTTCAGCAGAGCTGAAGACACAGGGGCTTCCTCGGGGCCCTGTCCTGCAGGGTGCCCGGCTAACAGAGGCACAGACCTGCCCCCGAGCCCCTGCGGGGTTGGGATCACACCCAGGCCACGCAAAAACAGAGGGGGAGATGAGGAAAAACCTCGTGTGTGTAAAAACAGCCTCAGGAAGAAGGAACCTGCAGTACCTCGTTGCATCACACGCCACCTCCAGACAGATATCGACGACGTTAGTTTCTGTACCCTCCAAGAGCACTGCAGGACCCAGGGATTTCAGCAGGACCTGAATGTCCCTGTGATTCACAGAATCCCAGAATGGCTTGGGTTGGAAAGGTCCTTAAAGAGCATCTCGTCCCAAGGCCC
Organism: Lophotriccus pileatus; assembly: GCA_035583135.1. NCBI lineage: Eukaryota > Metazoa > Chordata > Aves > Passeriformes > Tyrannidae > Lophotriccus > Lophotriccus pileatus. Next base: position 7,305,242 of record JAWWES010000030.1, on the reverse strand, counting down.
CTGCCATGGGCAGGGACACCTTCCACCAGCCCAGGTTGCTCCAAGCCCCGTCCAACCTGGCCTGGGACACTTCC
>JAWWES010000030.1:7292725-7304992 GCA_035583135.1 Lophotriccus pileatus | reverse complement strand
TCCCTGTGTCCTGTCCCTCCATCCCTTGTCCCCAGTCCCTCTCCAGCTCTCCTGGAGCCCCTTTAGGCCCTGGAAGGTGCTCTAAGGTCTCCTGGAGCCTTCTCTTCTCCAGGTGAACCCCCCCAGCTCTCCCAGCCTGTCATTAGTCAATGAAGTTAAAATTCTGTCAAGCATTTTTTAAAAGTATCAAAAAGAGGAAGTGTGGACATAAACACAGTAAAAAGCAATGAGCTGCAAAGAGAACCATCCTCCAGCTCAAGAACTACTGATTTCAGCCACTCACAGATCAGCCACAGCCTCATTAAAATTAACTGATACTCCAAATAAACAGGAGCCAGAGATGCTGTGTCCAGGTTTAGCAAAAGGCAGCTGGAGACATACTTTAAGTCGGTCTTAGTTGGTTTAGATCAATAACAGGGACCATTTCAGCAAATTTACCTGGTTGTTAAAAATAGATTATAAGAGACCCACAGTGTTTAACAGCATTTAAAAAGGAAAGGATTAGTAATGGTAAAGCACCTAATGGGTTTGATCCAGTATATTGAAATGTGACTTAATTCCCTCCAATTGTGAGATCCCCCACGCTACCTCCAGCCTCTGACAGGATTACATTAAGTAATGATCAAAGAACAAGAACCTTGCCACTCAAGCAGTCTGCAGTGACAGACTTCTCTGAAGATAAATGCTTCTACAAGGCTCCAGGACAATTTTTACATGATGCAAATATTAAGATACTGCCCATAAAATGCACTATTATAATAAATCTTTTAAACCTCATCATCCTCTTACAGGAGTTTAAAAAAATCCCTGCATCTCTAAGGGATTCCTACTAAAGTTTGGTACCAATTTCTTTATTCTGCTCTACAATGAACTAACAAGTTAAAAAATTCAGTATGTAGTCACAACTCCACAGAAATAGGCATTACATCATACACACACTATTTTTAGAGATAGAAATAATCTCTGTTTTAAAAAATGTCACTGAGAGAACTGTCAAAAATATATGTGGGTAATAAATATACAGAATAACAGAATGGTTTGGGTTGGAAGAGACCTTAAAGATCATCTCATTCCAACCCCACTGCCCCGGGCAGGGACGCCTTCCACCAGCCCAGGTTGCTCCAAGCCCTGTCCAACCTGGCCTTGGACACTGCCAGGGATGGAGAGTCCAGAACCATTAATTAGAAAAACAGATTTGAGTTTCCAGGTTTGAGAGTCACACAGAAATTTGTATCAGATTCTTAAACCCTGTCTGGTTTTCAACACTACATGAATTATAAATGCAAAACTTACTATCCCAGGTTTTATTTTTTACTTCTGAAGATAAATCCTTGAACCATTTACTTTCTTATTGCTTGATCCAAGATCAAAACAGCAATTTAATTTTTATAAAGCACCAGAGAGCTATTTTTTTAAAGCTCTGTCATTAAAAAGTCATCTGCTGCAGTTTTTTTAAGCACCTGCTGCATGGGCACAGAAGTTTGGGACATAGTTTAACAGAGATGATCACAATTACTTTCTTCTTTTGTAATTAAAAACCATGCTTGCATTATTGATTGGGTTGAGAGCTAGACTAAGAATAGAAATGACTCAGTATTTATCTCAGTTGTGATGACCCCAGCTCCTGGATGCTTATCACCACAAAGATATGCAATCAAGCTAACAAATCAGATCTGAAGCAAGAGCAGGCATAATTAACACCAGGGGCACATTTCTTCCTAATCTGTTCATTTTGAGCAGGAGCTTTTGCCAAATGTGTCCAGCCCCACCTTCCCTCCCCCACTCAGGACACCAGTGCAGGGGTGACGTGGGAGATGCAGAGTGACAAAAATGAAGGCAGCCAGGGATGCCCAGGGATGAAGAGATGGGATGTAATTATGGGATGCTCAGACCTGCCACAGGCAGGCAGAGCTCTGGGCTGTCACCAAGGCCCCTCCACCCCTCCAGGCAGCACTGCTGCTTGCAATCCTGGAAAAAGGGCTGGGTCAGAACATCTATCCTCAGATCTGCCTGGCTGGCCCTGCTGCAGAGGGGAAAAAACCCCAGCAGGGCTACAGAGCACCCTGGAGGTGGAGCAGAGCCCAGGCACCCACAGAGCAGGGATGAGACGGCCCCAGCAGCTCACACCACTGCCAAGACAGAAACAGAAACACAACCCTGTTCATCCTGAGGGGGCAGAGAGAGCACTGCCAGCATGTGTTCACCGTGTTTTACTTGGAAGGAAAAAAACCAATCCAACAACAAAATCCTAACCAACTTCAAACACTTATTCTGCGGACGACCAGCGCTCTCGTGAAACAACAAAGCTCTCTGAACCACAAAAATTTAGTACAGGAATTTAAATGGCTACTCCTTCACCAGAGAATCAATCAGATAATCCCTTTTTAACTTCATTCAATGGGGGGGATGGGGAAGAAATTTAAGATATGAAGATATACAGTTAAACTAAGCACTAGAACTCAATTAAGAAGCATAAAAGGAAAGAGCTTCAAGGATGGTAACAATCATTTAAAATATTATTTAAAGTATCTGCATAGAAATTTAGGTTTCATGGTCAATCAGGTATTTCTACAGAAGAAGTTCCAGCACTAACAAAAAGGGAGCTCCCTGTGAGGAGCAGAATGTAAGCTCATGTCACAAACCAACAGGGGATGTTTTATAAAACATAGATTAACCTTAATCATAAATATAATCACAGTATATTTAATGTGCAGAGATTTACATTCTAAGGAGTTAATGGAGATTGCATAGATAATTCTCCTTAAAAGCAAATACAAGAAGTCTTCTATTTAAGGAAATATTCTGAGCTGGGTTAAAGCAATACTGAATTTCAGTACCTATAGGGTGTGAGTTTTCTTCAGAAAGCAGAAAACTACTTGTGTGTGAGAGATTAGGCATGTAAAAACTTAAATGGTGCCATGCTCCAACATCACCCATGGGAGCCCAGCTGGAGTCCCTGCAGAGGCTGGAAAGCTCTGAGCCCTCCCTGAGCACACAGGGCTCACCAAAGGTCCATCAGGACACATCCAGCATCTGTCACAGAGCACTCAGCAACAGGCAGGACAGGCAAACACAACTCTGTGCTCATTCATTAGCATTATGCCAGAGAGGAAATCTGCTGGAGAGTTTGTAAACAGCTTTCCCACTCAGGCAGAAATGTTTCTTTTGCAAGTTCCTGTCACATGGAAGTTTCACTCAAAACCCCTCTTCCTTATCCTGGTTCCCTGCCTATGGGAGGGGGTTGGAGCAACATGATCTTTAAGGTCCCTTCCAACTCAAACCATTCTAGGATTCTGCCATTCTCTCATGGGCTACATTCAAGGGTTACACTACAGAACCTGTTTGTCCAGGCCTCTGGGAACCTACAGCCATGTATGAGCAGGCTGATACAGGCAGGAGTTAAACCCAGGCACAGAACTAACCATACCTCACAAAAAGTCATTATCTTACCAGTTATGGAAATACAGGCACATTTTTATTTACTTGCCACACAGCTTGGTTATCACATTTTTATCCTGAGTCATCTGTTGAGTTACAAACTACTTTTTGCTACCCTGAGTACTGTGAGTATGACACTTCCCAATTAGGAGCTTACAGTCTACAAAGCAAGGACTGGTATTTCAACCCAGACTGCTCAAAACCCAACAGCTTGCAGATTTGCTAGCAGAGGGGTGGTTGTTTACTCCTCGCCACATAGCCCTCACTCGTCCAGGAAAACACTTAGCAGCATTAACAGGACTCTTCTTATATATTCCTAATTAACTGACATTAAAGCAGATTTAGCAATGTGCTGTTTGATTTCCATCAAATGCTGATCTCTCTATGTATATACACACACATTCACAAATCTGAAGAAGCCACCGGGTTTGCCACAAGCAAGTGTAGGTGCAGGCCCACGAGTGCTCCACATCATTGATAACATGGAAATAATTCAACACGAAGAAAAATAAATCCACAAGAAGAAAAATCCTGAGGAGGACATCATTTGTTGACTCATCACAGTCCTGTGAATGTACCACACCGACTCCTTGCAGCAATAACTGATAAGCTCTGAAATCATTCACAAAGCTGCGTGACTTGGTCTTTCTCAGAGCAGAGATGCCAAGGCCCTTCTCACGCACCCCTCTGGGCAAGCACCACAGGTAGCATCAGCTGTGCCTGGGATTCTCCTCCTCTTAGCACTGAAATCTGAGAATTATTATCTGTCTGCTTATTGACTGTCACAAAACCAAAGAGACAGAGAGAGATTCTGTCATACACACACTGGAAGTTAATTCCTAATAAAGCCTTATGCTGGCCTGCCCAGAGTGTGAGGGTCCAACATCTCATTTCTTCAATTACTAATTCAATGGTTTACTAATGATAAAATCCAATACATGTGACAGTTCTAGAAATGAGATGGCAGAGGATGTTAAACTTCAAGCAGCATATTCTCTTCCTGTCACAGACACATTATTGCTGTGCAAGACCTAAAATCACCACCTGTGACCCAACCACTACCAACATACAGGAAAACCAGCAGTTTATAGAAGTTATAAACTCCTATCTGACAGCATATATCAGATATTTTGAAGTGTATGAACTGAGAGAGGCTTTGTATCTTTTGGGGAGATGAGAAGGAAGATGGGGAAAAGGGGAGAAATTGAATTTGTTTTTCCTTTTCTGTGCACGAACACTACTCAAGGCTCATACTTCAACATTAGTACCAGCTTTAACCTTCTATTTTCAAAGCAAATCAAAGTATCCAGAACAATTATTTTCAATTAAATAATTTGTCTAGATCAGATGTATATCCTGCCACCAAGCAGGAAGTTTGCATGTGAAGAATAATGGTAAAGAGAGAAACCTTCACATAAGCATTGTGGCCCAGAAACCACAGCAGTACAAGCCTTCAGCACAGCGCAGTTTATAGTCTGAGCTTACTTAAGAGCAGCAAATGAGCTGCTGTTACTCTTTTTGATGCTTGAACTACCACTATCCTGTTTTCAAGCAAGTAGACGACCAAGTATGACAGTGTTAATGCTGTATTGAACTGCACTTGTGATTAACTCAATTCAAAATCACAGTTCAACGTTACTAAGGAAAGAAAAGAAACCCAACAATTCCTACATCTTACCAAAAGAACTCCATGTAAACCCAACAAAACCCAAGAATGACCATTTCTCTGTCCAGTGAGCATGTTAAGTTTTATTTATAGTGCTTGACTGAAGATCCCTAAACCAAAGAAACCCAATATATTTTCTAACTAATGCTTGAACTCCACTACCACCTATGGTGTTGAAATCCCAACCACTCTACTGCTCCCTAGCAAGGAGTGGTCTCAAAAACGACAATCATGGACTGCTCTACTTCCCCAGACCTGTCAGCAAAGGAAAGTGCCAGGCAGCCAGGCAGGGCAGACTCACCGACACGTAGCTGCTGGCATCCACGTTGTCCGTGATGGTCTGGCGCTCGCCCCGCTGGTTGATCTTCCTGTACCTCCGGCGGGACTGCCGCAGGGGCACCTCCCTTTGCAGGATGTTTTCCTCATTGTCCTTGGAGTTCTCCACCTGAAACACATGTTCAGGCTCCTGGTTAAACATCCAGTTCTTCCATAGCGCCGAGAGCCGGTGGAGCCGTATGAAGCTCATGGGGAAGGAGCAAGCATCAGCTGAGCTCCTCCGGAGGAAACGGCCGCGGGCGCTTCGGAGAACCTCTGCTGCAGGTCTCAGAACTGCTCATTACAATGAGCCGGAGGCCACAGTTTCCTTCCAGGAAACGGCGCTTTTTTTTAAAGAAGAAAAAAGTAAAAAGGGCCCACGTATCCTCTAAAAAAACGTCACTCGTCAGTAGAAACCCGTCTGCACCCACATGTATCACACGAGTTACACACGCTGCTCATTTCAAGCGTATCTCCAACACAGAACTCACCATTTCTTTGTGTATTTACAATCTGGCAAAGGGGCTGAATTATATCCCATTTTTATTAGCGTAATTTTTAAAAGCTAACTTAGGTCTAGTAACAGTCCCAGCTAAACAACTTCAAATATTCCAGCTTTTTATAAATAGCTGCTGCAGCGATGCCATACCGCCTCCTAATCGCTTCCAGCGGATTATGGAGAAATAACTGGAACTTGATTCATATCTTAACGTTAAATATTATTTGTGACTGAACATTAAAAATTAGGTAAATTTATCTTGTTAGTAAAAGCCATCGTGAAACCTTTTATCTCACTAGTTACGATTTTTTTTTTCTATAAAAAGCAGTCTCATCCTTTCCCATTTCCTTTTGATGTTTTGGAAAAATATCTCCCAGCAGGAAGCAGAGCAGACATGCATGCAAATAGCTGCAGTGGGCAAGAAGCCTCTCTACAGCGTATTTACTATATTGAGGTTTCTACTATCCTCAATATTTTTATTTTTTTCCATCTCTAGTTTTCACTTGAAAATCCTAAACATTACGACTTTACTACCGGATGAGGAGAAGAACCTCTGTGTGATCTTACACAGCCCTCACTTCACATACTCAGGTAAATTATCTCAAAATTAAAATTCAAAACGTATAAAGGAATGAAACCCAGACAGACTTAACAGACAGGAACAGGAAAGCAACCAAACGACCCAAACCAGCACAAAAGCAAGATCACATCTACTTTCCACATAATTTTTTCCAAACAGCTAAGTCTGTCTGAGGTCAGAGGAAGGTGCAAGCAGCTGGGTTTGTCTCGTAGGTTATTTTTGATTCCATAGAGAAAGAGAGACATTAACAACACAGGCTAAAGATACAATAGTTAGAAGGGTGAAGCTCACGCCACAGTACTGTCAAAAAAAGAAACTGGAAAAGCCAAGTTCCCCCTGCAAGAGACAACCACACTTTTCTGCAGAAAAGGTGAAACCCAGGACAACGACCAAAGCTATCCAGTTGCAGCATTGCTGTAAGCAAGATGGTACAAGGGAGTAAAAAATACAAGGCAGGCAGGCAGGAACACAAAGAGAAATAAAAAGCCCTTTTGATCAGTCCATTTAGAATCATCAAAAAATGTAGGAAGATGCTCGATACAAGAAGCATAAAACATGGATTTCTAGTTAGCAGCAATGTTACCCTCAAATTACACAGAAGGTTTCCCAGGGTCAGGATGTTTGGTTTGGTACTCATCAAATAACCAAAATTGTGCTTGTTTAGTTTTTAATGCATTATCCTTTTTTCTCTGCTTTCAGTCTTACAAGATCATAGAAACTAAAATAAGCAGTGAATTTTTCCAACAGAAGAGACTAAGCTGGGCCTGAGACTGCTGAGGAGGCTGGACAGACTGTTCCAAAATTGGTAACTCTCACTATTAAGAAGCCCCAAACTAACAGGTATTTCTAAGACTAAAGTAAAACAAACACTCAAGTGAAAGAGGAAACTATTTTTCTTCCACAATTCTAACTGAAAGAAGTGAGCATAAATACATTATTTTTTAGCACTAAGGCAAAACAAGCAAGTGCTGAAAATGGAAAAACTGAGACCACCTGCTTCCTTCAGTTAGTGCACTGCTGACAACAACAGCATGAAAATCAGAACCCAGGAAAGACCTCCACGCCACAGAGCTCCCAGGTGAGCACCACCAGCACCAACAGCGTTTTGAGTCCAGCTGACCATCAGGCTGTTAACGCTTCAAAAGCAGGATCTGATATGCTGTGCATGAGCAGGACAGGCAGACCTGGGTGCCCTCACTCAGCCCTGATTTCTCTTAGAGAGGTGTCATCCTACTCACTCACCCCCCAGCGGGATGAACACTCCTATGGGGGAATTCAGGGAGAACAACTTCCCTGGGGCAGGAGGACACCTTCAACCAGGCTTCCAGGTCAGATGGAAACACTGCCCTGCAGACTGCTTCTCATTATTTCAGTTCCAATAAAGAACAGTGGAATTGTTAAGGCTGGAGAAGGCTCTAAGATCATCAAGTTCAACCCTTAACCCAGCACTGCCAAGCCCATCACTAAACCATGACCCAAGTGCCACATCTACATGTCTCTTAAATCCCTCCAGGAATGGTGACTCCACCTGGGCAGCTGTGCCAGGGCTTGACAACCTTTCCCATGAAAAAAATCTTCCAAATATCCAGTCTAAACCTCTCCTGGCACAGCTGGAGGCCGTTCCCTCTCCTCCTGTCCCCGTTCCCTGGAACAGAGCCCGACTTCCCCCGGCTCCCCCCTCCTGTCAGGGAGTTGCAGAGCCAGAAGGTCCCCCCGAGCCTCCTTTTCAGGAGGATGCTCCCACGTCCCCAGATTCACCCATGGCACTGTCTGCCACACACAAAAAAATTGAGGACTCTCCCTGGCTTGGTTTCTCTGCAGCCCAAGCCAGCAATGGAACATTTCCCACCTCTAAATACCACTCTGCTCCTCTGACATCTTACGCTCAGATCTGAAGTAAATGAGAGCACCAAGGAACGACAGAAAGGACACTTCAGTACACCAAGACATGCTGCAATTCCAGGCCATTTTCTTAAGTGATAAATGGGCCTATTATTAATTCAATAGATTGCTCAGCCTCCAAAAATATGAGTTACAATGCCCATTCACACACTATCTGTTATCCTCATTAACTGAAGTTGACCACATTTTATGGCCTTTAAAATGGGTCAGTTCCCAGAGGATTCCCACTGCAAAACTGATTTACATTCTAAAGTAACAGGAGTGAGGAAAAAAAGAATTTTAAAAAAATCAGTCAACCAGCAGGGAATGATAGTGTTCTTTAACTCCATTAAAGGAGTCAACTAATTATTTTGCTTGAAGATAAATATTCATTACGTATTAAACCTCATAATTATGTTGCAAATTGAAAATGAGAGAAAATAAAAGAATTAAGATAAATTAGTAAGAATTAATCAGGGAAATGAAACTCAAGTACACCTTGTGTCAGTGCAGATCATTAGCAAGGTGCACACCACCACACTGGTGCTTTTTTCTCACCCTGTTTGAAGTACTACCCAGAAAATACAGTTAATTGCAGCTTTGGCTACATTTACCTCTAAAACATGAACATAAAAATAAAGAAGACACAACTCTGTCCTTTTAATTCTCTGATCTTCCTACAGGAAAAATATACTGAAGTTCCAGAGAAGGATGTAAGATACTTTTAATCATCTCTATACTCTAGTTGTCATTTAACTAAAATTACAGATAATTCAAGAGATTTAAAACACAGAGAACAACTGCCTGGGCTGCACATTGGTCTCCAGGAACACCCAGCAGCTTTTGAAGTTGCTGACATGGCCAGTGCTGGCTTCTCCAGCTACAGTGATACTGTGTTCCTCCAAAAACACTCAGCACAGTGTTTGAGTAGCACAGTTACTCAAGTTACACACACAACACTAGTTTCTCCATGATATTTTAATAAGGCAAATTTCTCTCTGATAGCCACACACTGCACAGAAGCTCCTCTTTTATTAGCATTTTCCTGGGGTTTGTTGTTGTTGTTGTTTTTTGGGGGTTTTGGGGTTTTTTTTACAACAGTGGTGATGTGACCAAAGAAGGATGTAGGTATTTCTGAAGAATTTCATATTATATTTTGCCTATGAAATATATTTCACATAAACTTGCAAATGCAGTTGCAGTGAGTCAGTCACCAGCAACCCTCCACTAGCCCAGGTTGCTCCAAGCCCTGTCCAACCTGGCCTTGGACACTTCCAGGGATGGGGCAGCCACAGCTTCTCTGGGAAATCCATTCCAGGGCCTGCCCAGCCTCATTGTAAAGAATATCTTGCTCATACCTAATAATAATAGATCTGACTGGGTGAGTGTTTGCCATTCTGTGCTGCAGGGTGCCAGGAGCATTGGGCAAGGCACTGGACTCAGGTGCCCTGAATACCCCAAACCCCAGGCAACACTCATCCCCCAAATCCTCAGCAGCAGCAACTTGAATAGTAACAATGCAAACCAGAGTGCCTGGGGCATTCCCATGGCATGGCTGCACACACTGTCACCCAGACAGTCCTGTGCCACCCGCAAGGCGGCAATCTCCCCCCAAAACTCCAGCTTTGAGAAGAGACTGGGTAACTGGGGATAAAATAAATGAACTGTTTCACTCCAGAGGATGGAGACAGGCTTCTTGCACTCTTAACCTGCACTTCATGGCAGAATGTAGCTTAAAATATGTGCTGCAGCAAAGAGCACATTACTGATGGTATCAGAGCAGAGTCAGACTGACACTGCACCAAGGACAGGGAGTGTGCTCGGTACAGGACACCACTGACATCCACTGCACTGTGAGACAAGTTTCTTACAGAAGCTGAATACTCACACACTCAGTAACAGACACTGTCCAATATTAGTTTTAATGTTACCATATCTAGATCTAAGGCACCTAAATCAATAGCAGTCTGGAGATCTGAGACTGATCAACAGACACGTGGCTTCTCAGCACAACAAACAGTTTTGTTGCAGCTCCATTAACAACATCGAAGATGAAAGCTGAAAGGTCTCCCCGTGTCCCCAGGCACACTACTGGGGCACCATGGAGAAGCAATCCTAATATTCCAGCTGCTGACAGCATGTGCACATCAACCTGGCAAGGACTGAGCTACACTCTATAAGGCACACTCTGTATTATCATCTCTATATGCACCTGGCAGCACCAGTGAAGAAGCAGAAGGAACTCTGGGCATTAAGGTTGGTGACAGCTAAGCTGAAAACCTTATTCTTCAAGCTTGCAAAGCACTCTCATGTTTCCTCTCCTGCTCACAAGTCTTCACACCATGTGGCACTGCAAAGGCTTGGAGGAAGAAGGCTTTTCCTCCCAGACACGGCCACTAAAAGCAATGAAATGGGAGATTGGGGGGTGTAAATAAAATATTCAGGATAGAAGTCTGTCATTGCCTGACTCAGGAATGCTCAACTCAGCCGTGACTGTCAGGCTTTTGAAACTCAAGTAAGCATAATTTTAGAAAGAATGACCTAATCATCATCATCATTTACCCATCTAGATTAAATTTACATAGCTACTGCTGTTACGAGAGCAGCCATAGGTATAATTGAAATCAAGGCAATTTTGCTGCAATTTTACAGAATACTTTACAATAAGCTTTCCGCTGTAGAAGAGAAAAAATTTGCTGAAACCAGCAATAGATTTAAATACATATGAGGAAAAAAATCTGTCTTACCACAATCATTTCTGAAGGCTCCAATATGATACATTCGCATCCTCGCTTTCCTCCAGACTGCTTGCCAAAACTAGAGTGGGATGGGAAAAAAGCAAACAGAAAAGAATGAGATGAACAGCCTGTTTTACCTTTTCAGTAACCAAAATAATTGGCAACGCTGCAGGTTGTTAAAAAAAAAGGACAAAAAAATTGATGAAAACTATTGTGTGAAAAATTCCAACCAGATAGGATCATTACCATAATTTCTTAATTTATTCAGCACCCCTCATCATGGCCTGCTATGTAATGCCTAAATATAAAGAATGCTCTTTTGTAAAATCATTATTACTTGCAGATACTCAAACCCACTTACAATACATTTCAGTTCTGACAAGAAAACATTAGTGACTTTTAACTAAATATTAAACAGGCTTTGTAAAAACAAATACACGTAAATTCCAAAGACCCCAAAACACTGCTTTGCACGCAGCATTTTTAACATTTAACATTTAAGAGTTCCCTCAACTCCATGTCACCCCTTCATCCTCCCAGCAAAGGGAAGGACAGAGAATCTCTGTCACCCCAACCACCTCCCTGATGACCAGGGTGGCTGGACTGGCAGCCCTGCATGAGCAGCTCAGCTCTGGAGGCTGCTGTGTTACAAACTGGGGCTGTCAACATCCATCACGTTTCAACACCTACCAGCAGGTGAGACAACCGAAGAATCAGCTAACGCAGAGCAGGGATTAATGTGTGAATTAGAAGGAAGTTCAGACAAGTGTGGAGACAAATCCTTAAAAAGTGGGTCGGCTCCATCTGTTTTCACTGAGGTTATGTTTGGAAGGTACATCTGAGACTGCAGCCACGCAGGATCTGAGCTACACACATGGTCACCTCGATGGCAGAGGTCCAGGACGCACCACCACTTTGCACAAAACATGCTTATGAACTGCATGGCAAGGGAGCACTCCAAACTTCTGCAGGATATGTGCTCTCACAGGAAAAGAGCAACTAAACTGAAGCTAAACTAAACTAAGTGGAAGGAGGGGATGTTTAGATTAGATATTAGGAAGACATTCTTTACAGTGAGGGTGGGCAGGCCCTGGCACAGGTTGCCCAGAGAAGCTGTGGCTGCCCCAGCCCTGGAAGTGTCCAAGGCCAG